>JAKSXM010000076.1:0-729035 GCA_022575985.1 Anagrus nilaparvatae | reverse complement strand
AAAAAAATTAAAATTAGTGAATTCACTTTTATGTTTATACCCCACTAAATTTTGGCCTCACTATCTTGGCTCGGACAAACTAAATCCCCGTTTAAACGGGGTCTATAATAATATATGGTTTAAAATTGATTACAAGGACTTGATAGTATGCTTAGAAAAGTAAAGAATGGCCTAAGTCGCACGTAAATTAAAGGGCTGCAGTAGCGAGAAATGTCGATTTTCTCGGCCGCGCAGGGGCCAGGAAATCGTACTTTCGTGGCTACTGTCTAGAAAAAATACCACCCTTGTCCATAAATAAGGAATGACCCAATCGCAGTTTACCATCCTCGGCTTCGCCTCGGAAGGTAATTTACGTGCGATTTGGGCCATTCTTTACTTTTCTGGACTCGAGCCATAAATATACTATTTGTATTCAGAATAACATTTAACAAAAGGTTTACTTTTTGATTCCCTCACGTATTTTCCTAGCTAATGAGATATAATTATGGCACCGTTTACACAGGAACCGAAATTGAGGGGCCAACTTTTCCATAGAGTTATCACTCGCTAAATGGGATAAATACTCGTGTAACCGCGTGCGAGTTAAAATATAAATTCGAAAAAAAATTAAAGTTAGCGAATTCACTTTTATGTTTATACCCCGCTAAGTTTCGGCCCTACTGACTTGGCTCAGCCAGACTAAATCCCCGTGTAAACGGGATCTATATATATTAGACTGCCAATCAAGTGTTTTTGGATGTCATTTAATGAAAAAATAAGTTCTACGTAAACCGCATCTAAAAATATTTAGTTGTTGGGCAGCGCCAAAGCATTTTCAATTTTTGAAAATGGGCTCAGGAACGTCGGGAGGGACTAAAGCTACTAAACTTAAAAGGCAACATAAAAATAAAATTTCGGGGGGTATTTCGTAGTTTTTTTGGTCGCTAAAAACGATGGAATCATTTATTTTGAATTATATTTTTAATGCAAAAAGTTATGAGCTAATTTCAGTGGTAAAGATATCAAAAATTGGACAGTTTTTGACGTCAAAAACTTGCTGCGGACTAAAAAATGTTTAGAAATTATTTTAAAAGGGCATTCCGCATGTTTTTTGGGTCACTAAAAACGATGAAATTGGTTATTTTTATTTATTCTTGACGGATTCAGAGTAATGGGCCAAATATTGTAGCCTGATTTTCCAAATTTAGCATTTTTTTGAGTTAAATGACTGTCAAGTGTACAGAGAAGTTTTCTGAACCTCTAGAAAGATAAATTATCATATTTTTGAGTTTTTCTAACTAGCGTAAAATTAATTGCTTAGATTTTTTAAGGGTGCTAGTTTAGTTCAGTTTTACCACAATGTCATTAAATATGGTTTTCAGGCAATTTTTCAAATAATCCTGTCATCTTGCAATTCAACCAAAATACTTTCAATTGGTCTTATTTTTTTTGAAAAAAATACACCTTTTCATCCCCGTCATCCGCAATTTTTCACCACCAATCCTCTCATTGTAATAGTTAATAAACCATATGCCCATTTTCGGCCCTAAATGACCAATTTTTAAATTGGTGTTAAAATTTTAATTTTTGATAAAATAGAGTTTTATTTTTCTCAACAACTTTTTGTAAATTCCAAGTTTCAAAAAATTTCTTACTCGTCCTTTTAGCTGAAAATATTTCCGAGATACGGTTCTACAAATTTAATGATATAGTATGATTTTATTTAAAAAACCTCAAATTGAGACTCTGTCGGTAAATTATCATATCTGTTAAACAAAAAATTAAAAAGAAACAAGTAAAAAAATTTTGAAAACTTAAAGTTTATACAAAATTTTTGAGACCTATAAGACTTATTTTTGATGAAAATTAAAATTTTTGATGAAACTTAAAAATCAATCATTTTGGGCCGAAAATGGGCCTTAGGTTTATTAACTATTAAGATGAGAGAATCGGTGATGAAAAATTGCGGGTAACGAGGATTAAAAGGTGTATTTTATACAAAAAAATTAAGACCAACTGGAAGTATTTTGCGAGGTATTTTGGTTGAATTGCAAGATGAAAGCATTATTTGGAAAATTGCCTAAAAACGATATTTAATGGCATTGTGGTAAAACTGAACTAAACCAGCACCCTTAAAAAAACTAAGCAATTAATTTTACGCTAGTTAGAAAAACACAAAAATATGATAATTTACCTTTCTAGAGGTTCAGAAAACTTCTCTGTACACTTGACAGTCATTTTACTCAAAAAAATGCTAAATTTGTAAAATCAAGCTACAATATTTGGCCCATTAATCTGAATCCGTCAAGAATAAATAAAAATAACCAAATTCATCGTTTTCAGTGATCCAAAAAACGGAATGCCCTTTTAAAATAATTTCTATACATTTCTTAGTCTGCAGCAAGTTTTTGACGTCAAAAACTGTCCAATTTTTGATATCTTTACCACTGAAATTAGCTCATAACTTTTTGCATTAAAAATATAATTCAAAATAAATAATTTCATCGTTTTTAGCGACCAAAAAAACTACGAAATACCCCCCGATATTTTATTTTTATGCTGCCTTTTAAGTTTAGTAGCTTTAGTCCCTCCCGACGTTCCTGAGCCCATTTTCAAAAATCGAAAATGCTTTGGCGCTGTCCAACGACTAATTATATTTAGATGCGGTTTACGTAGAACTTATTTTTTCAATAAATGACATCTAAACATGCTTGAGCGCCTTAAAAAATCGAAAAGTCGATTTTTTTTTGGCAGTCTAATATATATGGTTTAAAATAGATGAAATTCCAAAGGATTTGATGGTATGATTATTTTAGAAATTTGAGTTTCAAATTTTGTAACTTAACTTTTTCAAAACTTTGGCCAGTAACCAAAATATCTATACTGTTGAATTCATCTCGTAAACCATACATCTCATTAGCCACGAAAATTCCTTACACTCTTGAACAAAAAAAAATCTGTGAGATTTCGGCAGGTAATTACTGTTTTTTTTTTTCAGAATTAAAATAAAATGGATATTCCATTCAGAGATCAACTATCAAATCCTGTATCAAGAATCAATGAAATAACAATTGAATGTTTGAATGACGATTGTCTCGTTCTTATTTTTGAGTATTTAAATATACAAGAAAAATTAAAAATACAAGCAGTCAACAAAAGATGGAATCAAACCGCTAAGCTTTCATGGAGAAAAACTGAATTCTCTTTATTAGGTGTACTGCCTTTCGAAATATTTAGCAATAAGAGTAAAAATACTGAAAAAACTAATTTTATGATAAATATTTTGAAAAATATTGGTTCTTATCTTCGTAAACTTTCATTAAATTCTTATTTATTTAAGTACTTTGAAATAAAGTTGCTTTTTGAGGGTTTGTTAAAATATTGCAACAATTTAACTTATTTATCAATAAGTGACAACAAGAAACGAATTACAGATGAATATTTAACATTATTATTTCGAAGCAATGAAAATCTAAGAAGTATTCGCTTCGAGTTAACAAATTCATCTTTGAATGGTCATTGTTTGTTATATTTGCACGCAGATCGCATCAACGAATTATCTTTGGAGTACTGCACATTTGATTCAAAAGCACATTTTTATGGGTTTTTATCGAATTTAAAAAATTTAAATAAATTTAATTTTGTACGTAAAGACGAAGAAATTATTCCAGTTATGGATGCATTAATTATGAGTAAATGTGAAAATTTGCGGGAATTTTCAATTGCTTCTGCGAATGAATTTCCTAATAGTAACATTTCATTATTGTTGTCCAAGCAAAAAAAACTAAAAGAACTTTCATTAAACGGGGTTAAAATTGACAGTAAATTAATTGAAAATTTACCAAGAGATAATCTTGAAAAACTAAAAAATGTTTGTATTTATAGTAATTATTCCACCAACAATCCTTCACAATCTTTTTATTTATTGTCAAATTTAAAAGTTTTTAATTGTCACTTTCAAGAATTAAATGATAATGATTTAATATCATTAACAACTACGTTAAATGTTAACTTAAAGAAACTTACCATTAGTTTTCATGATTATTCATTGTCCAAAGATTTAATAAATAAATTTAAGATATTGCAAACGAATTATTCTTTACTGAATGAAACTCAGAGTAAGTTCAGAATTTTACCAAATTTGGAATATCTTAACATTGAATCCAGTCATAGTATACATAAAATGACTAAAGATTATAAATACATAGACGTTTTATTACATTATTTTTCAGAATTCACAAATTTAAAAAAATTAAATATTACTGATTGCAATTTTAACACTTGTGATTATGATTCGGTTACTTTTTTTCCAAAATTGGAAACTTTAACAATTGAAGATAGTGATGCGAAGAATTCAGATATTGTTTATTTTGTAAAAAATTCAATTAATCTGAAAAAAATAATATTTAATTTTTGTTATAATATTAATGAAGAATTAATAAAAGAAATTAGTGATATCAAAAATCATCGTGGAGGCAGACAAATTTTAGAAATACTTTTGCAGTTAGGGGAAGTTCAAGCAGAAGATTTTGATGTTGAAAAGTATGAAAATTTATCACCGTTACTAAAAGTGAATTATGAATACGTATAATTAATTAATTAATTTAAATAAATTGTTAATAATTATGTCAGCATGATATTTATATATGTTTGTTATTAAACCTTTTGCATAAAAATTTTTTTTTTTATCCTGGAATTTGTTCGTTTTTATAAATCTTGCTAAGAGGCAAAATATGAATTTTGATCTTTGCATGCTGTCATGAAACTATAAGCAAGATTAAAATTTCAGATATTATATCATCCCTTGGTAAGATAAACAGCATCTTTTCCTAGCCACTAATCTGGGCCATTCCCTATAAAACAGATATTAAATTCTTGCTCCAAAACCCGCAAATACTCGTTAAAAATTTTGATGCATTCTTATCTATCAGAAAAAATGGTTACTATATGAACTAGGGATCCATGTCTATTTTCATAGATTTTACATTTAATTCCACGATACTTTTTGTCTACCTAGGCGTACAACAAGTGTAGAAAATGCCGTCATAAGTTTTACGCCCGGGAGGGAAAAAAATCTTTTATTAATTTTATTTGCAATTGTCGGAAAGAAAAAAATTTGTCAGGTACAAGAGGATTTTTTGTTTGCATTTTTATATTCTTTCTATCAGCTGTTTAAAAATAAAGGTTTTGAATTATATAGAAAAGTACTTTATTAAAATGAAAAATTCTTGCATTGGGTTACAAGGGGAGTTCAATACATTTGGAACATAAAAGAACACCAGATGGTTATCGATCACTAGATATACCCTCCATTTGGAAAAGTAGGGCCTTCTGGGCCTAAAAATGCAGGGCTCTTTGTATTTTAAGCTATTAACTTTTGGACCACTTATTTTCTTTTGGTAAGTTTTACCTTTCAACTCACGAAAATCGCAAAGACTAACCGACTAAAGACCCTTTTTTTATCTGTGTTTGAGTAAAAAATTTTGAACTTAAAAAAACTTTTATAAAATCCCTGCTTTGGCCCAAATTAATTTTTCTTAAAGCCAAAGAGGGCATATTTTATTTTTTAAAATTAATTAAAAATTATCCAAAATCTGGCGTGAAAACTCCAAAAAGTTAAGAAAGTTAAAATATATATCAACCAAGATAGCAACAGTTTAATGGAATTTTTTTGGGTTAAATGTTATCGCCTTTTGCGGAATAGTAAATTATTATATTTTATCAAACAGGCGCAAAAATCTCCGGCAATAAAAGAAAACAATTCTTAAAAATAAAAATAAATCTTATTTTTAGGGGTTGTTTGTCTTTATTAATGAAGTTTATTTCAATTTTTTTTCTAAATTTATTTCTTTATTCACATACAACAAAATACTATATATAGGTACTAAATGAATCTTTACCTGATTTTTTTCAATCAAAGATTTTCTAAAATAAATTTTTAAAATGAAAATTCATAGCATAGATAGATGTTTAAATTTTAAAAAGTTACGTGTAGCGCCCTCGTGCAAAGGGCTCCTAAAAATATTTTCTGCTGCTGCGTCTGCTGCTCGCTCCATTTCACGCTTTTGTAGTTTTTATTATATTTATCGAATATTTATATTTTTTTGCTTTGCATTTTGTGTTTCTTTATAATAAATTGTAAAAATAATTTTTCTTTTTTTCTTTTCCAGAAAGCACGTATTTCCCGGCCGCAGCGTTATTCGAAAATACGCGTTTTCTAGCCACTGACGAAGAAAAATTATGTTTTGGACTCGGCCGTAAAAAAAGAATGTCCCAGATCGCAGTTTGCCATCCTCGGTTTCGCCTCGGATTGCAATTCACGTGCGATCTGGGCCATTCTTTATTTTTGCGGCCTAGGATAAAAATATACTATATATAAGAATATATTCATTAAATATACTGCTACTTCTGTTGCTTGTTTTAAAATTTATGAAAGGTAAGAATAATTTTAAAACACATTATTATGAGATGCATGCAGAAATTTAAAATTTTAGATTAAATTTAATTTTATTGTATGTAGAAAAAAATTGATAATTATAAAAATAAACAGACATGGTACATAAAATGTATTATCAAGATACAAATCTAAATAAATATTTTAACAAAATTAAAATATCTTATAATAATAATTTTTAGGTTAAAATCGTTATTTATGTATTTTAATTAAATATCGATATTTTTTTGGGAAGCTTATAAAAGTATAAATATGATTTTTCATAGAAATTAATTGTTTATATTACTAGTATTAAGCGCGCGTCGCGCGCAGAATGATTTAAAACTACTATCAACCTTAATTATTTTCTTAAATACCAAAATTTATTCTTACTTTTTTTTATTCATATTGAGACGGTACGATGGGGGGCCCAGTGTACCTTAGATTCTTTTCTATGATAATATAGACCAGATCTATTAGGATGGGTATTTGGTAACACAATAACTAGACTTGATTTTAGTGAATAAAAATAAAGTAGAGTTTTTATTTATGAAAATATATAGCTTGTCTTATAATAGTTAGTTAACAATTTAGTTGTTAAGTAATAATTGACTTTATAAAAAATAAGATTATAATAATTAATTTACAATGGTTGTTGTGTGTGTAGCAAACTTATATAAATCAAAATTTAATTAATAATAGAAATTATTTACAATAATATTTTAATATGTAGCAGAAATTATATAATGCAAAATTATATAAAAAATGAATTTAATATTAATTACGTTAGCTCGGTTTACGTATAGTGCTTTATAGGACAACCCTAAGTATGGGAATTATATACCGGACTGTTAAAAGACGGGAGCAACTCGCCGTCGCATTGACTTATAGCAAAGCAAAAGGTTTCTGACGTCACGCGGTTGGTAACCAGACCCACGTGACCATCCAAGGACTCTAAACGCCAATCTCAGTGCAGCCCTTAATTAACCCGACCGTATTGAGAGAGCAACTCACTCGAATGACAGTCAAGATAACTAAAGAGATTTACCTGTAGAAGGGGTAACCAACTTCTACTGATCGGGTCGAGAGACCATAAGTGGCAGCGCCAGATTCCCTTTACCGAGCGATAAGACGTACAAAGGGAGCATCTCGCCCTTGCACGGCCGGTATATATAATAGGTGGTAACCAACCTATGTTTCCCTCCTTGGAGCATCTCCAAGAGCACAAGTAACTAGAGCATCTCAAGTTTACTTAAGATCCGTTGTGCAACACAGCCGGATAACGAATGTATATCTTCTCGTGTCTTTGCGCCGTATTTATACGTTTTCGCTCACATTAACGCGCATAAGATAGTAAAAGATATCTCAAAAGTGAGATAGCGAAATATATTATATAACTATAGTCATATGATTAGAAGCGCATGCGTCGCCTTGTTTTAAATGTGTGTGTACGTGATCTTTGATCACGGAAGCACAGCTGATAAATTTCTAATAAATGTGAGTTGGGGTTAGGTTATGAGAGAGTATGATTATAATAAAAAAATATTGATCATTTAAATCATTTAAAAGGTAGGGTGCCTACCATACCGTCTCAATATCAACTACTCGACGTACTATAACTAACCTCAAAAATAATAAAAATATAATATAAACAATAAAACAATTAATTTTAACCTATTAACAATGAAATTTATATGAGCCAATCAGAATGACTCTTTAGCTATAACAATGTACATGTTGCGATCAACATGTCCTTTTTAAAAAAGGATACATATATATTTTGCATACTACAGGATGAGGGCAAATTCAGAAATTTTTTTATTTTTGATAAAACTGGATTCAATGAAGTTTCAAAAATTGGCTAAAAGAAGGATTCTTCTTAGAAATCTTTTTTTTTGGTGGGGGGGGGGGTCAACTTGGTGCGGCTTATTAATTATAGGTTTGTTCTTTTTTTCCCCAAAACCTAGAACTAGAGCAAAACTGGTAGGCGCGTTCTTTTTCATGGTGGTAATTCAAAAAGGAAACCATTTTTTTGGAATAAAATGATTTATACTGTGCTAAATATTTTCTATTTAGGTTTTGGCATAAAAAATTCGAAGATTTGAAATTTAAGGAGTAGAACTTTATTTGAGTTAAACATAATTATTTAAGAAACTATAGTTATTATTATTACCTACTATTAATATTGTATTATCGATCAAAATTTTCTAAATATTCATCTAAAAGATGCTATAATTTAGTCATTGAATTTACAAATAAAGGAATAAAATGCAGTTTTTTAAATAAAAGTTTCAGGAACTAAATGGTGATGGGTTTGTTAGTCGGTTAATTTGGAGATATTTGCAAACTAAAGCGTAGCAAAATTTAACCTTACCTATCATAGATCGTGTTAAATTTCGCACTTTTGTTTGTAAATGTCTCTAAATTTTGTACGATAACCGACTAAAAGATATACGCCATAATATTTTCAATACTTTTTTTAATACTTTTTTTCTAAATCTTATAACTGGCTTTTGTTAACAAAACCTATATGCGTGGAACATATATTATTATGCATGTTTGGGTCTAACACATAGATAGTATTCAACACTATAATTTATTGATGTTATATGTATAATTGAAATAATTACCTATTTATATTAAATGCAAAAAAAAATTTCTTTCTCAGTTAAAAGATTTTATGTCCACCCACTTGCGAAGCTTTCACTGGGTCTGACCATATTTCACGTAGAAAGAATAGTGAAATGTACTTTAGAATTTCTTGATAATGAAACTAAAACTAAAAAAACTGATACTGTTATAAATTTTTTGAAACATAATGGCTCCTATATTCAAAAATTATCAATATGTTCATTCATTTTTGAGGATTTTAATTGTATCTCGCTTTTGGAAAATTTTACAAAGTATTGCAAAAATTTGACTTATTTATCAGTATCTGATAGCAACGATAAATTTACTGATGAAAATTTAAAATTATTATTTAGTAATAATGTAAATTTGAAAAATATTAAATTAAGCAGTTTATCTGTAAATGGAGAATGTTTGTTAAGCTTGTGTGCGGATCAGATCAACGAATTGGATTTAGATTGTTGCTTTTTTAAATCTAAAGGATTTTTTTTTGTATTTATGTCAAAATTGAAAAACTTAAACAAATTGAAACTAAATTATGATGATGGAAAAGTTAAAGTTACTAACTTAAAAGTTTAATTTTTATAATTTTAAAATTATTTATTGTTAAATATTTTTAATATTGTTTTACAATAAAAATTATTTTTAACATTTATGAATTATTTTGTTTCATATTTTTTAAAAATATTTTCATTATTCTTAAAAATTGTATTTTACTCAATACTTTTGTTACAATTATTTTAAAAAAATCTGTACTAGGTGAAAATTTAAATTTTTGTGTAAAAAACAATAGAAACTTTTTCATTGTATATATACCTTTTGTACATTGTTTATTATTTTTGATATGGATAATTAAGAATTGTTGTAAATATGCACCTTATCACTGTAATTTACTTTTAATATACTAAAATTCAAGTAAAAGAAATTATTAGTTTTCGGTAACAACAAAATTATGTTTTTATTTTTCTAAAAAACTTTTTGTAAAATAATTCAAAAAATTTTTAAACATCAGCGCCCTCTTAAAAGTACTAATCAGCTGTTACACATTTTTTGCCTAAAAATTTATTTTTCTGTTTCAAGTGTCTAAAATTAATACATCATCTCAAGTTTAAGCTATTAAAAAAATTAAAATAATAAAAAGTTTGCTGCCATTGTATTTTATGTAGTCTGAATAACACTCTGATCTTCAAATAATAGAGGTAAGAATTAAGAATTATCCGCATAAAAAATATAACAGTACTATATATAGTTATGAAATACTTAATTTATTTAAACAATAAAAAAATAACAAATGAAGTAATAAACAAATAAAATACATTTAATAATCTAGCTAATTATTACATAAAATTTAGAAAATATATAGGTCGCAAATATTTTTCAAAAAACCATAATTTTTAGGTTAGCTTTACTGCTTTTGAAGCAGTTGTAGTATACTACTTCATTTTTGAAACATTTCATTATTAGAATTAGTGGGCCTTTCTAAATTGTTTAGATTAGTAAGTTAATTATGTTATTGGTTATTAATAAGTTTTTAAGAAAACAATCATGACAATGTCAAGTTTGTTAACTCTTATAAGGGCGGATCCAGAGGGGGAAGAACCTTAAAAGTTGCATGTTTTTTGTTAATTTTTTTACAATTTTCATGAGAAAACATAAATAAAAAAACATACGAAGTTTTGCTTTCTGAGAAAACATTTTCTGAAATACTTTTCTAGATCCCGCCACCAAAATCTCATATTTTCATTGTATTATAATTAATCCTAGTTTACGATATTTCCGAAAATTTTTATGCATTCAAAAATATTTTTGTATCCAGAAAAACATTTAGCAAAAGGTTTATTTTTAGACTCCCTCGCGCATATTTCTAGCTGATGAGATATAATTATGGCTTCGTTTACACAGGAACAGAAATTGAGGGGCCAGCTTCTCTATAGGCCTATTGATAGTCGCAAAATGGGATAAATACACAGCCAGGCTGCGTTGATTGAAATTTTTTTGTTCCTTGAATTTTCAAGCAAAGCAGCCTGGCCGTGTACTCGTGTAAGCGCGTGCGAGCTAAGTTGTAAAATTCGAAAAAAAATTAAAATTAGTGAATTTACTTTTATGTTTATACTCCGCTAAATTTCATCCCCCCACTGGCTTGGCTCAATCAGACTAAACACCCCTGTAAACGGGGTTTATATGGTTTATAAAGTAGATAAAACTCACAGGGACTTGATGGTATGATTATTTTAGAAATTTGAGTTTTTGAAACGCTGATTTTGAGACATTTCATTATTTGATTGGTCTACTTATCAGCTGTTATTCATTTAGAAATTAATACTAACGCGCTCTTGCGGTGTACTAATGAAACCTTATACTTTTCTGTTATTTTTAATAGCGCGCTTATTTTAAAATTCTGTATTTTCTTAAAACTTTTTTTTTTATAATTATTTTGAATGTGTCTCCAATTGTAAAATTTTTAAATTAAAAAACTTTAATATTTTTTTATGAATATTATTTATTGTTCCTTCTTTTTACAATTAAATCATTCTTAAAAAACGACGCGTTTCGAAAAGTTAAATTTTCATCTTTAGGTTTATCTCAATTGATGAGAAAAATAAAATTATATTAAAAAACTTTTTGAACATTGTTTACGTCAATGCTGCGTGGTTGAGCAACTTAATAATACTCTACTTTTTTTTTTATTTTTTTTTTCTTCATTGTGATAGGGTGAATAATATAATATTATTATTAACACGTTATTTTCTGTGCTACACACCAAACCTAAAAGTTTTTTTTGTTACGCAGAAAAGATTTAATGTTTATTTAATTCTTTAGAGAGGAATAATTTTGAGGTTAATTCTTTTAAAAACAATTATTTTTATTTTGATTCTTTTTGAACATAACTATTTTTAAAAGGAATTAACCTCAAAATAATTCCTCTCTAAAGAATTAAATAAACATTAAATCTTTTTTGCGTAACACAAAATTCTTTTAGGTTTGGTGTGTGAATAAAAAACTTAGGGGAGAGTCCCGTAATTCTGCACGGTTCCTAAATTTGCGCACCCTTAAAAATTAATTAATGATGAATTTTTTTTCTGTATAATGATTAAAAACTTTATTATTATAATAATTGCAAGTAATCTAGAAAAAAATTTTCAATCAAAAGGTATTTTTTTGCTCAGAATAAGAAAAACTAAATTTTAGCTTGTTTTGTGCTAGTATCTGAGGTTTACATTTTAAGCTATAAATATTTTTGAAAGAATGATATTGGACAAATTTTTGTTTTTTTGACTTCAGAAAACGTTCTTTATGAAGTTTTTAATTATTTTATTAATGAATATATTGAAATTTTTTCAAAAAATGCAATAATAAGACTTACATTTGAATCCCTAATTTTGCGCAACGTGCTTTAGCATAGGAATGCAAACATAACCTAGAAATTTCAGCTATTTTAAAAGCATCTGTATACGTAAATTTTTAACGCGAAGCCTTCAATAAATAATAAATATCAATAGTTTTATTGATTTACATTATATTTTTGCGAAATAAATGTTATTTCGTAGTTAATAATAGAATTAAATACATTTAAAATATGCGCAGAATTAGGAACTTTGCTGCCTAATTCTGCGCGTTTCAGAGGCCTTACTTTTTGTGTAATAAATAATTTGTGCATGAAAAAATTAAAAAATTAATTGATTTTATTTGTAGCCAAGGGTTCAATGAATATATTTTAAAAAAAATATTTCATTTAAGCCAATTTAGTAAGCCAATATCAGTGATCGAGTCCGAAGTGCGCAGAATTACGGGACCCTCCCCTATAACCGGTTTGTATAAACACAACCAAATGCATGGAACATGTTTACTTCCAGCTGAGGACTAGGTACAATACAAATGTTACTCAACGATACAATAGAATTTTCTAATTTTATAATTTGTAATTATCACCTTACTAGCTGTTAAGATTCTAAACCCAAACTATTTTTATTTCCTAAACCTGAATTATTCAAAGTCCCGTAAACGGTATTATTCCAAATCCCTAATTCGATATTATTCTAAGTCCAAAAACCTGTATTATCCTTAAGCCCAGTTTTATCAAAGTCTCCTAATTATTCTAAGTCTCATTTGACTCCCCCCTTAAAAGGACAAATAGGACCAATTTGACCCCAACCCTTAATTTTCAAGTTCTGAAGTAAAAGTGTGTTATTATAAACATTTCCATGTTAAAATTATTTATTTATAAGGGATCTATTTATGAAATAAGTGGGATATAAAGTTATAATATATCAATTTTGGAAGGTTTACAGGGCCCGAGGTGCATGGCACGGAGGGACTGTGATCACAAAATATACATATATTTATATCAAGGGTTAATTCATAAAGTAACTGAAAAAAATTAATTTTAGCTTATACTCAATGAGACTGAATGAAGATTATGTATAAATAAAATAGACAATTTGATTTATTAATTAAATATTTGTTTAAAGTTTAAATTGTTTCTAATTTAAAATTGAATTTGAGGGGGTTGGCCCGCTTTCGCGTAGAAACTAATTTTTCAAAATTTTGGCCAGTAACCTACTAAAATAACTATAACGTTGAATTCTTGGATTTTTCATCTTATAAATCATGCATTTCATTAGCCACGAAAATTCCTTATATACTTTTAAACAGAAAACAGTTTTGAGATTTCGGCAGTTAATTACTGTTTTTTTTTTTCAGAATTAAAATAAAATGGATGTTCCATTCAGAGATCAACTGTCAAATCCTGTATCAAGAATCAATGAAATAACAATTGAATGTTTGAATGATGATTGTCTCGTTCAAATTTTTGAGTATTTAAATATACAAGAAAAATTGAAAATACAAGCAGTCAACAAAAGATGGAATATAACCGCAAAGCTTTCATGGAGGAAAACTGAATTCTCTTTAGCAGGTGTACTACCTGACAAAATATTAACCAATAAAAGTAAAAATAATGAAAAAACTAATTTTATGATAAATATTTTGAAAAATAATGGTTCATATCTTCGTAAACTTTCATTAAAATCTTATTTATTTAAGTACTTTGAAATAAAGTTGCTTTTTAAGAGTTTGGCAAAATATTGCAACAATTTAACTTATTTTTCAATAGAGGACAATGAAGAACTAATTAAAGATGAATATTTAACATTATTGTTTCGAAGCAATGCAAATCTAAGAAGTATTCGCTTTCAGTTACATAGTTCATATTTAAATGGTGATTGTTTGTTAAATTTGCACGCAGATCGCATCAACGAGTTATCTTTGGAATTCTGCACATTTGAATCGAAACCACACTTTTATGGATTTTTAGCGAATTTAAAGAATTTAAATAAATTCAATATTATAACTGGAGCCCAAGATAATATCCCAGTTATTGATGCATTAATTATGAGTAAATGTGAAAATTTGCGGGAATTTTCGTTTCAACATTGGATTGATATTCCTAATAGTCGTAGCATTTCATTATTGTTATCCAAGCAAAAAAAACTAAAAGAACTTTCATTAAGTGGGGTTAAAATTGACAGTAACTTAATTGAAAATTTACCAGGAGATAGTCTTGAAATATTTAAAAACGTTTATATTAATAAAAATAATTCTACCAACAATCCTTTACAATCTTTTTATTTATTGAGAAATTTAAAAGTTTTTAATTGTCACTTTGAAGAATTAAATGATAATGATTTAATATCATTAACAACTACGTCAAATTTTTACTTAAAGAAAATTACTATTCGTTTTCATGATTATTCATTGTCCAAAAACTTAATAAATAAATTTAAGATGTCGCAAAATAATTATTCGTTATTGAATGAATCTGAAAGCAAGTTTAAAGTTTTACCAAATTTGGAATATCTTAACATTAAATACGGTGTTAGTTCAGATAAAATGACTGAAGATTATAAATACATAGACGTTTTATTGCATTATTTTTCAGAATTTACAAATTTAAAAAAATTAATTATTACTAAATGCAATTTTAACACTTCTGATTATGACTTGGTTAGTTTTTTTCCAAAATTGGAAGCTTTAACAATTACTGATAGTGTTGCAATCAATTCAGATATTGTTTATTTTGTAAAAAATTCAATTTGTCTAAAAAAAATAATATTAAATTTTTGTTATAATATTGATGAAGAAGTAATAAAAGAAATTAGTGATATCAAAAATCATCGTGGAGACAGACATATTTTAAAAATACTTTTTCAGTTAGATGAAGATCAGGCAGAAGATTTTGATGAAGAAAAGTATGAAAATATATCACCTTTACTAAATGTAAATTATGAATACATATTTGATTAATTCTTTTTTCATGTATGCGTCTAAATTTCCTGTTTAAGTTATATTTGTATAATTAATTTTTATGTTATATATGTACATTTCTTCTAAATATATTTCCTATAAATATATCAACTTGATATTTCTACATATTTTTTATTTATCCTTTTGCATAAAAATTATTTTTTTATCCCTTAAGTTGTTCATTCTTATATGGCTCTTGGTAAAATGCAAAATATTAGTTTTGATCTTTGCGTGCTGTCATGAAACTGCAAGCAATGTTAAAAAATCCACATATTATCCCATGATTAACAAATAGCTATGGATTTAATATCAGCGAATAAATAGCAGCTTTCCCCCAGATTTTCCTAGCTACTAATTTGGGCCATTTTCTATAAAAACAGATATCAAATTCTTTTTACAAAACCCACAAATCCTCGTTAAAAATTTTTATGCATACTTACCTATCAGAAAAACTTGTTACTACGAACTAGGGATCCGTGTCTATTTTACATTTAGTTACATTTTCGAGGAATAATATTTTGGAATCAATTTCGAAACTCGCCAATAAGTTTAAGTACATGTTATGTAAATATCCCTGCTTTTACTTTTTTTCTAGTTTTTTTAAAATAAAAAGCATTGTATATGTTTTTTTTTCTTGCTCAAAAAAATTTTTAAGCTTTATCAGGCGGATCAGGCCCTTGCACGTGTATCCCGAATAGCTATTTTTTAAACAAGGGGCAAAATATATATTTTGACTTTGCATGCAATTTTATGTTTTTATCCTTGCATGTGTATCTGAAGAGACGAATTTACACTAATGTCCCTTTATGCACTTGTCGTATAGCAAAGCACGAATAAATTGTCCGGTGATTTAAAACATAGTTTTTGCCCTATAGATATGTAAAAACTTTTGTTAATTTTCTTTAAATTTTAAATGAAAAAAAATTTGATGCACAAGAGGATTTTATTTGTGCACATTTATAATTCTTTCTATCAGCTGTTTAAAAATAAAGGTTTTGAATAAGGAAAAGTAATCTATTAAAATAAAAAATCTTGCATGGATTACAAGGAGAGTTCAATAAATTTAACAAAACAAACTAAACAAGGGCAAATTCAGAAGGTGGGCGGTGGGGGCGATCGCCTCTTTGAGTTTCAAAAATTGCATGTTTGTTGTTTATTTTTTTTTTAATGTTCATAAGAAAACATACAATATTTTGCTTGAGCGCCCCCCTGAGACACTTTGAAAATGAAAAATTGTGAAAATTATTAAATTTTTTTCAAAAATTGCAATTTTTTGAAGATGTTTTTTTGCAATAAAAAAAAAATTGGCACATTTTTTTGAAAAACAATTCCATCAATCCAGAAAATAATTGTATTTTAAAAGTGTAGCCAAAAAATTAGGAAGATATCTTAATTATTTTTTGAGTTATCGTGCCCGCAAATTCGAAAAACGTTGTTTCGAAAAAAACGCGTTTAAGAATAGTGTATCTTACGACTTTCGCGGTGTCTCGCTTAATCTTCTGTAACTTCCTTATTATTCAAGATATCATTAGAAAAATTTTTTTCCATATTCTTAAGATGCTTTTAAACCCAAGATAACAATAAATAGAAAATCGATTTTTTTTCCCTGCAATTGTATCTGCCACCTTAAAATTTGTTATTTATTAAAACAAAGAAACAAGGCCACTTGCGTGATAATTTGTCGATTCCTTTGAAAGTTTTGTGGGTGCTATGTAGTTTTTAAAAAGCGTCAAATTTGATCGTTACTTTCTATGAACCTACAAATCTAAAATAAACAAATTTTAGTGAAAAATGATAGTCTTTTGATACCTAATCAGTGTATCAAAAGACAGAGGATTTCATCGAATAGTTTCGGATTTAGCCATTTTCGGGCATTAACTCTCTTAAAAAAATGGGTAAAAATTTATTTCAGAATCACTCTTTAAATTGCAAAATCCGAAACTATACGATGGAATCCCCTGCCATTTGGAACACTTATTATATGTTTTTAAACAACGATTTTGCGCTTTAGTTTTTTTATTTTAGTTCTAGAGATATCATCAGTCAAAGTAGCCATTTTTTACCCATTTTTAAAAACTACACTGAAAAAAAAATCCGCTTGCGGCAAGCGGAATTTTTTTTCTCGCCAAACGATTGCAAATGACTTGAAACGTAAAGAAAATTAAAAAAAAAATTTTTTCCCGCTTACTTGGGATATGCGTATATCGGTATGACGAGATTTGAGAAAATTTTGGAAAAAGAAAAGAAAAAATGTTTTTTTTAAATTTTCTTTACGTTTCAAGTCATTTGCAATTATTTGCAAAGAAAAAAAAATTCCGCTTGCGGCAAGCGGATTTTTTTTTCAGTGTACTTAGCTCCCACAAAACTTTTTAAGGAATCAACGAATCACCACAAGGATGGTTTTGTTTCCTTTGTTTTAATAAATAACAACTTAAAAATAAAGAACAAATTTTAAGGAAAAAAAATTTCAAAAAATTTACCGTTAACCTACTTTTATTTAAATATTTCTGATTTTTAAATTTGGACCTGCAGCCACTCAGCGCCTAAAATGGGCACAGTAGATTTATAGAGTTGAAAATAAATTACTAGACCCTTTTCTCGTAAATTTGAGAAAACCAAAATCCTTTTAAGTTACCTCCATACAGTTCCTCCAGACAGAGAGGGATGGCCGGCTTGTTTTTTTGGGTTACATGTTATCGCTTTTTGCGGAATAGTAAATTGTTATTATATTCATTATATTCTAGCAAACAGGTGCAAAAATTTGGTAATAAAATAAAATAATTCCTAAAAATAAAAAAATTATCTCTTATTTTTAGGGTGTTTTAGTTTATTAACGCAGTTTTTTTGAATTTTTATTTCTCAATTTATTTCTTTGTTCAATTTTATTTTTTTTTTTTTCAATCAAAGATTTCTATAAAATAAGTTTTTATAATAAGAACTTATATATAGCATTGATGTTTAAATTTTAAAAAGTTACGTGTAGCGCCCTCATGCAAAGGGCCCCTAAAACATAATTATAAATAAAAAATATTGTCTGCCCTCGCCTCGATTTGTTTTTTTGCTTTGTATTTTGTGTTTCTTTGCAATAAATTGTAAAAATAATTTATATAAGAATATATTCAATAATTAAATATACTGCTGCTACTTTTGCTGCTACTTGGTTTAAAATTTATGAAAGGTAAGATAAGAATAATTTTAAAACACAGATGCATGCAGAAATTTACAATTTTAGATTAAATTTAATTTTAGTAGACAAAAATTGATAATTATAAAAATAAACAGACATGGTACATAAAATGTATTATCAAGATACAAATCTAAATAAATATTTTAACAGAATTAAATATATAAATGTATATAATTTTTAGGTTAAGATCGTTATTTTGTATTTTAATAGATATTTTTTTGAGAAGCTTATAAAAGTATAAATAAATTAAATATGATTTTTCATAGAATAATTAATTGTTTATATTATATGTGCATGCATTCATACAGGATGAGGGCAATTTCAGAAATTTTTTTATTTTTGGTAAAACTGGATTCAAGTTTCAAATATTGGCTAAAAGAAGGATTCTTCTTAGAAATCTTTTTTTTGGTGGGGGGGGGGTCAACTTGGTGCGGCTTATTAATTATAGATTTGTTCTTTTTTTCCCCAAAACCTAGAACAAAACTGGTACGTGCGTTCTTTTTCATGGCGGTAATCCAAAAAGGAAACCATTTTTTTGGAATAAAATGATATGGATTTATACTGTGCTAAATATTTTCTATTTAGGTTTAGGCATAAAAATCTGAAGATTTGAAATTTAAGGAGCAGAACTTTATTTGAGTTAACCCATTAACGCCTAATCGACACATTCAAGCCATTTGAATTTTTTTTAATGAAATAATCGATATTATGAGCTAAAAATGTTACCTAGTAGGTAATCGGGGCTGCTATTTTCATTTCCGAAGTCCGTTTTAACGTACAACCCCTAGAAAATGTTATATCATCCCCTAAAAGTGGGGTAATTTTGTTATAATTTTTACATGTTATTTAAATTAATATAATGGGCACAAAAAATATTTCATGGCATTAAAAACTTAATATGGGACTATCAGGAACATAAAAAACAACGAATTTATGCCAATTTTTTATCTTCAACCCCTTGAATGGGGTAAGGGGTGGATTTGTAGCATAAAATTAAAAATGAATATTTTGAGCTAAAATTGTCATCTAGTAGTTATTTTTGCCCACTATTTTCATTTCTAAAGTCGAATAAGTAAATAAATAAATTCCGATACCAGAATTATAATGACATTTTCATGATCAGTGATCCAAAAAACTTTCATTTACTCGGGGTTCATCGATGAACCAACTGGATTGGAATTTCCTTTTATGTCCACCCCATGATAACTATTACGCAGTTGGCAGCTATTAAAAATGTGGATCTCACTTTTATATTCAGTGGCTATTATTATAATAAACCCTTATATTAAATTTCGTAAAAATCTATTAGTTAGTTTTATTTCACCCCTATGGGGTTAATTTGTTCTCTTAATATTGACTAATACTGGGGTAGGTTAAGTGAGAAACAGAAATTCCAAAAATACTATTAGATTTGATAGAAGACGAGAACTGGAAAACTAAATTACACAAAACAGGCGTTTATCTAAACTCAAAGTCCGCAATTACTCAATGTTCTCAATCGTCATTTATTATTCATATTTGACCATAAATTTAATTTAACGTTTACTAAATTCGATAACTTTTTGCACCATTTAAATCCCTTTTAATCAAATCACATTTAATGCCAATTTTTTTATTAATACGTGATATAATTATGTGCTGTGTTGTTATAGGTTCTTAATTGTATTAAGGTTGTATATATAATTTTGAATTAATCTGAACTACAATTGTGCAAAAAATTCAAATTATTGTCATGTCAATTATTTTTATTTGTTATAGGTTTAAATAAAATGGATAAGAAAGTCCGTCAAATAAGAATCCAAAATGTAAATCACGTATCAAATATCGATAAAATAACAATTAACTCTTTGCATGACGATTGTTTAATGTACATATTGGACTATTTAGAAATAAAGGAAAGACTAATATTACAAGCAGTTAACAAAAGATGGAATCGACTTGCGAAGCTTTCACTGGGTCTGACCATATTTCACGTAGAAAGAATAGTGAAATGTACTTTAGAATTTCTTGATAATGAAACTAAAACTAAAAAAACTGATACTGTTATAAATTTTTTGAAACATAATGGCTCCTATATTCAAAAATTATCAATATGTTCATTCATTTTTGAGGATTTTAATTGTATCTCGCTTTTGGAAAATTTTACAAAGTATTGCAAAAATTTGACTTATTTATCAGTTTCTGATAGCAACAATAAATTTACTGATGAAAATTTAAAATTATTATTTAGTAATAATGTAAATTTGAAAAATATTAAATTAAGCAGTTTATCTGTAAATGGAGAATGTTTGTTAAGCTTGTGTGCGGATCAGATCAACGAATTGGATTTAGATTGTTGCTTTTTTAAATCTAAAGGATTTTTTTTTGGATTTATGTCAAAATTGAAAAACTTAAACAAATTGAAACTAAATTATGACGATGGAGAATTTATTGTTTCAGTCATAGACGCGTTAATAATGAGCAAATACCAAGATTTATATGAATTTTCTTTAAATATTTTGAAAGAACCGCCACTTTTTTCACAATTTTCTTCAAAAACTTTTAAAGAATTTTCAAACGACAATCTTTTACTGTTCTTGTCTCAGCAAAAAAGACTACGCAAGCTTAATTTGTGTGGAGTATTGATTGATAGTAAATTGATCGAAAGCTTACCAAGAGACAGTCTTGAAATATTATTAAATTTGAATATTAAAAAAAGTTATCCACAAAACAATCCTTCGCATTCTTTTTACTTACTAAAGAACTTAAAAGTTTTAAATTGCAACTTTGAAGAGTTAAGTGATAATTTTTTGATAGGAATAACTACCTGCGTAAGTCTCAACTTGAAAAAGCTAAAAATTCGTTTTAAAGAATATTCGATATCAAAAGAATTAATAGATAAATTTAAAATATTGCAAAGTAATTATTCCTTATCGAATGAGTCACAAAGTAAGTTTAGAATTTTACAAAATTTGGAATCCTTGCATATTCAATCGACAGACTTTTCACTTAATAATGACGCAGCTGTTAAATACACATACATTGACACTTTACTAAAATATTTTTTAGAATGTTCAAATTTAAAACATTTGACTATTTTAGATTGCAATCTTAAGACTTCAGATTATGATTTTGTTAGTTTTTTTCCAAAATTAGAAACTTTAAAAATTTCTGACACCGTTCTGAGCAATTCAGATTTTACGTATTTTGTCAAAAACTCATTAAACCTTAAGAAAATTAAAATGTCATACTGTAATAATGTCAATGAAAAATTAATAAAAGAAATTAGTGACATTAAAACTAACCGTGGAGACAATCATATTTTAGAAATCAGTTTCAATAACAAATGCAAAAATTTTGACGAAAATAAATATGTAAATTTAACACCGTTAGTCAAAGTGATAATATTATATGGACCCATATGTTATGATTTTTAAATTTAATTTTTTTAATCAAATAATGTTTTTTTGAAAAAGTGTAATGAAGCAATGTAAGAATATTTTGTGTCTTAATAAAGAATAAGTTCTTTGCTTAATTTGAGTTTTGTTATTTGAGTTAATCTTAGTGAAACTGACCTTAAAGCAATAGGTAAAAATCTAGAATTGTAAAAAAAAAACGATCCGACTGGGTTCAGAATGTTAAAATATGATACAATGCCAATTTTTAAGGTTCTAGGTTTAATGGTATCGATTTTAATATTTTTGCGCTCTACATAAACCTAAAAAAACGCTGCCAAATTATTGGCACTACGATTCCTCATGAAATGAGATATATTAAAACAAATTAAAAATTTTTTTCATTCTATGTATCATCTGAGAAATGAAGTATAACACCAAATGTAAAAAAAATTTAGGAATTAAGTAAAAAAAAAAAAAAGAATGGAGTTTTGGTTCCTCATAGAGGAACCTTTGTGATAGGTGAAAATTTGATTTTCGATATTTTGGCATATAAGCACGTTTTGAGACCTCAGGAAGCTAAAAAACCGGTTTTAAAAAAAAGTATGTGTGTGTGTGTGTGTGTGTATGTATGTATGTATGTATGTATGTATGTATGTATGTATGTCGCACTGTAACCGGTGATATTTCACAGCCAACACGACATTAAGACCTAATTTTTTTTTCAAAATTTTTTTCACCAAAAAAGCTCGAGGTACTTTTTTTTTTTTTTAATTTGGATGTAATACCTCATTTATTTCCACGAAAGTACTTATATTTGAAAGTATGGTTTTTACTCGATATCTCGAATCTGATACTTAATTTTTTGAAAATTTTTTTCCCAAAATTTTTTTCACAAAAAAATACAAAAAATACAAATTTTTTTTTTCTTTTTGGACGTAGTACCTAATTTATTTCCACGGAAGTACTAGTTTTAAGAACCTCTATAAAAGTAATTTTTTGGACCTGATACTTAATTTTTTGAAAATTTTTTTCTCAAAATTTTTGCCGCCAAAAAATATAAAAAATGCCAATTTTTTTTTTTTTTAGGATGTAGTACTTAATATTTTTCTACGAAAGTACGAATATTTAGAATTATCGTTTTTAAATGATTATTTCATGTGATACGTAATTTTTCGATATTTTTTTTTTTTCATAATTTTTTGTATAAAAAGATTAAAAAAACACAATAATTTTTTTTCTTTTTGGACATAAAACTTAATTTATTTATATGAAAGTACTAATATCCAGAATTATGGTTTTAAAGGATTTCTCTACCTGATATGTAATTTTTTGGAAAATTTTTTTTTTCAAAATTTCTTGTATAAAAAAATTAAAAAAACATAATAACTTTTTTCTCTTTGGATGTAGTACTTAATTTATTTCTATGAAAGTACTAATATCTAGAATTATTGTTTTTAAAGGATTTTTTCCATCTGATACGTATTTTTTCAAATTTTTTTTTTTGAATATTTTTCATATAAAAAAATTAAAAAAACATCATTTTTATTAGATAAAATAGACCATTATAAATATATTGCTATTGTTGATGAGGAACCATAGTGCCAATCACTTGGCAGCGTTTTTTTATTTTCTTAAGCAAAAAAATTATAAACAAAAACGATAAATTAAGAAATGATGAATTTCTTAAAACTAGAACTGCTTCGGAAAAAAATTAGGTATTGCTTCCAAAATGAAAATAAATAATATTGTATTTTTTCTATTCTTGTTGCAAAAATTTTTGGGAACATAAATTTTCGAATATTTGGTATCAAATTTGAAAAATCGAATTAACAATAAAATAAAACAATGTTTCTAAAATTAGTACTTCCATAGAAAAAAATTTGGTACTACGCACGCAAAAAGAAAAAAAAATTATGGAATTTAAAAAAATTTTTAATGCCAAAAAAAGTATCAAAAACGAGTAATTGAATAAAAACGATATTTCTAAAATTAGTATTTCCAAATAAAAAAATTAGGTATAATATCCAAAAAATTAAGTAAAAACGCCCGAAGAGAAAAAAAACAATGGCAATTTTTCTATTTTTTATGGGAAAAATTTTGAGAAAAAAATTTTCAAATAATTAATTATAAGGTCAGAGATATCGAGAAAAAACTAACGATACTTCTAGTTATTAGTATTTTTATATTTAGAAATAAATGAGGTATTAAATTCAAATTAAAAAAAAGTAGTTTAAGATTTTTTAATGAAAAAATTTTTGAAAAAAAAATTAGGCCTTAATTAGGCCTTACATACATATATACTGGATATACATATGACGTTCAGTCATATTTTGTTGGCCAAAATTAATACTTTTTCTAGCCTCCCATTGGTCGATATCTAAAAAAATAGCTGACATCCAGCCCTCTTAAATCAGGAAAAAATACCCCTTATTAGATATAAAAAAAATAATTTATTTTTTGTGTGTAATGTTTACAATGCAAATTATGCAAGGTGATTAAAACTAAAATAAAATAAAATAACAAATTTTTTGATTTTCCTAATACATAAAATTTTTAGTTTTCTGCTTCTAAATTATTTTTACCAGTGTCTCCTGTTTGAATAAAAAATAAACAAAAAAAGAAAATATTAGGTACTCACATTGTCTCTAATAACTCGTATACATAATCTAGTTCTCTCAATTGCTTAAAGTATTTTTGTAATATAAATCGGTTAAGCTTTGAATAAAAATAAGCTTCGTAATTAAAAAAACAATATTAAAACCACAATGGCTGTACCATATGGTTTTATTCCAAATCGAGTCCAAATTCTCTAAGAAATTGTAATGCTATTTATACTTCCTCTCCATTAAAACAAGATAATTTTTACAATAGAAAATATTTGATTATTAAATAATAATTAGTTTTTTATTTAATAAATTTTTTTTATTTTTCTTACAATCAACAATTTCACAAACTTATTCACAATAGCATTGAATTTTTAATAAGATTTTGAGTATTTGCTTGATAAATTTCTTAAATGCATTTTAATACTTAACCCATCTTAAATATTTAACCCACTGTAATTTTAATCTTTAAACTTATAATAACCCGCATAATAAGTTAATATATTATGTAAAGTCAATAAGTAAATTATAAAATAAATTAAATAATTAATTAATACCATTAGTATGTAAGTATAAACTATATTTCAACATTTTTGAGTATTACCTACAAAAATATAATGAGATTGCGATAACATGAAATATAATTTTTTTTAACCTTTTAATTAAATCTATTAGAACTTATAATAAACTCAGTATAAAATAAGCAATCGGAACTACCATTCCAGTCTTAGTCCAACTTAAGCCTAAATATGATTTTACTGTCCACCAAATAAGACAAAGTATCGTTACTTGTAAACCCAAGTGAAATATTAAAAGTCTGAAAAATTAATAATTATTTTAAAAAATTTTCAAATTTTATACTTAAGTTTAAACAATAATAAAACTAACATCTTATCTTTATTTCTGGCCTTGTTCAAGTTTCTTAAAGGCTCTTTATTCAAATACACTCTGACTCCCTTTGTTAAATCTGTAAAGAAGTATTCCCAATCTAATGTGCTGATGTCTACTCCAAATTCTTCTTTGTCATTCTCAGAAAGGGATTTATGAAGTTCTAGCAAATTAGGATTGTAGAATTTCCATTCGTTAAAAATAAAGCGTTCAAGTTTTTCTAATGACTTGTTTACATTAGTATGAAGTCTTACTAATCTAAATATATTTATTGATCAATAATTTATTCTGTAAATAAGAAAAAATATAACTTACATAGGTCTTCCACCAGATAACCGAGTTACAGTATCCAACAAATAAGCTGGTATCATATGCACAAAAAATGCTGAAATTCTAAACCACAATAAGGAGGGCAACAATTTTAAGTGAGGGTACCAAACCGCACTTTTTAATGGATATTTGTGTAAATAAATATTTATTTTATCTGCTACTGCCTCCCATTTAAATGCTTTTGTAGTGCTCGAAGTGACATGATAGACTTTTACTGTTATTGACCTGTCTCTTTCAAAAGCATATGCAGAAGCAAGAAGAGCATTAACTACAACATCAACTGGGATGTAATCATATATTAAGCTTTTTGCTACTGGCAACCTCCTGATAACTCCTTTACTAGCTCCCAGTATGAATCCTTGAGGTCCATTTTTTGAAACAGTCCAACCTGGTATAGGCTCTTTCCATGCTCCAACAACTAAAATAATAAGCTTGCAATTAAAAAAATAATTTCTTTTTAAGCTTGTTATAGTGGATATAATTAACTTATTCTTGCTAAGTTTGACAAGTATTATTATTAAAAAGATACTATGT
Source organism: Anagrus nilaparvatae (assembly GCA_022575985.1). Taxonomy (NCBI): domain Eukaryota; kingdom Metazoa; phylum Arthropoda; class Insecta; order Hymenoptera; family Mymaridae; genus Anagrus; species Anagrus nilaparvatae. The sequence goes on along the minus strand of JAKSXM010000076.1, from coordinate 702,773 downwards.
ATTATAAGCTTTAATGATCTAGCTTTGCTTTTGAAGCATGCTTTTAAGTTCCTTTCTCTTTGTGTGAATTTCTGCGCACAAGTATGTAACAAAGCATGTTTTGGTAGAGAGACAGACACTTGCTTTATATAATGCTTTTTTTTGTATCAAGCTGGATTATAATAAACAATAAAATTATACTTACTCATTGAAGGTCGAACAATGGTAGCTGGTAACTTTGAATTTAAAACTTCATGTTCGGCTAAATGTTTAGTAAAGGTGTAAGGGTTTGGATGATCATGGATTATATTTGGTGTTTCTTTATTAATTTCTTCAATGCTTAAGCTTTCCATAAGTTTTAAAACCTCTTTTACATCAGCAGGGGCAGTATATACCTTCTCATGAGCTTCTTTAAGAACTGAATTAACATAAGCGCTTGAAACATGCACAAGAACCTGTAAAAGAAGCATTTTGCAATTTAACTAGCTAATTAAAAAAGTCTTGTCTTAAAAAAATGTCTTTAATTATTATGCATGACTTATGAAATAATGTCAATATTATAATGGAAGAAAATTGCAATTATAAATGCAATTTAGTTTTACCTTGAGATTTCTTAATTCTTGACAGAATTTTATTACTCTCCTTGTACCAAGTAGATTAATATTTACAGTACTTTTTAGATCAGCTTCAAAATCTAAAGTTGCCGCAGAGTGAAAAACAATTTGTACATGTTCAACCATAGTTAATCTATCCTCTGAGGATAACCCTAAATGTTCTTGGCTAACATCTCCTCCAACAGCAATTAACTTTTTGAACAATTCAGTTTTCCCGATTTCTCTAAGATGGTCAAAGACCTTAAAAATATAATTAATAAAAATACTCTATAATATCAATCAATGTAACAGGACAATAATAGGATTGTATTACTAATTCTGGATTATTTTAACTTACGGAATTATTGGTTATTTCTTCAAGTCTTTCTGCAGCAACTTTGCCTTTCTTAGGTCTAATTAATAAATAAATATTTTTTAAGCCTGGACACTTTCTTAATAATTTTTCAATTAATGCAACTCCCAAAAACCCTGTACCACCAGTAATAAACACACTTTTGTCATTATAAAATTCTGCGATGTCAGAAGCCATTTTAGGCACCAAAAACTAAGATTAATTAATTATTTATTTTTTTAAATAAATTTAGTTAGGTATATTTTTAAAAATCAGTTTTAACATATGTCAAATTAAATCCTGATACGGCTATTTGGCTTACACTGTCCGCAATATTTTTACTCTGCTAATATAAACAGAATAAACACGTTTTCACCGAAGACCGGGAACTGCAGCCGGAGCACTCATAATTAAAAAAGGACACTATTATATATTCAAAAGTTGAGTAGAAAAAGATAAAAATGCTTGACTTTGACAAAGAGAGGGAGCTATATGGAACAAGTGTTTCTTTGAATATTATTACTTTCTATAAGGGGTCTTCCATAAATGACGTCCAGAGTTTGAGGAAAGTATAGGCTTAACTTCAAACGTGACAATTCGGATAAAGGAGATTAAGGTACGATAAATGATAAATCTGTCGTCCCTTATTTTTTTTTTATAAAAAAAAACTATTTTACATTATTTTTAAAAACCTTTAGAGTTAAACTTTATTTATCCTATTATTAAACTATGGAGCCTTATACGTAAAAAAGAAAGAAAAAAATTTTCACCCAATTTAAGTATTGCAAAAAAATTTTTTTTTTGTTGATTTCTATTGGAAATTATTGAAATATTATGAATTTTTATATCAAGCATTTTTAAGTTTAAAATAAACAATAGCGAAATAAAAATTCTTGCTTTTTATAAACCCTATGTCTTTGAAATTAGACTCAAAATTCGGTAATGTACACTATTTTAAATTATAAAAAATTGTTGATCGCTTTTCGAAATCACGAAAACTGTAAGCTGCGAAATTCATGTTTTTGTCGAATTTTACAAAACAACATACTTATTAACATGGAACATGTTTATTGGATGGGGTATTTAAAAAACTCGCGCAAAAAAACCATGATGGTTTACCAGATGGTTAACCATCTGGTTTTTCAGATAACCACCAGGTATTTTAAAAAAAATAATAAGACCCCAGGATGAAAATGAACCTTGCAGGTAGAAGCAGATACCCTGGGGGTATAATTTTCAATTATTCAACCCAAAATATTTTCCGATTTTCCAAGATGGCGGACCATAAAACTTAAAAATATTAACTTTTAACTTTACAAAGGGGTTTTTGAGGGTGATAAAAATGAATTTTGGATGGAAAATATTCAAATATTCGAACCAACATATTTTCCGATTTTCAAAGATGCCTTACCATAAAACTTAAAAATATTAATTTTAAAGTGAAGGAAATTCTGAAAGGCTTTTAAAAGAAAATAATTTTGCACTTTAGTTATCACACCAAGCCTGAACGTGCCGGAAAGTTAAAAAAAATGTCGCTAAAATCGGCTTGTGTAGATTTTTAAAATATATTTTTTTCAGTCGATTCGTTCCTACTAGAAAATCCTATCAGCTCATCTGCCGGACTTTCATGGGACCTATAATGCGTATTTTAAGTTTTTTTTTAAGTTAATGACTTTTAAATTGCCACCAAAATTTTATTTTTTCATAAAAATAACTTCTATAGGTCTCAAAAATTTTTTACAAGCCTCACGCTTTCAACGATTCCTTACTCGTCACTTTTGATTGATTTGTTTTCCAAATATGATAATTTAAAGTCAGAGTCCCAATTTAAGAATTTTTAAAAAAAGTCATTTTTATCATTATATCTTTGAAAATCTATATCTCAGAAACTACTGAATGAAAAGAAACGAGTAAAAATTTTTTAAAAAATTTAAGCTTATAGAAAATTTTTGAGACCACCTATAAAACCAATTTTCATGAATAATTACAATTTTAGCAATAATTTAGAAAATTGGTCATTTTGGGCTAAAAATGGGCCTTTAGTTTATTTACAATAACTATGAAAGAATTAGTGTTATATAATTGCGGTTTACGGTGTTTAAAAATTTACTTTTACACCAAAAAAATAAAACTAACCATAAGTTTTTTTACGTTGAACCAATTAAGACCCCTGTGTTATAATGGTCTACGTGCAATGATCATTGCTTTTAAATGTAAAATATCTAATCATGAGACAAAGTTAAGAATAAAATAATAATTTTTATTAATTTTTTTTTTTTATTTTAAGAATGTTTACAATATATAAAAATATATAAAATAAATTCAATTTTTTTTACATATAATTACTTAATTGAACTAATAATTAAAATAAAATTCAACTAAAAATTCAACTAATAATACTTTTAGTATCTATACGTAATAATAATTTTATTGAAAAATCTAAATGTCCAATTTCAATATTTTGTCTAAAATAATTTTTAGACTTAATAAAAACTTAATAAAAATTATTATTTTATTCTTAACTTTGTCTCATGATTAGATATTTTACATTTAAAAGCAATGATCATTGCACGTAGACCATTATAACACAGGAGCCTTAATTGGTTCAACGTAAAAAAACTTATGGTTAGTTTTATTTTTTTGGTGTAAAAGTAAATTTTTAAACACCGTAAACCGCAATTATATAACACTAATTCTTTCATAGTTATTGTAAATAAACTAAAGGCCCATTTTTAGCCCAAAATGACCAATTTTCTAAATTATTGCTAAAATTGTAATTATTCATGAAAATTGGTTTTATAGGTGGTCTCAAAATTTTTCTATAAGCTTAAATTTTTTAAAAAATTTTTACTCGTCTCTTTTCATTGAGTAGTTTCTGAGATATAGATTTTCAAAGATATAATGATAAAAATGACTTTTTTTAAAAATTCTTAAATTGGGACTCTGACTTTAAATTATCATATTTGGAAAACAAATCAATCAAAAGTGACGAGTAAGGAATCGTTGGAAGTGTGAGGCTTGTAAAAAAATTTTGAGACCTATAGAAGTTATTTTTATGAAAAAATAAAATTTTGGTGTCAATTTAAAAGTCATTAACTTAAAAAAAAACTTAAAATACGCATTATAGGTCCCATGAAAGTCCGGCAGATGAGCTGATCGGATTTTCTAGTAGGGACGAATCGACTGAAAAAATTATATTTTAAAAATCTACATAAGCCGATTTTAGCGACATTTTTTTTAACTTTCCGGCACGTTCAGGCTTGGTGTGTTATATAAAACATTTATTATTTAATAAGAATTTTTTTTTAATAAGAAATTTTTATTTAAATTCATTTTTCTCACCCTCGAAAACCCCCTTGTAAAGTTAAAAGTTAATATTTATAAGTTTTATGGTCAGGCATCTTGGAAAATCGGAAAATATATTGGGTCGAAAAATTGAATATTTTCCACCCTAAATTTATTTTTTTTCATCCTCAAAAAACCCCTTGTAAAATTAAAAGTCATTATTTTTAATTTTTATTGTCCGCCATCTTGGAAAATCGGAAAATATGTTGGGTCGAAAAATTGAATATTTTCCATCCGAAATTCATAATTCTCACCCTCAAAAACCCGCTTGTAAAGTTAAAAGTTAATATTCTTAAGTTTTATGGTTTGCCATCTTGGAAAATCGGAAAATATTTTGGGTTGAAAAATTGAAAATTATACCCCCAGGGTATTCGCTTCTACCTGCAAGTTTCATTTTCATCTTGGGGTCTTATTATTTTTTTTTAAATACCTGGTGGTTAACCATCTGAAAAACTAGGTGGTTAACCATTTGGTAAGCCATCATGGTTTTTTTTTGCGCGAGAATTCCGGCTCGGCAGATGGGGGTTGAAATGAACTTAAAATATTTTCTATTTATGGATTTAGCATAATTTGAAGTGGGAGTCAGGGCCTGATCAGGCCCTAATAAGAACAAGAACTTTAGATTTAAGGACTTAGGATTTATAATAATTAAGGAGTATACGTTGAAACTGTTATAAGTGAACATGTTTCATGATCGTTGGTTGTGTGAATACACAACCCAGTTATAAGTTTTTTTTGTCTTATATACAAATTAAAATTGCTTAAACAATTACTGGGGTTTGTTTTTGCAAAAAAGAACTTGAAAATCGTGATCAGAGGGTCAAAAATTACATAAACAAAGGTGTAACACGTAATTTTCGAAAAAATTTTGTTTGAACTATTTATTAACAATTAAATATTGTTTAAACAATTAATCATTCGACCTTATAAATTAGAAATTTGGATTAAGTGAGTTAAAATATGTATAATAAAATCATGGACTTATCAAAATTTTGAATTATTTTACTTAAAGCATATTTAACATTTAGATTTTTTGCCAATTTTGCAATAAATTGTTAATAAAAAATAATTGACCACGAATTTTGCAAAATAGATTCGTATTTAGCGGGTCAAAAAAAATAAATACCAACCATTTTTTGTCCATAGAGCTCTTATGGCATTAAATAGCATTGCTGGCGACAGGACTATATAAGGTATATGTTTGGTTTATTTTATACATAATGGACAGAAACGACGTTCATTCTAGTTTACAAAAGTCATTTTCGTGGTTTGGTTATGAAAAATTTTTTTAAATTTTGTTTGATATTAAAAAAAACTACGAAAAAAAAATTAAAGAAAATTTTTTAATTTCTTTTTTTTTTCTAGGTGGTTAATAAAATAAAATAGTGGCGTCTGGAAGGGAGAGGATTTAACTGTTATTTGATAAATCAGACAAAAGGGATAAAGGTCTTAAAAACTTTAAAATAATTGTGAAAGTCATTTATGGAAGACCCCTAATGAGAAATTTTTATTATATACCTATAGTCAAGTCACCAGGAATGTTAATGCATCCAAAAATTTTAAATTGAGTCAGTGGATCCTACGTATTTTTGGTCGTTAAAAACGATTTTTAAGGTTTTCATCAATTTTCTGAAGGCCAATTTTGAGTAATTAACGCTATATATCGCCCAAATAACGAGATTAAAACAATTTTTTGAAAAATATTATGCTGATTGAGCCAAAATTTGGTGTGCCTTTTAGGGTTTTTGGGTCGCTGATGACAATTTATCATGAAATCAGATTTTTTAAATTTAAAATTTCTGACTCTAAATTCCGCATTTCTAAGTTTTCAAACTCAAAATTGGTAATTTAATTAAATAGCCGAGTAAATAGCTTAAGCTGTTTCAAACATATTTCTTTCTTTGATCAAGTCAAAAATTTCATTTTGCAATCATAGTTAAATAATGATATCATTACAAAAAGAGGTTGTATAAATAAGATAGCGAAAATATTAAAAATATGATAAAAATAAAAAATTTTTTAATTCAAAAATCCGCCAGATTTCTTCAAAGTCTTAAATATAAAAACATTTTCTTTGTTCCTTTCATAAATTTAAATTTAAATTAATGATACATTATTACACAAGAGACAAAACGTTTAATATGAATAAGTGTCGGATGATGAGGTACATTTCTGTCTCGTGTGAAGTAATGTTTTTTATTTACTTTTAGCCTTGGAAAATATATTAAATGCATCTGCATGCTGAAAGAATTAAAATTTTTAATGCACTTATACTGCATCAGTTGACTGAGAGATACAGCATTCAGTTTATTGACTAACACATAAAGTGACAATCAACGATACAAAAGATTACTCAAACAAATTGAAGATAAAATTTACACGAAAAAAATGAGACCAACTGGAAATTGATAAGTTAAAAAATAAAGCTACGGCAATATTTTGGAAATAGTCTAAAAATTCGAATGGGCTTTAAAAAAATACGATAGTAAAACATGGAGCCATGTGTTTTTCTATAGATTCAGGAGGCCTATGGAGTAAACGGAGGGTAACGGAGATACTTTTTCAATATAATAAACTCATCTATACCTACACAGAGTAATTTAGCATCTCAAATATGGCGGTTTTTATAATAAGGTTTTTCATAACTAGAATATTTTGTGCTTCAGGGCAGAAAAATTCGAGTGTAGGGACTAAGAATAATTTGAGTTTAGGAAATGAAAATCATTTTAACTCAGGGACTTTAAAGTGAATTTAAAGACTCAGAAAAATTTAGCTTTAGGGACTTCTGTTTATTTGGATCAGAATAATATGATTATCAAAGCAGCCATAAAAAAAATTTCAGAATCGAATTTATTACCTTTATTTTTTAATTGATTCTGACCTTTCCTCACCCCTCATGGTGCCTTGTTTAAATTTAGGTCCTTTACCAATGACAGAAGTTAAAAATTGAACCTATTAACAAGAATTCCTGTAACTTTGGGTCCGGAAGTTAAATCTGCTATTGAGAGAACGATAAAACATTCCTTGAAGTGGGGAAGGGTTGGATTCAATAGGCAAAGGTTGCTTTTCAGTATGATGATATTGGATTTCTGAGAGCAATAATCTGATATAGAATTAAAAATGACTCTTTGGGGTAAAGTTAAATTTCTATTGAGACATAAATAGAATCTCAGGTTAAAATTCAATTTTCAATAACATTGATAGACCCCGTAAATGAAAATCAATTTAGCTGGGTCACAGGAATGTAAAATAATTAAATTTTGAATATTCTCAAATTCGCTTTTTGAAAACTAATTCGATTAGATGAAGTTAAAGTTTGATTTAACGTCTTGGATGAAAATTGAAATAGTTGGGTAAAAATAGATCTTGAAGATCAATCCCACAACGAATTAAAAAAAAGACGAATAATGAAAACCGTATTTTGAGAAATAAAATAACACAAAATAAATTATGAATTAAATAACGTTTTTTAGAGATTAAACAGATTTAAGTTTCTAACGAAATAATAAAAAAAGTCATTATACTGAGCACGCGGCTATTCTAGAATCAATTAAAACTGCCGTAAAATAAACAAATAATAAAATTATATCGTCACATAACTTTCTAGACGGAGAAAGTTTAAAATGCAATACTTTCTTCCAAGAAAATGCATTTTTCAAAATATTAAATTATTAATATAAAATTATATAAAATTATACATATAAAACAGTGTATTTTATCAGATATATATATTATATGCATAAACTTTTTCTCGTTTTTAACTGGAGAGTTAATATATTTTATTTATAAGGTTAGGATATCAGCCAACCACAGGCCACGTAAAATCATATTAAGGACGTTCTGGCCAATGAATTCCAAAATTAAAACATATATACAATTTGTTAGAGAAAAGCCCCAGGAATTGAATGGCATGGGTCTTATAATATATAGTCGATTGTCTTAAAAAATTTTGAGATATAAGAGTACAAAAACAAGTAAATATTGCATTAGTCTTATGAGGAAAATAACGACTTGGGATTCATGGCCAGAGCATCGTTTGGTCAACAAAATACGGTCTGAATTTTTAATTTCCGATCCAAACACAACTTTTGAAGTATACAATTATAATTATTTTCACAACTAGAGAGAATTTGGTGAGCTAGAGTATTTGATATTATAAGCGTGAGTGATAAATCATATATGGGTGGTTTTCGCAGGAACGGTATACATAATGTCCCCTCCATTTATATCCGAAACTAAAGCTCTTTTACACTTTTTTTTCTTTTAAAAAGTTCTTAAATAATATTTTTTTAAAGTCACAACCTACTATGCATATATTGGTAACTTAATAAAAAAATTTTCTGGATCATATGTGTTCAAATTGTCGCCACCGTCTGCTGTCCTTTTGGTTAACTGTAAACTTTGAGTATTAACAAACGGCTTAAAATTTAAACTTAAATTTTTCTGTAGGATGCATATGACGTATTTAGGTCCCAAAAACTCATTTTTTTCAACGAAACAAATTTTCATGCAATCCTCTTAGCTTATCGTCACATATAAGTCTGTCCCCCAATTTTAGCTATTTTTAAACTTCCCACCTTTTATGGGAGCGCACTCTATATTTATGCACTTGAAAGCACTGTTGTATTTTTTTTCTTACTTAATTAATCATATATGAACCGTGGAAAACTTAAAATTTTAAATATGAAAGCTTTAACTATGAAAATTAAACCTATTAAATTTTTAAAACGCTTTTACAAAAAAAAAATGTCGCCACCGTCCATGTCGTTTTCTCCAAGTGAATGTCATATATTACTTAATACATCTTGTTTAGTTATGCGTTTTGATGGAAAAATAAGATACCCAGAGTTTGAGAAAATTTGATGGCTTCAATACAAAGTTATTTCAATAATACATTCAAAATGTCGCAACCGTCCATGACGCCACCGTCTGCATAAATAAAAAAATCCCATAAGAATAACACGTAGAATTTATTTTTTACATTTGTAGCAGTACCACTGAAAATTATAGGTTTTTGGACATTGATAAACATTAAAATACAAAAAAAATTAAAAAAAAAATATAATTAGTGTTTTGCCGTAAACAATAAAAAAATATATAGTTACAGTGAAAACCACCCATATATTTTTATGGAATGTCATTATCTTGCATTAAAGAGTTAAGTAAAGATGAACAGGGTTTTAATGATTATGCAATGATGATGAATAAATTTATTTTATTTAAAATGAATTTATTTTGTATACTATACATTGGCGGATACAGGGGGGGGTCAAAGGGGTCAATTGACCCCCCCTCAGCGGTCAATTTTACCTTTTTTTAGCTAATTTTACGTTACATAATTAACTCGAAGTACCATTTTGACCCCCCCAAAAAAATTTTAAGAACCTTTTTTAGAAAATTTTTTGTAATTTGATTCAAATGACCCCCCCCAAAAAATTTTCTATATCCGCCTCTGCTATATTATTTAAAAATGAATTCTTTATTAACGAAAAATGGCTAGCGGTATACAATAATCGTTACTGCGTATATTTAAAAAAATGTGTTTGGATCGGAATTTTTCTCGACAAGATTTTTCATAATAACTACTTTTGTTCTAAAACCAATAGAAAAACCGTAAGTAACTATCGCTTTTTTGATCTTTTTATTTACACTGTCCTCATATAGGAACTATTATGTTATAGGTCAAATTTTGATTTTTTGGCGTATAAGCACGTTTTGAGACCCCAGGAAACTAAAAAACCGGTATTAAACAAGTACGTACGTACACACACGCGCACTTTTTTTTCATAGTATATTACGGTCCTAGGCCAGAAAAATAAAGAATGGCCCAAATCGCACGTAAATTACCTTCCGAGGCGAAGCCGAGGATGGTAAACACAAAATTTTTTTGCGAATGTGGCGAGAAAATACGTCTTTGCCGGATGCGCAGCGTCCGGGAAATACGTGCTTTCGGGCCGCAGTACAAAAAAAATATTTTTTCTATTTGGATGTAATATACCTACACTGTAAAAAACAACTCCGGTAATTTTACGAAATTTCGTAAATTTTCGAAAAAATTTTAATTTTTTCGACAAAAATCGGAAATTTACTAATATTTGTAAACCTGGCAAGTATATATACTGAAAATTATTATCAAAATTTAATTTTTTTTTTAAAGTAAAAATGTCCCATTTAAATTATAATTGACTCATCCTGTTTTTGTCCTATAATAAGTTGTTCGTCCAGATTACCCTTTTTTACGTAATTAAAAACATTTTTTATTCTTAAAATATTAATAATTATATACCTATTTGCTAACAAAAATGTAGTGAAAAAAAAAAGTAATCATCTTTTCTCATGATGTAAAATAAGAAAACATTATTTTATGACTCTAAATGGTTTGCTATGTGTTTTTAGGTATTTTTTGTATATTTTTTATATGGCTTGTAATTTGACAACTGCTTGTCGCAAATTTTCGATTAAAATTTGTAATTTTTCTACAAAAATCGTAAAATTACGATTTTGTCAAAAATTTACGAAAAAATAAATGTTTAATTTACTATTTTTTCACAAATTTACAAATATTAGTAAATCTTTGATTTTCGTTGAAAAATTGCAAATTTTTTCGAAAATTTACTAAATTTTTATCAACAAAAGAAATTGCGATTCTGATTGATTCAGATTGACTCAGATCTTTGAAAATATTTTGCTTCACATTCGCTGTCATTTAAAACGAGATTTTTTGAGGATTTTATACCCAATCAAGAATTGCGAGTCTTTTACGATTTTAAAGTTTGAAAAAACCATCGTAAAAATATTCTTAAAATGTTTTTTTTTACGAGCGACGCTAGTATTTTTCTTGGTAATAGCCCCTAAACCCGAATTATTCCAAGTCCCTAAATCGATATTATTCTAAGTCCGTAAATCTGTATTTTTCTAAGTCCGTGAACAAAGATTTTTCGAAATTCCCTCGGAAATTCCTTAAATGGAAATTATTCTAATTCTCATTTGACCCCCCCCCCCCCCCTGAACCGGACAAATTTGACACCCCGCTTTAATTTTCAAGTCGATGTACCCTATAAACATGTTCCATGTTAACTGGAGTACCTATATCAGATATTTCTCAAAATTTTTTATGATCAAGAAATTAATTTTTCAAAGTAATTGAAAAAGGACTATACTTTGATTGCTGTTTCCTCGGAACCTACAAATACATTTTCTATTATCGGCTGAAATTAATTGCATTTAATAAACAAATAAGGTTCCAAAAATTTTAATTAATTAAATCACTTCTGAGTACTATTTCCAAGTGCATAAGAGTAATGTGGCCTCCTAAAGGGCTAAAATTTGAAGTGAATGTGGTACATTGCGACTCACTTCACCAGTAATTTAAAAATTCCAGCAACTTTTGACCTAACTATCAGTTATTATAAAAAATTTGAACATCAACCTGATATACATGGGCGCGAAAAGTAACCAAGACTTTATCCACTCTTAGATTGCCTACTCAATTGATGCAAGTTTCCTATTTTCTAATCTTTATATTAAGAAATTTTCAATTCTAACTAACGATTAGAATTTATGAAGAATTTTTATTTATACGAAGGAAATTTATATTAATACACAACAAATTATTTTTTATAATTTTGCAAATTTTATTGCAATTTAAAATACATAATTTTTACTTGAACGAAAATCCAGATTGAATATTTTAAAAAATATTTTTAGCAATATGAATTTCACAAAATAATTAAACCTGAAAAAACAAATTTTTTATAATATAATAATTAAATTGGACCAGCTGGATATACTGATCAAACTCTTCCTAATTTTTATGACCCTGTAAAAAATGTAATTTTTTTAATTTAATTTTTTTTCTCAATTTAATTCATGTAAATTTGTAAAAAAAACTTTATGGGTCTAAACTTCAAGCATTTTTTGCAATCTTATTGTAAAGTAAAGACTAGATTTTTTTAAGACCGACTAAGAGCCATGTCTAGAAAAAATTCCTACAGTGGTTTTATGCACAAAGCTGTTATGGAGAATGTAAAGAGCCTGGTGCAAAAAGTTAAGGGGTTGTTCAAAAATTACGTAACGCTGATAGGGTAGGTGGGTGAGTCTTTTAAATGTTACGGTCCGTTAAAAGTCTTCGGAGAATTTTTAAATAAGCATTACTCTAGGTACTGGGGTACACGAAATTACAGAAAAAGGGTGTTACGTGTTTTTTCGAGCGACCCTAAGTTTCAAATATGAAAATAATCTGATTGATACTTTGCTTAAAAAGCTGCTACAGATTTTACTACCAAATATTAAATTTACTATCATAATTTTCTGAAAAATCTGCAGAAATTTTTTTACAGTGCATGTCCATAAAAACTAAAATTTTTCTATAAATAGGTAAAGCTTGGATCAATAATTAAATAATTAAAAGTATACTAAATTCTTACTTATTATCCACGTTTTCCATGTTTTCCACGTTTTCCATGTTTTCCATATTTTCCATGTCCTTCCACAAAAGCAATCATCAGTAAGATAGTGAATATAATTGTAGATTTCAAAAACATTTTCTGAAACCATTAATAATTAATGTAAAATTAAAAATCAATAATTTTAATAATCAATATAAATAAAAATTGATTCTAAAAAAAGAAATGTTTACCCTTATTTAAAAGAAAAATTTTTAATTTTTTATATAAGTGCTTAGTTTATAAAATCTTACGCTGTACTTACCTATTTTTTTTTAAGAATTCAAGTGTTCACAAGACTAATTTTTTGTGCAGAAATAATAAATTTTTTTAAAAAGCGTTAACTTTTATACCAAAATTTTATCTAGTGCACGTGATTTTTACAAAAACTAGCTAGTTTTTATCTAGTGTACGTGATTTTTACAAAAAATTGCTGGTTTTTAAAATATTATTCAATTTTAGTTTTTTGTAATAAATTTTAATTTTAATAAAAATTAAAAAATACAATAGAAGCAGGAAAAATAGCATACCAAAAAATATTAATCATTTATATTTTTTCGATTTATTTACTTAAATTATTCTAAAATTGATAATAATATTTTCAATTACAAAAATTAATTTTTAAAAAGTCACGTAAATTCAAGAAAGAAAAAAAAAAATTTTGTGCAGTGGAACTTGTATAATTTGAAATTCATAGGACCGGACTCTGTTTTTGAATTATAGAAGTTTTTGAATTATGCAAGTTTTTAATAATTTGAAATATTCTCGTTGTTTTTTTTGTAGCTGATTGCGAGTTTCTTGATTTCAAGAAACAAAAACACCTTTTTCAGATAATTTGCAGTATTTACAAATATAAACAACATACGGGGTTTTTAACATGGAACATGTTCATTGGATGGGGTATTTGAAAAAGTTTGGCTCGGCAGGGAGGGGGGTGAAATGGACTTAGAATATTTTCGATTTAGGGACTTAGAATAATTTGAAGTGGGAGTCAGGCCCTGATAACAACAAGAACTTAGAATACTTTAAGTTTATGGACTTAGGATAATTTATATTTCGGGATTTATTGCAGTTTCGGTTTTTGGATTTATTACTACTATGAGTAAACATGTTCCATGCTAGTTGGTTGTGTATTTTATTCGCTTTTTTTTTCGAGCATATGTATTTTTCAAGAACACCGAAAGTATGGTTTCACTTCCTTAATAATACTTTAATAAAGCATAAATTCTGATTTTTTAGTATATTTTTTATCTAATTTTATGAAGTTTACAAATAAGTCATGTTTAGATATCTTTATTATATTTTCGTATCAAAAACGGACGATTTTCTGAGGATTGCTTATTCGTCATCTTACTTGCCATATTACTTTCAAAATATTTTTACTTATCAGTTTTTAAAAAATCTCCGTTTGATCTCCGTCGATTCGTGGTCGGGGAGACGTTAAACTAACAGTTACAAGGAAATAATCATTTCCAGTTTTTCTTATGAAATTATACTTTGTTAGGTAAAATAGACCATTAAGAACATTTTGTTGTTGTTAATGAGGAACCATAATACCAATCACTTGGCAGCGTTTTGGTTCCTCATAGAGGAACCATTGTGATCGGTCAAAATTTTTTTTTTGATTTTTTGGTATATAAGCACGTTTTGAGACCTCAGGAAGCTAAAAAACCGGTTTTTAAAAAAAGTCTGTATGTGTATATGTGTGTGTGTACGTACGTATGTAATCGCTGATATTTTACAAACATTATGGAATTAAGACCTAATTTTTTTTTCAAAAATTTTTTCACCAAAAAAGCTCGAGGTACTTTTTTTTTTTTTTAATTTGGATGTAATACCTCATTTATTTCCATGAAAGTACTTATATTTGAAAGTATGGTTTTCACATGATATCTCGAATCGGATACTTAATTTTCTGAAATTTTTTTTTCTAAAATTTTTTTCACAAAAAAATACAAAAAATACCAATTTTTTTTTTCTTTATGGACGCAGTACTTAATTTATTTCTGTGGAAGTACTAGTTTTAGAAATATCATTTATAGTAATTTTTTGGACCTGATACTTAATTTTTTCATTCATTTCCTTGGACAGGTGCTACTAAATTGCAATCTAAATACTATAAAATATCTTAAAACACAAAATTAAAAAAAAAAATTTTAAATTGTATTTATATACAGAGTTGAGCAAATATGACAGATATGGATTTTTCTCCATATCCATATTCTGCATTTTTTCATATATGGAATCCATATCATATTAATATGAAATCCAAATAATATGATCATTTTATTAATATCAATGCCATAATATGGATTCCAAATATGAAAAATATGAAATATGGATATGAAAAAACTCCATATCTGTCATATTTGCCCAACTCTGTTTATATTATACACTTTATGATACTTATATTAATCTAATTATTTTAATAAATATGAATAATTTTTTCAGGTTTATTTTTCGCAGAATCGTTCTATCATGGCTCATAGAGAAACAGATATTAATATTTTAAATGATGACTGTTTAGTAAACATTTTTGATTATTTGTCATTTGAAGAAAAATTGATAATTGAAACAGTTAGTAAACGATGGCAAAGGCTAGTTGAACTTTCTTGGCGAAATATTCGACAACTAAAAATCTGTAATTCGGATTTTCCGAACTCTAACGCAGCAATCAAAGTTATCGAAAAATGCGGTAAATACATAAAGAATCTAGAAATAGAGGTTTGGGATGAAGAAGAGGAAGAGGAAGAAGATTTCAGTTACACAGAAGTATTTAAAGAAATTTTAAAAACTTGCAAAAATATAAATCAGTTTTCTCTAATTGATAATTATATTGATGATAAGTGTTATTCTAAATTCAATCTTGGATTATTATTTAAGAAAAATCAGAAAATCCACAGTGTTAATCTATATCAATTAAAGTTAAAAGGAGATTGTTTCCTTGCTTTAAATTCAAATATAATTACAGAAATAACTATTGAAGAATGTACTTTTGAAACTAAATATTATCTGCATTTTATTTCTAATTTAAAAAGCCTAAAAAAATGTTATTTAGTCATAGATGATGATGCTTTCAATGAAACGAAAGCACTTAATGATAGCAATTGTCAAAGTATATGTGAATTTACCTTATTCTGCTGTAAACCAATAATTGAGCAAGCAGTTCACGCATTATCCTCTTTACTTCAAAAACAAAAAAATTTATCAAAACTTGATTTAAAGCTTGAGGAAGATAAATTTTTCTTAGATTGCATTGATGATAGAAAATCATGTTATTTAAATTGTTTTGAAAATCTGACTATATTAGAAATTAGAGTTTTTGAACTGAGCGATGAATGCATAGAAAATTTATCTAACAAATGCATAAATTTAACAACTCTTGAAATTGTAGTTGATAAAAAATACTCGTTGACTTCTATTGGAGAAGAAAGTTTCTCTAAATTCGAAAAATTACATACTTTTTCATTTCGTAATTTTACTTTCACTCGTTTAAATATAGACAAAATACTAAAAGTTTTCTCTGAGAACAAAAAATTAACTAAATTGATAATATACGATTTGGAAATTAAAAATGATACTCTAAATACTTTTGATTCCCTTTTAAATTTAACGTACTTATGTCTTGCAAAAAGTGAAATTACAGAATCAGAGTTAATTTATTTAATAACAATGCTACCAAACTTACAAAAACTTGTTCTTAGTAATTGTATAAATTTAACTTCTTATTATTATATTTTTAAAACTTTAAGTTATTTAAAATTAAGCCGTAAAGACAAGCTTACTTTAGAAATTGACGTAAGTTCATTAAGAAATGCAGAAAAATGTCAAATAAATTCAAATGAACTACCAATGGTAAGAATAATATACGATTAATTTAGTCAAAGAACTTCAAATTAATTGAATATTTTCAGTTCTTTAAATTGCACATTTATAAAACAAAATTTTTAAGGGTACTTTTACCTAAATAAGAAATGCGAACTAGACTTTTTTCTTGTAATCTAACTTTTTTATTTTTTATAAAAAAAATGTATGCTAAGAAAGTATCAATATTCATGTAAGCATTAATAAAAGTACAAATATTGACAGTATAAATATAAACTGCATATTTTTACTGTATGAAAAATAAATTTCTTTGATACCATTCAAAAATAGTTTATTTTTTACCCTATTATTTCTGGACATTATAAGAACTTGAAAAAATGGTACCAGTCTTGGGACTGTTGCTAAATGTATACACCGTTCCTTTGATTTCCTTCTATTCCTTCAGTTCTTAATTGTATACTTACCGTATACAAGTTACAAAATTTTTGAGACCTTGCACGTCCAAATCGGTTGTTTCTATTTGGCGTGGTGAATTTTTAAATTTAAAAACGAAAAATTCCGCCCAGAAAACAGCTTTAAAAAGTATGAGCACACGAATTGCCCCTCAATTTATCATATGGAGAGTGAAGTTGGTCGATATTTGAATCGATTAGTATAGGTTAGAAAAATGTAGCCCCCTCATTTTTTCGCGCAATTTTCAAAAAACCACTTTTCCAATGTTATTTAAATGTGGCACATTTTGGACAATATCATCAAAACCGATACTAAAAATTAAAAACCGACTTCGGGAGGTTTTTTGTTACCAAAAAAGCACCACTTCCCGAGAATCTCAACTCGATCCTCTCCAGAGCAGATTTCGCCGAATATTCACTCCCCCCCCCCTTTCCTTGATACCATTTTAAAATCGGTTATTTTTAAAAAATTTCGTGGCGATTTGGTATTCTGAAATCAATTATACAACTACTGTTGACACTTCGAAAATTTCTGTCAAGGTTTTCACTCTCAAGATAGTAAATTTTGTATCCAACGGTTAGCCGAATTGGTTATCCAAATTGCTTTGCTTGAAATTTCAAGCAACTGTTTGATTTTCACGCTGAAGCAGGATTGATTAATTATATTGTTTAATAATAAGTTACCCAGACCAAGTATGTGATATTATGTAGTTTAAGTCATCTGTGCAAAATTAAAAGCCTACCCTAAAAATTAAATAATCGGCTTGAAATTTCAAGCAAAACAGCTTTCAAAAGTTTAAAATTAAAACGCAATTTTTTATTAATGATAAATTAAATGCCATCCAGTTTTTAAATTGTTGCCAAAATTGCATTTTTCAATAAAAACAGAACTTATAGGTCATAAAAATTTTACATGAGCTCTAAGTTTCAAAAAATTCTTTACTTTTTCTTTTACGATTGTACCTATAACAGATGTAATCAGGCCTGAATGTAATTAAAAGACAGTGTCTTAATTAAATATTTTTTAAAAAAATATCACATTTTATCACTATCTTTGTAGAGCCATATCTCGGAAACTTCTAAATGAATCAGTAATAGTATATTTACGGCTCGAGTCCAGAAAAATAAAGAATGGCCCAAATCGCACGTAAATTACCTTCTGAGGCGAAGCCGAGGATTGTAAACTGCGATTTGGGACATTCTTTATTTATGGACAAGGGTCATATAGCTAGCATTTTTCTGTGTCTGTGGTGAGAGAATACGTCTTTGCCGGACGCACAGCGACCGGGAAATACGTGCTTTCTCGACGCAGACCAGAAAAAATTTTTTCTGTACTGCGGCCCGAAAGTATGACGTATTTCCCGGACGCTGCGCGTCCGGCAAAGACGTATTTTCTCGCCACAGTCGCAGAAAATTTTATTATACTATTGAAAATTTGTATAAAATTTTTGAGACCTATAAAACTTATTTTCATCGAAAATTACAATTTTAGTTTAAATTACAATTTTAAAATTGATTTTTTCTTTTCAATTTTTTATGACGTAAAGTAAATTAATTTACTTGAAAACTAATTTTCAAAATGACTTCATATTCTATATTTAGATAAAGGAGATACTGAAAATTAAAGATATGTTTTATGTTTTACTTAAAAGTTTTTATAAAATAATAAATGAACCAAAAGTGAAGTCTGGTTTGAAACACAGGATTGAAATACACATTAAATACAAGAATAACTTCCCCTTGATCGGGTGCTTTTTCGGAACAAAAATAAGAGACCTATAGTGTGACTAGAGACCCTAGAGTGTGGCCGGTTTTTAGCGCCCTCTTAAAAGTTCATGTTTATTTAATCAGCTGTTAACAGTGCACATTAATTTGGTTGCATAAGAGTTAGACAATTATATAATTATCTGTACAAAATTAATATTTAAATACGTCAAAAAGCCTAGTTTTATTAATTAGCAATAAAATAATATAAAATTTGCTGCTTTTGTATAAGGTAAAAATTTTCTATTTATTATTTATTAGTACTAGTTTTGAAACTCTTAGAAAACCCCAACAAAGATATAATATATGCTCATATAAAAAACACAATGAATCTAATTATATCCTATCCTAAAAAGTACATGTCTTCGATACAGTAACTATGTACATTGTTATAGCTAAAAACCACTCCTGATTGGTTAATAAAAATGAATTGCTCAAATGTTTTTATTTGAAATTTGAAAATTTATTTATATAAATTTATGAAATTATAGGTTATAGCATAAATATTGTGATAAAAACAAAATTTTAAATATAAAACCTCAAAATTTTTAGTCATATATGTTTTAGTATAAATACCAAAAATAATTTTTAAATGTTTTAATAATAAAACTTTTTTTTATACAAAAATGTGCGGTTAATTAAAAAAAACTAAAAAATCAGATCCTTCCAAATAAAATAGTTTGTATAAAATATAAAAATTAAATTAGGTACTATGTTTATTTATAGGGTACTTTAAAAAACCGTTTTAAAATATAATTAATAAGTCACCAAGTTATTGGTACTATAGGTTATGATACTCGAAAGATAAATAATTAATATAATTAATTAATTATTTATCTTTCAATAGCTGAATTGCTTTAAAATTGTAATGTTTTAACCTTAACTTCTATGGTTTTAATAAATTTCCTAAAATTAGAACTCTCGTAGAAAAAGAAAGGGATATTATTTTTGTATTTTTTGTCTATAAAAATGATAAGACTAAAATTTTGAAAATTTCAGGTATCGGATTTATAATAAAATTTTTGGAATCTAAAGCTTTAATAAAAAAAATTAGGAATAAAAAAGGGTAGCTTCAGTACTTTTTAGGCTAAAATTTTGTTTTAATTGTAACAAGATCCCCAAAAATACAAACAATACGGACTTTTTTAAAAATCGGTTTTTTAGCATCTGAGCGTCTCAAAATGCACTTACATACAAACAAATCATTAATAAAAATTTGTTTACCCCTTCCAGGAACCAGTAAATTATTTCGCAGTTTAGAATATTTTTTACTTGAGCATGTATGAGTAATTTTTATTCAAAAATTTTCGGGGTAAATCTCTAATTTGATAAGATAGATTATACCTACAAAAATGTAGATAAATTGTGGAAAGAAAAAAGACCTAAATGGATTTCCGGTTGTAAAATTAGATCTGAACCCTGTGTTTTATACCGAAAATAATGGTTAGGCAATGGAAAAAAAATTTGTGATTGTTTAAGAGATTCATGAAAGCTAAATGAATAAAAATAGGTTTTTGAACTAAGACTAAAATTTGGTGGTTTAAAAACACCTCTAGGGTAAAAGCAGAAAGGCAGTTTCATGAATGATAAAATAAGTAAATGTAGCTTTGAAGATACATATAACTAGCTAAAATTAAAGAGTAAAAATGACTATTTTTTTGGTGAGAATATTAAAATTCTTAGAATAAAAATTAATTATCTTTAACAGACTTCTCTTATCACTGTGATCAAGTAAATTTTATTTACTGGAGAAAGCTATTTTTTCTGAATATATACTAATTAACTACTCTTATACACTTTTATCACATTAATTTATTAACATGGAACATGTTCATTGGATGAAGTATTTGAAAAAGTCCGGCTCGGCAGGAGGGGTCGAAATATTGATGTTTTTAGGGAGAGGGGTGAAATGGACTTAGAATATTTTCGATTTAGGGACTTAGAATAATTTGAAGTGGGAGTCAGGGCCTGATCAGGCTCTGATAAGAACAAGACCTAAGAATACTTTAGGTTTATGGATGTAGGATTATTTATATTTCGGGATTTATTGTAATTTTTGTTTCAGGACTTATAAAAATTAGGAGTATACGTTAAGACTGTTATAAAAGAACACGTTCCATGATCGTTGGTTGTGTGAGAACACAAACCAGTTGTAAGTTTTTAAATATAAATAACAAAAAAATAAATTAAAAACAACTATATGAGGGATTCTACGCAAATTGGGCCCAAGTTGAAATAAAGGGTCTCAGAAATGGGTTCAAACTATTTTTTCCCAAAAGTACAACTAATGATAAGTTTCCATAGCAATTTTTAGTTCAAATGGTTTAAACGATTAAATTTGTTTTTTTGTGTGCAAAAGTTCATTTAAACGAATCCAATTTCAAACAGTTATAACTTACTTTTTGGACAAAAATTAATTAGTTTTATACTTTTTACTAAGCAAATGAAATTATTGAACATAATAATTAAATGTCACCGCAAAAAATTAGGGTCATTTATTAAATTAGAATTTATCATTTACAATATTTTATCTCTTTTCAAATAACAATTTAAAATATTTTTAATAAATAATTGTTTGATAATGAATAAAAGGCAGTCATTCTCTGCGCGAAGCGCAGTTGTTTCTAGTATCATAAAGTTTGGAAAATACTTTTTTATGTGATTTATTTCAAAAAATTAGTTTTTAGGTTAAGTTTATTAGTTTTAGCAATCTATTACATTTTATATGAGCTTCACTTATCATTAAAAATAAAAAAAAAATTGTTATAGCTATTTTTTAGACAAGGGACAAAATATTGATTTCGAATATTTGCATATAGTATGTAGTTGTACTTAGGTCTGTCAAACTTACGAATACTTATTTTTTTAGGTTAACAGGTCTGTTTATTTAGTTTATTTATAAAGCTGATAATTTACAAGTAGATTAGGATGTCGAAATTTTTTATGAATTGCATTTGACAAATTGGTATCTACTCAAAGGAATTATATATTGTCAGACAATAGAAAACATTATATAGCTTTAATTAATCGGATTCAAAATTTTCCATTTAAACAGGATTGCTTCAAATATTATCAAAATTTATATGCCTAGGTAAATTTTTTTGAGGAATCCAAATTTTCAATTAGATTTTTATTTGGTCATTTAAATTGACGGAAAATTCAAAATTTTGAAAAATTGGTCGTTTTTGAAATATCATTTTTTGTTCTAGAGCTTTTTTATATTAGCGTATGCCACGGATTTTATTATTTTGGATGAAAATAGGTGTTATACCTATTACAAGATATTTAAGTGCATATAGAAGAGAATAGAACCTGCAGCTTTTGAGTTATTTAAGCTCAAATACTTAATGGTAAAAAAAATAAATTTCTCGCGCATGCGCAATTCCAACAAATAATTTTTTGACTGCAGGATCGAATTCTATGGGAAATTTCCTATCGGGATCTAGGAGGAAATATTTTGTCATGGTAATATGAATTTTTAATAAGAAGAAATAGAAAAATTAACGCTTTTTTGTTACAAAATTAACTGTATCAACTAAAATACAAAAATGGTTGCCAAAAATCGAGTACTGAACCATTTGAGCTACAAATTGACATAGAGACTTATCATTAATTGTACTTTCGGGAAAAAATAGTTTTGGCCCATTTCTGCGACCCTTCAGTTCAACATGGGCCTAATTGGCGTGGGATCTCTCATATATAAATGTTTATTATGCCAAAGGCAACTCAGTCTAAAATTTAAACAGGGTTATAAGTTTTGAAACAGATTAATTTTAGTAAGAAAACATTATACACTGTCAGGAAATAATAAATATTTTTCGACTTTGAGAGGCCGACTTATCCTTTGTAAGTAAAAAAACATTCTTGACCTCATTTAGAAATATTAATTTGTATACTACAGGCGATTACAGAACCTTAAGGATACGCGCCTCGAACCTGTAAACCTTCGCAAATAACTGATTTTAGTTTTTAAATAAACTGCTTTTTACTTGCAATTTTTATTTCTAATATACTAGTTTATTATGATAGAAAAATAATTTAACTTTAAGTTGCCAGATTTATCTACGGAAGCCGCATAGTATCATATGGAAAATTAGAGTGAGGGTGGGTAAATAGTCGAGAGACTTGTTGAGAGACTTGTTGAGAGACTTGTTGGGCGAGTTGTATACATTAGAAACTCAACTTTTTACGTTACTGGAAGGTTTTTAAGGTCAAGGAAAATGAATTTCAAAGAGAAAATATTCAATTTTTCACCCTAAAATATTTTCCGATTTTTCAAAATGGCGGACATAAAAATATAACTACTTCCTCCTGCAAAAACCCATATTAAAATAGATTAAAAAAACAGTTTTCTGAAAGGAACGATCAGTATATTGTAACATAGACGATATACCGGCTTCCCTAAGAAATAAAAACATTAAAACAGTGCAGAAGGTTGTGGATGCATGGTGTGGTTGTTGTGAGTCTCTGCAAGACAATCCAAAAAGGGATTAAAGTGCGGAGGATAAACAATAATAAAAAAAAAAAAAAAAAAAAAAAATATTAAAATGAACATTCTACGTAACCGCGGGGTTTTTGAGGTCGAGAAAAACGAATTTTAGAGGGAAAATTTTCAAATTTTCAACCTAAAATATTTTCCGAGTTCTCAAGATAGCGGAAAATTTTCCTTTAAAAATTTGTTTTTTTCAACCTCAAAAACCCATCAGTAATGTACAATTTTCAGTTTCATATTTTTTTATGTCCACCATCTTGAAAAATCGGAAAATATTTCTGGGTGAAAAATTGAAAATTTTCCTTCTTAATTTAAGAAGGAAATCGTTTTTCTCGGCCTCAAAAACGCGATAAAGTAGAATGTTCATTTTAATATTTTTTATTTCTCCCATTTTGAAAAATCGGAAAATATTTTAGGGTGTAAAATTGAAAATTTTTTCTTTGAAATTCATTTTTCTTGACCTCAAAAACCTTCTGGTAACGTAGAAAGTTCATTTTCTAATGTATTACAACTCGCCCAACAAGTCTCTCGACTATTTACCCACCCTCTCTCTAATTCTCCATGATACTAAACGGCTTCCGTATTTATCAATGTGGTCGAAAAAAACTTGTCCCTAAAAAAACTTATATATAGAACAAATGTATTTATTAAAATCTAAAATATTTATTTAAATATATTTATAGTTCTAAAAATAAAAAATTATAAATTTTTTCAGGATTATTTTTTGCTGAATCATACTATAATGGCTTATAAGGAAATAACGATTAGTTGTTTAAATGATGACTGTTTAGTAAACATTTTTGATTATTTGTCATTTGAAGAAAAATTCAAACTTGTAACTGTTAGCAAACGATGGCAAAGTGTGATTGAACTTTCTTGGAGAAATATCCGACAACTAAAAATCTGTAATTCGGATTTTCCGAATTCTAACGCAGCAATCAAAGTTATCGAAAAATGCGGTAAATACATAAAGAATCTAGAAATATCTGTCGAAGATCCTGAAGAGAATTTCAGTTATGTAAAAGTATTTAAAGAAATTTTAAAAAACTGCAAAAATATAAATCAGTTTTACTTAACTGATAATTATATTGATGATAAGTGTTATTCTAAATTCAATCTTGGATTATTATTTAAGAAAAATCAGAAAATGCACAGTGTTAATCTATGTCAATTAGAGTTAAAAGGAGATTTTTTCCTTGCTTTAAATTCAAATATAATTACAGAAATAACTATAAATGCTTGTGCTTTTGAAACAAATTATTATCTGCATTTTATTTCAAATTTAAAAAACTTAAAAAAATGTTATTTAGCTGTAGATTATATTTCTTATAATTCTCAGGCTAACATTGCTTTTAATTATTTAAATGCTCTTAATAGTAGCAATTGTCAAAGCTTATCTGAATTTACGTTATTCTCCGGTGAACCAATAAATGAGCCAGAAGTTCACGAATTATCCTCTCTACTTCAAAAACAAAAAAATTTATCAAAACTTGATTTGACGCTTTACAAAGATAAACTTTTCTTAGATTGCATTGATGATAGCAAATCATGTTATTTGAATTGTTTTGAAAATCTGACTATTTTAGAAATTAGAGTTTTTGAACTGAGCGATGAATGTATAGGAAAATTATCTAAAAAATGCATTAATTTAACAACTCTTGAAATTGTAGTTGATAAAAAATACTCGCTGACTTCTGTTGGTGAAGAAAATTTCTCTAAATTCAAAAAATTACAGATTTTTTCATTTTATAATTTTACTTACGTATGTGTAAATTTAGACAAAATTCTTAAAATTTTCTCTGAGTACAAGAAATTAAATAAATTGAAAATTTACAATTTGGAAATTAAAGATGACACTCTAAATACTTTTGATTCCCTTTTAAATTTAACATATTTACGTCTTGCAAATTGTAAAATTACAGAATCAGAGTTAATTTATATAATAAGCACGCTACCAAACTTACAAAAACTTGTTATTAGCGATTGTAAAAATTTAACTTCGTATTATTATATTCTTAAAATTGTAAGTAATTTAAAATTAAACCGTAAAGACAAGCATATTTTAGAAGTAGACTTAGAATTTTGGACAAAACGTAAAATAAATTCAAATAAACTACCATTGGTTAGAATATCATATTGTTATAACAGTTAATTTAGTCAAAGAACTTCAAATTAATTGAATATTTTCAGTTCTTAAAATTGCCCATGTATAAAACAAAATTGTAAAGGGTACTTTTACCTAAATAAGAAATGCGAAATTAAATTAGACTTTTTTCTTGTAATCTAACTTTGTATTTTTATAAAAAAGAATGTATGCTAAAAAATTATGAATATTCATGCATGTAAGCAATATTAAAAGTTCAAAAATTTTCAGACTATAATTATAAACTGCACATTTTTTACTGTATGAAAAATAAATTTCTTTGATATCATTTAAAAATAGTTTATTTTTTGTCCTATTATTTCTGAACATTATAAGAACTTGAAAAAATGCTACCAGTCTTGGGACTGTTAGTAAATGTGTATACACCGATCCTTTAATTTCAAACTTTCAACATGCCTACTCTCCTAAAATTATTTCCATTAAAAAGGAAAAAGCGGTATATATCTCAATATATATATAATATATGCATATCAATTTCCGTGGAAATAAAAAGCAAAATATGCGGTTCGCCTCTAATTCTTTACTCATTACTTTTCGATGTTCATTATCAGATATCATAATTTAAATACAGAGTTGATTAATCGTCACAAAAATTTGACGGTATACGGCCGGTCATTTTTAGTTGAAATTAAAAAAAAAAAAAATTGCGACTGTTTGTAGGGCGCGTTTCTTATTTACATGCGATTATTATTATAATATTATGTGTGTATTTTAAACAGCGACGTTGTCGCCTTAAAAATTTTATCGGTTTTTTATTTTTTCTAATTAAAATATCTTTTATACGAAAACCACAATTTATTTAAAAATCGAATACTAGTTTCTTCAATAATTAATTTACGTGGTGCTATTTTTTTTTTAAATCCATCGTTTAGTTTTGATAGTGACATAACATAAAAATCTCAAACCCCTTATTTTTGACTCAGCTCCTATGCTTGCAATGTATAAGGACTCAACTTTGGAGCTTTGTATTTCGTAAATGAAAACCACAATTTTCTTTAAAATTTTTTTTTATATGTTTTATTATAATACGAAGCCCCTATAAAAATTATATCGATTTCTATCGTGATCAAAATACAGAGTAATCAACCTTAAAGGTGAGTTCTTCCAGTTTTGAGTAGAGGTAACTTAATTTTGATAATTAATTATTTCTCAAAAATTTTTTTTATTTATTTTTTCATTTTATTTACAATGAGATGGCGCTGAAGTTGGTGTCCAAAAAAAAATGCCTATACGTACAACAAAGAAAAAACTATTCCTCCAATATCAATTTTTTTTCTGGATTGCGGCCCAAAACTACGTATTTCTCGGCAAAGATGTGTTTTCTCGCAGGTAATTTACGTGCCATTATTTATTAACATGGAACATGTTTATAGGGAGGGGGTACTTCAGAACTAGAAAATTAAGGGGGGGGGGTCAAATTTGTCCTTTTTAAGGGGGGGGGGTCAAATATGTCCTTTTTAAGGGGGGGGTCAAATTTGTCCTTTTTAAGGGGGGGGGGTCAAATGGGACTTAGAATATTTTCGATTTAGGGACCTTTGGTGCAGAAGTACTTAGGGAGCATTGGTGCAGAAGTACCTAGGGACCTATGGTGCAGAAGTCTCTAAAGACCTTTGGTGCATAAGTACTTAGGGAGCATTGGTGCAGAAATCCCTAAAGACCTTTGGTGCAGAAGTACCTAGGGTGCAGAAGTCTCTAAAGTCCTTTGGTGCAGAAGTACTTAGGGACCATTGGTGCAGAAGTCTCTAAAGACCTTTGGTGCAGAAGTACTTAGGGAGCATTGGTGCAGAAATCCCTAAAGACCTTTGGTGCAGAAGTCTCTAAAGACCTTTGGTGCAGAAGTACTTAGGGACCTATGGTGCAGAAGTCCCTAAAGACCTTTGGTGCAGAAGTACCTAGGGACCATTGGTGCAGAAGTACCTAGGGATCTACGGTGCAGAAGTCCCTAAAGACCTTTGGTGCAGAAGTACCTAGGGACCTATGGTGCAGAAGTCTCTAAAGACCTTTGGTGCAGAAGTACTTAGGAAGCATTGGTGTGGAAGTACCTAGGGACCTATGGTGCAGAAGTCCCTAAAGACCTTTGGTGCAGAAGTACCTAGGGTGCAGAAGTCTCTAAAGACCTTTGGTGCAGAAGTACCTAGGGAGCATTGGTGCAGAAGTACCTAGGGACCTATGGTGCAGAAGTCCCTAAAGACCTTTGGTGCAGAAGTACCTAGGGTGCAGAAGTCTCTAAAGACCTTTGGTGCAGAAGTACCTAGGGAGCATTGGTGCAGAAGTACCTAGGGACCTATGGTGCAGAAGTCCCTAAAGACCTTTGGTGCAGAAGTACCTAGGGACCATTGGTGCAGAAGTCTCTAAAGAACTTTAGTGCAGAAATACTTGGATATAAATATTGATATTATGAACAGAATAGATACTTTATTATCAGTGTTAGTTATTAGTGAACATGTTCCATGCTCGTTGGTTGTGTAGTTACACAAACCGGTCATAAGTTTTACTGGCCTAGGATCGTAATATACTATTTTTTAATCGATTCGTTATGAAATTGAACTACTATAATCCTGATCGGAACATTTTTGTTGGCTCAAGGTTCTATTCTTGGTCTCAAAATGATGTTATGACATTTTTAATTTTTAATATTTTTCATTGATTTTATTTCAGTTTTTGCAAAAAGTCGTGTACTTTATGGTATTGTTTTTCTTTTTTGTAAGACGATTTTAAATCGATTTGATGTGTTTTTTAGGCACTAATTTCAGCATCATTTCATAAATTGTAAAAAATAAGAAAATTAAAAAAAAAAAAAAATGGTTTGTGTTCATTATGAGTATACAAAACAACTGTAAAAAAATATTTTTTTATATAATAAACTTAATAATTAAAAACAAAATCATTTTTTATCGCTATGTTTTTGGAGCCATTTCTCGGAAAAGCCTAAAGCAAAATGAACGAGTAAGGAATTTTCGAAACCTGTAAAACACATTTTCATCAAAAATTACAATTTTAGCAACAATTTAAACATTGGTCATTTATAATAGGCATTTGATTGAGTGAATATGACAATAAGAGAATCGGTGATAAAAAATTGCGGATTCTGGGGATTGGAAGGTGGCACTTACACAAAAAAATTGAGACCAACCGGAAGTATTTTAGTTTAATTGCATGATGACAGCAATATTTGGAAAATTGTTTAAGAATCAAATTTTATAACATTGTTGTATCATTAAGCCCAAAGTTTCTAGGCTCGAAAGGTGTCTTGGAATAAGCCAAACATATCTTGGGCGTTAGGACGCCGAAGTTTGGCGTAACTGACGCGTCACAAGTACAGTTTTTCTCGGTTTTTTGTATTAATAAAAAAATTGGATAATTATTTTTAAAAAAACGCTTGGTACCGAGCTGTAACATACGATTACCTAAAATTTGAGGCAAAAAAAAATTTATTTTATAAAAAACTGAAAGCTCAGCATGGGTTATAATTGCTAACCCATGTTAAGCTTTCAGTTTTTTATAAAATAAATTTTTTTTTTGCCTCAAATTTTAGGTAATCGTATGTTACAGCTCGGTACGAAGCGTTTTTTTAAAAATAATTATCCAATTTTTTTATTAATACAAAAAACTGTACTTGTGACGCGTCAGTTACGCAAACTCCGGTCGCCTCTTAAAATAGTCTTCAATAACTATACACGGTAATCCCGAGCGGGACGTAAATTTTATTTTGTTAGGCGCATTGCTATTTGTTGAAATCTTTCTTGTAATCTTAGTTGCGATTTAACTAATAAACAAACAATGCGTCCCGCTCTGAATCGACCGCCCTGTAAATTGTAATTTGGCGTCCCAAATGTTCCGCCCCCCTCCCCTTGTTAGTTCTTTAAACAAACATAAAGAAGTATTTTAGGTTCCAAAAAAGACTTCCTTCAAGTAATATAAATTTTTCTCGGGTTTTAATTAAATTTCTAGTACTATAATACATCAATAACAAATGCATCAATCAAAACATTATTTTTTTATTTTAGAAAACTTTTTAGCTTCAAATTGACTTATTTTTTGAAAATTTAACGATTGTCGACGATTGTACAATGTACATACCACGATTCGTAAAGTCCTAGGATTGTGAAACGATATTTATAATTATTATAGCAATATAGGAGGAAATTTGATACAACCCTAGGATTTAATTATGTACAATTTCGGGGATGTTTTAAAATATAGGAAATCAGCGCTCTTCAGGTAAGTTAATAAAACAATAACTGATATTTTGTTTGCAAAAAAGTTAGACAATCCCATTTCTGTGCAAAATTAATATTTACTTCCGTTTAACTCACATTAGAAATACAGGCTAGCCACCAGACCGTCTAATAGTCAAAACCTTCTATAGGACTTCTTTTTTGGCGAACCTTCTAAAAGCCTTTAAAATATAAGGCATTTTTCCCAAAAATGACAAAAAACCCTCTTTTATGAATAAATTTTTTTTTTTTAATCAAAAAATCTGTAATTAAAATTTAATGTAAAAAGAAAGTGTATTATTTTTTTTTGTAATATTTTGTATTATTTTTTTTTTTGCAAATAAATTTCTAAAATTGACTAGATGATTAAAAAAAATAGCAGTATAGTTTAGAATTAAAATTGTATAACTGTTAGATTATCTTGATTTTTGGCAAGCTTTAATTTCTTTAAAATTGGTTAATTTAATTCAGAATTATCTATAGATAATTCTATAATTCCTAATATATTAGGTTTCCGAAACGAGCTAGATTCATGCTTTTTTGCGGTTACACTTTCTTTTTTGGAATTAAATTATTCCTCGTTAAATTTAATTTTGGAGATCATTATTCGTTTAGTCTGAGAATTTTTAAAAGTTAATTATTACTAGTAAGTCATTATAAATAATGAGAAGTCTGAGTGAAGATTAAAATATATTAATGAGTAAAATAAAATATAAAATAAAAATAATTATTTTATAATTTATAATTACGGTAACTATTAATATATTTTTTATTAAAAGATTCCTTAAAAAATAAAAAATTTGTATACAGAAAATTCAAGCATGCCAAAAAGAAAAAGACAAAACAACAATTTACAACTAGCAAAATATGATAAGGATATGTCGAGTGATTCATATTAAAAGCAACTAAAGTAAATTACAAAAGGAAGTGAAAAAAATTGGAATTTTCGGTTCTTAGTTCTTTATAATAAAGTGAAAAAAATAACTTCATGATAGATGAATTTTTTTAAAAAACAAAATTATTCAAAGTCCCTAAAACCGAATTATTCCAAGTCCCTAAGCCCAGATTTTTCAAAGTCCCTAAATTGAAATTATTTTAAGTCTCATTCGACCCCCCCCCCTTAAACCGGACAAATTTGACCCCCCCCCCTTAATTTTCAAGTTCTGAGGTACCCCCTCCCTATAAACATGTTCCATGTTAATAGTCGTAACACTCAATTACAGTGGGGCGAGGGGGGGAATAGTTACTAGCTCTCACCAGATTTGTTCTAATATATATAGGTTTCTTGGGTCGCTGATTACGAATTTCGGAGCCCTATATTAAATAAACTTGAGATTCACCCTTAAATCATCTAGAGTAATGAATATAGCGAAAATACCTTTCTTCGGGGTTAGTTATTGCTGATTTAGGAGTAAAGCCTTATCTTCTATAGAAATTACCTCAATAATCGTGATCAACGACCCAAAAAACCTATTCTAGACCAAACCTGGTGAGGGCTAGTATATCAACAAAACCCGCATATTGAGTGGAGTATAACGCTTTACAAAAAAGAATATAACATAATTTTTTAATAGAAAAGAAAAAAGTGCTATAAAGTATCGGGGCCAAAGACTATTTTATTCTTTATTTCATTTATGTGAGGCTTTTAAATGATGCTTTACATTTTAAAATATTAAAAAGATGTAATTAAATTTACAAATATATTAACAGTAAATATTAATATTTTGCAGAATTTTTAATTTTTTACAATTAATTCAATTAACTCATTTACGCCCAAGCGGACGTAAACGGAAAGTCAAAAAAAAAAATAGGTTTCCGTATAGATAGAGGCTTTTAAATTACATGTCTATCGTAAAATTTCATGCTCTTACTGAATCTGAAGTCAGATTTTACTTACCACGCTTTTAAATTCTCCAAAAATAGGAATAAGGGGGGTGAAAAAGGGGCTAAAATAAAAATGACGGAAAAATCAATATAAAAAAAAAAAAATGA
The DNA here is from genome assembly GCA_022575985.1 of Anagrus nilaparvatae. Classification (NCBI taxonomy): domain Eukaryota; kingdom Metazoa; phylum Arthropoda; class Insecta; order Hymenoptera; family Mymaridae; genus Anagrus; species Anagrus nilaparvatae. The sequence goes on along the minus strand of JAKSXM010000076.1, from coordinate 671,154 downwards.
TACCAAAAAACATTTAAATTTACTTATTTGTGCAAAAAGCTTACATTTTATAGATTTATGAGATATTTAATTGAATTTCAACTCTTATATTGCAACTGGGGGTAGTTTTGCCCAAAAATTTCAAATATTGTTTTTTTAGTTCCAAATCGGTTCTAATCGGTAAATTTTACTCCTGATTCCATTTTTTGAATTTGTTTTGAGCTAAAACGCTTTTGTGAGCGTAAAAATAGGGCTTATCAGGGCTAAATGGAACCTATAGAATTTACTATTCTTATATTTACCTTTTAAGGGTAATTTTTAAGAGCACAGAAGCATTTTAGCTCAAAACAAATTCAAAAAATGTAATTATTAGTAAAATTTACCTATTAGAACCGATTTGGAACTAAAAAAACAATATTTGATGTTTTTGGGAAAAACTACCCCTAGTTGCAATATCAGGGTTAAAATCCAATTAAATATCCCATAAACCTAAAAAATGTAAGTAAGTAAAAATGTAAGTTTTTTGCACAAATAAGTAAATTTAAATGTTTTTTGGTATCATTTTTTTTTTTTTTATATTGATTTTTCCGTCATTTTTATTTTAGCCCCTCTTTTGCCCCCCTTATCTCTATTTTTGGGGCATTTAAAAGGGTTGTAAGTAAAATCTTACTTCAGATTAGGTAAGAGCATGAAATTTAATATAGACATGTAGTTTAAAAGCCTCTATCTATACGGGAACCTATTTTTTTTTTTGACTTTCCGTTAACGTCCGCTTGGGCGTAAATGGGTTAACCTAGTCGAGAAATCTATTTTAGAAAGGTTTTATCGAATTTTAAGTTTTCGTTATATAGTTGTTCATTCATTCGTATAACGCGAATAAAGTTCGGTTATAAGGGAATCAATTTCAGAGTGTTTTCGCAATAAAATCTAACCTAAAATTAGGAACTCACATTTTCAATAACTAATTTCCTTCGACTCACGTACTTTTAACCTAAAATTGCATGCTTTCACGTGAAAACAGCGTGAATCAAATACAGAATAGGCCTGCAGCGTTGATTTGGAATTATTACATTTTACATTTTTTACATTTTCATGTAGTCACCTTGTATAAAAATTGAATAATTGTTTACGAGTTCACTTTGTTTATTTTGTTGGTTAATAAACTAAAATTAGTTATAAAACCGTAAAACCTTTATAATTATGCCGGAAAAATTTTTCATTAGTTGCTTTTTAAATAAAAATTAATTTATAATACTTTTCTTGAAATTAATTAATATTATCTAATCAATATTTTCGTATGCCCAAAATATAAACAGAGTGAACTCGGTGACGAGAAATTCGATTTTTACACAGAGTGAAAAAAATAAAAAATTATTAATAATTCCAAATCAACGCTGGTGCTCTCTGAATTTACCAGCACTGATAATAGTCGGGGCCTAGGTGTAAAAAAAGGCCAAACCTCTGAAAACCACGACCCTGGCTGACTTACGATGAAACGTATGGGAATCTCTTCAGATAGGCCTAAAGAACATTGTATACAATGAATAAACTTGCGCTGGTGAAAATTGGGTGAAATTACCCCCAATTTCCCCCTCCCCTTAAGCCCTAAAATTTAAATTGATCTTTTTTTGTAAATTTAACGACCCCTAGTAGGTTTTTTGGCTCACTGAACACGAATATGATATCGGTTTTTACTGAAAATGATTCAGTTGCCCACAATAGGCAACTTCAGGTTAATTTTTGGGTATTTTTAAATAGATCTTTTTTTGTAAATTTAACGACCCCTAGTAGGTTTTTTGGCTCACTGAACACGAATATGATATCGGTTTTTACTGAAAATGATTCAGTTGCCCACAATAGGCAACTTCAGGTTAATTTTTGGGTATTTTTAAATAGATCTTTTTTAGTAATTTTAACGACCCCCAATAGGTTTTTTGGGTCACTGAACACGAATATGATATCGGTTTTTACCGAAAATGATTCAGTTGCCCACATTAGGCAACTTCAGGTTAATTTTTGGGTATTTTTAAATAGATCTTTTCTTGTATATTTAACGACCCCCAGTAGGTTTTTTGGGTCACTGATCACGAATGTGATATCGATTTTCATTAAAAATGCTTGAGGTGCCCACAATCGGCAACTTCAGGCGTTTTCATTCACTTTAACGACCCTTAGTAGGTTTTTTTTGGTCGCAAAATCCTAATTTCATGCAGAAAATTATATTTAAGGGTTGCAACCCCCGGATTTTAAAGAAAGCACTAAAAAATGTCTCGTTCTTAATAAATCTCAACAGCATAAAGATTGACCTGTGATGCGAAGGTACGACTTTATCATATTTACTTTTGTGTTCATCTGCAAGTTTACAAAATGCATCCATAACTCTGTATGCAGCTTTTAACTAAAATTAAAACAAAAAAAAAGAACTTATATAATTAATAAAACTTCAAAATGAATAAATTTGATTTTTATTTGACTTTTTCTTAAAATATTAAAAAATATTAAGGTTGAATCAGGTGGATAATAATTTCATTTTTTTATTTAAAATTTCTGGAAATCTAAACTTCTGGAATCTTTAATTCTCATAGGAATTAATTTATCAATTTATATGTCCCTTAGAATTTTTTAAAAAAATTTTGTAAAATTATTGACAGCAGACAGAGACATTAGAGCTTGAAATTTCGTTTATTTTTCAGCTACTAAATTAATCAAGACTTTTTTACAAAGCTTCTAATTTTAAAAATCTGTGAATATAATATTTAGGACATTATTTAGCATCGATTCACTGAAAAAATTTCATTTTCTAACAATAATTTAAAATACTAGATACAGATAAAGAGTAACCCAAAAAACTAAAGGTCGTTAAAATTACAAAAAAAGATCTATTTAAAAGTTCCTAAAAATTAACCTGAAGTTGCCAATTGTGGGCAACTTAATCATTTTCGTTAAAACCCGATATCATATTCGTGATCAGTGACCCAGAAAACCTACTAGGGGTCGTTAAAATTACAAAAAAAAGATCTATTTAAAAATACCCAAAGATTAACCTGAAGTTGCCTATTGTAGGCAACTGAATCATTTTCGGTAAAACCCGATATCATATTCGTGTTCAGTGACCCAAAAAACCTACTAGTGGTCGTTAATATTACAAAAAAGATCTATTTAAAAATACCCAAAAATTAACCTGAAGTTGCCTATTGTGGGCAACTGAATCATTTTCGGTAAAACCCGATATCATATTTGTGTTCAGTGACCCAAAAAACCTACTAGGGGTCGTTAAAATTACAAAAAAAAGATCTATTTAAAAATACCCAAAGATTAACCTGAAGTTGCCTATTGTGGGCAACTGAATCATTTTCGGTAAAACCCGATATCATATTCGTGTTCAGTGACCCAAAAAACCTACTAGTGGTCGTTAATATTAAAAAAAAAAAAAAAACGGACAGTTTGTCTAGGGACAAAAGGGTGAAGTTTACTTCTTTCTAAAACAATTTTTATAAAAGTAAAATGTAGAAATAAAAATGTTAAATACTCTGCAATTGATTTATTTTAAATCACTACAAAATTTAACCGAAATCATCCAAGCGTACTTATTTACGATCGGTCTATACCTAATATACTGGCGATCAACAATGTATATCTTTCTAATCTTTCCGAACACCCACGATTATGCTCGGGGTCTGCCGGCGAGAATCATCCGAGCGCCCTCGCTTACGTTCGGATTTACCGGCAAGTGGATATTATAGAAATTTTAAAAGATTTACATTTAAATATAAATAACATACCAAACGATAAAAAAGAGGAAGTAAAAAATTATATATTAAACTTATCAAAAAAATATTTAAATAAAAAGAATAAATTATCGGAATTTGATCAATTAATCAAAAATTCTATTACAGAATTAGAAAATTTTCTTCGAGAAAATAAAAATTTATTTTTTTCAAAAATAGATAAAGGAAATTCTACGGTATTATTGAGTCATGATTTTTATGTCAAAAATATGGAAAATATATTAAGCGATAAAAAAACTTATAAAAAATTAGAAATTGACGACGATCCTACACAAAGATCTATAACACAATGTTACAAAAAACTAGAAAAATGGAAAAAAATGGGATATATAAACAAAGATATGGGAATAACTATATCACATGTAAAAGAAAGTATAATTTCTAGAGCTTATGGGTTAATTAAAGCACACAAAATTGATGAAAATACTCTTCAAAAAATTAAAAACAATATTCAAATAGATACTGATATTCCCTTTAGAATTATTATTTCAGGCATTGACTCTCCCAAATACATACAATCAAAAATGTATGAACAAGTTATTTCTAAAAGTATTAAAAAACCAGAACAAGTAATAAAAAATAGCCTTGAATTTTTAGATAAAATAAAAAATATTAAAGTTCCAAAAGATTATGTTATGGTTTCGTTAGATGTTGTATCAATGTATCCTAGTATACCTTTAAATCTCGTAAATGAAAGTGTTAAAAATAGATGGACAGATATAGAAAAATACACCAGAATACCTCAAAAAGAATTTTTATCAGGCCTGGACTTACTAATAAACTCGACCTATTTTTCTTTTAATAAAAAATTTTATAAACAAATTAATGGATTACCAATGGGAGACCCCTGTTCCCCGATTCTTGGGGAATTAGTTTTTTACGATTTAGAAAAACAAATACTAGATAATTTCGATTTTGAAATTCCGTTTTATGGAAGATATGTTGACGACACTTTCTTAATAATACCAAAAAATAAAATAGATTTCGTGTTAGAAACTTTTAATAGTTATCATGAAAGAATAAAATTTACGATAGAAATTGAAAAAGATAATAGGTTAAATTTTTTGGATATGCAATTAATAAGAAATAACTCAGATGGCAGTATTATAACTAACTGGTATCGTAAAAAGACATATTCTGGTAGATTGTTAAATTATCTTTCGGACCATCCCAAAAATCATAAAACAGGTGTAATTAAATCTTTGGTAGATAAAGCAATAAAGCTATCTCACCCCCAATTCCATAATAATAATTTAAAATACATAAAAGAAATTTTATCGCTTAATAATTATCCAAAAAAACTCATAAATCATGAAATAAAAAATAGAGTCAAACATATTAGTCTAATAGATAATAATAGAACCTCAGACAATAGTAATATAGAAAATAGAAATAGAAAAATATTTATGCTTCCAAGCAATAGTAATATAAGCAATGAGATACATAATTTTATTAAAAAATATAATGTAGATATTATATACCATGTCCCCTTCAAATTAAATAAATTTATCAAATTAAGAAAAGATAGACTAACTAATAAACAACAAAAAAATGTAGTTTATTGTGTAGAATGTAAAGACTGCGATAAAAAATATTATGGTCAAACAGCGCGACTCACAGAAACTCGAATAGGTGAACATAGTAGTAATTTCGGACAGAGTCCGAGTAATCACAATGTAATGTCCACACATAAGCTACAAACATCCCATGAATTTGAATGGGATAATTTTAAAATTCTCCATAGAGAATCTAACACTAAAAAAAGAGAATATGTCGAATTACTATTCATTAAAAAAAATAATCAAATAAGTTTAAATAAAAAAAGTGATCTTGCTAATTTTGATTCCCCTCAAGAAATCATATTAAATAAAATTTTATAATAAAATTTTAAATATAATATATATATATATATATATATATATATATATATATATATGTGTAATTCTACATAAAATACATAGTATTTTTTTGACCTTTTTAATACGGATGTATACACTTATAAAAAAATCCCTTTCTTAAAATATAACGATAATAAAATAAGATGGAAAAGCAATTAAAAAAAAGAAAAAAAGAAAAAAATAAAAAAATAAAAAAATGTAAGTTAATAACGCTCAATATTCAAAATAAAACAGTGTCATATATCGCGACAAGAATTTAAACCCATTAGTAAAGTATAAATTTTATAGTTCTTAAAATCTATGAATAAACACCCCCTCTTAATAAATCCTTTAAAATTTTTAAAAAAATAACCATTGCTCAGATATCAACAATATTATTACTTAGTCTAAAAAAAGTTTTGATAGTGTACAGACATATAAATTTTGAATTTTATGTTTAAAATAATAAGTTTTATACATTTAAGTAATTTTTGAAAAATAGGAACATAAGAATATTTAAATGTCAAGTTAAGTTTTTTAAATGGTATGTAAAATATATATGTAATTCAAACAATTCAATGTAATATTTTGTAAAATTAAAAAATTATTTCTTAAAAAATAAAGGTCCTGAAGAGGTTCTCAGATTGAGAATGAAATATTGACAAGAGTAAAAATCAAAGTTTTTTGAATTTTTCCTTATAATTTGTCCAGCAAGGTCGTTTTAAACTCAACAGAAATTCTGACTTTCTAATCTCGATACGAGTTCATCATGACGATTTTACATGACGATTTTACATGACGATTTTACATGATGATTTTACATGACGATTTTAACATGACGATTTTTTAAATTTTAACTCCTCGTAGAAAAATAAAAGAGATGTGTACCATGACAAGAAAGAAGTAAACTTCAAAAAGATCTATTTAAAAATACCCAAAAATTAACCTGAAGTTGCCTATTAGGGGCAACTAAATCATTTTCGTTAAAACCCGATAACATATTCGTGTTCAGTGACTCAAAAAACCAACTAGGGATCGTTAAAATTACAAAAAAAGATCTATTTAAAAATAATTAAAAATTAACCTGAAGTTGCCTATTGTGGGCAACTAAATCATTTTCGTTAAAACCCGATATCATATTTGTGTTCAGTGACCTAAAAAACCTACGAGGGGTCGTTAAAATTACAAAAAAAGATCTATTTAAAAATACACCCAAAAATTAACCTGAAGTTGCCTATTATGGGCAACTAAATCATTTTCGTTAAAACCCGATATCATATTCGTGTTCAGTGACCCAAAAAACCTACTAGTGGTCGCTAATATTACAAAAAAGATCTATTTAAAAATACCCAAAAATTAACCTGAAGTTGCCTATTGTGGGCAACTGAATCATTTTCGGTAAAACCCGATATCATATTCGTGTTCAGTGACCCAAAAAACCTACTAGGGATCGTTAAAATTACAAAAAAAGATCTATTTAAAAATAACTAAAAATTAACCTGAAGTTGCCTATTGTGGGCAACTAAATCATTTTCGTTAAAACCCGATATCATATTCGTGTTCAGCGACCCAAAAAATCTTATAGGGGTCGTTAAAATTACAAAAAAAGATCTATTTAAAAATACCTAAAAATTAACCTGAAGTTGCCTATTGTGGGCAACTGAATCATTTTCGGTAAAACCCGATATCATATTTGTGTTCAGTGACCCAAAAAACCTACTAGGGGTCGCTAAATTTACAAAAAAATATCAATTTAAATTTTAATAACGAAAAAATAAACACATGCATAATATTAACATTTTTATAGTATAGAAATAATATAAAAATTGACGCGCGTCCGTAAAATTGGGATAACTTTGTTAAAAAAAAACGTAATTAAAAAATAAAATAATAGTGAAGATCCTGATGAAATTTTGAATATTATGGTCTAAGTTTTATATATATTCATAAAATCAATAAAGCGCAAACTAACTCACCTTAGATCATTTTCCTGCGGGGATATAACTTGAGTAAAGCATGCTAACGCATGCTTCACTCAGACTAATTAAAAAGTAATTATTAAGAATTCGAAAAACTAAAGGAAATAATTTTTTTCAATCACGTGACTAATCCTGCAACGATGCAAAACGATGCAAGATGCAAGTGGACAAAAATACATAAAAAATACAGAACAAAAAGCGCCCTCTTCACACCTATAAAGTTTGTAAATCAGCTGTTTTATTAGAGTCTTAGAGGTTTCATAATAATTATATTATATAAACTGTTTTTTCTCGATATTTTAATTTTTTTCCAGAAATAAATTGTATCCAAGCATTGATATAATTTGTTATAATTAAAATATTAAATAATTGTTGTCATTTTTAATTTATATAAAAGGTGAGAATATAATGTAAAAAAAAAAAAACTTTAAAAAAGTAAACAATGCATGGCCTCAGGATAAATCCTAACATATAAAAGTACTGATATCAACAATAGTGTAGGCTCAGGAATAGTACCTTTTTAACAAAGGCTTTTAGAAAATCTGTGATTTTAGATTAGATAAAATGGTATTTAGTAAACTGATTAAGCTTTGCACAAATATAAAATTAAACAATTTATTATAATAAAAAAGAAGAATATTAAAAGTTTGAAAATTAAATAAGTACATAAAAATGCAGAATAAATCCTGGGCCATCGGTTTTTTAAAAGTAATTAAACAAATTTTGACCGATGGCCCAGGATTTATTCTGCATTTTTATGTACTTATTTAATTTTCAAACTTTTAATATTCTTCTTTTTTATTATAATAAATTGTTTAATTTTATATTTGTGCAAAGCTTAATCAGTTTACTAAATACCATTTTATCTAATCTAAAATCACAGATTTTCTAAAAGCCTTTGTTAAAAAGGTACTATTCCTGAGCCTACACTATTGTTGATATCAGTACTTTTATATGTTAGGATTTATCCTGAGGCCATGCATTGTTTACTTTTTTAAAGTTTTTTTTTTTTTATATCAGAACTTTTTTAATGATTATGACTAGAAATTAGAATGAATGCACCAACAAATTAATTTTACCAAAAAAATTTTATGAATTCAGAATTTTAGTATTTTATGTATATGGGCGATTTTTTCTCAAGCCGGCCACCCCTCTCTGTCCAAAAATGATGGCAATTTAAAAAGATTTTAGTTTTCTCAAATTGACTGGAAAAGGGTCTAGTTTTTTATTCTTATTGGCCTTTTTAAATCTGTAATTTAGGCACTGAATTGTGGTACGTCCATGTTTAAAAATCAGAAAAATTGAAATAAAAGTAGATTAACGGTAAGTTTAAGGGGTGCCCAAATGTAGGTTGCCCAAACGTAGGGTGCCCAACTGTACCATGTCCAAATGTACCATGCCCATATGTACCATGCCCAAATATACCATGCCCAAATGTACCATGCCCAAATGTACCATGCCCAAATGTACCATGCCCAATTGTACCATGCCCAAATGACCCATGTCGGCGGCAGCGGCGGCAGCGTTTAGAATTTTATAATATAGAGAGAAGAGATATATAGTAGTACAATTGAATAAATAAATATCTGTACCAGCAAATTTATTTTTTATTAAACATTTATTTTCCTTTTTAAATGCGGCAATTATTCATGGTATTTAAGAAAAAATATAATTTTAACAGATTAACAAATGCTAAAAAAATGTAATAATTTTGAGAACCAAATTTATACATAATATGTATAATAAGAAATGAAAATTCATATTTTTCAGTTTTTTGAAAAATTTTATAAGTCCCGATATTTCGCGGGTAGTCCCTCTTTTGTTAAAATTGCGTGTAAATATTCTTTACCATTTATAATTATTTTAAAACTAAGGCGCGGGTTAACGACGGATCTTCAATGGCCCGTCGGATCATTGAAATTTTGCCGTTTAGATATACTTTTTTATTATAATTGCAAAAAATTGACCGATTTTTAAAAAAAATCAAATTTTGTTTTCTTCAGAATCAAAAATTTTTCAATAATATCATTTTTTTATAATTTTTAATTAATTAGCTGCGTTTATTTATTCACTTACATTTTTTATTCTGTTATGTAAATTATAGAAACACATTAAAAAAAAAAAGTAATAAAGCAATAAAAAAAGGTATTATAAGAAAAAAAATTCTTTTCAAGTATGGGATAATAAAAAAAAAAAAAAAAAAAAAAATACTACTACTATACAACTACAATTAAAGAATTGAAAGAACCCATGAAAGAAGAGCAAAAGAAGAGCCATAAGCGATAGTAAGAGACGCAGCTATTGGCATGTATTTCGTTGATTTTGGTATACATAATCATAATAATAATAATGAAAGAGAAGAAAAAGAGGGAATAGTTAGTATGTGTACAAAAGAAAGACAACAAACTGAGAGTGATAAAGAGAAATATATATGTAAAAACGTGTGGAATAAAAAAAGAAAGAAAATCCTCGTGAGATATTTTGTGCACCTAACAAAATTGGATTTTCATATGGAAAAATAGGAAAAGTTTAAGGAAATTTTTTTTGGTTTTTTATACGCGCATGCATAAGAAAATAAGATGTATATAAAAAATTTTTCAGAAAAATGTTTTATTATTGTAAAAATAAAAAAAATCTTTCTTTAGCATACGATCTCAAGATATAACAACACGTAGTGTGCCGTTGGTGTTGGTCTTGTGTTGGTCTTGGCGTTTGTCTTTATTTTAGTCCTGAGGCCAGGCACACTATCGTGTTTGCACGATATTTATTTAATTTTTTCTATAAATATATCATCACGGAATTTCATTTTTTACAAAATGATTTAATGTTTAATTTCTTTAAAAAAAATTTTGAGCAATTAAAACAGACGATAAATTAAGATACGATTAATTAGAAAATATTTTTGATTCAAAAAAGTACATTAAATCAAAAAATATTTTTTTTAGGTTATATTAATTATTACTCTTAAACTATTTCTATTTGTTTTTACTGTTTGAGTTAGGTTTTTGTGAAAATAATTATCAAAGTAATTGTTTCGATTTAAAGAATTTTATAAGGCAATAAAAAATTTAATATTTCAGATAATAAAAAATTATTCAATAACAATATAATAACTCTAGTAATTTTTTCAGTGTATCATAACAAAATAATATATAAATAACTTTGTTTTAACCCATTACCACCCAGGCAGCCAAAACATGCTACTTGATTAATAGGCTTAGATTTTCATTAAAAATTAAATTTTAAAATTGTTTTAAGACTAGAAACTAGAGGATTTCAATTTTAGAATCATTTTTTATCGACAAACCCTCAGAAAATGTCTACAATATAGGCGGAAACTTAAAAAACAAGCGATTTTAGCCCTGTTTTGCGGCCAAAGCGTGCCGTAAGTCGTAAGTCTTTACTATTCGTAAAATATTATATTTTTTTTTCTGCTAATTAGTACTCGGGGGTTTCCGAGGTTGCTAATTTCAAATATGACCTCCAAAAAATAATAAAATTTTATTAGGGGTGGAACATTGGGGCGAAAAGGGGGAAAAATCAATTTTTATAAAAGGCGTTATTTTTACTTGAAAAACAATACCGGGGGGTTATCGAGGTTACTGATTTCAAATATAAACTCAAAAAAATGTTAAAATTTCATCCGGGGGTGGAAAACTGGGGTGAAAAGGGGTAAAAAACAGATTTTTATAAAAAGCTTTATTTTTACTTGAAAAACTATATTGAGGGGTTATCGAGGTTGCTGTTTTTCAATATGAACTCAGAAAAATGCTAAATTTTCATCTAGGGGTGGAAAACTGTGATGAAAAGGGGTGAAAAATCGAATTTATAAAACACTATTTTTACTTGAAAAACTATCTCGGGGGGTTTTCGAGGTTGCTGATATAAAATTTAAACTCCAAAAAATGATAAAACGTTATTTAGGGGTGCAATACTGAGGTGAAAAACGGCGAAAAATTACTTTTCATAAATGTCTTTTTCATAATTGCTGAAATTAGCAACCTCAATAACCCTACGATATAGTTTTTCAATTAAAAATAAAGCTTTTTATAAAAATCGATTTTTCACCCCCTTTTCACCCCAATTTTCCACCCCTAGATGAAACTTTATGATTTTTTTGAGTTCATATTTGAAATTAGCAGGAAAAAAAAATATAATCTTTTACGAATAGTAAAGACTTACGTCAAAGTGGCACGCTTTGGCCGCAAAACAGGGCTAAAATCGCTTGTTTTTTAAGTTTCCGCCCATTTTAGACATTTTCTGAGGGTCTTTTGGTAAAAAATGATTCTAAAATTGAATTCCTCATGAGTTTCTAGTTTTAAAACAATTTTAAAGTTTAATTTTTAATTAAAATCTAAGTCGGTATTTATCAAGTGGCACGTTTTGGTTGCCTGGGCGGTAATGGGTTAAAATATTCGCAGCATTCAAAACTATATAATTTTTCAGGATTTTTTTGGATTCCAAAATGGCTTATAAAGGAATTAAGTTTGACAGCTTAAATGATGACTGTATAGTTAACATTTTTGATTATTTAACATTTAAAGAAAAATTGAAAATTGAGACAGTCAGCAAACGATGGCAACGGCTGGTTGAACTTTCTTGGCGAAATATTCGAAAACTAAAAATCTGTAATTCGGATTTTCCGAATTCTAATGCAGCAATCAAAGTTATCGAAAAATGCGGTAAATTCATAAAGAATCTAGAAATAGATGTTTGGGACGAAGAAGAGGAAGAGGATGAAGATTTCAATTACACAGAAGTATTTAAAAAAATTTTAAAATTTTGCAAAAATATAAATCAGTTTTCTCTATTTAATAACTATACTGCTGATAAGTGTTATTCTAAATTCAATCTTGGATTATTATTTATGAAAAATAAGAAAATGCACAGTGTTAATCTATGTCAATTAAAGTTAAAAGGAGATTTTTTCCTTGCTTTAAATTCAAATATAATTACAGAAATAAGTATAGATGATTGTGCTTTTGAAACAAATTATTATCTGCATTTTCTTTCAAATTTAAAAAACTTAAAAAAATGTTATTTAGTTTATAATTCTCAGGCTAACATTGCTTTTAATTATTTAAATGCCCTTAATAGTAGCAATTGTCAAAGCTTATCTGAATTTACGTTATTCTCCGTTGAACCAATAAATGAGCAAGCAGTTCGTGCATTATCCTCTCTACTTCAAAAACAAAACAATTTATCTAAACTCGATTTAACTTTTAGTGAAGATAAATTTTTTTTACAGTGTATTGATGAAAGGAAATTTTTTTATTTGAACTGTTTTGAAAATCTGACTGATTTAGAAATTAGAGTTGATGAATTAAGCGATGAATGCATAGAAAATTTATCTAACAAATGCATAAATTTAACAACTCTTGAAATTGTAGTTGATGATAAATATTCGTTGACTTCTATTGGTGAAGAAAATTTCTCTAACTTCAAAAAATTAAAGACCTTTTTATTTTATAATTATACTGGTTCATTTATAAATTTAGATAAAATACTCAAACATTTTTCTCAATCCAATAAATTAACGAAATTATTTATAAGAAAATTGGAAATTAAAAATCTTACTATAACTTATGTTGGTTCCCTTTTTAATTTAAGGTATTTATGTCTTGATTATTGTAAGATTACAGAATCAGAGTTAATTTATTTAATAAGCACGCTACCAAACTTGCAAAAACTTGTTATTAGCGATTGTACAAATTTAACTTCATATTATTATATTCTTAAAATTGTAAGTAATTTAAAATTAAACCGTAAGGACAAGCATACTTTAGAACTAGAAATAGATGAATTAACAGATGAAGAAAAACGTGAAATAAATTCAAATGAACTACCAATGGTAAGAATATCATATAGTTAATTTAGTCAAAGATTTTTAAATTATTTGCATACGTCGGAATGTCAATGATTTTTTTGCTTAATTTGAAACTATATCAAAAAATATTAAAGGCGTACTTTTTTGATTTCAAAAAAAAAAATGCAAATTTAAAAAGTGATTACATCACACTTACCGTATACAAATACATTGTGGCGTCAGACTTCTGACGAACCTCTGATTTTTGAAACCTCTATAATTTTAAGAGTTAATTTTCGTTTTTTTCCAAAAATAAAAAATTCGTGTCTACTATTTTTTTATATAATTTCAGATTAAGCACAAAAGTTATTAAAATTTTGACCAATGCAAGGCCCCTATTATGAATTTATATTTAAGTTTTTAGGGTATTTTTAACTAAATAATACTGGAAAATTAAACTAGTATTTTTTCTTGTCAACTATTATACTTATTTCTAAAGTATCATTCATGTAAGCAATACTAAAAGTACAAAAATTTGTACATTATAAATATAAACTGCACATTTTTTAGTGTAAAAAATAAAGTAAATTTTCTTAATACCATTTTAAAATAGTTTATTTTTTATATTAATTATGAACATTATACGAACTTTAAAAAAATCCATGGCAATTTGGTATTTTGATATCAATTGTACAATTAGTGTTGACACTTGAAAAATTCCTGTCAAGGTATTTACTATTATGATAGTAAATTTTTTAAATATCCAACGATTAAATCGCTTTGCTTGAAATTTCAAGCAACTGTTTGAATTTTAACACTGAAGCAGGATCGGTTAACTATATTATATGCTTTAAAAATAAGTTATTCAGACCAAATATGTGATATTATGTGGTAAGTCATCTGATAAAAATCAAAAGCCTGTCCTAAAAATTAAATACTCTACTTAAAATTTCTAGCAAAGCAACAGAACCGTGTAGAATTTTTTATATTTTGAGGGAATAAAATATCGGCAAATTAAATTGAAAGCATTACATAAAAACCAGCAGCTTTTAAAAGTTTAAAAGTAAATCGCAATTTTTTATCACTGATTCTCGCATTGCCATGGGCAATAAATAAAATGACCATTTTTAGCCCAAAATATCCAGTTTTCAAATTGCTGCCAAAATTTATTTTTTCAGTTTTTATATATGATGAAATGGCGCTGAAGTTGGTGTCTAAAAAAAAAAACTGCTGTATGAAACGAAAAAACTATTCATCCAATATCAATTTTTTTTTTTTTAATCGATTTGTTATGAAATTCGACACCAGCGGAATTACTATTAACCTGATTGAAATAGTTTTGTGGGTTCTAGGTTCTATTTTTGAGCCAAAAATGATGTTTAATTTCGACTTTTTACCAGTTACCTTCAAACTTTTAAAATTTTTAATATTTTTCATTGATTGTAGTTCCATTTTTGCATAATACTATTATGGTGTTGTTTTTCTTTTTTTTAAGACGATTCTAAACCGAGTTATATAGTGGGTCGATTTGGACCTCTTGTTTAGACACTAATTTCAACGCCATCTTACAATGTGTAAAAAATTAGAAAAAAAAAATATTTTTGTTCATTATGAGTATACAAAACAATGTGAAAAATCTTTTTATTATATAATAAACTTTTTGTGGAAATGAAACATAAAAATTACGTTATTTTTACTCAAAACTCAAGGAACCCACCCTTAATTTAGGTTTTAAAAAAAAATCATTTTACATATCTAGGGCAAAAAAAGCCTATTTTCTGCCCTAGGGAGGCGGCTTTTTTGCCCATTATATGTAAAACTATATTTTAGAACACGGTACAAAATATGGGGTTCGACTTTTGCATGCTGTACGCTCGCTCGTGCATACAACTGCATGCAAAGCCGAAACCAATATTTTATCCCTTGTTTAATAAATAGCTATTTGATCACTATCTTTGTGGAGCCATATTAAAAGTCTAAAGCAAAATCAACGAGTAAAAAATTTTTGAAACCTGTAAAACTCTTTTTCATAAAAAATTACAATTTTAGCAACAATTTAAACATTGGTCATTTATAATATGCATTTGATTGACTGAATATGGCAATAAAAGAATCGGTGATAAAAATTGTGGATTATGGGGATTGGAAGGTGGCACTTACACACAGAAAAATTGAGACCAACCGGAAGTATTTTGGTTTAATTGCAAGATGACAGCGATATTTGGAAAATTGTTTAAGAACCCAATTTTATAACATTGTTGTAACATGTTTCTAGGCTCGAAAGGTGTCTTGGAATAAGCGAAACGTGTCGTTTTTTTAACATACTAAAATAGTCTTCCATGATTATAGATTGTAATTTGGCGTCCGCAATGTTCCGCCACCCCCCCCCCTTGTTAGTTTTTTAAACAAACATAAAGTAGTATCTTAGGTTCCAAAAAAGATTTCCTTCAAGTAATTTAAATTTTTCTCGGGTTTTAATTAAATTTCTAGTACTATGATACATCAATAACAAATGCATCAATCAAAACAATATTTTTTTATTTTAGAAAACTTTTTAGCTTTAAATTGACTTATTTTTTGAAAATTTAACGATTGTACAATGTACACCACGATTCGTACATCAGTCCTAGGATTGTGAAACGATATTTGTACAATCTTAGCAATGTAGAAGGAAATTTTATACAACCCTAGGATTTAATTGTACCATTTCGGGGATGTTTTAAAATATAGGAAATCAGCGCTCTTCAGGTAAGTTAATAAAACAATAACTGATATTTTGTGTGCAAAAAAGGTTCACAATCCCATTTCTATACAAAATTAATATTTAATTCCGTTTAACTCACATTAGAAATACAGGCTAGCCATCAGATCGTCTAACTGTCAAAACCTTCTATAGACCTTTTTTGGCGAACCTTCTAAAAGTCTTCAAAATGCCTTCTTTTTTCCCAAAAATGCCAAATAACCTTCTTTTTTGGATAAAATTTTTTTTCTTCAAAAAATCTGTATAATTAAAATTTAATGTAAAAAGAAAGTGCAAGTAATCAGACATTTTCATTATTTTTTTTTTTGAATTCGGTCATACTTTAAATGTATATTTTAAGAGTGCGCTAAATCCACAACATTTTATTTTTCAAAATTTTTATTTATTTTTTTTTATTTATTTAATCTATTAGCGCCGTCACAACCAATTGACAGATGCTTGTTTTTTGCTTCAAAATAGGGTGAAAAATGATTTTTTATGTATTTAAAGTTAGTTGCATATACAAAAATATATGTTTTTTCAGATTTTCAGTATTATTGGCCAGTATTTAAATATGGCTGCTATATGAGTTATTGTGGATACCGTGCCATGGCCTTGCCAGGTCATGTCTTCCGATCAGGCTGATTTTTTCACTACATATGTTTTCTGTGAAATTTTCAGCCCTTTAGCTGCTCAGAAATCCGAGTTATACCTAAAAGAAGCTTTTTAGATTTCTTCGGTTTTTTCAAAATGTGTATTATTTTTTTTTGTAAATAAATTTGTAAAATTGTCTAGATGATTAAAAAAAATAGCAGTAGTTTAGAGCTAACATTGTATAACTGTTAAATTATTATATTATTTGATAAATTGTTCAAAATAATAAGAACTAAAATTAAACAAAAATGTATGCAATTTTCTTAAATTGTCGGAAGTTATATTGATATATTTCAGATACTTGAACTATTCGAGGAACTATTGCAGGTTTGATGTCCACAAAAGACAAACTATTGAGTAAATCAAAATAAGAAAAGATATACGTCCATCTTGATTTTTGGCAAGCTTTAATTTCTTTAAAATTGGTTAATTATTATGTTTCAGAATTATCTAAGTTTCCGAAATGGGCTTAAATTCATGCTTTTTTGCGGTTATACTCTTTCTTTTTTGGAATTAAATTATTCCTCGTTAAATTTAATTTTGGAGATCATTATTGGTTTAGTCTGAGAATTTTTAAAAGTTAATTAGTAATAAAATTGAGACAGTCGAATTCGAAAAACTAAAGGAAATAATTTTTTTCAATCACATGACTAATCTTGCAACGATGCAATGTAACTGCGGTATAAAAGCGCCCTCTTCACACCTAAAGTTTTTTCACGCTTAAAGTTAAAGTAAATCAGCTGTTTTGTATGAGGTTTCATAATAATTATATAAACTGTTTTTTCTAGATATTATCATTTTTGTTACAGAAATAAATTGTTTTATTCCAAGCATTGATATAATTTGTTATAATTAAAATATTAAATAATTGTTGTCATTTTTAATTTATTTAACAGGTGAGAATATAACGCATATTTATTTAATTTTTTCTCTAAACGGAATTTCTGTTTTTACAATATTGTAGGTTCCTACTTATTCAATTTTTTATCAGACCTGTTAATTTAAAGCCATTAACGCAAAGTCTAATGGCACGAAAAAATCTTCCACGAGATTAGGGTTATGTCATATAAAAAATAAATTAATTTTAACCGAAACTAATTAAATTACGAGATAATTTATATATTTTTTTTTCTGCACTTTGCATTTTTTAAATTTTATACATTTTTATATAATTTTTTATAAAATATTGAAGATAAGAGGCACGAACTCTCGTAAAGGCACGAAAAACAATTGTTTTTTTCGTCTCATTAGATCTAGCCTTTAAGGAGGTTTATCCGTTAAAAAAAATAATAACAGAATGTAATAAAACGTGAATAGTATTAAAGTTTAAACATTTTTGAGCTAAAATCGACTTATTTTTACCTATGTCATCGACTTAATTAATTTTTTATTAAGAAAATAAAAGCCGTATTTTAACATTGCGCTTATGGGAAAATTTGTTTCGGCTTTATAAAAAGTAGGGTGCTAATGACACAGATCGATGAAACTTAATAAATCTGATAAATAATTACTTAAAGATTACATTCCCAATTAGTTTTACATACTTTATCGACTTTATTTTCGTAAAATTAATAAAAAACACGTAACATAACCAAAAAGCTCATTATTTTAGTGACGTTTTTTTAAATTCTATAATACTATGAGACTTTTTTTGGTAATATTCTTGGATTATTAATGGTTTTTTATAGTTTCTTTTCAATTAGTAGCTTCCAAAATAAACTTAAAAAAAAAAATTTATGTCGGTAATCGTAATTCCTGCAAAAACGTAGTAAACCACGGATAAACCTCCTTAATTAACTTTATTTTAAAAAAATTTGAAGTAATTAAAACGGACGATAAATTAAGATAAGATTATTTAGAAAATATTTTTGATTTAAAAAAGAACATTAAAACATATTTTTTTAGGTTATATTAATTATTACTCTTAGACTATTTCTATTTATTTTTACTGCTTGAGCTAGGTTTATGTTCAAATAATTATCAAATTAATTGTTGATTTCAAAAAATTTTATAAGGCAATACAATTTAATAACTTTAAGGCTAGTCTTCAGATAATAAAAAATTATTCAATAAAAATACAATAACTCTAGTAATTTTTTCAGTGTATCATAACAAAATATAAAAATGTTTGTTAAAATATTCGCAGCATTCAAAACTATATAGTTTTTCAGGTTTTTTTTGGATTCCAAAATGGCTTATAAAGGAAATAAGTTTGACAGCTTAAATGATGACTGTATAGTTAAAATTTTTGATTATTTAACATTTAAAGAAAAATTGGAAATTGAGACAGTTAACAAACGATGGCAACGGCTGCTTGAACTTTCGTGGAGAAATGTTCGGCTACTAAAAATGCGTTATTCGAATTTCCCAAATTCTAAGGCAGCAATAAAAGTTATTGAAAAATGCGGAAAGTACATAAACTATCTAGACATAGAAAATTTCTCCGATAAAAAGAATTTTAATCACGTTGAAGTATTTGAAGAAATTTTAAGAAACTGCAAAAATGTAAATCATTTCAAGTTATCTAATTATGATTCGGGAAAAAAATTTTATTCTGATTTTAATCTTGGATTACTATTTAAGAGAAATCAGAATTTGAACAGTATTAATCTATTTCAAATAGATTTAAATGGAGATTTTTTCCTAACTTTAAATTCAGATCTAATTACAGAAATAATTTTAAATAATTGTAAATTCAAATCAAAAAATTATTTGCACATTATTTCTGATTTAAAAAACTTGGAGAAGTTTATTCTACTTACACATTCTAATCCTTATGATGAAATAAAAGCACTTAATAGTAGCAATTGTCAAAGTTTATGTGAATTTAATTTATTCTGTTATAAAAAAATAAATGAGCAAGCAGTTAATGAATTATCAATTTTACTTTCAAAACAAAAGAAATTATCTAAACTTAATTTAAATTTTGATGATGATAAATTATTCTTACAATCTATCAATGAAAAATATCCTTGTTATTTAAATTTTTTTGAAAATTTGACTTTTTTGGGATTCAAAGTTGATGAATTAACCAATGAATGTATCAGAATTATATCCAATAAATGTTCAAATTTAACAACTCTTGAAATTGTAATTGACTTAAAGTATTCGCTGACTTCTGTTGGTGAAAAATGTTTTTCTGAATTTAAAAAATTAGAGAATTTTTTATTTTATAATTGTCATGATCCATATCCCAATTTGGGCAATATACTAAAAATTTTATATCCATGTAAAAAATTAACAAAATTAGAAATTAGTGGATTTGAAATTGATGATAATACAGTATCTAATATTGGTTCTTTTTTAAATTTGACATATTTACGTCTTGCAAGTTGTAAAATTACCGAATCAGAGTTAATTTTTTTGATAAATACACTGGTCAAATTAAAAACTATTTCTATTGGTGATTGCAAAAATTTAACTTCATATTATATTTTTAAAAACTTAAGTGATTTAAAATCTGGTCGTAAGGACAAGAATGTTTTAGAAATAAAAGTCGATTATCCATTGGTTAATTTTAAAAATCGAATCAATTACGAATTTCCGTTATTAAAAATATCAAAGCAATGAATTTTACTTTCATAGATTTACTGATTTTTACTGAATAAAATCGACTTTTTGCAAGCGCTTTTTTTTTCAAGACAGAAATTTGTAATTCCAATCAAAATAAATAATTACGCTTCTTACTGAAACCATTTTTTGTACACATTCTCGCTAAATTTTGTAAATTAACAAGTAATAATAAAAACTGTACAATGATTTTGACCATTATAATTATAAACTACTTAGACTATCTTTTTTAAGTAAAAAATAAAATGAATATCTTTAAAAAGAATTTTAAATAATTTATTTATTACCTACCCTACTATATTTTACATCATAAGAATTTGAGTAATGTTTATTTCAATTTGGCAACTAGTTGAAATCGTTCATCCTATTTTGCTCCTTTATATTTTTTAACTCACAAACCTTATAACTAATATTTTACCTAGATCTCGGATTACCTGGTCAATAAAAATGAAGTTAGTTTTTAATTACCAAAAAAATAAGATTCCAAAATGATAATTCATTTAATCACTCTTTGCTGCTAAATACATGGGTTCTTATGGATCAATTTTTCGGCAATAGAAAGAATGTTATTTTCACGTGTTCTGTGATAACACTTGATAAGATTAAATGTTTTGGGAATTTAATTTTTTTATAAAATGGCAAATAATTTTACCTGAATATTCAAAATCTAAGCAACATTTCAAAATAACTGCCAGGCTAATGTAAATATATTTAAATGTGGGCAATGGGCATATCCATTAATTTTTATACGAAAAAGTGCGCGCCCATGACTTCGATTCAGCCATTTTGCAGGACGGGTTGCCGAGATACAAGCTCTAAAAGGTCCAAAAATAGCTGTTTTTAGCCAATTTTCAAAAATTTACTGGGCTTTAAGGATTAGTCCAAAAAACATCCGGCTGGTCTTATTTTTTTCCTTGAACTTTCAACTTTTACCAAAAAAATTTTCAAAAAGTTTCAAGGAGTTGATTTTAACTGGCATTGTTTAACGTAAGATTCATTTTATCGAAAAAAGCTGATTTTTGAACTTAAATTGTGACTCAGCATCATTAGCTTAATACTTTCGATTGGTTTCATTAAAAGCGTCTAGCAAAGACCTTTCAAATGAGACCTTAAACGTTAAAAAATCTCATCAGGACCGGAGATATAAGCAATTGAAAGTTTGCTGTTTCCGAGAATATCGTTTTTTTAATAACTTTAATCGTCTGCAAAATTTTTCTCTGAGCACTTTCAGGGCTGAAAATTTCAGGAAAACTTCTTTTGATATTAAAAAATATTCCCTAAAAATTTGGGCGATGGTATTGAATAAATTTTTCTTCTTCAATATTCGGATAGCCAGGGAAAAATGAGCTGATTTAAAAAAAAAAAATTTATTTTTGACCGACAAATAAGCAAGTTATCATCATTTTAAGATTTCTTTTAAAAATTTTCAAAAATCCCAGTTTTAGGGTCATTATACAGTATTCTAACTTCAAATAACGATAACTCGCTTATTTTTCGGTCAAAAATAAAATTTTTTTTTTTTAAATTGTCGAATTTTTTCCTGGCTATTTGAATATTTGCAACAAAGAAACTTTTTAAATACAAAAATTATTTTTTTGGGCCAAAAACTACCCTAATACATAGACAAGCTAAAGTAAGTTCTAAAGTAATTTGACAAAAAAAAATAAATTTTGCATATAAACAGTTTTGTTGTTGTAAATATTCAAATAACCAGGAAAAAATTCGACGATTTAAAAAAAAAAAAATTTATTTTTTACCGAAAAATAAGCGAGTTATCCTTATTTAAAGTTAGAATACTGTATATAATGACCCTAAAACTGGGATTTTTGGAAATTTTTTTTAAAAATCTTAAAATGATGATAACTTGCTCGTTTGCCGGTCAAAAATAAATTTTTTTTTTTTTTAAATGAGCTCATTTTTCCCTGGTTATTCGAATATTGAAGAAGAAAAATTTTTTGGTTGACCCCTTAACCACTTATTGGCCAATATTGGTCCAATTATACACATTTTCGCAGAGTCTTATATCTACGAACAGAAGCCAATACCATCGCCCAAATTTTTAGGGAATTTTTTTTAATATCAAAAAAAGTTTTCCTGAAATTTTCAGCCCTTAAAGTGCTCAGAGAAAAATTTTGCAGACGATTAAAGTTGTTAAAAAAAGAAAAACGATATTTTCGGAAACAGCAAACTTTCAATTATTTATATCTCCGGTCCTAGATGAGCTTTTTTAACGTTTAAGGTTTCATTTGAAAGGTCTTTGCTAGACGCTTTTAACGAAACCAACCGGAAGTCTTAAGCTAATGATGCTGAGTCACAATTTAAGTTCAAAAATCAGCTTTTTCGATAAAATGAATCTTACGTTAATCAATGCCAGTAAAAATCAACTCCTTGAAACTTTTTGAAAATTTTTTTGGTAAAAATTGAAAGTTCAAGGAAAAAAATGAGATCAGCCGGATGTTTTTTGGACTAATCCTTGAAGCCCAGTAAATTTTTGAAAATTGGCTAAAACAGCTATTTTTGGACCTTTTAGAGCTTGTATCTCGGCAATCCATCCTGAAAAATGGCTGAAATTTTGGCTGGCTTAATTCTTCATTACCTCAAACCACCCTTAAAAATTTGAGCCCGATCGGAGTCATGGGTGCGCACACTTTTGTATGAAAAGTAATGGATATGCCCATTACTCTTTTTAAGATACCAATTATTTTTATCCTAAAATTGGTTTTTGTGGATTAAAATATACTTTTTTCAGTTTAATTCTTTGATCCAAAAGTTATTTTGAGCAGTTAATTTAAAAAAACGGATGCAAAGGCGATAATGATCAATGATTAAAACTATTATATTTTAAATATCAAATTATATTTTTATCGTAGTTGGTTTAACTGTGTTTTAATTATTCATATTTTTGCAAATTTTTTAAAAAATACTTAATTATTGAGGCAGTTAAGTTTGAAAAACCCTATTTTTTTTCTTTGAATACACTGCAACGATGCAACCCGTGCAACTCAAAAATGCAGTGTACACAAAGCGCCCTCTTTGCACCAAAAGTTTGTAAATCAGCTGCTCTGAATACTCCGTTACATTGTTTTTTAAACAGAATCAAGCATTGATATAATTTGTTAAAAAATTAAATATTAAATAATTGTTACCATTTTTAATTTACATAAAAGGTGAGTATATAATTTTAAAATATCGTATTTATTTAATTTTTATATAAATATATCATCACGGTACTTTAGTTTTTACAAATATTTATGTATTTATTCAATTTTTTAAAAATTATTTTAGGAAAGGTCTCAATCCACGCTTAAAAAATAATAATAATTAACCTCAAATAAAATTTATTTTAATAAAAAATATTATTTTTTTGCAGTTTAAAAATAAACATAAGATTAATTAGAAAATATTTTTGTTTTAAAAAAGTACATGTAATCAAAAAATATTGTTATAAGGTTATATTAAGTATTACTTTGAAATTATTTTTTCATTACACGCTGCAAAAAAGATCTACTTTCTTACTTTCGGGCGATCTTTTTTTCGCTTTTAATGAAAAACTATGTGTTGAACACGGGAAAAAATGTAGGAATTTTACTTTCAATGCTGTCTGCACTCGTTCGCTACGCTCACTCATGCATACAACTGCATTGAAAGCCAAATCCTATTTTTTTCCCTTGTTGAACGAATAGATATTTGTTTACTGCTTGATTTAGATTTATTGTAAATATTTATTTAATTAAACGTTGATTTTTATAGGGCAACAAACTTAATTATTTTAAGAACTTTCAGATAATAAAAAATTTTCGAACCTTTTTATGAATTTGTAAGAAAATTAACTCTATAAGAAAAAAAAATTTAGTAAATAATCTTAAAAATTGTGAGGCTTTTATTTAATATTTTGATAAAAAGTAAATTTTAACAGTTCACGACGCTTCAGAAAATATATAGTACATATTAACAAGTAAAATTTTAGCGCTAGTGTGAGGGTCATTCATAAAATACGTACGTTACGTAACACAAAATTTCAAAATTTTGGATGCCCTCTACCTCTATTGTAACACACCGTAAAAAATAATCTGACCCCTTCAACCCAGGATTTCGTTACGTAACATCGATAAAATAAATTTTGAACATAATTATTGTAAAAAAAAAAAGTAACAAAAAATTGTTTTTGAAAACTTCTCATTTTTATAATGAAATTCTTCATTTTACAATCAACCTTTAATTTATAATGAAAATAATTATAAATTATAAATTATAATTATAATTAGGGTAAATTTAAATGAAGTGAGTGCGATTTGTATGGTCGGGTCTTCAAAACTGCCCCAAAGTGTTTTTTTCTGAAAGTACTACCAAAAATAAGTAACCAGCCCAATTTTTAATTTTTAGCCTCCCAGAGCGAAATCTCGATTTTTGGCAGCCATTTTAGTGTTTTTGACTGTCGTAAAAAATGTAAGAAAAATGAGTCATAATTTTTTTTATTATTGCTGTAAAAAACTCACATTAGCATGAAAAATTTTTTCCTTTTATATCCGGGTAGGAAATTTCCCTGGCTATCCGATTCCGGGGTCAAAAATTTTTTTTGAGTAGCGCATGCGCGAGGAATCGCTAAGATAGGCTGTTTTTTTCAAAAGTCGATTTCTCAAATGCCTATTAGTGAAAAATCTTGTAACCAGGCTTAAAATTTTCCTTAAACCTTATATTTTTTGGCGAAAAAAAAATTTCGATGGGACGCTGCTTTTTGGGAGCTCTAGATAAAAAAATAGCAGCTTTCAAAACCTAATTTTTTACAAATTTCATATTTCTCGCCAAGTCACGTGACCAATCAAAAATCTGACCAAAAATTTGGATTCCGCGGGAAATTTTACATAAGGATACATCTTTTTATGTTTTTAAAAGCTTTTATGTTAAAACAGTGAAATAATAAAGAATTTTCTGATTAATTTTGAATAATTTGGTATAATTTGGTATAATTTAAAAAATAAAAAAATTCCTAAAAAAAATAAGATATTTTAATCTTTCAATTTAAAATTTCGTTGCTTTAACATAAACGCTCTTAAAAACATGAAAAGATATATCCTTATGTAAAATTTCCTGCGGAATCCAATTTTTTCGTTAGATTTTTGATTGGTCACGTGACTTGGCGAGAAATTTGAAATTTGTAAAAAATGAGGTTTTGAAAGCTGCTATTTTTTTATCTAGAGTTCCCAAAAAGCAGCGTCCCATCGAAATTTTTTTTTCGCCAAAAAATATAAGGTTTAAGGAAAATTTTAAGCCTGGTTACAAGATTTTTCACTAATAGGCATTTGAGAAATCTACTTTTGAAAAAAACAGCCTATCTTAGCGATTCCTCGCGCATGCGCTACTCAAAAATTTTTGACCCCGGAATCGGATAGCCAGGGAAATTTCCTACCCGGATCTAAAAGGAAAAAATTTTTCATGCTAATGTGAGTTTTTTACAGCAATAATAAAAAAAATTATGACTCATTTTTCTTACATTTTTTACGACAGTCAAAAACACTAAAATGGCTGCCAAAAATCGAGATTTCGCTCTGGGAGGCTAAAAATTAAAAATTGGGCTGGTTACTTATTTTTGGTAGTACTTTCAGAAAAAAACACTTTGGGGCAGTTTTGAAGACCCGACCATACAAATCGCACTCACTTCATTTAAATTTACCCATATTATATAATAGATCATAACAAGCTATGAGTCTTCTGCTACCCCAAAATCGTGTTACGAATTTTATGAATAGCCCTTATTTGTTCACACTAGTGTCTGAAGTTTTTACCCATGGTGCTTACGATATTTTTTGCCTATCTCGGCGTTCAACGAGTGCAGAAAATTCTGCGAAATTTTTTTTTGCAAAATCTTTGTTAGAGAATTAATCAGAAAAAATTTGTTTCCAAATTCAAATACCTCTCAAACCTCTTGAATAGTAACTTAATATTTTATTAATACATATATAATATATATATTATATATATATATTTTATTACTCAAATTTATATTTGTTGTACTAATTTTTACTAAATTTTATATATTCGCTTGTATAAAAATTCATTATATGTATTGGTCCTTTAGGACTGTTTATGTGCGAAATAAAATAAAATAAAATAAAATATTATACTTAAATCGTTTTAGGGTTCTAAAGTCCGTAGCCGCGTTTGGATAAGGTCTATTGTCAATTATTTGAGCCTTTGTATCCAAATTTGGGGGTCGTATGTGGTTAAAAAATAGGGGAAAACCCTGAACTCAGTAAAAACTTTTTATTTTAAGGTTTTCTTTCTTATCGAATAAAGGTAATTTTTCAAAAATAATTTACAAAGTATTGGGTTTGTTTGGTAATATATTAAAAGTTGAATATTAGAGCTAATCACAAGAAGTGATGATAGCCCCAAAGTAAAAATAAATTTAAAAAACAATGATGATACATAAGCTTATTTTGTATTTAAAAAAGGGTCCTGGCCGCCTATTTTTCGGTCACTCTTTATCAAAATATAGAGATACTATAATATTTTATGATATATTTTATTCCCCAAATAACAGTACTAACAAATTTTTAAACTAGTAAATTCAGATTCATGGCTGATCATTGAACTCATTCCAGGACAATATAATAGTTTTTTGCCCTCCTGGGTATAAAACTTTCCAAGGAAATTTTTGCATTCGTTGTACGCCTAGGTAGGCAAGAAATATCATAAGCACCATAGGCGAAAAACTTAAGACACTAGTGTAATCACATATCACTAGTGCCCGGCTTCGCCGAGAACTCGTGCTACTGCTCACACCTCGGCTCACACTAGCGCTAAAATTTTACGCCCTTGATACTTAAAATTAAAATACTATTTTAACATAGAATATGTTTATATGGAGGGGGTACCTCAAGAACTTAAAAAACTAAGGGGGGAGGGGTCAAATGAATAATATAGAATAATATTTTTAAATGCTTGAAATTAATTAAATAAAATTAAACTTATAACAAGTTTGTGTAAACACAACCTGAATCCATGGAACATGTTTACTATAGCAAAGTTCCAAAGTGGTTCCAAACTACGATTGTAAAAAAGCAAGTGATATTTCTTGGTGCAATACTTATAGGGAGATTCGCCAGTGAATGACCAATGAATTAAGAACTATACTATAGTAAACAGATTCCATGCATTTAGGTTGGGTTTACTTAAACCGGTTATAAGTTTTTTTTTTAATTATGATGTTCAACGTTTTACCTATTTATAAGTCTGGTCATATTTGCATATAAGAACTTGTTACTTATATGCAAAATATATTTGTCATAAATATTCGTTTTTAATACACTGAAAAAATTTCTACTTGCTGCAATCGAAATAATTTTTCAGTATATACTCATTGACGAAGTTTAAAACAATGTTTCTTTAAAATATTCACAATATTCAAAACTATAAAGTTTTTCAGGATTTTTTATCGCACAATTATTCTACAATGGCTTATCGAAGAATTGAATTTGACAGCTTAAATGATGACTGTATAGTTAACATTTTTGATTATTTAACATTTCAAGAAAAATTGAAAATTGAAACAGTTAGCAAGAGATGGCAACGGCTGATTGAACTTTCGTGGAGAAATGTTCGGCTACTAGAAATCCCTCATTCGAATTTCCCAAATTCTAAGGCAGCAATAAAAGTTATTGAAAAATGCGGAAAGTACATAAACTATCTTAACATATACAATTCCTCCGATAAAAAGAATTTTAGTTATGCTGAAGTATTTGAAGAAATTTTAAGAAACTGCAAAAATATAAATCATTTCAAGTTATTTGATTGTTCTTCGGGAAATAAATTTTATTCTGATTTTAATCTTGGATTATTATTTAAGAGAAATCAGAATTTGAACAGTATTAATTTATTTCAAATACATTTAAATGGAGATTTTTTCCTTACTTTAAATTCAGATCTAATTAAAGAAATAATTTTAAATAATTGTAAATTCAAATCAAAAAATTATTTGCACATTATTTCAGATTTAAAAAACTTGGAGAAGTTTTTTCTACTTACACATTCTAATCCTTATGATGAAATAAAAGCACTTAATAGTAGCAATTGTCAAAGTTTATGTGAATTTACTTTATGCTGTTCTGAAGAAGTAAATGAGCAAGCAGTTAATGAATTATCAATTCTACTTTCAAAACAAAAGAAATTATCTAAACTTGATTTTGAGTTAGAAGATAAATTTTTTTTACAGTGTATTGATGAAAGGAAATCTTGTTATTTGAATTGTTTTGAAAATCTGTCTGTTTTTGTATTTAAAATTAATGAATTAACGAGTGAGTGTATAGAAATGTTATCTAATAAATGCATCAATTTAACAACTCTTGATATTACAATTGACGTAAAATACTCACTGACTTCTGTTAGTGAAGAAAGTTTCTCTAAGTTAAAAAAATTACATACTTTCACATTTTGTAATATGAGTAACACATTACCAAACATAAACAATGTATTAAAAAGTTTCTCGCAGACTAAGAAATTAACTAAATTGGACATTAGCGTAATTGAAATTGATTATGATACTGTGTCTAATATTGGTTCTCTTTTAAATTTGACATATTTAGGTCTTTCTGAATGTAAAATTACCGAATCAGAGTTATTGTTTTTGTTAAATAAACTGGTCAACTTAAAAACTCTTAACATCAGTCATTGCAAAAATTTAACTTCATATTATATTTTTGAAAATGTAAGTAATTTAAAATCTGGTCGTAAGGACAAGAATGTTTTAGAAATAAAAGTCAATTATTCTTTTCGTGAACATAAAGAGCGAATCATTTCAAATGATTTACCGTTACTTAAAATATCATAGTCAATTCAGTCAAATATCATAGTAATTAAGTATTTTCAGTTCTTAAATTTACCTATTTTGTCAATTTATTATATTTTAAGAAAAGAATGAAATAAAAAGATAAAATTATGAGCAAGTATTTTTTATTCATTTTGTTATATAAGTTCTGTAATTGGAAACAAGTTCAATTTATTTGGAGCAGTTTTTGCTAATTTCAGGTTGAAGCGCCATTTTTTAGTTCGCAGGACCTGAAATTCATTACCAGAGACCCAAAAAACCTATATGGATCAGATTTGGACATTCAAAGTTTGAATATATAAAAAATAACCTCTATTAGGGGTAGTTTTTGTAAATTGACCCAATTGGCCAAATCTGGTTGTTGCCGGAAACTTGACCAACCCCCCCCCCCCCACTTCCGTATATTAACTGGAGTAAAATATCTTTTTACTCATTTAATAGGTCTCAAAATATGATAGTTAATCTCCAGCGTCATTTTATTCACAAATTTTCAGTACAAAATACCTTTAGTACTAGTAGTACTTTTTTTTAAAATCCACCGACCTTATCCACGTTACGTTTTTTTTGAACGATCCTATTTGTAATAGAGTACCCAAAGAGTACCTAATGTATTTTTATGATAATTAGTTTTCATTGAATTCCATTATCATGTCGCTTTGAGTGTTTGAATTTTGCAGAATTTTTATCAGTATGAAATTATTCACAATACAATATACCTTCTCAATACAGAAAACGATACTGTTTTTTTACAATTATAATCATAATTAAAATTATCATGAAAAGTGATTATCACCAAAAACGTGCAGGGCAGTAGCGAAAATTGCATTTATTGTTAGTTACGATCGTAATCCAAAACATACAAAAAAAACCTCAAATATGTCCAAAAATATTTTATAATCGTGAATATGACATTTTTTTAAATATCCTAAAAAGCAAATTAGGCAAGGTGCTAGCAATGTTAAATGCATCCAAAAATTTTATCTTCATGGAAATGAATCAACCTCAGTTAAAAATATGTATTTTGATCACTAAAAATAGTTTTGATGGTTTTATCCATTTTCCGATAGCTAGTTTTGAGTATCGAACGCAATATCATAAAAAATCGACAAAAAAAATTGCAAGCTATAGGTAAATGCTTGAAAACAATTGTTGATTAAGCCTATTTTTGGTACCCCACTTATGTTTTCGGCGTCACTGATCACGATTTTAAAGAAAATTTTTTAAAAATTAAAATGGCGGTATTTTAACCTTAAAATTAGCAATGTCTGCTACCATAAGCATTTTATAGTTTTCTGGTAAGATTTTGGGTCCTCTGATTACGAGTCTGATGTCAGATTTTTAAAAATCAATATGACTATATTTAAATTAAAAATTATTAAAAATATGACCTCAGATTTGTGATCGCCGATTCCAAAAACTTATTATGCAACACGTTAAAATGCTTAAAATAGCATTTGATGACGATTTTAGGTTCAAAATCTATCATTTTTAGCCCGCTGTTATGATTATTAAAAATCTGTATCATGTTAACTGGTCTGAAAGACTTACTAGGCAATGTAAATATGTTTAAAATGGCATGATCTGCCGTTTCTGAGGTTAGGAATGCGCAATTTTGAGTCCGCCATTTTAATTTTTAAAAAGCTGTCTTCAAAATCATGACCCGGGGCCCCAGAAACCTAAATATGGCACCAAAAATAGGCTCAATCAGCAATTGTTTTCAAGGATTTACCTACTTTGCAAATTTTTTGTTTATTTTTTATGATATAGCGTTCATTATAAGCCCTTTCTAAACCTAATAATTTTTTTTAATCCATGTGTTTTTACTATACCAAAGAGTATAGTAAAAGCACACAAGATTAAAAAAATTAATTAGGTCTAGAAAGGGCTTTACTCAAAATTAGCCATCGGAAAATGGATGAAACCTTAATAATAGTTTTTAGTGATCAAAAATTCATACTTTTCACTGAGGTGGATCCATTTCAATGTGCAGATAAATTTTTTTGGATGCATTTAATATTGCTGACGCCTTGACTCAATGTTTCAAACTAAATAAAATAAGTATACGTAAAAAATAAAAAATAAAATTATTTGCATCAAATTATTTGAGATGGTTAAATTTTAAAAAACAAAAAAAATTTTTATGATTGCTACACTCCCAGTCCAAAAGAATTTTTCTAAACCAAAAGAATTTTGGAGCTATTTCGATCGTTTAAACGAATTTTTTACATAATAAATTCTTTTGACGAAATATTAATTAGGAAAAGAATTTTTTAATGATTCTAACCATAAATATTCTTACTAAATTTGGTTATATATAATATAACTTATTTATATGTTTGCTTATTTTATATTATTTTAATTTTAATACTATTTTAAAATAAACAAACATATAAATTAGTTATTATATATAACCAAATTTAGTAAGAATATTTATGGTTAGAATCATTAAAAAATTCTTTTCCTAATTAATATTTCGTCAAAAGAATTTTTTATGTAAAAAATTCGTTTAAAACGATCGAAGTAGCTCCAAAATTCTTTTTTGGTTAAGAAAAAATTCTTTTGATGGAGTAAAAATAAAAATTATTTTCTTTTTGTTTTTTCTGATTAAAAAAAAAAAAATAAAAAAGATATTTTAAAGATACACAAAATCAAAATACCAAAAAAATTATTAGTAAATGTATGCAAAAATTTGAAACTAAAGATTTATTAAATTAAGGACGCTCTGTCCACCACTGGGTGTTTTTTTGCGCAGCATATTTGTAACTAAAATATTTTAACCATATATTTATTTATAATAATTTTTTAATGAAAGAATCAATGCTTTTCAGTATTTAGTACAAGAATATAAAAAAAAAAGTTAAAAATGCTCAACAATTTATAAACAAATAGGTATAACTCATTACTGAAAAGGTTTAGTGAAAAATTTCCCACGATACCTCCACCTAGAATTGAGTGATCTTCAATATGAGCCAAGCAGAATTTTGATCCAAGTAGCCCAGATTTGGGAACTCAGGCTTTTATGACCCAAAAATTTCAAAAATGTAACATGTCGTACTGGTTTAAACAAATAAACATTTTTATTTTTTTTTTTATATTCTTGTACTAAATACTGAAAAGCATTGATTCTTTCATCAAAAAATTATTATAAATAAATATAGGCTGCGTCTATTTACCCAGAAATTCTGGATAATTAACCTCGAAATTTCAGGAACCTTTTTTTAAAGATTTCACTCATAATAATTAAAATTTTTTTTAAATTATATTTAAATCTTATAAAGTACTAAAAAAATAGTTAATTTTTCAACAACAAAAATTTAATATTTAGTGCAAAGTGCAGAAAAGCAAGCAAAACAAACCTCGAGTCGAGGTTCAAAATATTTTTTTTTGTAAATGTGTGAGTGCATTTAACGTAAAAAATTTCTGGGTAAATAGACTTTGCGATAAATATATGGTTAAAATATTTTAGTTACAAATATGCTGCGTAAAAAATACCCAGTTGTGGAAAGAGCGCCCTTAAAAAAAATTCATTTAAACTTGCCCATCTTTAAAACTAGAGACACTATTTAAAATTAGGCTAACAGTGGCCGATTGTTAACGCCCTCTTAAAATTTTATTTAACGTTAGCATTGCACGTATGCACAAAACAATAACTGATATTCTGGTTGCATAAAAGTTAGACAATCACATTTCTTTGCAAAATTAATTTTTAATTACATCAAAAAGTCTATAGTTTTATTAATAACATAAAATAAAAATAATATAAAAATAATAATATAAAACTTGCTGCTTTGGAAAGTTTGAGTTTATTATATAAGGTAAAAATTATCTATTTATTATTTATTGGTAGTACTATTATTTTGAAACACTTGCTTAATTTTACAAATAGAAAACTCAACAATGAAATACTTATCACACTCACATAAAACACAATTCAATATATTAATCTAATAATTAATAATAATCATGAAGTTTGAAAAATATTTTCTATGTGATTTATTTCAAAAAATTATAGTTTTTAGGTTATATTTACTTGTTTTAGTTATAATTGAGATAATAATAATGACAATATTCCAACTCTTAAAGGCTGTCAGTATTGCTGTTTGTAAATAAAAATATATTCATTCGTTTCAAATGCGGTTACATATGTACTTACCAAAACCAAAAGCATTGAATCAAAAATATTTATTTACTAAATAAGATAAATTATTTTATCGATCTTTATACGGGAAATAATTTATTTCTACCACATGCAATTACAGAAACTCAAGGCTACGCGCCTCGGGCCTGTAAACCTTCACAAAAAAACTGATTTTAGTTTTTAAACTACGTTTTATTAGTAATTTTTATTATTTAATTACCAGTTTATTATGACAAAAAATAATGATCAATGTGGTCGAAAACAAAGTTGTCTCCAAAAAAACTTACATAAAACAATGTATTTATTAAAATCTAAAAAATTTTTATTTCTCTAAAAATAAAAAATTATATACATTTTTTCAGCTGTATTTTTTGCTGAATCACACTGTAATGGCATACGAAGAAATAGAAATTGATATTTTAAATGATGACTGTTTAGTTAACATTTTTGATTATTTAACATTTCAAGAAAAATTGAAAATTGAAACTGTCAGCAAGAGGTGGCAACGGGTGATTGAACTTTCATGGAGAAACGTTGGATATCTAAAGATCTGTAATTCAGAATTCCCAAACTCTAATGCAGCAATCAAAGTTATTAAAAAATGCGGTACATACATAAAGTATCTAGATATATATGTTGATTATCATAGAGAAAATTTCAGTTATGTTATGGTATTTAACAAAATTTTAAAAAACTGTAAAAGTATCAATCAATTTGACATAGGAGTTGACTTATTTTATAAATGTTTCAACAAAACTAATTTTACAAAATTTAATCTTGGATTATTATTTAAGAAAAATCCAAAAATGCAAAGTATCAATCTTACTGAAGTAAATTTAAATGGAGAATTTTTTTTTGCTTTAAATTGCGACAAAATTACGCAAATAACTCTAGCTTCTTGTACTTTTGAAACAAATAGTTATCTGTATTTTCTTTCCAATTTAAAAAACTTAAAAAAATGTTATTTAGCTCCTTTTAGTAATGGCTACTATGAAATAAAAGCACTTAATGATAGCAATTGTCAAAGTATATGTGAATTTACCTTATTCTGCTGTAAACCAATAATTGAGCAAGCAGTTCAAGAATTATCCTCTCTACTTAAGAAACAAAAAGATTTATCAATACTTGGTTTAAAGCTTGGCGAAGAAGATAACTTTTTCTTAGATTGTATTGATGATAGAAAATCATGTTATTTGAACTGTTTTGAAAATCTGACTGCTTTAAAAATCCGAGTTGGTGAATTGAGTAATGAATGCATAGAAAAGGTATCTAACAAATGCATTAATTTAACAACACTCGAAATTGAAGTTTATAAAAAATATTTGTTGACTTCTGTTGGTGAAGAATATTTCTCTAAATTCGAAAAATTAAAGACTTTTTCATTTCATAATAATAATTTTACTGGTTCATTTATAAATTTAGATAAAATATTCAAACATTTTTCTCAATCTATTAAATTAACGAAATTATCCATATCTAAAGTTGAGATTGAAAATGATACTGTAACTTATCTTGGTTCTCTTTTTAATTTAAAGTATTTATGTCTTGCTATTTGTAAAATTAAAGAATCAGAGTTAATTTATTTAATAAGCACGCTACTGAACTTAGAAAAACTTGTTATTAGCTATTGTAAAAATTTAACTTCGTATTATTATATTCTTAAAATTGCAAGTAATTTGAAATTGAACCGTAAGGACAAGCATACTTTAGAATTAGACGTAGAATTATCGTCAAATTCACGGAAGCGTAAAATAAGTTCTAATGAATTTCCTCGTGAATTTCCAATGGTAAGAATATTATATAGATAATTTAGACAAAGATTTTCAAATTAATTAAATATTTTTAATTCTTAAAATTACGCATCTATTAAGAAAAGTTTATTATAATTTATCTAAATGAAAATTACAAAATTGAGATAGAATGCTCCTTTTGTTTATCGAATAAATTCTGCAGCTTAGAACAAAATTTTAACTATTTTTTTGCTCAAATATTTATTACTTTAACTTATGTAATATGTATCAATAATCATGTAAGCAATAATAAAAATACAACGCTTTCTTCACCAAATAAAAAAACTTATCACTGGTTTTTTTTACTTACGCTCTCTCTTATTAACTCACTAATTATTATTAGTCCATAAACCTAAAGTATTCTAAGTTCCTAAATCAAAATTATTCTACGCCCACTTAACCTCCCCCCCCCCCCTTCACCTTGAATTCGGGGCCTTTTTCAAATATCTTTCCTTATGAACTTGTTCCATGTTAATTTAAAAATTATTTTTTCTTGTTAGTGTCCAGAAAGTGCGTGTTTTCTGGCCGCTGCGCTATTCGAAAAAACGCATTTTCTCGACACTGAGCAAGAAAAATTATGTTTTGTCCTTGGCCACAAAATAAGGATGCCCCAAATCGCAGTTTACCATCCTCGGCTTCGCCTCGGACGGTAATTTACGTGCGATTTGGGCCATTCTTTACTTTTGTGGCCATGGGTAAAAATATACTATTTTTTTATATCCTGCATTTTATACTTGAGATCGCAAGAATATGAAAAAAATTCATTCGTCAGTTTAAAATAAACTGTACAAATACTGACTATACTTTTAGATTTTACTTTTTATATTTCCTCACACATATATTTTAGTGATATTCAAAAAAATCAAAATATCGAATTTTTAGCTGGGTAATCGAAAAAAAGTTTTCATTTGGTGAAAAAATAAGATGCCTAAATTTTTGTAGAGAAATATTAACGTTTAAAGGTAGCGCAAGAGCAATTTTGAAAAAAGTTGTTTTTCGTTACAAATAGGAAATATTTTTTTTAAAAGGTCAAAATAATTACTTATGGTTTTTTATCAGTACACTAT
This sequence comes from Anagrus nilaparvatae, assembly GCA_022575985.1. Taxonomy (NCBI): domain Eukaryota; kingdom Metazoa; phylum Arthropoda; class Insecta; order Hymenoptera; family Mymaridae; genus Anagrus; species Anagrus nilaparvatae. Next base: position 634,942 of record JAKSXM010000076.1, on the reverse strand, counting down.
AAAAAATAATAAAATTTTAAAAAGTCAATATTAACTTCGTACCCCTTAAGTCCTCGAAAATGAATAATCTCTTGATTTAAGTTAACGGGGTTAAATCAATGCATCCCAACTTTGAGTCGGCTGACGTATATTTGTTAAAATAGCTGTCTTTCAGACTCAGATCAACTTAATATTAGGATGAATCCGGTAACTATATAATTGACTTACGTATTAGTTATAACTCCCTGAAATTTCCATCATCTCCTCGAATACCTTCAAAAATTTTAATTATTTTGCCCCAGCATATTTCCCAATTTTCCAAGATGGCGGACCAAAAAACATTTTAGAATAAGTTTTTTACATTGCCAAGGGGTTTTCGAGGTCGAGAAAAACATTTTTATGAATGAAAATTTTAATTTTTTTGCCCCAGAATATTTCTCAATTTTCCAAGATGGCGGACCAACAAACATTTTTAGAGTTCCGCGATATCGATACGATACGATATTTTCATAGATATCGATATCGATATTGAAAATATCGCTTTTTCTAATATCATATCGATATCGACAGCGTTAATATCGAAATATCGAAAACATATAATTATTCAATTAAAAATTTTTTAAAATTTAATTTAAAATTAAAATTATGATATTATTGGGTTTGAATTTGCTGATATTCTTTTTTTTTTTTATTTCCTTTCAAAATTTCCATAACCTCGATTTATATTAAACATTTGATCAAAATTTTCTGTTTTAATAAATTATAATGGCTGAAATTTCTAATAAAATCACAATGAAAACATATTTTCAATATATCACTGAAAGTGGCGATAAATTCGGTGTATGTTTATTGTGCCGCGAGAAAAATAACGGCGAAAAGAAAATTAAAATGAAACAAGGGAACACCTCCGAATTGAAGCAGCACCTAAAAATTTACCATCATTACGAGTGTATGATTTTATTTGGATCATTTAAAAAACGAACACCAGTAAATCAAAAATCATTAGAAGTCTTTGTTAGTCATATTTTAGAGCGGGTATCATTGCGCCGCTTTATGAAATGTGCCGCTTATTTTGTGCCGCTAATTTTTTGCCGCTTTATGAAGGTGCTAGCACAATGTAAAATTAAATAAAAAATTTTGTCGGTATAAGGCAGAATAAATAATAAACAATTAGAAAGGTTATGATAAAAAAATTAAAAGAAATGTTTACATAAAAAAGAACGTAATAATTTGGTATAATATAAATAATTGGAATGAAAATAATAATTATAAAAAATAAAAAATAAGTGTTGCAGATTATAAAAATAAAAAATTGGAAAATTTAATATTTGTTACGTCCAATTAGATAATTTTTAATTGAATTTTGTTATGACCTTGTTGGACAAATAATAAATCTTTTTAATTTATAAATGTTTTAATTACGACGAGACTACGCTTACCGGAATATATCCACAATATCCGCGGAAAATATCCAGGATATCCACGATGTCCTTGAAGAATATCCGCGATATCCCCATTATATTATGTGTATTGGCGCATGGCCGGGGGGTCCTTCGGCCCCCCAGCCCCATTTCAGTTCTCTGGGTCATATTTGAGCTATGTATATCGTGAATATTCACCGAGGATATCGTGGATATTCCGGTGAGAGTAGTAACTTCGTTTTTAAGTAAAAACTTTACTTGTAGTGATTAATGAAATAAAACATTTATTAATTTAAGAAGGATATCCGCGATGAATTTCCACGATATACATAGTCCAAATATGACCCAGAAAATTCAAACGGGGCTGGGGGGCCGAAGGCCCCCCCAGCCATGCGCCAATACATATAATATAAGACTTATAAATCAAAAAGATTTATTATTCGTCCAACAAGGTCAAAACAAAATTTAATTAAAAATTATCTAGTTGGCCGTAAAAAATATTAAATTGTCCAATTTTTTATTTTTATAATCTGCAACATTTATTTTTTATTTTTCACAATTATTATTTTCATTCCAATTATCTTATAATATTATACCAGATTATACCTAATACTTTTATACGTTCTTTTTTATGTAAACATTTCTTTTAATTTTTTTTATTATAACCTTTCTTATTGTTTATTATTTATTCTGCCTTACCGACAAAATTTTATTATTTTTTTTTTTTAATTTCACATTGTGTTAGCACCTTCATGAAACGGCAAAAAATTAGCGGCACAAAATAAGCGGCACATTTTATAAAGCGGCGCAATGATACCCGCTCATATTTTATCTCTATTTTTTAAATTCTTAATCTAAGTAAAATAATTTTAAAATTTTAGAAAATAGTAGAAAAAAGTGCTGTGAATTGGGACAGATTAATAATTGTTCGGCTCTGTAAAAAGAATCTGCCTTTAAGTTTTTTTGACGATGAATTAACGAAGAAATTTTTCAGTTTATTAAATAAAGGTATTAAAATGCCAATTAATAAATCAGTAGCAGAAAAATTATCTGTAGAATTTTCAAGAATGAAAAAAAAATGTATCAAATATAATACTTTTCAATGATTCCAAATTTTCCTTTGCAATAGACGGTTGGAATGCTAGAAACGGCTGATCTTATTATAAAATAACGATATATTTTATCGAAAAAAACTGGGTCATGCAATCTATTGCTTTGTATTTATTACCCTCCCATGGCAAACACACAGGAAAAGATATTGCGCAATTATTCTACGTGTCGATTAAAAATTATAAGTTACAAAAAGAAATCCAAGGTATCACATTAGATAACGTTTCTGCTAATACAACATTTATTCATGAACTTGGAAAAATTTTAAAAAGTGTTAACATAGATTTTAACGTAGATAATCAACACTTTCGATGCTTTGCACATATTTTAAATTTAGGTGTGCAAGATCTTTTGAAATTAATCAAAGTAGATGTAGACGAAAACTCACAACTTCTAAATGATAATGAAAACGAGGATGAAGATGAAGAAATAGAAGAATACAGAGAAGATGAAGAAGAGAGCAATAACGTAATGTCGCAAAGCTTACAAAAAATAAGAGTAATATGCAAAAAACTAAATTACTCGGAGCAACTCACAAATCAATCAAAATTATGTTGTGCAACAGCTAGCGTTGAATTTAAGAAAGTTGTTCTTGACGTAAAAACGAGGTGGAATAGCACTTTTGATATGTTGGATGTCTTCTGTCAATTAAAAAATGCATTTGTATTAATGTTTAATGTAAATAAAGATTTGAATCAATTTAAGATAAAAGAAGATGAATGGATACTGCTAGAAGAACTCCACAAATATTTAGGACACTTTAAATTTGTATCAAAAATATTATCTTCAGAAAACTCGTGTACACTGCCGGAAGTTGTTGTAATGTTTAATTTACTTGTAGAAAAAGTTGAAGAAATTACTTTTTCTTTAGACAAAATAGAAAATCGTACGAAAAATGACGAAGTGTTGATTCGAGCACTTCAGGCAGGGCGAGACAAAATTCTTAAACACTACAATAAGTGCAATTGGATGTACTGTGTGTCATTGGTTCTTGATCTGAGGCACAAAATCGCAGGTTTCGATAATACTACTTGGGGAAGAGAATGAAAAGACGAATCGATAAAAATTTTTTTAAATATCTATTATGGTACATATTGCAAAAATCAAGAAAACATCGAAAGGCCCCACAAAAAACCAAGGATGGAATCTGATAATTATTTTCTGGATGTTAATTATATTTATGTAGAAAAAACAAATTACGATGAATTGGGTAACGAGTTTCATGAATATTTGCTTTCTCCTAGAGTTCCAAGACACACAGATATCCTTGAATGGTGGAAAAAGCACGAGACGGCTTATCCAACATTATCTCAAATGGCTAGAGATGTGCTAAGCACCTTAGCTTTGTCAGTTCCGAATGAAAGATTCTTTTCAATAGGATCACTAACAATGACTACAAAACGAACAAGACTAGAAGATGATTCTCTGAAGGCACTGATGTGCATAAGCGCTTGGTCCAAATCAAAATTGAAAGATGAAATGATACATTTTAGAATAAGCTTTTTACATTGCCAGGGGGTTTAGAGGTCGAGAAAAACGTTTTTATGAAGTTTTTATTTACATGTTTTTTGGTCCGCCATCTTGGAGCATTTGGAAAATATGCTGGGACAAAAAAATTAAAATTTTTGTTTATAAAAACGTTTTTCTCGACCCCAAAAACCCCCAGGTAATTTAGAAAGTTTTTATTTTCATGTTTTTTTGTCCGCCATATTGAAAAATTGGAAAATATGCTGGTGCAAAATATTAAAATTTTCATTCATAAAAACGTTTTTCTCGACCCCGAAAACCCCAAGGTAATGTAGAAAGTTTCTATTTTCATGTTTTTGTACCGCAATATTGGAAAATTGGAAAATTGTTTAGGATAAAAAATTAAAAATTTCGCCTCCAGGATATCAATTTTCCCTAGTACGGTCCATTTTCATCCCGAAGCTATTCGAGGAGACGACAGAAATTTCAGGGAGTTATAACTCCCTAAATCAGGGAGTATATTATATTTACGGGCCTGTACTATATTTTTTTTTATGTATAAGATAAGCTTGAATTTATTTTAATGTTATATTTGGATATAACCAATGCGAATTAGCTTAAATTAGCCCAATTACATTTTTTGTAACAAGTTAATATTTTGCTGAAAGAAGCTTGCATTCAATTGAATCACGTGATTTCCCGTCAAGTCACTGTTTAAGTTGATTCAAGTAAATATTCGCTTCGCCGTATTTACCTTCGCGCTTAGGTTGCGTCAACTTCGCATAGCTTGCCAATACTCTATATTTTTCATAGTGTAAAGTTATCTTGTAAAAACTACCCTGAACTATATTAATTTGTACGCCAATTTAATTCTGCCCTACAAATTAAAAACCTCAATATCTACATTTTAACGATTTCAAGATATTAAACAAAACGTGTTTCTATAAATTTTTTAATGTTTTTAAATATTTTTAAAAAATTTTATCATGTTTTTATACTAATTAAGGTATGCTCTTTTTAATAGTGAAAACATTTTTCCCGATTTTCCACTTCTTGTGTGAAAAACTGCAGATGTGCCATTTTGAATCCTCAATACGATGGAAAATACAGATCAAAAACAGCAATATCTGCATGTATTGTTTTTTTCTTTAAAATCCTTTGTCAATACATGCAGATATGCCATTTCTCAGTTATTGACGAGACATCGCGCGATGGCATTACAGGAGAAAAACCTCAATATCTACAAAAACGTGTAGATATGCCATTTTCTCCTGTATTCTTTTTTTTATCCAGATAAATTTTTTTGCAATACCTAGAACCCTGTAGATGTGCCATCGAATTTCGCGAATGATAAGTGATGAGAAAATAATTTTTGCACCATCTAATAGAGAATTTGATTACGATTAAGCCCATATAAAAAACTCATTTTTCATAAAAATGTAGATATTGAGGTTTTTAATCTGTAGGGCAGAATTATTTTGATACATTTTCATATGAAATTTAAAAACGGTTTTTTAGGGTTTTGCACCTTTTTTCATTTATTTTTATTGGCCTCAAACTCCCACTTTTTTTACCATATTCGACGAGAAACTGTTTTTTATTAATCAAAAAAGTGAATAGAATATAGCTCCATTTTTGGAGCTTATTCAGCAACCCTAAATTTTACCATAATTTTCGTTTATTAACATGGAACATGTTTATAGGGAGGGGGTACTTCAAAACTTGAAAAATTAAGGGGGGGTCAAATTTGTCCCATTTAAGGGGGGGGGTCAAATATGTCCCATTTAAGGGGGGGAGTCAAATTTGTCCCATTTAAGGGGGTGGTCAAATTTGTCCCATTTAAGGGGGTGGTCAAATTTGTCCCATTTAAGGGGGGGTCAAATTTGTCCTATTAGTTTTTCTAATATTAAAAGTAGTATTAAAGACAGTAATATTAGTAATAGAAGTTAATACTTAAAGTTAATAATGTTATTATTTCCACACTACCTTCGAGGTAAATAACTGTCCTATATAAATGTCCTATTTAAGGGGGGGGGGTGGTCAAATAAGACTTAGAATAATTAGGTAAGTATATATAAATAAATAAATTACTTTTAAAAGACTTTGCAAAATCTGGGCTTAAGGACTTAGGATAATACAGGTTTATGGACTTAGAATAATATCAATTTAGGGACTTGGAATAATTCAGGTTCAGGGACTTATAATAATTCAGGTTTAGGAAATCAAAATAGTTTGGGTTTAGAATCTTAACAACTAGTAAGGTGATAATTACAAATTACAGCAATAGAAAATTCTATTGTAATGTTGAGTAACATTTGTATTATATCTAGTCCTCAGATGGAAGTAAACATGTTCCATGCATTTAGGTTGTGTTTACACAAACCGGTTATAAGTTTTTTACATAATATTTAACGTATAAGATCTCATGGCCTTAAAAGATCGTTAAAAATTTTTTGTTTTATTATTTTTTTTCATTCGTAGTCTAGAAATGATAATTAGGCAGATTAAAAGGATAGCAATCATACTCAACACGAAAAAAATTGAACATGTCACTTTTGAACAGCGAAATAAAAAAACACAAAACTTAACACAGTACACTGAAAAAAAATTCCGGTTGCCGCAACCAGAATTTCCAGTTGCGGCAACCGGAATTCCAGCTTTAAAAATAAATTTTTTTTTACGTCAAAGACTTAATATAAAACAATTCTATCTGTAAAAATAAGGAACGGTAGACAATATTTTTACACTAAATTCTATAATAAATATACATCTTAGAAAAAAGCCGGGAGAAAAAAAAATGTGGTAAATTATACGCCTTAGCTGTGGATCTGAAAAGCGCCTTCCCTTCAGTACCACATGACCTATTATGGAAAAAATTAAATAATCTAGGAATGAGCAATAAAATTATTAATATTATAAAAGATCTGTATACTAAAGCTAATATGGCAGTTAAAAATAAAGAAGGTCTATCAGAAAAGTGTAACATAAATAAAGGAGTATTGCAGGGGGAAACATTGAGCCCTATGCTTTATTCACTATATATAGCTGACCTGGGCAAATGTCTGGAAGATGAGGGTATTAGGGACGTGCAACTGGACGAGAAGATAGCGACACCGCTACTAGCGTTCGCCGATGACATGTTCTTTTTATCTGAATCAGCCATTTACCAACAACGGCTTTTAAAAGCTCTTGAAAAATATCTTGACAACAATAAATTAGAAATTAACTTAAAAAAAACTAATATAATAATATTTAAAAAGGGTAGAAGGGGAGGTCAAACAAAACAAAAATTTTATTTTAAAAATGCCCCTGTAGAAATTGCCAGGGAATACCTATATTTAGGTGTTACATTTGCTCAATCTGGAGCATACGATAAAACAGTAAGGAATTTTATTTCAAAAGGCTACAAAGCCACGCAACCAACTATAAATATAATAAACAGGTTAAAAATTACAGACACCTTTACGTGTAAAAAATTATTTAACATGCTTGTTTCCTCGACTGTTTTATATGCAGCTCCAGTTTGGTGCCCAAGACACCTTCCTGAACTAGAAAAAGTTCAAAATACATTTTTCAAAAAGCTCCTTGCTTTGCCCTGCAATACACCTGGTTAAGTGGTAAGAAAATAGTTAAATCTAGATAACGTTGAATTAATATGTTTCAAACTAATCCTAAATTACACACAAAAAATTTTGGAAATGGAAGACAGTAGATACCCTAAAATTTGCTTCAATAAACTAAAAAAATTGTCAGAATATGATCTTTCATCCCCAAAATTTAACTGATTTGTGCAAGTGAATGAATATTTTTTCAAAAAAATAAACGAATCTGATACATGGCTTAATATAACTTTAGAAAAATTGACAACAGAAAAAAATAACCTACTTACAAAAATGAAAAATTACTTGTTAATAAAAGATCAGGAATTCTGCGAAAATTCAAACTCTTTAATAATTTACCCTAGCTTACTAAATAATGGAATGAAATCAGGCTACCTGAACCTGAAAATTCCATCATACTACAAAAAAGTTATTGCTCAACTAAGAATGTATAATACTTATGAACAAAGAATAATTCTAAAAAAAAATACAATTAAAACTTATGAAAATGAATATTGTGAATATTGTAATGTCAAAAATGATCTCATGCACATGTTAGTGTATTGCCAGTATTATTGTAAACAAAGAAAAAAATTAATTCCAGAATTGGACCAAGATGACAATTTAAGCTCAACATTTTATAATTTACTAAACAATCTTAACGAAACCAAAGCGAGAAAAATTGTCATATTGATCCACATTATAGCCTCTAATAGAGATAATACACGAAACTAATACATAAATTATTTAAAATATATATAAAATACAAAAAGAATAATGTAAAAAGAAATTTAGATTAATATTAAAAAAAAAAAAATAATAATAATAATAATAATAATATTAATAATAATAATAACAATAATTTTAATAATAATAATGATAATAAGGATAATTGTAACAATAATAAAAATAATAAAAATTAAAAATTGAAAAAAAAAAAAATTAAGAAGCAACAGACATATTCGTTTGGGACACGGAGGTAGAAGGGAGAATTGAAAAATACGGTGCTGCTCGCGGTGGAGAAATATACCGATCGGGGGGGGGCCGTTTTACAAACTTTAGTATGGGATTTTTTGGTAAATCTAAAAAATAAAAAAGAAAAAACTATAAAAAGATAAAAATAATGTTATAGGGTAATAATTAATCTTATTATTTACAATAATTAAAACGATTTACAGACAAATTTTTATTTGTAAAAAAAATATAAGCAATATAAATGAGGAATCCCATTGAAAGTAATGAAAAATATTGTGTAAAGCGGGTTGCATATAGGTTACTTATAACCTTCTTAACATGAAAAAACTCGGTAAAAACTTTATTTTTGAAAAAAGATTTTAAAAGTTTACCAAGTACTTATAAAAATTAGTTTCTAAAAACAATTTTGCATATTAAGAAAAAAAAAATTTGCAAAAATCGACCCGAAATTACTTTAAAAAACTGAAATACAAAATTTTCATGTACATTTCATATGAACAGCGGCCCCCCTAAGATTAAAAATACCACGTGATAACATAAGCCCCGCCTAGTGTCCCAAGCGAATATACAAATAAACAAAATAATTTTACCATTATATTGCAAAGCATTGTAAAACTACATATTATAATATAATTTAATTAATATTGTAAACATTTTTTATTTTTAAACATTTATTATATGCATATATTCTCTTGTAAAACTATGTAAAAAAAGTTAAGCAAGATAAATAAACTACTACTACTATCTGTAAAAATAGATGTTTTAAGAAGAATAAATTAAATTTTTTATACTTTTTAAAAGTTATTAATTAATTATTAATGTTAATAATATTTATTACGCATTATTTCTTTAAACTAATATTTGACTATTTTTATTTAAATCTGATTGTTAGCAAATATTGTATAGATAAATATCCTACTTAATCCACCTTAAGAACATCAGAAATTTTGTAATTTAATTTATACCAGAGTCTTCTAAATTTCCATGGAATTTTTAATTTGAATAATTTTTTCTGTATATAAGTTTAATGTTTAATATTTAAGTCTTGAGTCACACTAAAATATATTATTATAACACAAAAAATTGTTTAAAACCTTGTGATAGCCCAGAAATAAGTTAAACTAACCTATTTCCTATTTCCCCTAAAAGACCTATTAAATAATACTGAACTTTTGAGTATTTTTAAGTAATTTTTTCTGAGACAAAAACAAATTTTGAGAAAATCAAATATTTTAAGAAACTTTATGGTTCAGAAAAAGATACTCATAATAACTCTTAAATCCTGTATTTTTAATAGGAAAATTCGGGAGTTTCAGCGAAAATACGTCAGTTTAAATTAACTAAAGATAATAATTAAAGGTCTGAATCAATTTTTAATGCTGAAATAATATATTTTACTTTGGTTCATGAGAGGTTCAAGACTTAAATATAATAAATTTAAATTAGTCAGGAAAAAATAGTTATTTTGGCATCCTTAAAAGCTAATTTATACGATTGATAATATTTTTGATGTAATAAATGTAAAAAATGGATTAAAAGTAGTAAAAACTAGTGGAAAATGTTTAATTATGATAGAATGGAAGATTATTGCAATGACAACTTTATGGATCGAATGATTTTCCCAAGAATTTTACTTCTTTCGGAGTTTATTTTAGGTATTTTCAGCAATTTATTATTTTACTGATAATATCTCAGAAGTGTGTGCATAATAATTTGACTAATTTTAATTTATTAAAAGATTTTATTTTATTTTTATTTAAATATTAAATTAATTAATTGACTATGTAAAAACAAGAGTAAAAACTATATTTTTGCTCAAACAAAATAAATGCTATGATAAATGCTATGCCAATTTCACCCTTTAAAACCTGCTAAATGTGATTTTTGACCTCATTTTTGAAATCAGCGCCGAATAAAACCTACTAGACCCATTCAAAATAAAAAAATAAATTCTTTTAAAAAAATGAATTTTTGAAGGGTGAAAAGGGTGAAAAATGGCCAATTTCACCCTTTAAAACCGGCTAAATGTAATTTCAGGCATCATTTTTGAGACTATCGACCTAAAAAACCTACTAGACCCATTCAAAGTAAAAAAATAAATTTTTTAAGGGTGAAAGGGGTGAAAAATGGCCAATTTCACCCTTTAAAACCTGCTAAATGTGATTGTTGACCTCATTTTTTAAATCAGCGCCCAGAAAAACCTAATAGACCCATTCAAAATAAAAAAATTAATTCTTTTAAAAAAATGAATCTTTTAGGGGTGAAAGGGGTGAAAATGGCCAATTTCACCCTTTAAAACCGGCTAAATGTAATTTCTGACATCATTTTTGAAATAAGCGACCTAAAAACCTATATATAATTAATTTTTTTTTTGAAAAAATGTATATTTAAGATTTATGTCATATTTTGGGGTAACTAGGGTGAAAAAAGGCCAAATTCACCCCTTGGAACCTGTTAAATGTAATTTTTGACCCCAAATTCTTATTTTCCGGCCTATACAACCACATAGCATCGTTAAAAAGTGTTAAAAAATATTTTTTTACTCCTTTTCAATATTGGGGGGAAAAGGGGTGAAAAATGGGTGGGAAAATCACCCCCCCCCCCCCGACATACTATACAATTTTCCTGGAGGACGCTTTGTCAGCATTATTTTTCTGAAGCGAATGCAAAAGGTTTCCCCAAAATTCATCCACTTTCATAGGGACTTCGAGGTGAAAAACACATTTCCCCGGACTAATAAAATGATTGCTAAAAATAAAAATTGTTTACTTTTTGTATTTTCCAATTTAAAAAAAAAAGTAATAAAAAAGTTATTTTAAAGATTCAAAATCAAAATACCAAAAAAATTATTAGTAAATATATGCGAAAATTTGAAACTAAAGATTTATTAAAGTAAAAATAATACATTTAAACTTGCCCATCTTTAAAACAAGAGACCCTAGATTACCAACAGTGGCTAGAGAGATTGTTAACGCCCACTTAAAATTTTATTAAACGTTAGCATTGCACGTACAAAACAATAACTGATATTCTGATTTCTGTTTGCCCGTTGCATAAAAGTTAGACAATCACATTTCTGTGCAAAATTAATATTTAATTACATCAAAAAGTATTTATATAACATAAAATAAAAATAATATAAAAATAATAATATAAAATTTGCTGCTTTGTAAAGTTTGAGTTTATTATATAAGGTAAAAATTATATGTTTATTATTTATTGGTAGTACTATTGTTTTGATTTTACAAATAGGAAACTCAACAATGAAATACTTATTACACTCACATAAAACACAATGCAATAAATTAATCTAATAATTAATAATAATCATGAAGTTTGAAAAATATTTTCTATGTGATTTATTAAAAAAAATTATAGTTTTTAGGTTATATTTACTTGTTATAGTCATAATTGAGATAATAATAATGAGAATATTCCAACTCTTAAAGGCCGTCAGTATTGCTGTTTGTAAATAAAAATATATTCATTCGTTTCAAATGCGGTTACATATGTACTTACCAAAACCAAAAGCATTGAATCAAAAATATTTATTTACTAAATAAGATAAATTATTTTATCGATCTTTATACGGGAAATAATTTATTTCTACCACATGCAATTACAGAAACTCAAGGCTACGCGCCTCGGGCCTGTAAACCTTCACAAAAAAACTGATTTTAGTTTTTAAACTACGTTTTATTAGTAATTTTTATTATTTAATTACCAGTTTATTATGACAAAAAATAATGATGACTGTGGTCAAAAACAAAGTTGTCTCCAAAAAAACTTACATAAAACAATGTATTTATTAAAATCTAAAAAATTTTTATTTCTCTAAAAATAAAAAATTATATACATTTTTTCAGCTGTATTTTTTGCTGAATCATACTATAATGGCATACGAAGAAACAGAAATTGATATCTTAAATGATGACTGTTTAGTTAACATTTTTGATTATTTATCATTTGAAGAAAAATTAAAAATTGAGTTAGTCAGCAAGAGGTGGCAACGGCTGATTGAACTTTCTTGGAGAAACGTTGGATATCTAAAAATCTGTAATTCGGAATTCCCAAACTCTAATGCAGCAATCAATGTTATTAAAAAATGCGGTACATACATAAAGTATCTAGATATATATGTTGATGATCATGGAGAAAATTTCAGTTATGTTAAAGTATTTAAAGAAATTTTAGAAAACTGCAAAAGAATCAATCAATTTGACTTACGAGTTGACTTATTCTATAAATGCTTCATCACAACTAATTTGGAAAAAATTAATCTCGGATTATTATTCAAGAACAATCCTAAAATGCAAAGTATCAATCTTATTCAAGTAAATTTAAATAAGTCAAATGAAGATAGTTTTCTTGCTTTAAATTACGACAAAATTACGGAAATATCTCTAGATTGCTGTAATTTTGAAACAAATAGTTATCAGCATTTTCTTTCAAATTTAAAGAACATAAAAAAATGTTATTTAGCTGTAGATTATTTTTCTTATAAATCTCAGGCTAACATTGCTTTTAATTATTTAAATGCTCTTAATAGTAGCAATTGTCAAAGCTTATCTGAATTTACGTTATTCTTATTTAAAAGCGAGCCAATAACCGAGCAAGAAGTCCAAGAATTATCAACTCTACTTCAAAAACAAAAAAAATTATCAAAACTTGAATTAAAGCTTGACGAAGATAAAATTTTCTTAGACTGTATTGATGATAGAAAATCATGTTATTTGAACTGTTTTGAAAATCTGACTGCTTTAAAAATCCAAGTTGGTGAATTGAGCGATGAATGCATAGAAAATTTATCTAAGAAATGCATAAATTTAACATTTCTTGAAATTGTAGTTGATAGGAAATATTCGCTGACTTCTGTTGGTGAAGAACTTTTCTCTAAATTCGAAAAATTACAGACTTTTTTATTTTATCATTCTACTGGTTCATTTATAAATTTAGATAAAACACTCAAACATTTTTCTCAATCTAATAAATTAACTAAATTATTCATATCTAAATTTGAGATTAAAAATGATACTGTAACTTACCTTGGTTCTCTTTTTAATTTAACGTATTTACGCCTTGATGATTGTGAAATTACAGAGTCAGAATTAATTTGTTTAATAACCACGCTACCAAACTTACAAAAACTTGTTATTAGAGGCTGTGAAAATATAACTTCATATTATAATATTCTTGAAATTGTTAGTAATTTAAAATTGAACCGTAAGGACAAGCATACTTTAGAACTAGACGTACTATCGGCAAATGCACGGAAACGTAAAATAAGTTCTGAGAAATTTCCAATGGTAAGAATATTATATAGATAATTTAGACAAAGATTTTCAAATTAATTAAATATTTTTAATTCTTGAAATTTCGCATCTATTAAAAAAAGTTTATTATAATTTATCTAAATAAAAATTGCAAGATTGAGATAGAATGCTCCTTTTGTTTATCGAATAAATTCTGCAGCTTAGTTCAAAATGTTACCTTTTTTTTGCTCAAAAATTTATTACTTTAACTTCTTTAATATGTATCAATTAATTAATTTATTATTTAAAATGTATCAATAATCATGTAAGCAATAATAAAAATACAACGCTTTCTTCACCAAATAAAAAAACTTATAACTGGTTTTTTTTACTTACGCTCTCTCTTATTAACTCACTAATTATTATTAGTCCATAAACCTAAAGTATTCTAAGTTCCTAAATCGAAATTATTTTAAGTTCACTTACCCCCCCCCCCCTGAATTCGGGGCCTTTTTCAAATACCTCTCCTTATGAACACGTTCCATGATAATTTAAAAATTATTTTTATTTTATATCCTGCAGGCAGGGTTGGGAAATACGGGTGATTTTGACGCGCATTAACCGTATGCCGTATATACGGGAACAGAAAAATACGGTCCATATTTTTCATATAGCCGTATATACGGAAACAAATTTTACAAACCCGTATCCGTATGTACGGGTAAAATGAATACGGATCCGTACAAATTTTTGAATAAACGGGTAACAATATACGGAACCCGTATTTTAGCCAAGGTGCAAAATAGATGAGAATTTTTTTTATCTTGAAAGTAGAATTGTGAGTGAATTAATATAATTATAATGTGATATTCTTATTAATTTAACCAATAAATTGGTTAATTTTAAACTAATAGGTACGTAACAGTGTTTCGCCATAGTGTATTAGGTTGGCTATATAATTATAATAGTTATTATACTTGCAAAGGAGAATTATCGCTAAATTATACTTTCACGGCGTTTATTTTATACCACGATGTTGAGAGGGTACACGTAATTATAAAAATAAATATTTCTCGATTAGCTATTACTGTGCATCAAATAAACTATCTAGACGAGTATCATTTTCTTCTCAATTCACATATATATTTTTATGCTTCGGCCCAATAAACTAAAGTTTCTTTTTTGGGATTAAAATATTCCTCGCTAAATTTAATTTTGAGCTCCAAAAGTTGGTGAAATCTGCGAAGTTTTAAAAATTAAGTAATATTAAAAAATACTTAATTATTATTGAGGCAGTCGAGTTTGAAAAACCCAATTTTTTTTTCTTCAAATACTGCAACGATGCAACCCGTGCAACCAAAACATGCAGTACTCAAAGGGCCCTCTTTGAACCAAAAACTTGTAAATCAGCTGCTCTGAACACTCTGCTAGTCTGCTGCATTGTTTTTCAAAAAAAAAAAATGTTTTCAAGCATTGATATAATTTGTTAAAAAATTAAATTTTAAGTAATCGTTACCATTTTTAATTTATGTAAAAGGTGAGAATATAATTTTATAATATAACGTATTTATTTAATTATTTTATTTAAATATATCATCACTTCAGTTTCTACAAATATTTATGTACCTATACTTATTCAATTATTTATCAGACTGAAAAAAATTTGTGTAATTAAATTGGACAATAAATTCAATAAAAAATTTAAGAAAGATTATTTAGAAAATATTTATAACTTTAAAAGTGTACGATAAAAAAATATAGTTTTTAGGTTATATTAAGTATTACTAAATTGCTTTGAAATTATTTTTTGTTAACTGCTTGATTTAAATTTATTGTAAATACTTATTTAATTAAACGTTGATTTTTAGGGCAGTAAACTTAATTATTTTAAGAGCTTTCAGATAATTAAAAATTTCCGAACCTTTTTACGAATTTGTAAGAAAATTAACTCTAGGAAATAAAATTTGGTAAAACGTAGAATAAATCTAATTATACCTAATAATCTTGAAAATCGTGAGGATTTTATTTAATATTTTAATAAAAATTAAATTTTTAGAATATAATATAGTATTTATTAACAGGTAAAATTTTAGTGCTAGTGTGAGGGCATTCATAAAATACGTAACACAAAATTTTAAAATTTTGGATGCCCTCTACCTCTATTGTAACATACCGTAAAAAATAGTCCGATCCCTCCAACCTCTAGGATTTCGTTACGTAACATCGATAAAATAAATTTTGAACCTAATTATTGTAAAAAAAAAAGTAAATAAAAATTGTTTTTGAAAATTTCTTCATTTTTATAATGAAATTATTATATAATTATAAATCATAACAAGCTATGAGACTCCTGCTACCCCAAATTCGTGTTACGAATTTTATGAATAGCCCTTATGTGTTAACACTACTGTCTAAAGTTTTTCACCCATGGTACTTACGATATTTTTTGCCTATCTAGGCGTTCAACGAGTGCAAAAAATTCTGCGAAATTTTTTTTTGCAAAATCTTTGTCAGAGAATCAGAAAAAATTTGTTTCCAAATTCTAATACCTTCCCAATCTCTGGAATAGTGACTTAATATTATACTTTAATAGTTTTAGGGTTCTAAAATCCGTAGCCGTGTTTGGATAAGGTCTATTGTCGATATTTTGAGCCTCTGTATCCTAATTTTGGGTCGTATGTGGTTAGAAGATAGGAGAAAACCCTGAACTCAGCAAAAACTACTTGTTTTAAGGTTTTCTTTCTTATCAAATAAAGGCAATTTTTCAAAAATAATTCACAAAGTATTGGGTTTGTTTGGTAATATATTAAAAGTTGAATATTAGAGCTAATCACAAGAAGTGATGATAGCCCCAAAGTAAAAATAAATTTAAAAAACAATGATGATACATAAGCTTATTTTGTATTTAAAAAAGGGTCCTGTCCGCCTATTTTTCGGTCACTCTTTATCAAAATATAGAGATACTAAAATATTTTATGATATATTTTATTCCCCAAATAACAGTACTAACTAATTTTTTAAACTAGTAAATTCAGATTCTTGGCTGACCATTGAACTCATTCCAGGACAATAAAATTTTTTTTTGCCCTCCCGGGCATAAAACTTTCCATGGAATTTTCTGTATTCGTTGTACGCCTAGGTAGGCAAAAAATATCGTAAGCACCATGGGCGAAAAACTTAAGACCCTAGTGTAATCACATATCACTCGTGCCCGGCTTCACCGAGAACTCGTGCTAATGCTCACACCTCGGCTCACACTAGCGCTAAAATTTTACGCTCTTGATACTTAATAGCTATTTATTAAACAAGGGATAAAATATTGGTTTTGGCTTTGCATGCAGTTGTATGCACGAGCGAGCGGGTGCAGACAGCATGCAAAAGTCGAACCCTATATTTTTTCCTGTGTTCTAAACAATAGTTTTACATATAATGGGCAAAAAATAGGCTTTCTTTGCCCTAGATATGTAAAATTAAAATACTATTTTAACATGGAATATGTTTATAGGGAGGGGGTACCTCAAGAACTTGAAAATTAAGGGAGGGGGGTCAAATGAAACTTAAAATAATATTTTTAAATGCTTGAAATTAATTAAATAAAATTAAACTTATAACAGGTTTGTGTAGTAAACACAACCTAAATCCACGGAACATGTTTACTATAGCAAAGTTCCAAACTACGATTGCAAAAAAGCAAGTGATATTTCTTGGTGCAATACTTATAGGAAGATTCGCCAGTGAATGACCAATGAATCAAAAACTTTACTATAGTAAACAGATTCCATGCATTTAGGTTGGGATTACTTAAACCGGTTATAAGTTTTTTTATTTAATTATGATGTTCAACGTTTTACCTATTTCTAGGCCTGGTCATATTTGCATATAAGAACTTATTACTTATATGCAAAATATATTTTTCATAAATATTCGTTTTTAATACACTGGAAGAAATTTCTACTTGCCGCAATCGAAATAATTTTTCAGTATAATAACAAAATGTAAAATAATGTTTTTATTAAAATATTCGCAGTATTCAAAACTATAAACTTTTTCAGGATTTTTTATCGCAGAATTATTCAACAATGGCTTATCTAGGAATTGAATTTGACAGCTTAAATGATGACTGTATAGTTAACATTTTTGATTATTTAACATTTCAAGAAAAATTGAGAATTGAGACAGTCAGCAAAAGATGGCAACGGCTGATTGAGCTGTCGTGGAGAAATGTTCGACTACTAAAAGTTCGTGATTGGCTTTTCCCAAGTTCTAATGCAGCCATAAAAGTAATCAATAAATGCGGAAAGTACATAAACTATCTTGACATAGACAATTCCTCCTATAAAAAGAATTTTAGTCGTGCTGAAGTATTTGAAGAAATTTTAAGGAACTGCAAAAATATAAATCGATTCAAGTTATTTGATTGTTCTTCGGGAAATAAATTTTATTCTGATTTTAATCTTGGATTATTATTTAAGAGAAATCAGAATTTGAACAGTATTAATTTATTTCAAATACATTTAAATGGAGATTTTTTCCTTACTTTAAATTCAGATCTAATTACAGAAATAATTTTAAATAATTGTAAATTAAAAACAAAAAATTATTTGCACATTATTTCAAATTTCAAAAACTTGGAGAAGTTTTTCCTACTCACAGATTCTAATCCTTATGATGAAATAAAAGCACTTAATAGTAGCAATTGTCAAAGTTTATGTGAATTTTCTTTATGCTGTTCTGAAGAAGTAAATGAGCAAGCAGTTAATGAATTATCGATTCTACTTTCAAAACAAAAGAAGTTATCTAAACTTGAGTTTGAGTTAGAAGATAAACTTTTTTTACGGTGTATTGATGCAAGGGAATCTTGCTATTTGAATTGTTTTGAAAATTTGACTTTTTTGGAATTTAGAATTAATGAATTAACGAATGAATGTATAAAAATGTTATCTAATAAATGCGTAAATTTAACAACTCTTGAAATTACAATTTATGTAAAGTACTCACTAACTTCTGTTAGTGAAAAAAGTTTCTCTAAGTTTAAAAAATTACAGACTTTCACATTTTGCAACATGAGTAACACATTACCAAGTATAAGCAATGTATTAAAAAGTTTCTCTCAGAGTAAGAAATTAAGGAAATTGGACATTAGCGCAATTGAAATTGATTATGATACTGTGTCTAATATTGGTTCTCTTTTAAATTTGACATATTTAGGTCTTTCTGAATGTAAAATTACAGAATCAGAGTTATTTTTTTTGGTAAATAAACTGGCCAACTTAAAAACTCTTAACATCAGTCTTTGCAAAAATTTAACTTCATATTATATTTTTGAAAATGTAAGTAATTTAAAATCTGGTCGTAAGGACAAGAATATTTTAGAAATAATAGTCAATTATTCTTTTCCTGAACATAAAGAGCGAATCATTTCAAATGATTTACCGTTACTAAAAATATCATAGTAACTAAGTATTTTCAGTTTTTAAATTTACCTATTTTGTCATTTTGTTGTATTTTAAGAAAAGCATAAAATAAAAAGATAAAATTTTGAGCAAGTATTTTTTATTCATTTTGTTATATAAGTTCTGTAATTGGAAAAAAGTTCAATTTATTTTGAGTAGTTTTTGCTAATTTGAGGTTGAAGCGCCATTTTTTAGTTCGCAGGACTTGAAATTCATGACCAGAGACCCAAAAAACCTTTATGGATCAGATTTGGACATTCAAAGTTCGAATATAGAAAAAATAACCTTTTTTAGGGGTAGTTTTTATAAATTGACCCAATTGGCTACATCCGGCGGATGCTGGAAACTTGACAACCTAAATAGTATAGTTATTTAAGATTAAAAAAATTTTATTAAAGATTAAAAAAATTAATTAGGTCTAGAATGGGCTTTACTCAAAATTAGCCATCGGATTAAAAAATAAATAAAAAAGTTATTTAAAGATTCAAAATCAAAAAACCAAAAAAATTATTAGTACATATATGCGAAAATTTAAAACTAGAGATTTATTAAATTAAAAAAAAATACATTTAAGGTTTTGGTACTTGCTCATTATGAAACTAGAGAATCTAGGGTCTCTATTTGTAACATATTATAAGTGCCCTCTATATGTATCATCTCTTCTTATACTATTTTGATTTATTTCTCTGTCTCTGACCAAAAATGAAAAAAGTTTATACAACTGTCAAAAAGAGAGGATCGGGTCTAGAGGGCTAAAACTTTGGGAAATTTACCATTTTTAGTTATATTTTTGAACGAAATTGGTTTGGGGTTGATTTGCCTACCCACCCGTACACTTTATATGCATTTGAGAAACAATAACCCATTTATGATGTCTTTTTTACTTTAGAAGTATTTCCTTATTAATCCTGTCGCCCACCATTAGAAATTTGGATTTAATGAGTCTAAATATGTATATAATAAAATCAGGGACTTATAAAAATTTTAAATAGTTTTAGCTACAGGATATTTAACATTTAGATTGTTGTCAAATTTTGCAATAAATTGTTAATAACAAAAAATTGACCACGAATTTTGCAAAACGGACCTCGGATTCGTGTTTTGCGGGTCAAAAAACATAAATATACCAGCCAATTTTTTCCATGGAGCTTTTATGACATTAAATAGCATGGTGGGCGACAGGACTATATGTAGACAATATTCAGGGATGATTCATACCAGAAAAAATTTTTTACAACTATCAAAATTTACTCATCACACTTTTTATTATTTAACATGAAAATATGCGTCGGGAGGGAGTAAATATCGCAGATAAGGGTTGCAAATTTTTGATCTTCTGGGCATTTTTTATGAAGTTCACCTGCTTCATTAATGATTATAATATTAATTATATGGAAAATATCAAATAATTCTCTAGAGAAAAGGCTAAAAAATATTTTAATAATTTCTTTATACTTATAATAGTAAGTATCCAACTTATAATATCAAATTTAAAATTTTTTCAGCTTTGTTTTCCACCCAGTTATTCAAAAATGGCTTATAAAGAAACAAATATTAATAGCTTAAATGATGACTGTTTAGTTAATATTTTTGATTATTTAACATCTGAAGAAAAATTGAAAATTGAGATCGTCAGTAAGAGGTGGCAACGGCTGATTGAACTTTCTTGGAGAAATATTCGGCTACTAGAAATTCGTGATTCGGATTTCCCGAATTCTAATGCAGCAATAAAAGTTATTGAAAAATGCGGAGTATACGTAAATTATCTAGATATAACTATTTTTGAATCCAAAGAAGATTTCAGTTATCAAGAAATATTAAAAGAAATTTTAAAATATTGCAAAAATATAAATGAATTCTACTTATCGGATTACTCAATAGGAAAGTCTTACTCCGATTTTAATCTTGGATTATTATTTAAGAAAAACCAGAAATTACACTGTATTAAACTGTATCAGACTTTTTTGAATGGAGATTGTTTTCTTACTTTGAATCCCAATATAATTACTGAAATATATTTACATGAATGTATTTTTGAAACAGATAATTATCTGCATTTTATTTCGGAATTAAAAAACCTAGAAAAATGTTTTTTAGGGTTAATTGAAAATTGTTATAATGAAATAAATGCTCTTAATAATAGCAATTGTCAAAGTTTACGTGAATTTACTTTATGCTGTTGTACAGAAATAAATGAGCAAGAAGTTCGAGAATTATCAACTCTACTTCAAAAACAAAAAAATTTATCAAAACTTGATTTAAAGCTTGAGGAAGATAAATTTTTCTTAGATTGCATTGATGATAGAAAATCATGTTATTTAAATTGTTTTGAAAATTTGACCTTTTTAGAAATCAGAGTTAATGAATTGAACGATGAATGTATACAAAATTTATCTAACAAATGCATAAATTTAACAACTCTTGAAATTGTAGTTGATAGGAAATATTCGCTGACTTCTGTTGGTGAAGAAAATTTCTCTAAATTCGAAAAATTACAGACTTTTTTATTTTATAATTTTACTGGTTCATTTATAAATTTAGATAAAATACTCAAACATTTTTCTCAATCTAATAAATTAACTAAATTATTCGTAAGAAAATTGGAAATTAAAAATCTTACTGTAACTTATGTTGGTTCCCTTTTTAATTTAACGTATTTAAATCTTGCTAATTGTGAAATTACAGAATCAGGGTTAATTTATTTAATAACATCGCTACCAAACCTACAAAAACTTGTTCTTAGTAATTGTAAAAATTTAACTTCTTATTATTATATTTTTAAAACTTTAAGTTATTTAAAATTAAGCCGTAAAGACAAGCTCACTTTAGAAATAGACATAAGTTCATTAAAAAATGCAGAAAAATGTGAAATTAATTTGAATGAACTTCCATTATTAAGGATATTATTTAGTTCAGATTAAATAAAAAAGTCAAGCAAATTCTGTAAATTAGGGCATGAAATTTACTTTTTCTTGTAAAAAAATATACATTTAGAAAATGGTATCATTAATCAGCAAATAATAGTAATTATAATTTTAGCAATGAATTTGACCATTTTAATTGTAAACTACTTTACACTATCTTTATTAAGTAATAAATAAAATAAATATCTGTAAAAAAATTTTAAGTAATTTATTTATTACCTACCCTACTATAATTTACAGGATAAGAATGGGAGTAATGTTAATAGTAGGTATTAAATTTCATAAAAATTTTTATGCTGTTCAATAAGTAAAGGAATAATCGCAAAAGTAGCCTGTTTTGGGAAGCTAGATGAGCAGCGGAAGCTGAAACTAATTAACCAAATTCAAAATTAAAGCTCACCAAAAATCAAGATGGATATATTTTTCTACACTGTAAAGAACAACTCTGGTGATTTTACGACAAAATTGGTAAATTTACGAAAATTTAGTAAATTTTCGAAAAAAATCGGAAATTTACTAATAATATTTGTAAATTTGCGAAAAAATAGTAAATTAACGTTTTACTTTTTTGTAAATTTTCGAAAAAATCGTAAATTTACAACTATGTCGTAATTTTACGACTTTTGTAGAAAAATTGCAAATTTTAATCGAAAATTTGCGACAAAAACAGTTGTGAAACTACAAGCCATATTTTTTGTACCTAAAAACGCATAGCAAACCATTTAGAGTCATAAAATAATGTTTATCATCTGAGTTTTTATACTGATGTGTGTATTTTGTCATTATTGATACTTGAGACTTAAAATATTAATTATAAATTATAGTCATTGATATAATTGTTCAAAATAATAAACACCAAAATCAAACAAAAATGTATGTAATTTTCTTAAATTGTCGCAAGTTATTGATATAAATCATATACTTGAGCTATGTAGTTTTGATGCTCCACAAATGACAAACAATTAAGTAAATCAAAAAAGAAAAAATACGTCCATCTTGATATTTGACAAGCTTTAATTTAAGACCTTACACTTTAAAATTAGTTTATTTGTTTCAGAATTATCAAGGTTTCCAAACATTTTTTGCGGTTACTCTTCTTTTTTGGAATTAAAATATTCCTCTTTAAATTTAATTTTGCGGATCATTTGTTGTTTTAGTCCGAGAATTTTTAAAAGTTAATTATTATTAAAAAGTAATTATTGAAAAAGTCAAATTTGAAAAACTAAAGGACTAATCCTACAACGATGCAACCCGTATATGCATGTATGACTACAAAATGCGCCCTCTTCGCACCAAAACTTTGTAAATTGTAAATCTGCTCAATCAGCTGTTTCATAGAGTTTTCAAACGGTTTCATAAATATAGTTCATAGTATAGAGGTTCATAGAGGTTCCAGAAATAAATTTTTTTTCAAGCATTGATATAATTTGTTAAAATTAAAATATTAAATAATTGTTGTCATTTTTAAATTATATAAAAGGTGAGAATATACGTATTTGAACTCTCGGATGTAAGAACAGGTTATAAGGTTTTTATTGATTAAATATTTAAAAAAAAAAAATTCGCGAATTTCAATAATTTTTTTTTTTATATCGATACAAATATTTATTTTGGTCATGATAGCGAAGTCAAAAATATAAAAAAAAATTTTCCCTTATTGTTATTAACAAATTAATAATTATTTTTCCAATTTTTAAAAGCGCCGAATTTAAAAAAATTTCTCGCTCTACCTCAACTAATCTAAATCAGTTTTTATCTTTTTAAAAAAATTTTTTCGCTATAATTTTTTGCAAACATTATTTTAACACATAGGCGTAAAAAAATTAATTTAAAAGAGTTTTGGGGATAAAATATGAATTAGGCAAAATTTTTTTCACGATGATTTTCACTATAACCAAAATTTTAACTTCAAACCAGAAAAGTATCGAAGGAATTTTTAGTAGGAAAAAACTTGAAGCGAGGGAAAAATCGAGAAACACTTCAAGATTATTTATACACAAAAATTTTTTTATTTGGAACAATAATAATCAATAAACAATTAAATTAAACAAAGCGTGTTATTAAACGCGCGCGAGAAAGAAATACATAAAGTAGAGCATGGCAGAAAGATACTAAGGTTTGTTCAACTCAAGAAAAAATTTGAAAAAATTTAAAAATTTACGGCGCACGACTAGAGTGTTGCCTAGCTATAGTATCATGAATTTGAGGGACCCATACGAGTTAAGGTGAACTTTTATACCAACGATTTTATTTAAAAAGGCAAAGTAAAGAAGTTTATAAAATTATTATTCTGCGTACTTTTTTATACTTTTTTCTGTTCAGAGGTTAAAATTAATAATTAGAAAAAAAGTATACCTAATTTATAGCTATAATATATACTTAAAAGATACAATAGATGAATCAGTAAGACATTTCCAGACGGTTAGGTGACAGGGGGGTTCTCATGGAAAAAAAACATGCTTTTAGATGGGGACTAAGGCCAATTAATTATGTCGTAAATTATATTCAACGGGATCAAAAGTGTGAATTTGGCCATTTTTCACCACAAATACCCCAAAATTTACATGAAGCTATAAAAGACTTTATTTTAAAATTAAATTAAATAAATAGGTTTTATAGGTCGCAGATTTCAAAAATAATGTAAAAAATTACATCCAACATGTTCTGAAGGGTGAAATTGGACATTTTTCACCCTTGCCAACCCTTAGACCAACATTTTTCAAAAGAACTTATTTTTTTATTTTCAAAGGATCTAGGTTTTGGTCTTGTAGGTTTTTTTAGGCGCTTATCTCAAAAATGATGTTACAAATTACATACGGAAGGTTCTAAAGGGCCAATTTGGCCATTTTTCACCCGTTTCACCCTTTGGACATCCATATATCCAAAATGACTTAGTTTTTAATTTTCAAAGAGTCTAATAGATATTTGTGGGCGCTGATCACATTAATTATGTCGTAAATTATATTCAACAGCTTTAAAAGTGTGAATTTGGTCATTTTTACCCCAAATACCCAAAAATTTACATAAACCCATAAAAGATATTATTTTTAAATTAAATTAAATAATTAGGTTTTTTAGGTCGCAGATTTAATAAATAATGTAAAAAATTACATTCAACAGGTTCGGAAGGGTGAAATTGGCCATTTTTAACCCTTTCCAACCCTTGGACAAACATTTTTCCAAAATGACTTACTTTTTAATTTTCAAAGGGTCTAATAGGTTTTTATGGGCGCTGGTCTCAAAGATGATGTTACAAATTACTTACGGAAGGTTTTAAATGGCGAATTTGGCCATTTTTCCAACACGTCCGGCCTTACATTACGTAACCTAAGGAAGTAGGCTAAAATAAAAAAACGACACTTCAATCCTTACCCTAGCGTAACCTAAGGAAGTAGGCTATATTAAAAAAACGAAACTTCAAGCCTTACACTAGCGAAACCTAAGGAAGTAGGCTATAATAAAAAAACGACACGTCAAGCCTTACACTAGCGTAACCTAAGGAAGTAGGCTATAATAAAAAAACGACACGTCAAGCCTTATACTAGCGTAACCTAATGAAGTAAGCTATAATAAAAAACGACACGTCAAGCCTTACACTTGCGAAACCTAAGAAAGTAGGCTATAATAAAAAAACGACACGTCAAGCCTTACACTAGCGTAACCTAAGAAAGTAGGCTATAATAAAAAACGAAACTTCAAGTCCTACACTAGCGTAACCTAAGAAAGTAGGCTATAATAAAAAACGACACATCAAACCTTACACTAGCGTAACCTTAGGAAGTAGGCTATAATAAAAAAACGACACGTCAAGCCTTACACTAGCGTAACCTAAGAAAGTAGGCTATAATAAAAAACGACAATTCAAGTCTTACACTAGCGTAACCTAAGGAAGTAGGCTATAATAAAAAAACGACACGTCAAGCCTTACTTAGCGTAACCTAAGGAAGTAGGCTATAATAAAAAAAAGACACTTCAAGCCTTACACTAGCGTAAACTAAGGAAGTAGGCTATAATAAAAAAATGACACTTCAAGCATTTCACTGTTGAAACCTAAGGAAGTAGGCTATAATCAAAAAACGATACGTCAAGCCTTACACTAGCGTAATCTAAGGAAGTAGGCTATAAGAAGAAAATGACACGTCAAGTCTTACACTAGCGTAACCTAAGGAAGTAGGCTATAATAAAAAACGTCGGGTCCAGCTTTACACTAACGTAACCTAAGGATATGAACTACAATAAAAATCGACACGTAAAACCTTACAGATGTTATGTTATTTTAAGGCTGTGTCCTGATTTTCTTATTGACTACTTGCTTAGGCTACGCTAGTGTAAAGCTTGACGTATCGTTTTTTATTATAGTCTACTTCCTTAGGTTACGCTAGTGTAAGGCTTAACGTGTTGTTTTTATTATTATAGACCACTTTCTTAGATTATGTTAGTGTAAGGCTTGAAGTGTCGTTTTTTATTATACACTACTTCCTTAGGTTACGCTAGTGTAAGGCTTAACGTGTTGTTTTTTTTATTATAGACCATATTCTTATATTATCTTAGTGTAAGGCTTAACGTGTCGTTATTTTATTATAGTTTATTTTTTTAGGTTACGCTAGTGTAAGGCTTGACGTGTCATTTATTTATTATAGCCTACTTACTAAGATTACGCTAGTGTAAGATTTGATGTGCCGTTTTTTTATTATAGCCTACAACCTAAGGTTACGCTAGTGTAAGGTTTGATGTGTCGTTTTTTATTATAGCCTACTTTCTTAGGTTTCGCAAGTGTAAGGCTTGACGTGTCGTTTTTTATTATAGCTTACTTCATTAGGTTACGCTAGTGTAAGACTTGAAGTGTCGTTTTTTATTATAGCCTACTTTCTTAGGTTACGCTAGTGTAAGGCTTCACGTGTCGTTTTTTTATTGTAGCCTACTTCCTTAGGTTACGCTAGTGTAAGACTTGACGTGTCATTTTCTTCTTATAGCCTACTTCCTTAGATTACGCTAGTGTAAGGCTTGACGTATCGTTTTTTGATTATAGCCTACTTCCTTAGGTTTCAACAGTGAAATGCTTGAAGTGTCATTTTTTTATTATAGCCTACTTCCTTAGTTTACGCTAGTGTAAGGCTTGAAGTGTCTTTTTTTTATTATAGCCTACTTCCTTAGGTTACGCTAAGTAAGGCTTGACGTGTCGTTTTTTATTATACACTACTTCCTTAGGTTACGCTAGTGTAAGGCTTGACGTGTCGTTTTTTTATTATAGCCTACTTCCTTAGGTTACGCTAGTGTAAGGCTTGACGTGTCGTTTTTTATTATAGCCTACTTTCTTAGGTTACGCTAGTGTAGGACTTGAAGTTTCGTTTTTTATTATAGCCTACTTTCTTAGGTTACGCTAGTGTAAGGCTTGACGTGTCGTTTTTTTTATTATAGCCTACTTTCTTAGGTTTCGCAAGTGTAAGGCTTGACGTGTCGTTTTTTATTATAGCTTACTTCATTAGGTTACGCTAGTATAAGGCTTGACGTGTCGTTTTTTTATTATAGCCTACTTCCTTAGGTTACGCTAGTGTAAGGCTTGACGTGTCGTTTTTTTATTATAGCCTACTTCCTTAGGTTTCGCTAGTGTAAGGCTTGAAGTTTCGTTTTTTTAATATAGCCTACTTCCTTAGGTTACGCTAGGGTAAGGATTGAAGTGTCGTTTTTTTATTTTAGCCTACTTCCTTAGGTTACGTAATGTAAGGCCGGACGTGTTGGAAAAATGGCCAAATTCGCCATTTAAAACCTTCCGTAAGTAATTTGTAACATCATCTTTGAGACCAGCGCCCATAAAAAACCTATTAGACCCTTTGAAAATTAAAAAGTAAGTCATTTTGGAAAAATGTTTGTCCAAGGGTTGGAAAGGGTTAAAAATGGCCAATTTCACCCTTCCGAACCTGTTGAATGTAATTTTTTACATTATTTATTAAATCTGCGACCTAAAAAACCTAATTATTTAATTTAATTTAAAAATAATATCTTTTATGGGTTTATGTAAATTTTTGGGTATTTGGGGTAAAAATGACCAAATTCACACTTTTAAAGCTGTTGAATATAATTTACGACATAATTAATGTGATCAGCGCCCACAAATATCTATTAGACTCTTTGAAAATTAAAAACTAAGTCATTTTGGATATATGGATGTCCAAAGGGTGAAACGGGTGAAAAATGGCCAAATTGGCCCTTTAGAACCTTCCGTATGTAATTTGTAACATCATTTTTGAGATAAGCGCCTAAAAAAACCTACAAGACCAAAACCTAGATCCTTTGAAAATAAAAAAATAAGTTCTTTTGAAAAATGTTGGTCTAAGGGTTGGCAAGGGTGAAAAATGTCCAATTTCACCCTTCAGAACATGTTGGATGTAATTTTTTACATTATTTTTGAAATCTGCGACCTATAAAACCTATTTATTTAATTTAATTTTAAAATAAAGTCTTTTATAGCTTCATGTAAATTTTGGGGTATTTGTGGTGAAAAATGGCCAAATTCACACTTTTGATCCCGTTGAATATAATTTACGACATAATTAATTGGCCTTAGTCCCCATCTAAAAGCATGTTTTTTTTCCATGAGAACCCCCCTGTCACCTAACCGTCTGGAAATGTCTTACTGATTCATCTATTGTATCTTTTAAGTATATATTATAGCTATAAATTAGGTATACTTTTTTTCTAATTATTAATTTTAACCTCTGAACAGAAAAAAGTATAAAAAAGTACGCAGAATAATAATTTTATAAACTTCTTTACTTTGCCTTTTTAAATAAAATCGTTGGTATAAAAGTTCACCTTAACTCGTATGGGTCCCTCAAATTCATGATACTATAGCTAGGCAACACTCTAGTCGTGCGCCGTAAATTTTTAAATTTTTTCAAATTTTTTCTTGAGTTGAACAAACCTTAGTATCTTTCTGCCATGCTCTACTTTATGTATTTCTTTCTCGCGCGCGTTTAATAACACGCTTTGTTTAATTTAATTGTTTATTGATTATTATTGTTCCAAATAAAAAAATTTTTGTGTATAAATAATCTTGAAGTGTTTCTCGATTTTTCCCTCGCTTCAAGTTTTTTCCTACTAAAAATTCCTTCGATACTTTTCTGGTTTGAAGTTAAAATTTTGGTTATAGTGAAAATCATCGTGAAAAAAATTTTGCCTAATTCATATTTTATCCCCAAAACTCTTTTAAATTAATTTTTTTACGCCTATGTGTTAAAATAATGTTTGCAAAAAATTATAGCGAAAAAATTTTTTTAAAAAGATAAAAACTGATTTAGATTAGTTGAGGTAGAGCGAGAAATTTTTTTAAATTCGGCGCTTTTAAAAATTGGAAAAATAATTATTAATTTGTTAATAACAATAAGGGAAAATTTTTTTTTATATTTTTGACTTCGCTATCATGACCAAAATAAATATTTGTATCGATATAAAAAAAAAAATTATTGAAATTCGCGAATTTTTTTTTTTTAAATATTTAATCAATAAAAACCTTATAACCTGTTCTTACATCCGAGAGTTCATTTATTTAATTTTTCTCTAAATATATCATCAGACACTGGACGGACTGTACCTACTTATTCAATTTATTATCTGGTCCGTTTAATTTAATTTACTTTATTTTAAAAACATTTGACTAATTAATTGGAAGATAAATTAAATAAAAATTAGCATAAGATTATTTAGAAAATATTTTTAATTTAAAAAAAGGATGAAATCAAAAAATATTGTTTTTAGGTTATATTATTATTATTATATTATTATATTACATTTAAACTATTTCTTTTTAAGTAAGTATATTTAATTGCGCTTCGCACACAGATTGATGATTTGAGTTATGAAATCTTTGTAATTTATGAAAACAAAAAATTTATGATTATTCAGAGTTGGAATTTAGGGTAAATTGCAAAAGTTTTAAACAATAAACTAACAAAGTTTACATCTACATTTAACTCACCGTTAACCTCACAATTTGTAATATAATATGAATTTAAAATTTTTCCCATTCGGGCAAAACTTGTTCCTTGAAGTTGGCCACAAGTGCACAACTTGCGCATCACTTGTTACATAACCTAAAATTTTTTCAAATGATTTGAAAATCAATTTCTATAACATATTTTTTGTTTAACCCTCCACGTGTCCATTAGGTCGATATCGTCCACCAACTTTTTACGACATAGCTGTAACTCAGACATGCTTAATAGTTAATGGGCAATGGTTGGTGACCTCTCCTAAAAAAACTTTCATCCATATTATGAACATCTGCCATGCCGCGTTAGTTAGTTAGCCGTTTAGTCATACTCTGGGTGCCAAGTTGGACCGTGAACGATATCGACCTACGGGACACGCGACGCGAGTTTTTTTTTCAACTTTTTGCTCCGAAATTTTTTGCGCAAAACTGACATTTTGAACATTTGGGTTAAAAAACTTTTTTTTCCTGTTTTGTAAATGTTTATCTAAAACATTAAAAAAATAATATTAGGCAAAAATTAATTTTTAATCAGTTTAAAAACGACCAGGCCGATATCGACCTACGGGACACGCCGCGTAGGTAAAAACATAGTCGACACGCGGAGGGTTAAATTATCAATAAAAAAATAAATAATATCAAAATCTGTATTATTAATCCCAAAATATATAAGTTTAATTTAAAAAATGTTTGACCTGACGTGGGTCCCCGCAGTTCGTAGACAAATTTTAATAATATCGGAATATTATATCTGTTGTTACCAAATATGGTTGAGTTTGAAGTTATATTTTGCGGTTTTTTTAACATTTTATTTGTTACATATAGGTTTATTGGGTCGCTGAATAAGAATCTTTTGAAAATACCGAAAAAAATAATTTTAAGTTGCATATTACGGGGAGCTGGACCATAATCAGTGAAACCCAATACCACAAGCGTGTCCAGTGACCCAAAAAACATAATTAACACTTGCGAATATAGAAAAACTGCAAAAATTAACCTAAAGGTGCCTATTACGGACAACTAAACCATATCATTAAACTTACAAAAAAGGTGAGAAGCCATCTACGTTTTAAGAAAAATAATTAAATTTTATGTGTTTTAACCGTTGTAGATGGCACCTTTTGAAGTCGCAAATAAAACGTATTTTCAACTGCTTATAAGAAGATTTTATCTTGCAAATAATATAACTTACTTTTTCGTACGAAATTTTTTGCACTCATGGATAAACCAAAGGATACACCCGGGTTATTCAATACTACATCAGAATTCAAAATTTTTTTAATTGACAAATATTCTCAAAAATATAGCCATTTTTTGACAATTTCTTTGCATAATTTATGAAAGCAACATCGTTTAGGACGTTGTTTTTTCGGCCAAAAGATAGCAATCGTTTATGACGTCGTATTTAGGACCGTATATAATATCATTTATCACATTGTAAACGACGTTGTATTTCACGTTGTATTTTTTCTTCCGGGTAATAATAATGGAAATATTCCAACTCTTAAGGGCCGTCAGTATTGCTGTTTGTAAATAAAAATATATTCATTCGATTTAAATGCGGTTACATATCGGTGTAATGTACTTACCAAAACCAATAGCATTGAATCAAAAATATTTATTTACTAAATAAGATAAATTATTTTATTGATCTTTATACGGGAAATAATTTATTTCTTCTTCTTCTTCTTCTTCTTCTTCTTCTTCTTCTTCTTCTTCTTTACTGGCTGTGTCAACTAGGGCTGACTTTTTGCCATAACCAATGTTATTCACAAGAAAAGTCTATATAGTTCTAACTAGTAACTTCAAGTAGTGAAAGTTGTCAAAAATAATTTATTTCTACCACATACGATTACAGAAACTCAAGGCTACGCACCTCGGGCCTGTAAACCTTCACAAAAAAACTGATTTTAGTTTTTAAACTACGTTTTATTAGTAATTTTTATTATTTATTTACTAGTTTATTATGACTAAAAATAATTAATAACTTAAAGCTGTCGGGTTTATCAATGTGAAAACAAAGTTGTCCCCAAAAAAACTTATATAATAAACAATGTATTTTATTAAAATCTAAAAAGTTTTTATTTTTCTAAAAATAAAAAATTATATACATTTTTTCAGCTGTATTTTTTGCTGAATCATACTATAATGGCATACGAAGAAACAGAGATTGATATTTTAAATGATGACTGTTTAGTTAACATTTTTGATTATTTATCATTTGAAGAAAAATTAAAAATTGAAATAGTCAGCAAGAGGTGGCAACGGCTGATTGAACTTTCTTGGAGAAACGTTGGATATCTAAAAATCTGTAATTCGGATTTCCCAAACTCTAATGCAGCAATAAAAGTAATTGAAAAATGCGGTACATACATAAAGTATCTAGATATATATGTTGAGGAGCGTAGAGAAAATTTCAGTTATGTTAAAGTATTTGAAAAAATTTTAAAAAACTGCAAAAGTATCAATCAATTTGACTTATTATATAAATGGTTCAACACAACTGATTTTACAAAATTTAATCTTGGATTATTATTTAAGAAAAATCCAAAAATGCAAAGTATCAATCTTATGCAAGTAAATTTAAATAAGCTAAATGGAGATAGTTTTCTTGTTTTAAATTACGACAAAATTACGGAAATATCTCTAGATTGCTGTACTTTTGAAACAAATAGTTTTCTGCATTTTATGTCAAATTTAAAAAGTCTAAAAAAATGCTATTTGATCATAGTTGATAATGCTTTCAATGAAATAAAAGCACTTAATGATAGCAATTGTCAAAGTATATGTGAATTTACTTTAGTCTGCGATGAACCAATAACCGAGCTAGCAGTTCGCGCATTATCCTCTCTACTTCGAAAACAAAAAAAATTATCAAAACTTGAATTAAAGCTTGACGAAGATAACTTTTTCTTAGACAGCATTGATGATAGAAAATCATGTTATTTGAACTGCTTTGAAAATCTGACTGTTTTAAAAATCCAAGTTGGTGAATTGAGTAATGAATGCATAGAAAAGGTATCTAACAAATGCATAAATTTAACAACTCTTGAAATTGTAGTTGATAAAAAATACTCGCTGACTTCTGTTGGTGAAGAACTTTTCTCTAAATTCGAAAAATTACAGACTTTTTTATTTTATCATTATACTGATTCATTTATAAATTTAGATAAAATATTCAAAAATTTTTCTCAATCTATTAAATTAACAAAATTATCTATATGCGAATTTGAGATTGAAAATGATACTGTAACTTATATTGGTTCTCTTTTTAATTTAATGTATTTAAGTCTTGATGATTGTGAAATTACAGAGTCAGAATTAATTTATTTATTAACCATGCTACCAAACTTAGAAAAACTTGTTATTAGAGATTGTAAAAATTTAACTTCTTATTATTATATTCTTGAAATTGTAAGTAATTTAAAATTGAACCGTAAGGACAAGCATACTTTAGAATTAGACGTAGGATTATCGGCAAATGCACGGAAACGTAAAATAAGTTCTAATGAATTTCCAATGGTAAGAATATTATATAGATAATTTAGACAAAGATTTTCAAATTAATTAAATATTTTTAATTCTTAAAATTACGCATCTATCAAGCAAAGTTTATTATAATTTATCTAAATGAAAATTGCAAAATTAAGATAGAATGCTCCTTTTGTTTATCGAATAAATTCTGCAGCTTAGAAAAAAATGTTAACTTTTTTTTGCTCAAATATTTATTACTTTAACTTATTTAATATGTATCAATTAATTAATTAATTTATTATTATTTAATATGTATCAATAATCATGTAAGCAATAATAAAAATACAACGCTTTCTTCACCAAAAAAAAACTTATAACAGGTTTTTTTACTTACGCTCTCTCGTATTATAACCTACTAATTATATTATTTGAAGTCCATAAACCTAAAGTATTCTAAGGCCTCAAATTCTCACATTTTTAGCATATTCGACGAGAAACTGTTGTTTATTAATCAAAAAAGAGAAAAAAATCGTAAGAAAAATAGGATACATTTTTTGAGCTTATTCAGCAACCATAAATTTTACTATATTTTTCGTTTCTTTTGCACAATTTTTAACGTATAAGAACTCATGGCCTTAAAAGATCGTTAAAAGTTTTTGGTTTTATTATTTTTTTTCCTTCGTAGTCTAGAAATGATAATTAGGCAGATTAACCTATTAACGTCTAAGCGGACATCCTTGGACTCTTGCATTTTTCGGTAATAAAAACTGCATATTTTAGTCTAAAAACCCCACCTAGTAGGTAATTTGGGTCGCTCTTTTCATTTCCGGGACCGGTTTTTTGATACAACCCTTGCGAAACGAGATATCAACCCCTAAAGTGGGGTAAATTTTCAAATAATTCTTAAAGAAACTTAAGTTCTTCCCAAATGCAAAAAAGTCTTTATTTAGCATAAAAAATTATTATAAGAACTCCCAAGAAATAGTTAAAAAGTCAAATAAGCATGTATTAGCCATTGCAACCCTCCCTGGGGGTGTCTTTAGTAAGCAAAGGGGTGAGTTTTGTAAATAAATGAAAAATTGAATATTTTGGGCTAAAAAACTCACCCAACAGGTGTTTTGGGTCGCTCTTTTCATTTCCGGACCCGATTTTTGATACAACCCTTGCGAAACGAGATAACAACCCCTAAAATGGGGTAAATTTTTGAACGATTTTTGTTACACGTGAGATGTCCCCAAATGCAAAAAAGATTTTATTTGACATTAAAAATTATTACCAGGACTCCCAAAAAAGAGAAGATTCGTAAAATTATAGATAAAATTTACCCCATTTTAGGGGTTGGTATATAATTTTGTAGGGGTTGTAGCTAAAAATGAGTTCCAAAAATGAAAAGAGCGACCCAAAATACCTATTAGATGAGTTTTTTAGCCCAAAATATTCAATCTTTCATTTATTTATGAAACTCACCCCTTTGTTTACTAAAGACAACCCCCAGAGAGGTTAACAATGGCTAATACATACGTATTTGACTGTTAACCTTTACTTGGGACTCCTAGTAAAAAATTTTTATGCTAAATAAAAAATTTTTTGCATTTTAAAGTAACTAAAGATTCCTTAAGAATTACTTGAAAGTTTACCCCATTTTAAGGGTTGATATCTCATTTCGTAGGGGTTGTAGCTAAAAATGAGCTCCAGAAATGAAAAAAGCGACCCAAAATACCTATTGGGTGAGTTTTTTAGCCCAAAATATTCAATTTTTCATTTATTTATAAAACTCACCCCTTTGCTTACTAAAGATACCCCCAGGAAGGGTTGCAATGGCTAATACATGCTTATTTGACTTTTTAACTATTTCTTGGGAGTTCTAGTAATAATTTTTTATGCTAAATAAAGACTTTTTTGCATTTGGGAAGGACTTAAGTTTCTTTAAAAATTATTTGAAAATTTACCCCACTTTAGGGGTTGATATCTCGTTTCGCAAGGGTTGTATCAAAAAACCGGCCCCGGAAATGAAAAGAGCGACCCAAATTACCTACTAGGTGGAGTTTTTAGCCTACAATATGCAGTTTTTATTACCAAAAAATGCAAGTGTCCAAGGATGTCCGCTTAGGCGTTAATAGGTTAAAAGGCTTTTACCAGATCTGATTTAACTTTTTTATATTTATTATACTGATATTTTAAAGTATAATAGAATTGTAATGTATATTTTTGACCCGTAAATCGAATTCTATAAGGGAATTTCCTTTTTATCATAAAATAAAAGTTTAAGAAAAAAAAATAAGAAAAAAACCGACTCAAAAATTTAATCGGTCAAAAATGAAAAAAGTGTAAACAGCTGTCCAAAAGAAAGGATCGGACATAAAGGCTTAAAAATTTAGGAAAATTATTTTTTTTATAATTTTGAACAAAGTTTGTTTGGCGACGATTTGCCGACCTATCCATACACTTTACATACATTTGAGGAATATATAACTATCCATATTCAGAATTCGAGTTATAAAACTTTTCTATTTTCCATAAGAGTCTGTATAGCATTTCAACTTTTGAGCTCAATAAATCAAAAACTAAGTGATAAAAATTCTTCAGATTAAAATCTAAATTACGGGGGGATCTTATAGATAGAAAATACTTAAATCTTGAAAATTTCCAGAAAATTAAATCGTATATATTTTTTAATCTGTAGTCCGCTTTTCTAAACGGGTTGGATCTTCAAAATATTTTTTTTTGATATATGCAAGTTTTTAGCCAAGGTGCAAAATAGATGAGATTTTTTTTTATCTTGAAAGTAGAATTGTGAGTGAATTATACTATTGAAAGTATAGAAAAGGTAGAAAAGTGACATTATACTTTCCTATTTGATTATACTATGCAAAAGGGAATTATCACTAAATTATACTTTCACGGCGTTTATTTTATACCAAGATGTTGAGAGGGTACACGTAATTGTAAAAATAAATATTTCTCAATTGTTCATCAAATAAACTATCTAGATGAGTATCATTTTCTTCTCAATTCACATATATATTTTTATGTTACGGCCCAATAAAGTAAAGTTTCTTTTTCGTGAATAAAATATTCCTCGCTAAATTTAATTTTGAGCTCCAAAAGTTGATGAAATCTGCGAATTTTTAAAAATTAAGTATTATTAAAAAATACTAAATTATTGAGGCAGTTGAGTTTGAAAAACCCAATTTTTTTTTTCTTCAAATACTGCAACGATGCAACCCGTGCAACCAAAACATGCAGTACACAAAGCGCCCTCTTTGTACCAAAAACTTGTAAATCAGCTGCTCTGAACACTATATGCTAGTCTGCTACAGTGCTATACATTGTTTTTCGAAAAAAAAAAATGTTTTCAAGCATTGATATAATTTGTTAAAAAATTAAATTTTAAGTAATCGTTACCTGCATT
Organism: Anagrus nilaparvatae; assembly: GCA_022575985.1. Lineage (NCBI taxonomy): Eukaryota > Metazoa > Arthropoda > Insecta > Hymenoptera > Mymaridae > Anagrus > Anagrus nilaparvatae. The sequence goes on along the minus strand of JAKSXM010000076.1, from coordinate 597,889 downwards.
TTTAATTTATATAAAAGGTGAGAATATAATTTCATAATATAACGTGTTTATTTAATTTTTCCATTTAAATTTATCATCCCGGCACTTCAGTTTTTACAAATATTTATGTACCTATACTTGTTCAATTTTATTTTATCAGACTGAAAAAAATTTGAGTAATTAAAGTGGACGATAAATTCTATGAAATTGAATTTAAGATTATTTAGAAAATATTTATAACTTTAAAAGTGTACGATAAAAAAATATAGTTTTTAGGTTATATTAAGTATTACTAAATTGCTTTGAAATTATTTTTTGTTAACTGCTTGATTTAAATTTATTGTAAATACTTATTTAATTAAACGTTGATTTTTAGGGCAGTAAACTTAATTATTTTAAGAGCTTTCAGATAATTAAACATTTCCGAACCTTTTTACGAATTTGTAAGAAAATTAACTCTAGGAAATAAAATTTGGTAAAACGTAGAATAAATCTAATTATACCTAATAATCTTGAAAAACGTGAGGCTTTTATTTAATCTTTTGATAAAAAGTAAATTTTTAGAAAATAATATAGTATATATTATTAACAGGTAAAATTTTAGTGCTAGTGTGAGGGTCATTCATAAAATACGTAACACAAAATTTTAAAATTTTGGAAGCCCTCTACCTCTATTGTAACATACCGTAAAAAATAATCCTATCCCTCCAACCTCTAGGATTTCGTTACGTAACATCGATAAAATAAATTTTGAACCTAATTATTGTAAAAAAAGAAAAAATTGTTTTTGAAAACTTCTCATTTTTATAATGAAATTCTTCATTTTTACAATCAACCTTTAATTTATAATGAAAATAATTATAAATTATAATTATAATTATATAATTATTATAATTGTAATTATAATTATAGATCATAAAAAGCTATGAGACTCCTGCTACCCCAAATTCGTGTTACGAATTTTATGAATAGCTCTTATGTGTTAACACTACTGTCTAAGGTTTTTCACCCATGGTGCTTACGATATTTTTTGCCTATCTAGGCGTTCAACGAGTGCAAAAAATTCTGCGAAATTTTTTTATGCAAAATCTGTTAGAAAATTAATCAGAAAAAATTTGTTTCCAAATTCAAATACCTCCCAAACCTCTTGAATAGTGACTTAATATTAGACTTCAATCGTTTTAGGGTTCTAAAATCCGTAGTCGCGTTTGGATAAGGTCTATTGTCAATTTTTTGAGCCGCTGTATACAAATTTAGGGGTCGTATGTGGTTAAAAAATAGGGGAAAACCCCGAACTCAGTAAAAACTACTTGTTTTAAGGTTTTTTTCTTATCGAATAAAGGCACTTTTTCAAAAATAATTCACAAAGTATTGGGTTTGCTTGGTAATATATTAAAAGTTGAATATTAGAGCTAATCACAAGAAATGATGATAGCTCCAAAGTAAAAATAAATTTAAAAAACAATGATGATACATAAGCTTATTTTGTATTTAAAAAAGGGTCCTGGCCGACTATTTTTCCGTCACTGTTTATCAAAATATAAAGATACTAAAATATTTTATGATATCCCGCGTAATTTTGGATTATGCGAGCCATATATGGGATATGCATTTTCCCATATATCGGCTATATGTCGCCCATATATGGGAAAGTGTAATTCCCATATATCGCCAGAGATCATTTCCCACATATGGGGAATATATAGACAAAAGCTTTTTTATCAATTCTCAAATAATTTCTTAAAATTAAGTAGGATATGGAAAAAATAAGTAATATTGAATAAAAACCATTTTTTAAAGTTAAAATTCACATTTATTTTAAACAATTAAAAATTTTTTTTGTACAAAGTAAATACAATATATTCAAGAAATATTTAAAGAAAGATCAAATTAATGAAATTATACATTTTTTTTGCATTATTTTTCAACAGTTTGTATCAACACTGGACACTGCTGGAGCATTCCTTAATGATCCTGTAACATACAAAATAAGCAGAGAATTATTATATGCATTGCAAAAATATATCCTTTCATAAAATTAAACTTTTCAGGATAAAAATGACAGAAAAAATCAAACTTAAAAAGATTTTAGAATAAAGTTGACAAAAAACTTTGGAAATTAAGGGAAAATTCCAAATTAGCAATTTAAAAGGGCAAGTATCCGGCGATAGGGTGTAAGTAATGCAAACTTTTTAAATTTATTTTCTTAAAAAGAATCAGGAATTATTAAGGTCAAGCATTTCTTTAAAAATATTAGGTATTTGTTAAAAAAAAAAATCTTTATTTTTAGGAAATTTTACGTTTTTTAGAAGTATTTTTTGGGGCTTCGCCCCCCCCCCCATGTCCCAGAAATGCTTCCTGGATCCACCCATATCTTTCTTAAATCATATTGAAAAATCTCACCATTCTGGATGCTTGAGAAAATCCAACTAGCAGTTTGACAAACAGATACCAGTATCCGAGAATGAGGTTATGGCCCAGAAAATTAACTGAAAAAATTATAATTTTTTTATAGTTTTGCATGCAGTATTTTAGTAGGAAGAAAATAAGCAATTTGTAATTTTTACTTGCAATTTTGCTGCCTTTTTTATAGGTTGCACTAATATTTTCAAACTTTTATATATTGTCGCTGATTATTATTCTTGAAAAAGTTAAAACAAAATTTGAAATATTTTTTGAAATGGATTTATTTAACTTCTTAATGTTTATTCTTGTAGATTATTCAAATTAATGTTTTTAAATGATTACTTATATTTTTATTCTTAAAAAAAATTTTATTTTCGATGTTTGACAAGAAACTTCTCTTGGTTATGTTACGTTATTGTTTGCAAAAATATTTTTTTTAGTTATTCTTTTACTTGAACTTAGTTAGTGTTGTTTCCTCACTTTTGACGTAACCAATAAATTAATTAAATAAATTATTTTTATAATTAAATATTACTAGAATAGCCGCGCGCTCTGCGCGCGCAGAATAATTACATTTTTTAAAATTTCGTTATAAAATTAATTTAAATAAAATTCATGGTTATACTGATAAAAAATACTAATATTTTTATTACTCAAATATTTTTACCTTCAAAATGCAATAATTAACTATTTAACCCCTTTTTCGTTAATTTATTGAAATATCTACTTAAGAAAATTTAATTTGTGTTATTTTTTATTCTCGAAGGAAAGTTTTCGTTATTTTTTTTGTTTTTTATTTCGTTGGAGGAGTAGATTATATCTTTCCCACGAATTTCAATTTTTACCTGAAAGACTTTTTTTAATTAAGCATTAACATCTTGAAAATCTGATTGGCTTTAAAATTTTTGTTCTCCCATAAACTTTTTGTTGGTACACATTGATTAAATATATTTATATCTTTTAAAAATTAAATATATTTAATCAAATTGTAGAATATATTCTGTATAGTATTTTTCGTAAAAATATTGATTATTTTATAAAAATTAAGGAACAATAAATTTCGTTACATTTTTCATTATGGGCTTTTATTTTTCGTTGGTAAGTACCTCATCTGCTTTTTGGCGCATATTTGCCTTTTACGTGCTGAAAAACTAAAAAAAAGAAATTTTTATAACTTTCCATTTTTCAAAATTTTCCATTTTCCGGATTTTTTTGTCACCTAACCGAAATTCTGACTCGATTTTTGGCCTACTTGAGAAATTTTACTAAAGGACCTCTTTTGAGATAAATATTTTGAATAAATCTGTAACTCTGTACAGAAAAGAAAATAAAAATATTAAAAAAATTAAAACTTTTTGCTAATTTTTGTTATTTTACTATTTTATGAATTTGTATATTGTATTTTATTTTCTTTTCTTTGTACAGAACTACAGATTTGTTCGAAATTTCTCTCAAAAGAGGTCTTTAAGTAAATTTTCCCGAGGAATTCATAGATCATATCAAAATTTCGGTTAGGGGACAGGGAAATCCAGAAAATTTTGGAAAATGGAAAGTATGAAAATTCGTTTTTTGAGTTTTTAAGTACTTAAAAGACAATTATCCCCAAAAAAACTGCTTACAAACAGAAAGTTTATGGGAAAATAAAATTTTTTTTGGCCAATTAGAAGAAAAAAAAACAACCCTTTTTGAGAAATTTGCATTTGAAAATCCTCTTTAGTTTTTCCAATTTTTCGGGTTTCCTTGTGATTTTCCCTCGGTTTTCCAAAAAACTGATGTCAGAATCGTCTTTAGTGGAAAATTTTACGTACTCCTTATTCATAAAAATTATTTTTTAGTTTCATTTAGAGCGTACAAAAATTAAAATCGAAAAATTAGCTCATAGTCTAGAAGCCGCCTGTGTTAAATGTATGCACTTTTTTCCTAAGCCTTGTGTAAAGCTACTTATATGTGATTCTTAAGTTTTCGGGTACGCTGATTCCGAATCTTCAGGTTCCGATCCCGAAAACGTAGCCCTGATACCGATTTACCGTAATTTTCAGCCAATTTTGAGTGTTTTTTTGACATACTTCATATAAAAACTTTCTAGATTGACTTTAAAATTTCAGGTAATATTATCAGGTAGTACTGCCATTTTAAAGTCAATCTAGAAAGTTTTTATATGAAGTATGTCAAAAAAACACTCAATATTGGCCGAAAATTACGGTAAATCGGTATTAGGGCTACGTTTTCCGGATCGGGACCTGAAAATTCGGAATCAGCGTACCCGGAAACTTAAGAATCACGTATAAGTAGCCTTACACAAGGCTTAGGAAAAAAGTGCATAAATTTAACATAGGCGGCTTCTAGATTATCACATTTTTTTAGTTAAAAAAATTTTTTAATTTAAAAACACCTGTAATTTCGAAAACTTTCAATCTAGAAGCTTAAAAATTTGTATGGAATCATATTTTTACGTACTAAGCCCAGTAGAAATGGTTTTATGAAAATCCCAAAGTTTCACCATCTCTTTCGTAAAGTTTCATTAAGAATAACCTATATGCGAAAATTCCAGTTTTGACATTCCATCGGGTTGTTTCTATTTTTATTATAAATCGCAATACTATAAGTATAATATGTAGAAAGAATTTTTGAACCTATTTGATGCGTTTGAATTGGAGTTAAAATAATTTCAGAGTCAATAATAATCAATTAATATGTTCACAGCGGCATAGGCAATTTTGAACCATAGCTCTATATGTTTTTAATGGGGTTCCAAAATCTTCCGCAACGAATTTGTTAATTTAATTTCCTTCCATAATAATATTTTATAATAACAAAATAACCACATAATAATTGCTTCAAGATTTTGACATATTATTTATGATGTAATTTCTTTTTATCTCAAAAGTATAAATTGTTTGGTTCTTTAAAAACTACCTATATAAATTTTATATTTTAATTTTATTTTTTTTCTTCGCCTATATACCTATAAGCCTAACATAAGGTCCTTATTATTTTTATAAATAATACAAGTTTTGCTTTTAACCTCTTTTTGGCGCATCATGGGTACATTTTTTGTATTTTAATTTATAAATAAACAAAATAACATAACCATTAACTTTATTTATTTAAATTTTTCATATAAACGAAATTTTTTAATAATCATTATTAATCTTTAAATTTTTATAATCAATTTAAATTCAGATAAATGTATATTTGCTTATTAGTATATTTTTATTTTATACAATAATGATAATGAACCGCAATTTTTATAATTAATTTAAAAATAATCGAATAATCGATTTTAATTCGGCCAATCAGAAGGCGAATAAAAAGTTGAATAGAAGCAACTTCAGATCTCCATCGATCTTTATATAATGGATTTCTTATTAGTTATATTATTTTATAAATAAAGTTCATAAATAAAAATTTTGCAACAGGAAAAAATATTCTAAGAAATAATTTTTGCTCTTTTTTTTAACTTTTTCAAGAATATAATAATCAGCGACAAAATTTAAATAAAAGTTTGAAAATATTAGTGCAACCTATAAAAAAGGCAGCAAAATTGCAAGTAAAAATTACAAATTGCTTATTTTCTTCCTACTAAAATACTGCATGCAAAACTATAAAAAAATTATAATTTTTTCAGTTAATTTTCTGGGCCATAACCTCATTCTCGGATACTGGTATCTGTTTGTCAAACTGCTAGTTGGATTTTCTCAAGCATCCAGAATGGTGAGATTTTTCAATATGATTTAAGAAAGATATGGGTGGATCCAGGAAGCCTTTCTGGGACATGGGGGGGGGGGGCGAAGCCCCAAAAAATACTTCTAAAAAACGTAAAATTTCCTAAAAATAAAGATTTTTTTTTTTAACAAATACCTAATATTTTTAAAGAAATGCTTGACCTTAATAATTCCTGATTCTTTTTAAGAAAATAAATTTAAAAAGTTTGCATTACTTACACCCTATCGCCGGATACTTGCCCTTTTAAATTGCTAATTTGGAATTTTCCCTTAATTTCCAAAGTTTTTTGTCAACTTTATTCTAAAATCTTTTTAAGTTTGATTTTTTCTGTCATTTTTATCCTGAAAAGTTTAATTTTATGAAAGGATATATTTTTGCAATGCATATAATAATTCTCTGCTTATTTTGTATGTTACAGGATCATTAAGGAATGCTCCAGCAGTGTCCAGTGTTGATACAAACTGTTGAAAAATAATGCAAAAAAAATAAAAAATGTATAATTTCATTAATTTGATCTTTCTTTAAATATTTCTTGAATATATTGTATTTACTTTGTACAAAAAAAATTTTTAATTGTTTAAAATAAATGTGAATTTTAACTTTAAAAAATGGTTTTTATTCAATATTACTTATTTTTTCCATATCCAATATAATTTTAAGAAATTATTTGAGAATTGATAAAAAAGCTTTTGTCTATATATTCCCCATATGTGGGAAATGATCTCTGGCGATATATGGGAATTACACTTTCCCATATATGGGCGACATATAGCCGATATATGGGAAAATGCATATCCCATATATGGCTCGCATAATCCAAAATATTTGTCATAAATATTCGTTTTTAATACAGTGAAAAAAATTTCTACTTGCCGCAATCGAAATAATTTTTCAGTATATACTCATTGACAAAGTTTAAAACAATGTATCTTTAAAATATTCACAATATTCAAAACTATAAAGTTTTTCAGGATTTCTTATCGCAGAATTATTCTACAATGGCTTATCGAAGAATTGAATTTGACAGCTTAAATGATGACTGTATAGTTAACATTTTTGATTATTTAACCTTTCAAGAAAAATTGAAAATTGAAACAGTTAGCAAGAGATGGCAACGGCTGATTGAACTTTCGTGGAGAAATGTTCGGCTACTAGAAATCCCTCATTCGAATTTCCCAAATTCTAAGGCAGCAATAAAATTTATTGAAAAATGCGGAAAGTACATAAACTATCTAGACATAAACAATTCCTCCGATAAAAAGAATTTTAGTCATGCTGAAGTATTTGAAGAAATTTTAAGGAACTGCAAAAATATAAATCGATTCAAGTTTTCTGATTGGTATTCGGGAAATAAATTTTATTCTGATTTTAATCTTGGATTATTATTTAAGAGAAATCAGAATTTGAACAGTATTAATTTATTTCAAATACATTTAAATGGAGATTTTTTCCTTACTTTAAATTCAGATCTAATTACAGAAATAATTTTAAATAATTGTAAATTCAAATCAAAAAATTATTTGCACATTATTTCAGATTTAAAAAACTTGGAGAAATTTTCTTTAAATACAAATTCTAATCCTTATGCTGAAATAAAAGCACTTAATAATAGCAATTGTCAAAGTTTATGTGAATTTACTTTATTCTGTTATGATGAAATCAATGGGCAAGCGGTTAATGAATTATCGATTTTACTTTCAAAACAAAAGAAATTATCTAAACTTAATTTAGATTTAAAGGATGATAAATTATTCTTACAATTGATTGATGATAAAAATTCTTGTTATCTAAATTGTTTTGAAAATTTGACTTTTTTGGAATTCAGAGTTGATGAATTAACCAATGAATGTATCAGAATTTTATCCAATAAATGTTCAAATTTAACAACTCTTGAAATTGTAATTGACGTAAAGTACTCGCTGACTTCTACTGGTGAAAAATGCTTTTCTAAGTTTAAAAAATTACAGAATTTTTCAATTGATAAATTTGGTGATTCTATTTTAAATTTAGATAATATACTAAAAATTTTATCGCTACGTAAAAACTTAACAGAATTAGAAATTAGTGGATTTGAAATTGATGATAATACAGTATCTAATATTGGTTCTCTTTTAAATTTGACATATTTACGTCTTGAAAGTTGTAAAATTACAGAATCAGAGTTATTTTTTTTGATAAATACACTGGTCAAATTAAATACTATTTCTATTTTGAAATGTAAAAATATAACTTCATATTATATTTTCAAAAACATAAGTGATTTAAAATCTGGTCGTAAGGACAAGAATGTTTTAGAAATTAAAGTCGATTATCCATTAACTAATTTTAAAGGTCGAATTAGTTCAAGCGAATTTCCGTTATTAAAAATGTTATAGTCAATGCAGTCTAACTTCAATTAATTAAATATTTTCAGTTTTTAAAATTATGCATTTCATACTACTTATTGTAAAATAGAGCTTTTTATTTATAATGGCTAAAAATTGAAATTTAATAAATCAATGAAAAGCAAATTTTTTAACTAAAAAATCAAATAGGGTGAATGTACCAATTAGTGATCAAAGTTTTTACTTGAATAACCACTCGTCTTTCACAAGAATAACATGGTATTATTTCATAAATTATATTTTCAAAATGCAAAATAAATTGTCTCATTTTGAGTCGTGTTTGTCTGCTTTCACAAAATAAACATTGTTGTTTGTAAAAAGTTACCTACTAAATTTTCATAAATTAAGCTAAATTTCATAAATTTATTGGTGAGAATAATTTAATTTAAAATAATAATTAATATTTATTTTTTCTGTGTAAATAAATATACTTCATAACAATTGAAACTATATATTCTAAAAACAAAGCTAAATATATAATAAGACAACGAAGAAAAAGTAAAACAATTAATTAAAAAGTTAGAAAATATTGTTATATAATTTTTATAGGTTATATTACGTTGATGTATTGCCGCTCGGGGAAGTTACTCTCGTATTACGCGTATTTCAATCGTGGCTTCACTTTTGGTTTATTTATTATTTTATGAAAATTTTTCAAGTAAAACTAAAAACATATCTTTAATCGTCAGTATCTCCTTTATCTATATATAAATATAAAATTTCAAATCATTTTAAAAATAAGTTTTTGAAAAAATTGATTTTTTCTTTTCGATTTTTTATGATGTAAAGTAAATTAATTTACTGCGGTAAGCGGAATTTTTTTTCAGTGTACCAAAACTGCGATTTTCAACGAAAATAGGTCTTGTAGGTCTCGAAAATTTTTGTATTAGCTCTAAGTTTGGAAAAATGCTTTGCTCGCTTATTTTTTATTACTCATTTAGCAGATATGATAATTTAAAGACAGAGTCTCAATTTAAAGTTTTTTAAAAAAATCATATTTTATCACTAACTTTGTGGAATCATATTTTGGAAACTTCGAAAGCTAAAATAACAAGTAGGAAAATTTTGGAAACTTGGAACTTGTAAAAAATTTTTCAGACCTACAAGTCCTATTTTCATTGAAAATCGCAATTTTTGCAGCAATTTAAAAATTGGTCATTTGGATCCAAAAATGGGCATTTGGTTTATTGACTATAGCGATGAGAGAATAGATGATGGAACATTGCGGCTGACGGGAATTAAAAGATGGTACTCATACGGAAAAAATGAGAGGAACCGGAAGTATTTTAGTTAATTGCAAGGTTACAGTGTTGTATGGAAGATATCGAAAAAACCCACTTTTATAACATTGATCCCTGCGTTTTTAATCCCAGAAGGCGCATTGGAATAAACGGAGGGTATCTTTGGTGTTTTTTCAACATATTTAAGTGATTCAGAAGTATAGATTGTAATTTGGCGATCCAAATAGTCCGGTTTGCTCTTTTTAGTTATTATTTCATTATTGTTGTTGAATATAGACGCATGTATAGTATGCTTAAAATATTAAAAACGAAAAATAAGAGTTAATATTGTGTATTACAAACATAAATGACCTCCTAAAGCTATATTTAGTCGTATCTGGCTGGAAAAAAAATAAATTTTTTTTACTACAAATTGTAGTAATTTTGCTACACTTGTATGTAGTAATATTACTACGAAATAGTAAAATTACTACTAGTAGTAATATTACTACAAATTGTAGTAAAGTTACTACACGGTAGTAATATTGTGTTCATTATTTTTTACAGTGTAGGAAAACTTTTTCCACATTTTTGACATTTGTAAGACTTTTCACCTGTTTTCACCCGTATGAAATCTTAAATGTCTTTTTAAACCACCGTTTTCTTTAAAATCTCTACCACATTCTTGGCATACATAACGTTTTTCTCCAGTACAGTGATGTTATTATCTACAGTTGTAGACTTTTTTTTTCACTAGTTCATTGCTTTGCATCTTTTTAGAGATTCCACTTGTTGTAATGAAATCCGTATTGATCTGCGTGTGTAAAATGATATAAATATGAAATTTTATAAAATTTTACTCTGCTTGTTAAAAAATATTATTGTCGCAACAAACTTATTTGAAATTGAAGTAAATTAATCATAATTTAATCTTAAATAATCATTAAACTAGTGTAAATTTTAATATAACTTTAACTTTTAACAAATCTTTAAAAAGCACGACACAACTAAGCTCAGGAAATTTTGAGAAAATGAGACATACTGTAATGTCCGAACGTCCATAAAATAATTTTTATAATATTTTTTTTATTGTTATTATTATTATTATTATTATCAATTTTCTTTATTATATTTTAATATAGAAATTATATAAGAACTTGATCTCCAACAGTCTTGACATGAGTTATGATAGGCCATAAAGCATGTCAACGACATCCAAAATATAAACCCCATCGCGACCGCGAACAGTTCAGTGTTATTTTAATTTTTCCAGCTATTCATTCTAATCTTTCTTCTACTGTAATCAAGTGTTAATTTTTGTTCATTCTTTCATTTTATTCAAGTGTCTAAATAAATCCAAGGTAAATAATTTAAATATTTTGTATTCTTTATTTATTTCAATTTTTTTACTAACTTTCCATTTTCCTTTCTAATTTAAATAAATTAATCTTAAAGTTTAAATAAATTTAAACTTAAAACTTGATATTATATCATTGATTTATAAATAAATAAATTAGTGGTAACAATATCATTTCACTGGCGCCCGAAACAAATAATTAAATAATTGAAATTATTATAAACAAAAGAAAAAAATAAGAGAGAACAATTTTTGTAAATTCTTTCATTCTTTAAAACTTCCTTTTTTTATAATATAGTTTCAATAAAATTTTCATTCAAATTCAGTTGTCTAATTAAGCAACTATAAAATTGTTTAAAACAATTTAATAATTTTATTCTATAGTAAACTCTCTATCAAGCCCTGTATACATAAAGATATTTTTCTTATATACTATACCGTGTATACAGAAGCGTCAAAGAGAGTTAGTTTTCTTTTTGAAACAATTCCTTCATTAAAGATTTTACAATCTTGGTCAATAATTTTTAACTTCTTATAGAAATAAATTAATTATTTAAAAATCATAAAAAAATTTTTTTCTCCTAAAATCTTTCTTCTTACTAATACCTATTACTGAAGTTGTTTAAGAATTTTTCTCTGAATAATTTCAATTATCGTTTAAAATTGTTTAAACCATTATATAAAATTTTTCTCTCGAAATCCAATTGTTCGAAAACCTTCGTTAATTTCAAAAAAAAAAATATCTCAGATAATTTATTTAAAAATCTTTAGAGTTTTAAATTGAAAGCTTTAATTTTAAAAAAATATCTCTCAGATAAATTGTTTAAAAATCTGTAGAATATTTTTCGGACAATTTATTTAAAAAAAATCTGTAGAGTTTTAAATTGAAAGCTTTAATTTTAAAAAAAATATCTCTCGGAAAATTTATTTAAAAATCTGTAGAGTGTTTCTCGGACAATTTATTGAAAAAATCTGTAGAGTTTTAAATTGAAAGCTTTAATTTTAAAAATTATCTCTCAGATAATTTATTTAAAAATCTGTAAGAGTTTTAAATTGAAAAGCTTTAATTTTAAAAAGAATATCTCTGAGATAAATTGTTTAAAAATCTGTAAGAATTTTGAATTATTAGCTTTAAATTTAAAAAAAATATCTCTCAGATAATTTATTTAAAAATCTGTAGAATATTTCTCGGATAATTTATTTAAAAATCTGTAGAGTGTTTAATATAAAGCTTTAATTTTTGAAAAAAATATCTCTCGGATAATTTGTTTAAAGATCTGAAGAATATTTGATTAAAGACTTTAACTTTTAAGAGAATATTTCTCAAATAATTTATTTAAAAATCTGTAGAATATTTCTCAGATAATTTATTTAAAAATCTGTAGAATATTTCTCGGATAATTTATTTAAAAATCTGTAGAGTGTTTAATTGAAAGCTTTAATTTTTGAAGAAAAAAAAAATATATTTCTCGAATAATTTCTAAAGATCAGTAGAATATTTAATTAAAAGCTTTGACTTTTGAGAGAATATCTCTTGGATATCTATTTAAAAATCTGTAGAATATTTATAAAAAAAAAAGCTTTAGAAATACTTCTGAAATAATTTGTTTAAGGACCTATAAATATTTTTTTTTTTTAAAAAGCTTTAAACATATTTCTCAAATTTGAAATCTAAATATTAAAATTTTTCTCTACGCCTAATTAAAAATAAGTCTATTTTTTTCAAGAAAAATAGAAATAAATTTCTATTCCGATAAGTAAAAATTCTTAAAATTAATATTTTAGTAGAGAGCAATCAACTTTTAATTGCGCTTAAACATAGCGTGTCTATAAAAATAAAAATTAATAAAACCCTAAATCTTAAAATTAATATCTTAGTAGAGGGCAATCAACTTTTAATTGCGCGTATAAAAATAAAAATTTAATACAACCCTAAATATAGCTTGTCTCTTTATTCTCACAATATAAAATTTTTTTTTTTAATAAAATAATTTCATTTTTTTTTTAGAGAGAGAAAATATATTAATAAATATCAAAATTCTTTTCCTACCTTCGATTCTGTCTCTCTCTCTCTGTCTCAACATTTTTTTTTGGAAAATCTTAATAACCAACAAAAAAACATACACTAACTTACACACTCAACATAAAAATCTTGCGCCGCAGCTGCAGTTTCAAAATCAAATTTTTGTCCCAAAATTGCCTCAAATTATCTGGTGCCCATATAAAGCACTGTTTAGGCAAATCTTGCAAAAATTACTCAAAACTATATTTATAGCGCCGCAGACACTATAAAATTGAAAAATTTTTAAGTCAAATTTTTGGCCAAGAATTGTCTAAAATTAGCTAGTACCACACAAAGCACCCTTTTTAGTCAATTTTACCAAAAATTACTAAATATTATAGCGCCAAAGACGCTATACAACTTAAAATTTTTCAAAAGTAAATTTTTGGATCAATATTGCCCTAAATTAGATAGTGCCCATATAAAGCACCTCTTTTTAACTTATTTTGGCCAAAAATTACTAAAAATTATAGCGCCGAAGACACTTACAAAACACAAAATCTTTAAATCTAAATTTTTGGCCCAGAATAGTTTTAATTTACTGATACCCATCATATAATACCACTTTCTCTAAACATTTACAAAATACTTTTTCTCTTTCTTGCTTTTTATAAAATTATTTGCCTAGAAAAATTTTAACAAAAAAGCAGGGGGGAGTGGATACGAACGCTTACGTTCCATAATACGCCAAGTTGGCAGGATAAAATTAAAATAAAGTGGAACAAAACATTGGAATCCCTTAAAATCAAAAAAAAAAGGTCAGAACTTTATACGATAATATTCCCTGTAAAAATTTAACAGTAAAACCCATAGATTACCATTTTAAAATATTAAAAATCTCCATGTGCTTGTTATTAAATCTATAAAAAAAATTTCCTTTCCTCTTATTCTAAAATTTAAAAAAAAAATTTAACCTAAGTCAATAAAAAAAATGTGTATAAAAAAAAAAAAAGAAAAAAAAAATAAGTTTTTAAACTTTACATTTTTATTTTAAATCGTGTTAAATCTATTATAAAAGCTAATAACTTATTAAATCGCTTAATTTACTAGAATCTCTAAATGATTTTTACTGTAACTAATAAACTTGTCCAAGAATATACAGTTTAAAAAAATTTTTTTTTTACATTTTTCTACACTTTGCTTTATTAAAGATCTTGCTTTTTGTCAAACTTTCTTACTGTAAAAAATTTTTTTAACTAAAAAGCGAGGGGGGGGGGGAGTACACTTTTTACGTTTTGATAAAAATTCTTTTTATACAATTTTTAATAACATGTCAAAACTTTAAAACTTATAAAAGTAAATTTATTGACATAAGAAAAAATCAAATATCAATAGCCTAATTTTGATCAAATATGGTATTCTTTTATTTCTTTATTATATAATTAAAAATCTTAGGATATTGAATATTATGTGAAATTGGACTTGGAATTTAAATTTAAATTTTTATACTTAAGTAAGAAATTTTTTTTTTATATTAATAATAAAATATTAAAATATTTTGAAAATTGCGAAATCAGTCAAATCCAATAAATTATTTTTTTTCAATTCACAAAATATCTCAAACATAAATGATCTTATCTAATAAATACTGATCATATAAATTATCATTCTTTATATTTGCTGCTACATCCTTGAATAAAAATAAATTGGTTTTTGCTTTCAAACATGCTATAATTCCAATTCTATTAACCTAATTTTTTTTTACAGTAAACTATTAATGAATGATATTTAAAAATACTCAATTTCAATATATTAATGCTATTTTAATTTTCAGGTATTCAGTAATAATTTTTGGATTATAATCATTTTTAAAACTATTTTTATTATTTTTCATTTTAATAATGAATAATTTTATAGTGTTTGACAATATGGATGTCAACATAAGAAATAAAATTTATTATTTCAAACATAAACTTATGCTTTTAATTTATAACAAGTAAAATGTGTAAATTTGATATAATTTAAAAACATAAGCTGCAACTGTATAAGTTGCTATTATTCTATACAGCATAAGTTGTTATTTTGAAATGCAAACTTTAATTTAACAGTAATAAATATTGAATTCTAAGTAATACTTAAATTATTAATAAATTAAGTTACTAACAATTTATTTTAATCAAAGTATAATAATAATAATTTTAAGTTAAAAATCAAAGAAGAAAAACAAAATTGTCGTTTATTATTTTCTAATTAAGATTCTAGAAATATGAAATTTCAGAAAGAGCTGCTATATCTATAAAATTAAATCTGTATAAAATATAAAACTTATGAGGCTTACAGTTAGTTATTAAAAATTAGTTATAAAAAAAAAAAAAATATTTATAATATATATATTATAATATAGAAAAAAATCATATATACTCGCAAAATTTGAATAGTATGTCCAAACTGGATTTTGATTTTTTCTACAGTAATGAAGAGTTTTAATAATCATAATTAATTGTAATCTAACAAAAATCTTATTCTCTGCAGCCGTGAGAAACTTTCTGCGGAATTTAATTAAAATTATTCGATTACCATTTATATAAAAAAAAAAAAAATGTCCTGTGATTATGAAGGATTTTATTGAAACTTACATGAAGATCATAGAATACTAAACTGATATATTCAAGAAACTACTTTCAGACAAAATCATAGCTGAGGAAAAATTCAAATCATTGTCTTGATTTGAACTTGTAAAAAGATTAAAAAAAAATATATATATGTATATATTTTAAGCATCTATGAAGTTTGAAAGAAAGAAAATTCATCTATAAAAATAAAAATTTTCAACTATAAAACAGTCAAAATGATTGGAAATGGGCCCTTCCTATCACAAATTGACAATTTAAAGTGAAATTTAAAAACTTAGACGTTGTAAATTAAAATATTTACAAAAAAAAAAAATGGGATATTAAGAATTATTATTTATTTCAAAGACTTAATTTAATCCAAAGTAATGTGAATTATGATTAATACAATTACGAAAATTTAATATGTATCTAACTAAGAAAAATTAACTCATACTAAATTAAAACGCAAACAATTCTTCAGCAGAAATTTCAGATTAGTTAATAAATCAACTAGAAGATATTCAAGAAGTATATGATAAGAATCTGAAAAAAAAAAATTAATAATAGACTATTTGATTCAAATATTTCGATAAACGACCTACAAGTTTATGCAAATGGTTGTTATAAATCAAATAACTTTTAAGATAAAACTAATAGAATTTTATGTATTTTTTTTTTAGTAATTAAAAAAAAAAAAAAAAAAAAAAAAATTAACATAAATTAGATTTTTCAATAGCTCAATAAAGTGATCTAATGATAAACATTACTATATCGAATCAATAAGAACTACTGATAAGTTTACTCCTACTTATGTGAAATGGGTAATGGGTTTTTCCGTAAAGAAGAGTTAAAAATGAAACTCAAATGTGAAAATAAAAACAATACTTATTTATTTGTCAGTGGAAAATTGACATCAATATTTCTGTATTCCAGTTGTGTGCCACAGAAGGAGGCTATTAGAAATTTCTTTCTTCAAAATTCAACTTTGGTATACCATACCATTTAACGAATTTTGGGTTAAGATGTTACAAATTTTTATTATGGCGATTATCCTATTATGATTGGGTACATGACGCTGCTTGGTGCTTCCAATGCATAGACGACGAACAAAATGTTAGGAATCTTCTCACAGCTGAACTTATAACTCCTGGTAACAATTTTCATATTGTGTCGCGAGTTCAAATCAGAGAAGTGTGTTTCGTGTGATAAGTGTGTGTTAGTGGAATGTAATATGGACATATGTCAATGTTGCCAAATACATTCTAGAAAAGAAATTGAATCAATATCTTTAAATAAAGTATATATGATTAACATAATGCAAAATGAATATTACTTATAAAATTTTTTTTATACGCGTATACATAGTTAATAATAAAAATATTTTTATATGTGTTTAAAAGTTTTGTTGGTGAAAATATACCAGGATTTTAAAACTACACATAAGTAATAACCTTTTTGTGTGAGTTAAAATTAAGAAAAACTAATTATAATAGAATTTTAATTTGATGTGTGAGTTAAATTTAAGAAATATAATTTATAGTTAAAATTAAGAAAACTAATTTTAATTTGATATATTTGTGTGAATTAAATTTAAGAAACTTTATATTATAAATTATAACCGATTTTTAAGAACGTACTTTTCTCTTGTGTGTATGAATTAAAATCTATTAACTTGTATATAAATTTAATAATTTAAATATAATAACTTTTGTGTGATTACAATAATTTTATTAGAATAATGTATTTATAAAAAAAAAATAAATTAAAATAAGTTGACTAAAATTTAGAATTGTAATAATTTTGTTGTCAAAACATTTTAGTTTTTGTGCGATTAGAGTAAGTTAATTTAGATTTTGTAATAACTCTTCATGTATTTGAAATAAGTTTACTAAAATCTAGAATTATAATTTAGAAAATAATAAAATAATTTTCGTGTCTGATTAGAATAAGTTAATTAAAATTTAGATTTTGTAATGATTTTTTTTGTGTTTTTCAGTGATTGAAATAAGTTTACTAAAATCTAGAATTGTAATTTAGAAAATAAGAAAATAATTTTAGCATTAAATATTTTTAGTCAATTAAAATTTGGATTTTGTAATAATTTTTCATGTTTTTCAGTGATTAAAATATGCTTACTAGAATCTAGAATTGTAATTTAGAATTTAAGAAATTGATTTTTTCATGTTTTTGAGTGATTAAAATAAGTTGACTAAAATCTAGAATTGTAATTTAGAAATTAAGAAAATAATTTTCTTTTTGTAATTTAGAAATTAAGAAATTGATTTTCATGTACAAATTAAAACTGAACTGTTTAAATTGCACAAGCTTATTTTTTAAGCTTATGCAATATTTTAAGTGGGGGGATGTAATGTCCGAACGTCCATAAAATAATTTTTATAATATTTTTTTTATTGTTATTATTATTATTATTATTATCAATTTTCTTTATTATATTTTAATATAGAAATTATATAAGAACTTGATCTCCAACAGTCTTGACATGAGTTATGATAGGCCATAAAGCATGTCAACGACATCCAAAATATAAACCCCATCGCGACCGCGAACAGTTCAGTGTTATTTTAATTTTTCCAGCTATTCATTCTAATCTTTCTTCTACTGTAATCAAGTGTTAATTTTTGTTCATTCTTTCATTTTATTCAAGTGTCTAAATAAATCCAAGGTAAATAATTTAAATATTTTGTATTCTTTATTTATTTCAATTTTTTTACTAACTTTCCATTTTCCTTTCTAATTTAAATAAATTAATCTTAAAGTTTAAATAAATTTAAACTTAAAACTTGATATTATATCATTGATTTATAAATAAATAAATTAGTGGTAACAATATCATTTCACATACAGTCTAATTATTTCTTCAAAAATTATAAACCCAAAATCTAAAGTTGGACTATAAAAACAAAAGAAAAAAAATTTATTTTTATTATTTTTCCCAATAAATATTTCACGCAAACTTAATAAAAACAAAAATTCAATTATGTTGTTATAAAATGAATTAAAAAATATTTAAAAATAACTTACCATAATTATTTCTTAAAAAATTTATTTCTGAAAACAATAATTTTACCATATTTTTATTTTGACTTTCCTATTTTTATTAAATATTATAAAATTTAAATCTGAATAACAACTAAACTTGTATAAGATTCAAAAAACTCATTCCCCTATTTTTTTAGCAAATTATTATGTAATTTTGACAGGTCAAAATAATTTTAATAGTTCTAAGAACTAAGGTTGGAGAGAAGAATTTTGTTCAATTGTTTTATTTATTATTTTATAATTAATTTACATAAAAAATTTAAGATACAGTAATAAAAAAATTTACAAGTCTATTATATGTGTTCAAATTGCATGACTAATTGATATCTGGGTTATAATAGATGAATTTTATTTCGTTTGAAATATCTTAAACCATATTTTAATCTAGTCCTTTTGATTTTTTCAAGAAATGTTTATAAAAAGTAATATACAAAATAAATTGTTAAGCATCCACTAACATACTATTTTTTTAAAGTCTAAAATGTAAATGAAAAAACTTGGAAATATTATTTTATATTTACATAATTATAAAATTTATTGTTTATTATCCAATGCTCATATTAGTTAGTCAACCTAATAATGAATATTTACTGCACTTAAGTGATAACACTGGTAAAAATAAAAAGTGTGTACAAGTGTGTCAGAAGTGATTAAAACTGTGCCAAACTGTGCAAAACTATGTAAATTTAATACAAATAGTTCAGATAAGTTTAAAAGTATTCCAAACTGTCCCAAACGAAGCTTATAAAAAGTGCCAAGTTGTAGCAATTCGCCGGAATACGGAACACTTTTGCATACTTTAGCACACTTTAGCACACTTTAGCACACTTTTGCTACAAATTAGATTAAATAATTTTTTTGTTTTCTCTTTTTATTACTATGCATCCTTTTTTTATATGACAATAATTTTAAGAATATTTAAAATAAAAAAATTAAATTTTTTTGTATTATATTATATTTTTCTTTATTAAAATTAAAAAAACCGAAAGGAAATCAGTGGTGGGTGCAGAAAATATTTTCAGGGGATCCTGTAAAATTTTACACTTTTTTAATTTATTTTTTATACAATAACCATGCTAACAAATTATTGAATACATGAATAGTATATTTATGGCTCGTATCCAGAAAAGTAAAGAATGGCCCAAATTGTACGGAAATTATCTTCTGAGGAGTAGCCGAGGATGGTAAACTGCGATGTGGGACATTATTTATTTATGTACAAGGGCCGTATAAAATTTTTCTGCGATAGTAGCGAGAAATTTCGATTTTCTCGGCCGCGCAGCGGTCAGGAAATCATACTTTCGTGGCTACTGTCCAAAAAATATTTTTGAGTTTTTTCTTGTCAGCGGCCAGAAAGCAAGCATTTCCTGGCCGTCGCGCGATTTAAAAATACGTGTTTTCTTTCCACTGATGGAGAAAAATTATGTTTCGGACTCGGCCGTAACAAAAGAATTTCCCAGATCGCAGTTTGCCATCCTCGGGTACGCCTCGGATTGCAATTTGCGTGCGGTCTGGGCAATTCTTCATTTTTAAGGCCTAGGATAAAAATATACTAATTTTTTAGCATAAGATAATCCACTGCTCCGAAAATGACATCTTTTGATGAACCTGAAAAATTCCAAAAATTTTATTCACAAGAAAACATTGATTTTGGCATATAAACTATAGACATAAAATTTACCTTGTGTGTATATTTTTTTTATTAATGCGAAGGAATTTCGAGGTGATCGTTTCTTCTCTTTTATATATAATATAAAAAGCAGCT
This sequence comes from Anagrus nilaparvatae, assembly GCA_022575985.1. Lineage (NCBI taxonomy): Eukaryota > Metazoa > Arthropoda > Insecta > Hymenoptera > Mymaridae > Anagrus > Anagrus nilaparvatae. Next base: position 577,378 of record JAKSXM010000076.1, on the reverse strand, counting down.
GCTATGATTCCTGTATTGTTATAATAAAAATCTAGGAATTAATAAAAAATTTTTTTTTTCAATTCAGTTTTATAATTATTTGCTATAATATTTAATTAGTAAAAATTTGTATCGTACGTACACTGAATCAAATGAATTTAATTTTTCATATAAATAATTGCATCTGCTTTTAAATCTACAGTAAAACAGTGAAATATAAATAATTATTAAAAATCTCGAAAGAATAATATTTTTTAAACAAAAAATAATTTTAATACAAACCTTATAATCGGAAAAGCGCTCCAAAATTTTTAACTTGAAAGAAATAAAATAAAAAAATCAGTTTGCAAGCCTAAATCTTATCAATTAAAAAAATTATACACGTATACCTCTTTTGGGGAATAGCAAAAGTTATACTAAAAAATAAATATGCATGTAAAAATTTTGAATAATAATCATTTAAAAAGCTAGAATATTCAAAAAAAGGCTTACATCGAACGTAGTCCCATAAAAAATATAATATTAAAAAAGTCTTCGCAGGACAACTACCTATTTAATACTGGGCTATTTAAAAATTTCATGTTTCAAGCACGGTTTAAAGTGCGTATAAGAGAGATGAAACAAGACAAACAAGTATTTTGCGCAAATAAGTGGGGCGTTCACACCTGGCAAACCATCAGTTTCAATAATATTTATTTTGTCTTGTGTGGGACTCGTCTTGGTACCTGCTTGGGACTACGTTCGATGTAAGACTTTTTTTGAATATTCTAGCTTTTTAAATGATTATTATTATATTTTTTCAAAATTTTTACATGCATATTTATTTTTTAGTATAACTTTTGCTATTCCCCAAAAGAGGTATACGTGTATAATTTTTTTAATTGATAAGATTTAGGCTTGCAAACTGATTTTTTTATTTTATTTCTTTCAAGTTAAAAATTTTGGAGCGCTTTTCCGATTATAAGGTTTGTATTAAAATTATTTTTTGTTTAAAAAATATTATTCTTTCGAGATTTTTAATAATTATTTATATTTCACTGTTTTACTGTAGATTTAAAAGCAGATGCAATTATTTATATGAAAAATTAAATTCATTTGATTCAGTGTACGTACGATACAAATTTTTACTAATTAAATATTATAGCAAATAATTATAAAACTGAATTGAAAAAAAAAATTTTTTATTAATTCCTAGATTTTTATTATAACAATACAGGAATCATAGCAGCTGCTTTTTATATTATATATAAAAGAGAAGAAACGATCACCTCGAAATTCCTTCGCATTAATAAAAAAAATATACACACAAGGTAAATTTTATGTCTATAGTTTATATGCCAAAATCAATGTTTTCTTGTGAATAAAATTTTTGGAATTTTTCAGGTTCATCAAAAGATGTCATTTTCGGAGCAGTGGATTATCTTATGCTAAAAAATTAGTATATTTTTATCCTAGGCCTTAAAAATGAAGAATTGCCCAGACCGCACGCAAATTGCAATCCGAGGCGTACCCGAGGATGGCAAACTGCGATCTGGGAAATTCTTTTTTTACGACCGAGTCCAAAACATAATTTTTCTCCATCAGTGGAAAGAAAACACGTATTTTTGAATCGCGCGACGGCCAGGAAATGCTTGCTTTCTGGCCGCTGACAAGAAAAAACTCAAAAATATTTTTTGGACAGTAGCCACGAAAGTATGATTTCCTGGCCGCTGCGCGGCCGAGAAAATCGAAATTTCTCGCTACTATCGCAGAAAAATTTTATACGGCCCTTGTACATAAATAAATAATGTCCCACATCGCAGTTTACCATCCTCGGCTACTCCTCAGAAGATAATTTCCGTACAATTTGGGCCATTCTTTACTTTTCTGGATACGAGCCATAAATATACTATTCATGTATTCAATAATTTGTTAGCATGGTTATTGTATAAAAAATAAATTAAAAAAGTGTAAAATTTTACAGGATCCCCTGAAAATATTTTCTGCACCCACCACTGATTTCCTTTCGGTTTTTTTAATTTTAATAAAGAAAAATATAATATAATGCAAAAAAATTTAATTTTTTTATTTTAAATATTCTTAAAATTATTGTCATAAAAAAAAAGGATGCATAGTAATAAAAAGAGAAAACAAAAAAATTATTTAATCTAATTTGTAGCAAAAGTGTGCTAAAGTGTGCTAAAGTGTGCTAAAGTATGCAAAAGTGTTCCGTATTCCGGCGAATTGCTACAACTTGGCACTTTTTATAAGCTTCGTTTGGGACAGTTTGGAATACTTTTAAACTTATCTGAACTATTTGTATTAAATTTATATAGTTTTGCACAGTTTGGCACAGTTTTAATCACTTCTGACACACTTGTACACACTTTTTATTTTTACCAGTGAAGAATTATGATAATCCGTCAATGCAAGAGTTATACTTTTAAAAAATTTTATTTATAACCAGAGTTTAGTCTTTACAACCAAGGAGTCCAAAATTTTCGAGTAGATGCTGTTTCATTGGTTTCTAAGTTTATTTTAATTTTATTTCTTGAATGACTACTTTCATGAGTTTTTAGTTCTTTAATGGTTTTAAAAAATTTTCCACATTCTTGGCATTTGTATGGCTTTTTAATAGTATGAACACATTTATGAGTATTTAGAATTTTCATTTGGTTAAAAGATTTCCCACATTCTTTACATTCATAAGGCTTTTCTCCTGTATGAATTCTTTTATGAACTTTTAAATTACTAGCAATATTAAAAGCTTTTCCGCAGTCATGACATTTATAAGGCTTTTCACCTGTATGAATTCTTTTATGATTTACGAGGCCGCTAGAATCCATAAAAGCTTTCCCGCATTCTTGACATTTATAAGGTTTTTCACTTGTATGAATTCTTTTATGTTTTACGAGGCTGCTAGAATCCGTAAAAGCTTTCCCGCATTCTTGACATTTATAAGGTTTTTCATCTGTGTGAATTCTTTTATGATATTCAAGACTGCTAATTTGACTAAAAGATTTTCCGCATTCTTGGCATTTGTAAGGTTTTTCACCTGTGTGAATTCTTTTATGTTTTACGAGGCTGCTAGAATACCTAAAAGTTTTCCCACATTCTTGACATTTATAAGGCTTTTCACCTGTATGAATTCTTTTATGTTTTTTTAAATTACTAGCAATATTAAAAGCTTTTCCGCAGTCATGACATTTATAAGGCTTTTCACCTGTATGAATTCTTTTATGATTTACGAGGCCGCTAGAATCCATAAAAGCTTTCCCGCATTCTTGACATTTATAAGGCTTTTCACCTGTATGAATTCTTTTATGTTTTACGAGGCTGCTAGAATCCGTAAAAGCTTTCCCGCATTCTTGACATTTATAAGGTTTTTCACCTGTGTCATTTCTTTTATGAAGTTCAAGACTGCTAATCTGACTAAAAGATTTTCCGCATTCTTGGCATTTGTAAGGTTTTTCACCTATGTGAATGCTTTCGTGAACCCTAAGATGAGAAACCGAAGAAAAGGCTTTTCCACATATCGCACATTTATGTATTTTTTGGGCTAACATATTTCCAGAAAATTTATTATACTGCATGAAGTAATCCCACTAGCTGTATTGTTTGAATTTGCTTTTTTGAACTGATCCTGAAATTGAAAATAAACACACATTTATGATAAATAACACAATAAATTAAATTGTATTGATACACTATAAAAAATATACCCTGATGCCAAGTCAATATGGCTGAATCAACCTTATTTTTATCTTCACGGCAGATCTCTTGATGCAGTTTAAGCTATGTTTGAGCCAAACGATTATTGTCTTGAGATTTTTGCATGTATAGTATGTATATATACTATGTGTTTATAGCTAGATAATTTGTCTTTCTCTTACTCGTTATTTTACTAGCTTATGATTGGCTTTCAAAAGATGATATACTATAGTTGATCTAAAACGCATAGTATGTGTCCAACCCCCGTAGAATGATTGAGGTAATGTGAAGTTTTACATTATGATTCGTGACATAATTTCGTATAGGTTTATGGATCTTTTGTATAGTTTTAAGTATAATATTTATAATCTTATGTAATTTTATTGAGAACTAAAAATTTATTTATATCAGTATATAATTTTTTTTTTTTTAATAATACACGGAGAAAAATGTTGTGCAAATTTTGCAAGGTTAATTTTAGTAAAACGGGGTTAGTTTTAAGACCAAAAAAATTTTGGCCAAAGTAATCCAGGAGATTAAGTTGATGAAAAAAATGAAGAGAGAATGTAACAAAACATGAATAACATTAATGATTAATTAAATTAAATTTTTATTTTATTTTTACTTTTGTTGCCGCTTTAATTAATTTATAATAATAAAAATAATAGTGTTAGAATTTGCCTAGGTCTCATGCAAAAGAAGAACCATTTTGGGTAAGAGGTCTTAAGTAACAGCGACTGCTAGGGCCAAAAAGACCATTTTGGTCTAAAAGGACTATTATGAAGTTTTATACAATAGTGACTGTTGGTGCCAAAAGGACCACTTTGTCCCAAAAAGACCTCTTTGGGTATGAGGTTTTATACAACAGCAATCGCTTAGGCTAAAAGGTCCAGTTTGGCCCCAAAAAGAACATTTTGAGTAAAAGGTCTTATGAAACAGTGATTTTTTGGGCCAAAAGGTCCACTTCGGCCCAAAAAGACCATTTTGGGTAAAATATCTTATGTAACAGCGATTGCTTAAGCCAAAAGGACTATTTTGACCCAAAAGGTCCACTTTGGTCCAAAAGGATCTTTTTGGCCTAAATGAATAGCTTTGGCCCAAAAGGACCATTTTGACCCAAAGGTCTCAAGCGACAGAGGCGGCAGCGACAGCGGCGTTTATAACTATAATATATAGAGATATGTAATATATAATTCTAAGTCCCTAATCCTAAATTCGGATAATTCTAAGTTCCTAAATCGAATTATTTTAAGTCTCATTTGATTCTCCACTCTCCTCGATTGTGACCATTTGACATATCCCTCGATTTCCGGGCCTTCAAGGGCCTACTAAGCTTGTTAAAATTTTTCCATCTGTAATTCAGATTTTTCAAATTCTAATGCACCAATAAAATGTTATCGAAAAATGTGTTAAATATTTATTTTGTCATTATTGATACCTGAGGCTTAAAATATTAATTATGAATTATAGTCATTGATAAAATTGTTCAAAATAATAAAACACTAAAATTAAACTTTTAAAAAAATTTTTTTATATAACTCAAATGTATTTTTCAGATTTTGACAAGAGGATTTAACATTCTTATTTTTATAAATAAGAAAATAATAAAAAAATAATTTTCTACATTAAAAATGTATTCAATTTTCTTAAATTGTCACAAGTTATTGATATATTTCATATACCTGATTTATGTAGTTTTGAATCTCCACAAAAGACAAGCAATTGAGTAAATCAAAAAAGAAAAAATACGTTCATCTTGATATTTGGCAAGCTTTAATTTAAGACCTTATACTTTAAAATTAGTTTATTTGTTTCAGAATTATCGTGGTTTCCAAAACGGGCTGAAGTTCATGCAAACTCTTCTTTTTTGGAATTAAAACATTCCTCTTTAAATTTAATTTTTGGGATCCTTTGTTGATTTAGTCTGAGAATTTTTAAAAGTTAATTATTATTAAAAAGTAAAATTATTGAGACAGTCTAATTTGAAAAACCAAAGGAAATAATTTTTTTTAATCACGTGACTAACGATGCAACCCGTATATTAATTATGTTATTTACAGAACATCAGAACAAAAAGCGCCCTCTTCGCACCAAAAGTTTGTAAATCAGCTGTTCATATAGTTTGTAGTTCATATAGTTTGTCAGAAATAATTTGTTTTCAAGCATTGTTACAATTTGGTAAAATTAAAATATTAATTAATTGTTGTCATTTTTAATTTATATAAAAGGTGAGAATCTACGTATTTATTTAATTTTTCTCTAAATATAAAATATATCATCACGGCACTTTAGTGTTTACAAATGATTTTATATGTATGTACCTGGGTGCTTTTTACAGGAACAGTATACCGCCCCCCCCCCCACTTTTATCCATAATGAAAGCTCTTTTGCGGTTCCTTTTAAAAAGTTAATAAATAATGTTTTTTCAATGTCCAAATCAACTGCTCATATACGTTCCTTCCGAGGATAATAATAGGTGGTATTTATATTTTAATCAGTGATAATACAACCAAACCCGTATTTTGACTGGAGTACCACCCCTAGCCACCTTTTAAGGGTTGTAAATAGGACCAAAATGAATGAGACCTCAATGTATATATAAAGTTTATTTAAATTTACATATAAAATATTATTTTCCAACATTTTAAATAAAATTGGATACTTTTTTCATTGATTTTTCGAACCATTTCCTAATAATACCTGACCTACCACTTTCACCCCCGCTTTTAGGGTATTTTTAAGGGTTATAGGTTAAAACTAATGTCAGATTCTGAAAGAGCATGAAATTTTAACATAAGAATGAACTTTTTAGCCACTTCTGTATAAGGGAATATACCCTGGAATATACTTATTTTTGGTCATTTCCAAAACTCTCCGCCCCGGCGTTAATGAGTTAACCCATAAGCGCCTAATCAACATTCTTGTACAAATGAATATTTTGGAATGAAAAAATGAATATATTTTAGGCTGAAAATCTCATTTAGTAGTTATTATTAACGCACTTTCCATTTCCGAAGTCTGTTTTCACCTACGACCCTTGGGTAATGAAATATCAAACCCTAAAGTAGGGAAAAATCACTAAAATTGTAAAATTTTTAAAAAGAAGTTACTGCACGCAAAAAAAGTTTCTTAATTATGGGAATTCTATTTTTCACTTTCCAAAAGGTAAAATTAAGATGCAAATTTATGTATTCTCAGCACATTTACCTTCTCTAGGGGGTAAATATTAGGGGTAAGGGGGTGTATTTTACAGATGTATAAAAAATGAATATTTTTAGCTGAAAACATCACCTAGTAGGTACTTTTAGTCGCTCTTTCCATTTCCAAAGTCTGTTTTCACCTTCGACCCTTGGGTAATGAAATATCAACTCCTAAAGTAGGGTTTCGAACTAAACTTCTACAATTTTGGGCATCCATTTTTATATGCCTAACATCATTTTCTATCTATTAACTAGTGTTTAAACAAATTTTGAAAAAATTAGAAAGCTGAAAAGTCAAAATCCCCAAGTTAATTAAATGGGAAAATTGAGGTGCTTACAGACACGTATTTTTGCAGAGCAAAAGCAAAACTCTTGGAGCTGGGGCCTTTTATGACCAAAAATTCACAAAAAAAACCCGGGGAGCAAATTTTTTCTACAAAGCCCAAAATTAATTTCACTTTAATACTCATAAATGAACCGTAAAAAACTTAATAGTTTGGATAAAAAGAGGCTTAATAAAGAAAATTTAAAATCTTAAATTTTTAAAACGCTCATACAAAATAAAAATGTCAAAAACGTCCGGGTTTTCTTAAAGTGTATGTAATATTTTGCTTAATATATCTTGTTCGTTAACGTGTTTTGATGAAAAAATAAGGTAACCAAAGTAAGAGAAAATTTTATGACTTCAATGAAGAGCTATTTAAATATTAGTCTCGAAATGTTAAAAACGTCCTCATAAATAAAAAAATCCCATAAGAATAACACGTAGAATTTACTTTTTTGTTTGTGCAAATTTTAGGTAATTTGAATCTTAAAAACATAAAACTACAAAAAAATTTGAAAAAAAAGATATTAAGTATTGTGCGGTAACCAATAAAAAAATATACAGTTCCCGTAAAAAGCACTCTCCTACTTATTCAATTTTTTATCTGGTCCATTTAATTTACTTTTAAAAACATTTGAGTTCGGACGATAAATTAATAAAAATTAACATATATATAATATTGTTTAAAAAATTTTTTAAAGTATGAAATCAAAAAATATTGTTTTTAGTTTATATTATAACATTCAAACTATTTCTTTTTACTGCTTAAATTTATGCGTAACGCATTTTTTTTTTTTTTTTTTTTAATACATACATTTTTCCACCTCCTACAAAAAAAAAAACTACTTGAGTTAGATTTTTTTGTATCAGAGCAAATGTTGATTTTCATGAATTTTAAGACCAGTTTTCAGATAATAAAAAATTATTCAATAACAATAATAATTCTAATAATTTTTCAGTGTATAATAACGCAAAATATAATACAAAAGTATATAGTTTTTCAGGATTCTTTTTTATTCCAAAATGGCTTATAAAGGAATTAAATTTGACAGCTTAAATGATGACTGTATAATTAACATTTTTGATTATTTGTCATTTGAAGAAAAATTCAAACTTGTAACTGTTAGCAAACGATGGCAAAGTGTGATGGAACTTTCTTGGAGAAATGTTAGACAGTTAAAAATCAATGATGAAAAATTCGAAAACTCTAATTTTATAATAAAAGTTATTAAAAAATGTGGAAAATATGCAAAGAATTTAGACATCTGTTTTAACCGTTGTGGGCAAAATATCAGTCAGGCAAAGTATACAGAAGTGTTTGAAGAAATTTTAAAAAACTGCCGAAATATAAATCAATTCAGCTTATCTAATTACAATTCAAAGGTGTCTGAATTGAACCTTGGTTTATTTTTCAAAAAAAATCAAAAAATCCATAGTATTAAATTATACGATTTAAAAACAAGTGGGGAGTGTTTGCTTAATTTAAATTCAGACATAATAACTGATGTGCTTATGCATTCTTGTGCCTTTAAAAGTGAAAATTATCTGAATTTTTTTTCAAATTTAAAAAACTTAAAGAAATTTTTTTTACTTACATATTCTAATCCTTATGATGTAATAAATGCTCTTAATAGGGGTTGTCAAAATTTATGCGACATTACTTTATCTTGTGGCGATGATGTAGATGAAAAATCAATTCGTGAATTATTAATTCTACTTTCAAAACAAAAAAATTTATATAAACTTGATTTAACGTTTGATGATGATAAGGTTTTCTTAGACTGCATTGATGAAAGAAAATTTGGCTCTATGGATTTTTATAAAAATTTGACTTTTTTAGAATTCAGAGTTAATGAATTAACCAATGATTGTATAAAAAATTTATCTAATAACTGCATAAACTTAACAACTCTTAATATTTCAATCGATGAAAAATACTCTTTGACTGCTATTGGTGAAAATTATTTCTCATGTTTTAAGAATCTACAGACTTTCACATTTTGTAATATGAGTTACACATATCCAAATATAAACAAAGTACTTAAGATTTTATCTCAATGTAAGGAATTAACTAAATTAGATCTTAGCGAATTTAAAGTTACGGTTGATACTGTAGATTACATTGCTTCGTTTTCAAATTTAACATATTTAGGTCTTTTTGATTGTAAAATTACAGAATCAGAGTTATTTTTTTTAATTGTTAATCTAAGAAACTTAACAACTCTTAAAATAGCTGATTGTAAAAAATTAAACTCACATAACATATTTAAAAATATAAATATTTTAAAATCTTCTCGTAAAGACAAGCATGTTTTAGAATTAAAAGTCGACTTTTCATTTAGTCAAATAGAGCAAACTAATTCAAATGAATTGCCGTTGATAAAAATAATTAAGGAGTCTAGATTTAACTTTTAATTATGTACTTGAAAAAATTCATTTTAAATTTATGGCATAAGAATTTTAAATCAGTCTGCTAAATTCATTGTTTTTGAATATAAAAATTGAATAAAGAAAATTAAATGAAGTTTTAAATTTTTTAATTTTGTACAAATTTTGTAATTTAGAAGAAAACATTTTGCTCTTTAATGTAAAAAAGGGTATAGTATTTAGAAAATGTGTGCCAATAATTTTACGCTTCATTAACTATGTAATTAACATTGAATGTACAATAATTTTTACAGTGAAAATACAATGAACATATTGTTGCCTTGACTGATGTATTATAAATATAACAAAAGCATTAAAAAATATTTTCTAAAATAATTTTTGATTAGTTTACTATGTTAAAGACATACCTACCAATTACTATCCTACTTTCATTTCAATACAATAATAGTATATTACGACCCATGGCCAGAAAAATAAAGAATGGCCCAAGTCGCACGTAAAGTACCTTCCGAGGCGAAGCCGAGGATGGTAAACTGCGATTTGAGCCATTCTTTTTTTATGGCCCAGGGTCGTATACAATTTTTCTGCATCAGTGGCGAGAAAACACGTCTTTGCCGGACGCGTAGCGGTCGGGAAATACGTGCTTTCTGGCCGCTGACAAGAAAAAAATTTTTCCTCTCGGAATTCAACTTGATGTAAAAGGATTTCAAATTGAAGGGCTAGGAATAATGCAAATGTTACTCAACATTACAATACAATTTTCTAATTTTCTAATTTGTAATTATCACCTTACTAGATGTTAAGATTCTAAACCCAAACTATTCTGATTTCCTAAACGCGTATTATACTAGGTCCCTGAATCAGTAAGTAACTAAGTGCCTGAACCTGAATTATTTTAAGTCCCTAAATAAAAATTATTCTATATAAAATAATGTCCCTACACCTGAATTATGCTAAGTCCCTAAATCGATATTATTCTAAGTCCATAAACCTGTATTAGTCTAAGTCCCTAAGCCCAGATTTTTCAAATTCCCTAAATTGAAATTATTCAAAGTCTCATTTGAACCCCCCCTGAAGTACCCCCTCCCTATAAACATGTTCCATGTTAATATAAAAATATACTCCATCTAATAACATTGAGCCTTTCTTAACTGTAATTTGGTATTCTAAAGTTTGCCTTTATAAGTAGCAATGTTGGTAAATTTTATCCTTTTAAAAATTGTTTTACCAAATTTTGATACGAGGGACCATTAGTTGTTTATGGATTCAAAAAAGTTTGCAGCTGATCAAATATTAGCAACAATTTTACAGACTATTTTAAATTTCTGCTTAGAAAGGATACAGTAATTTTAGCTGTAAGTACAGTGTTGGAATAAAGTGAAGATATATTGTTTTCGTTGTTCTAAATTGCTTTGTTTAAAAATTGAATCAAAAAAGCACTAAAACATTAAATACATGAACAAATTATGCTTTTACAGCAAAACTAAAGCAACCTAGCTATGTGTATAGTTATATTTATCATTTATAAATACTTCAAAAATGGTGTTAAAAAACTTTCAAAATTTTATCTTACGCTTTTATAAGTGACTGAATACAGACTTAATATATAAAAGGTAATTTTTATTTTGCACGCAGTACTTTACAAAACTAAATATAAAGTTATTCATTTATTTATAATTCAAGTTTTTAAACTTCTATTAGATTTGGTAATAAAATTTTAAAATTTTAAATTCGAACATATACCTCGACATATACCCATGACCCATGATTTCGTGTTTTTCTCGTCTATTAGAAAGAATCTAAAAAAAACTGCAAATCAAGAGCCTCATTCTTCTTATATCATAAAATATTATAACTATGTAATAAAGCTTGTATATAATTAAGGAATGATTTTGTATTTTTTAATTAAAAACGTTCATTACAAACTATAATTATTTTTAACTTCCTATTCATCAATTGTACGTTTGTAAAAAATTTTCTGAATTTTATTGTCAAAATTTTTAGTATTCGTTAAGTAGCTTGAACAAAAACTTTTATAATTGAAAAAAAAAAATAATTTAATTAAAAAATATATTTTTGAAGAAAAAAAATTGAAAAAAAATGTCTGTTTCAATATATGTACCAGCTGAAGAAGAATTTAAAAGAAATCCAGATTTAAAAAAATCAGATTTACAATCTTTAAAAGATTGGTACGAAAAGCAAGATCATTTACCAAAAATAACGGATAGTGAATTAATATTATTTTTACATAGTAATTATTATCGATTAGAACCAACTAAAGTAACAATCGATGCATTTTATACAACTAGAACACACATTCCAGAATTTTTTTACAATAGAGATCCAATTACTACACCAGAATTAAGACAGCTTTTTGAAGTTATGTAAGTTTTAATTATAGCAGTTTTTTCAAAAGATAAATCTTTAAATATATTTTTTTGTTAATTAAATTAAAAGGAGTTTTATACCATTGAAAGAACCAACAAAAGAAGGTTACAAAGTTATATTTTGTAAATTATTAAATGCAGATCCATCAAAATTTAATTATAATGATTTCATGAAATTTTATATAATGTCACTTGATTTATGGATGTTTACTGAAGGAACAACAAAAGGACACGTTATTGTTTATGATTTAACTGGTGTATCATTAGGTCATGCTACAAGAATAAATCCATTGGGTTTAAAAAAATTTTTGTTCTATTTGCAAGATGCTTTACCTGTTAGATTGAAGGCAATTCATTATTTGAATTCTAATGCATTTTTTGACATGATATTAAATATGGCTAAACCATTTATGAAAAAAGAACTCGTTGAATTGGTATGAATACTGATTTTTTATGAAATTGCTTTCTTTTATTAGTTGAGGCGCTAAAAGTTTAAATTAAAGTTTGCCTAATCCAAAAATGAACATACAAAAAATATAGAATTTAATCTGAAGGCTGCAAACCCTATACATATTTTTATCGAATTAAAATTTTCACGCTTCTCTACTTCTATTGAATAGGTTTTATGCAATCCTCAGGTTGAATGCAATTTTTATATTAATTTTTGGGTTTAGTGGCATTAAAAACCCTCGGATATAAATTTGAGAAAAAAATAACAATTACTTCTCAAATAATAAACTTGTTTAAAAAAACAATACGTTTTCTCCGCAAAATAGGCCTGAAAATCCTTCTTTTTAGATGCTCAAACTTTAAATACACGGGTCCCCTGAATGAGCGCTAACCTGACATACGCTTCGGTGTCGAGATTTCAAATAATTCTTTTAATATACTGTGATATACACTTACCTGAACTAGAAAAATTGAATTTTGAAATAATCGCCTGGGCACTTTTTGAAAAAAGTTCAAAATCCAGCTTTACTAAGTTGCCCTTTTTTCTTTATTATACCACCCCTTCTAGATGTGCTCAAAAATTATGAGAAAAGAGGGACTTTAGTAATAGTCCTATAGGACCGAATCCCTGAGGAAATTTTAAAAGGCTATTACCGGATAAGGGTAGTAATTGTTGGCCCCAGAAACCAAACCTAACCTAAATAGTAGCCATCAAAAAATTACCAAAAAATTCACTGATTCCTCGTTGGAATCCTCTAAGCTACGAAAGGCCTTCAAAAAACTAAAAAAAAATTTATAATCCGTTTGTAGAACTACACAATAAGTTCTTATCAGGGCCTGACTCCCACTTCAAATCATTCTAAGTCCCCAAATCGAAAACATTCTAAGTCCATTTCACTTTCCCCCCTAAAATCGTCAATATTTCACCCCCCCCCCCCTTCGAGCCAAACTTTTTCAAGTACCACATCCAATGAACAAGTTCCATGTTAAAATTTTTGTGTGGGTTTTTTAGATTTAATTTAATTTTTCTCGCCCATTATCATATAATACTCTGCTTATAGGCTGAACAACTTAAAATTTCACCACATTTAAAAAAAATTTTTTTTGGGTCTTTAAGTCTCCGAAATATAATTTTAAATTTTCCAAAAATTGGTTTTGGGAGCATAAAAAAAATATACCATTCTTAAATTTGTTTTATATATTCCTGGTGGGGTGAAATACCATATATTTTATTTTTTAGAAAAGTGCTGCAAAATTTTTATTTTAAACAGTTTATTATTGTACAAAAAATGTAAAAGCATTCTTATTAAACTGATTTTTATCAATAGCCACCATTCTGCAGCCCCAATCGTCCTCGGCTGTTAAAGTCTATTAGTCGCGCTTTAGGCATATTTTTTATTTTTAAATGCATACGATAAACGGTGGTAACAGAGTAGAACAATTAGGACCAGTAATGGTGGCTATTGGTAAAAATCATCTTTTACATTAAGATTTCAAATCTTCATTGATTGATAAAAAAAAATCAGTAATCAAGTAATCATTTAAAAAATAATTGTTTAAAGTCTCCCATTCGTAATAACCATATTCTGCCTATTAACCTTATTTAGATTCTCTAAATTAATAAACAAAATTTTATAAATTTTACAGTTAAATTTTCACAGTGATCTTGAAAGTTTCAACAAAATGGTACCAGTTGAAATTTTACCAAATGAAGTTGGTGGAAAAGCTGGACCATTATTAGAACTTCATAAAGCAGAAGTAAAAAAAATAGAAAATCATAGAAATTGGTTTTTAGAAGATGAACAATTACGTAGAGTTGATGAATCAAAACGTGCTGGCAAAGGAAAAACAGCAACTGATCTATTTGGTGTTGAAGGAAGTTTTAAGAAACTTGACATTGATTGAAGGAACAGATTTTTATTGTTAATTGTTAGTTAAAATATTTATTTTGAGGGTGTATTGATAAATAATAAATTTTTAATTTTATTTAACTTGTACAGCTGATACTTCTAAATTTACCGAAAAATTAATTGTGTACATTTGTTACAATAATAATTAATTAATATTTATATAATCAATAAAAACAAAAGATAATAAAATATTTATTTTTAAACTGATTTTTAATTGTCTTTTTATTAATTAATATTACGAAATGGAATTTATAATTAATCTGTTGCATAATCCGTTTGTGTTACATTGTACGTGTATTCATAGCCAGTATAGCCACATATTGTATATATAACACATATGTAAATTTTTTGCTAATTTACGTCATAATCTGCACGTTAATATAATTAATAATTCAAAAATAATAATAATAATTGTACTAACGCCTTTATTTTTTGTTTTTTAAAATAAAATAAAAATTACAAATTATGAGTAATAAAATTATTTGTTTATAATTATATACTTTTATAGATATATTTCGGTCATACTTAACATATTTTGCAATTTTTTGGTATTTCTGAGAGCAGCGGAAGCTGTATTTCCAGAATATGCGCATTCGATTTAATTGGTGATTTTCATAATGAGTCAGTTAATTTAAGTGTGTACACGCCATTTAACTTGTATTTAACATAAAAAATTATGTAAATCTTACTATTTATTTCGGACATGTACTAAGTCTTTTGGTAAATATATGTACATATATGCAAAATCGAACCACATCAGGGGTCAGAATAATATAGCATATTATAAATGGCTCGTAGAAATGGTTATTTTGCCAAATGCAAAGGTTTAAAGGTCCGAGACGCGTAGCACCGAGGTCCTGTAACCGCATTTAGTAAAAATAAATATTTCTAGATGAGGTTATGGATGCAGGATTAAAGCCTCCTTTTTTGAAAAATATATGGGGGAAACCGGTAATTAAATTGGCTAAAAGGGGCAGGATTTCCGAAAAAAGGTTATCATAATCGTATTGCGATTATTTTGCAAAAGTTGTACCTCTCTGCTAGTTTTATCCACTTATATTTTCAAGCTAATTTTTTTTTAATGGTTGAAAAGGGGGAATTTGTCTTAAATAAAGGAAAAAGGGTGAATTTTTCAAAAAGGAGGAAAGGGATGAAAAGGAGGAAAAAAAAAGAGTGCTATCATGCCTCAAAAACATTCAGAATGTTTTTTTCTTTACAAAGGGCAATATTGACAGCCTCTCGAAATTGAAATATAGTAATTAATATATATTGCCCGAAAGTAAAGAAAATTTTATTCCAATCATGTGATTCTTGATACATCTTTGAAGGAATGTACTGTCAGTGGGCGGGAAATATGTAAGCAGGATAAACTAGTACATTTTTATGCGAGTTTCTTTTTTTAAATAAGAATTTTTTACTTTTAATGCTATAAAACACTCGAAAATTTTTACAAGTACCACATACAGCACGAAACGTTTATCAAACGTTTCAGAAACGTTTTAATGCAAATTAAAAATGTAAACTGAAAATTTTCTAAAACGTTTGGAAAAAGTCACAGAAACGTTTTAAAAACGTTTCCATGCAAAAAAATTTTGTTTACATTTAATTTTTTTTTTAAGTTTTTTTTGCTCTAAATAAGATAAAAAAGCAAAAAAATCAAAATTTTTAATTTTTTTAAATTTGTACTTAAAAAAACTCGAAACTTCAAGTTCCAAGAAAAAGCGGGCTTTTAAACGTTTCAGAAACGTTTTGTACTGTACGTGATTATAACATATGGGGCATCCCAATTGATTTTTCAACATATAAAAAATTTGTGGATTCATATTTTTTATAATTACCCAAAAAATATTTTTTCATTCAAAATTTTCTTATTTCAGTGTGTACAACTATATGGCACAATTTCAATACTGGTTTAAAAATAAAATACATATACAACTTTGCCTTGTACTTACTAGTATGTATTAAAAAATAAAAAAATTCTTTCAACATCACTTTCACTGATGGGAAGGTGAGAATGAATATTTTTTAGCTACTCGTCTTGGTATTCGTTTAGTAAGCTTTGAAATTTTGCATGAAATACTCACGTTAAATCTTTTCTATAAAATTGAAAAATTTGGTTTTTTACCGTGTTGCTGTTGATGCTTTAATTATGTTTAATACAATTGTAAGATTAATTATATTTATAATTAAAATATTGAATGAATCATCAACCATTTAGGTCAAAATTTTGTTTTTCTAAATTTTATTTTATTTATTTGCGTCGCGAATATAAATTTATTTGAAATGAAATTGATAAATAAGCAGGGGCGTTTTCAGAACTTAGGCTTGGGGGAGGCCAGTTTAGAATGCATCGTATATATAATGTTTCAACAATTAGCTTATCATTTATGTAAAAATTAAATTCAACATAAGCTGACTTCAATAATTGCCATGGCCCCCCTTGGATCCGCCCCTGATAAGTGAAAGCAAATAGTATCAATAATAATGAATACATTCATAATTAAAAAAAAAATTTTGTTTAATACATACATGAAATTTAATCAAGTATGCTAATTATATAATAAAATTTTTATATTTATTAGATTCTGCTTGCTTTGGCAAGTTTATGTTATGGAGATGTATCTCATTTAATAGGAATAAATAAAAATTATGAAATAACAACAGAATCATACCAACCAAATCCATACCATTTTAAATATGCAGCTGGACGTTTTCCAGGACATATTGATAGAAAGCAACAAGAATCCGGTGATGGTGTTGGTCATGTTCGAGGTAAAAATTTTTTTGTAAAATGATAAAAATTCTTTTTAACTGATAAATATTTTTTTCAGGATCATTTTCTTACATAGACCCAAAATTTAAAGTCCGTACTGTTGAATATACTGCTGATGAACATGGTTTTCATCCATCTTTAATAAATTATGACGATGTATTAAGACAACCATTAGATTCAGAAGCTGTTAAACGTGCCAAAGAAAGACATACTATTCTTTACAACAAAATTGCTGCTTCTAATGCACAAGGTTCAATTCCAAATCCACCTAGGGTATATTTCAAAAATTTGTTTGCAATTTAAAAAATAAAATTGTTTTAAAACTAATAAATAATTTTAAACTTAGGACACCATAAGTGTAGCTAATGCCAGAGATCGTCATTTCAATTTATATGACAAAATTGCTGCTGAACATGCTGCCATCGCTGCAGAAAGAGAAGCTGAACGTCTAGCTTTTGAAGCAACATCAATACAAAATGATGTTAATAACTCTGAATATTATGTACATTAATAATTTTAGGTGTACACGATAAATAAATACAAAATTTTTTATAATTTTTTTCAATGAATTTATATGATTTGATTGAGAGCATTTACATTTACAAAGAAAAACAACAACAAAATTAATTTTTTAAAATAAACATAGTTTATATATATATATGCTATCATAATAATATCGAATAAGCTGATATATTATCTCGTAAATATTATATACATTTAAATTTACGTTTTATACAAAGACAAAACTACTATATTTAATTATTATATTTTTAATTTAATAAATTTACAAATAAATTTATTATATATATATATATATATATATATTGCAGCGAATCAACTCTAGATAACATTAAAAACAATGGTAAGTTTTTTTTTTTACATATTATTAGCAGCCTTAATAATCCAAGTCTTTATATGTATGGCCTTATTATAAGATTATATGTTTTACATCCATAGTATATTTTTTTTTCTTCGTTTTATCAAAGAGATATAATTTAATATATAAAAATTTTTTATTATCGTGTCTTGTAATTTAGCAAAGACTATTAATGAAATATGATTGTTGTACACACAGTCTTCACAAAATTTTTTAAAATTATTTTTATACAAATATTCAAAAAACTTTCATTTTAGTAGTAATTATGTAAGAAAAATTCAAACGGAACTTATTTTACCTAAATTTAATATTATCGTACTTAAGATAATTATATGGAATTTTAAATAGGGAATAGTTAGATATAAACTGATGTGATACACAGCGTATAATTAAAAATGATTTTTTTTTTTTATATTAATGCATATGGTACTTAAAATATTTATCTCCACATGAAATTTTGATATGATTAATATAGTAGTATATACTTATTATTATTCAGACACAGTTTTAGTACGTAGAAACCATATTTGCATTGTACAAAATTTTTTATTTTATTTATTTCGTATATTATTTACAGGATTATTAAGTATAACAGTAATAGTTTAATATTAATATTTTATTAATTCGTTGCGTCTGATTAGGTTTATTAAGTTACTTTTGTACCAAAACGTATCATCAGTTTTATCTAAACTATAGCCTATTTTGCTTAATATTTAAAACAGTGTGATCCCTTCATTAAAATCTTATAATTTACATAATTGGTTCAATTATTGATTTTTTTATAATTCTTATTAATATAACAAAAATAATGATATTGTAAAATGAATAAACTGTCAAAATAGACTATAAAAGAATATTTATATATATATAAATTTATTATATTTGAGTCAAAGGACTTCTGATATGGACTTTAATATATATATTTATATATATTTAATGCTTTATAAAACTTTAAATGTAATAATTTAATAAATTTAACTAAAAATTATAGAAATAAATAAATATTTAATATTGTTATTTTTTTAATAAATACCGAATATCCTTATTTTGTCTATTAATAGATAAATCTGCTTTTTCAGCCTTATCTGTTATAACATCGATTATTTCATTTTGGGTATCAATTTCTTCTGATAATCCTATTGCTAAATCTTTAAGTCTTAATATGGAACCACTCATTTCATCTAAATTTTGTTCTAATACTTCAGCAATATTTCTAGCTGAAGTAAAATTTTTATGTTGATCTTCATCAGGTACACCACGATATCGAAATACTGGGTGTTCTGTACCATCTGCTCTGGATTCATCTGCAGTTCGATTTAAATGTTCTTCTAAATGACTTGAACTGCTGCTACTTGGACCAGGCATATCGGAAGACATAGCTGAAGTTGACGGTAAATTTGACTGGTCCATTGACTTACTACTAAAATAATTTTTTAAACCACCGAATACACTTTTAATGCCTTGAATATGTCTTTGACTGAATCTCAAAGTATTATTTATATCGTCTAATCTCCTTTCTGTTCTCTCAAGTTGCTCCCTTTGCCTAATCAGTTCCTAGAAATGAAACATTAAATTTATGTCAATGTATTTATTAGAAATCTAAATTGATAACAAATTAAACCTAAAAAATACCTCAGCAGTAGAGATTCCTACATCTTCTGTTTCTCGTAATGTTGAAATAGATCTTGCAGATGATTGTAGTGTTCTATCCTCAATTTCTTTTCTACGTTGAAGAAGTTGTTGCCTTTTTTGTTCAAGTTCGCTATCATAATTAGAATAATGACTAGTTGAAGGATAATTTGATGCGGATGAATATCTAGATGGGGCACTATTTAAGAATGTTTCATCATCAATGTCATCTTCTAAAGAAAAAAATGGATTGGTTGGATCACTTAGGTAATTGTGACCTGCCATTTTCAAATGAAAATTAACACCTAAAAAGAGTTATAAAATTTTTAGTTGAAAGTAGAAATTTATGACTCAATTTTGCACATAACTCCAAAATTTTGACAATAAATTAGTAACCAAATAAAGTATTCAAATTTACTAACCACTAAATAAAGCTTCTCTACTGTTAATTATAACTACTTTAAAAAAAAAACTAATCACAATAAAAAGAAACTGATATTACACTTTTTTAAAACATATTTCTTAACCTTTGTTTAATTTAATAACTGTTGCACTGATTAAAAAAATATACTTTAACTATACTTAATGAAATAAAAATACTAACAAATAAATGAAAAAATAAAGACAATGAGATACATTTATTTGTTTGATGTTTGACGTGTCCCTCCTTTATTAATACATAAATGCTTTAGTAATGATCCAAAATAATAATGCAATACAGCATATCAAGATCAAGCATTTGTGCTTTGGGCATGGACGGAAAGGATCTATAATTTTAATGTATATATTGATGCATACATATACACATTTATTAATGTGTTTTTTATTGTTCTGTCTTTCTTCTCTCTCACTCTCTGTTTATAAACTTATTATTTTTTTCAACAGGTGGAAGCAGCTTTCATTGTTATAAATTCGCGCGTTTAATTTTAAATTTATTGTTATATGCAGATATTGATTTTAAATAAAAAAAAGAAATATTTTATATAATAATTAAATAATAAATAAATAAATAAAATTATATTTATTTTGATTAAATTAGTGAAATATTCAATTAAATTTAAGTATTTTATGTACTAATTAAAAATTTTCCAAATGAGTAAATGGCAATTATATTAGAAGACTTACAAAATTAAATAATATTCTTACATTTAGAATCTCTTGACTATATATAAGGTAAAAAAATAAATAAAGTTACATTTTTTTTAATTTAAAATTTATTTCATGATTTGGTCATGTAAAATATTTTTTATACAGTATTTATAAATTAAAATAAATAAATAAATAAATTTCATATTAAAAATAAATTCATAGTTTCTCTTTTTTATACATATAACGTCTGATTAAACTTTGAATTAAATATAAGAATTAAAAATATATATCACATGTATGTTTTTTTAATCACAAAAAAATAAATTTCTATTTTTTCAATAAATAATTTTTATACAATTTATTTTATATACAAATATTTATTAAAATCTGTTCTAAGATTTTTTTGGTAAATTTTTAAATTTTGAATTTTTTATGTTTGTTTTAGTATCACAACTATGTAAATTATTAAATAGTGTATGTGTACATTTAGCTCTTGGTCTTTCAACTGGTGCATTTAATGCTGCTGTCCAAATCATAGAGGCTACAATACCAAGTGCTCGAGACATGCATAGTAATAATTGGTTGTAATTCATATCGTGAAGTCCATAAAACTGTTAAAATAAAAATGTTTTATTAATTAAAATACAGTTTTATTTTCATTATTTGAAAAATATTTACCTGGAATAATGGAGCTGCAATAGCACTTTGTTCTGCTACAACTGTTTTTCCTTTTGCTTTTTTTATCATTTCTGTATAAATTTTTGATAGATCTTGTGAAAGCTGCAGAAAGAATATTATCAAATTATAATTTTCTAAAATAATAAAAAGGGTGAAAAGTGAATCTTTTCCTAAATGAAAGAATTTTCCAAAATAAAAAAAGTAGTCGTATTGGCATATGGCACTAGCAAGCTGACTTTTGTCTTTTTACTTCTTTCAGTGTGGGAAGAATTTGCACCCAAAAGCAAAGGAAACCAATTTTGCAACAAAGTTGTTCAAGGATAAGCATAATAATAAAAATTTATACGTTAAATTATAAATTCAGTGCGAAAAAATTAACATTTTAAATTAAATAACTATTGTTATTTTCAATTTTTTGTGAAGTTTTGGCCAAATCGACACGAATAATTGGAAATATTAATATAGTTAATTAATTAAAAATGTTAATTTTTTTCTCTTGTATTAAACCTTAGGCTTTTACGGAGTGGGTGCAATTAAAATTATATTATTTAATTAATTTGTAAATAATTTTTTAAATTTCTAAAATCACTCGGGTTGCATATAGAAAGGCTTAAACTTAAAGTTATTTAAGTGCTATAAAAAATTTAAAAAAAATGTACATACTTTTACTTCTGGATTATTTGGTACATAATTTTTCACATAATTTTTTAATGCTTGATAACGTGTATCTTCAATATCTGATACTTTATGACCAGCTATTTGAAATCTCTTGTTGATAAGAGCATTTATAAAATTTGCCAAAGCTTCATTTTTAGGTTCACGACCAATTGCATTTTGAACTTTTGATTGGAAATCCATACACTAAAAAAAAAAATAAAAAATTTAAACTCTTAATTTATGAAAAAACTCTCTTTGCACTATTTAACGATTATTACTGCTACCGCTGCTGAGTATAGGGTTGTGACAGAATTTAAGCTTAAAAAAGCCTATAATCCAGGGGGGTAAAACAAAAATGTGTACTTTATTAAAAACTTGTACTGTAAGGAGGAGAAGGGGTAGCATACGCTTTGTAGATGTGAATAGGGTTAAAAAGTCAACTTAACCAGGGGAGCAAAGGAAAATATTATGGCCTTGATCGCACGTCAAGGATGGTAAACTGTGAATTGAGGCATTTATATTTGCTCCCATGGATAGACTGCAATTTTTCTTTCTCAGTGAAGAAAAATGCGTTTTTTTCAATTGCATCGTGAGACAAAAAAGTATTTTTGACCCACTAGGAAGAAAAATCATTATTTACAAATTTTTATTTGAGCTCAAATATCTCAAAATGTGTTGGGTTATTTTCCTTCTAATTAGGCCTAAATTTCTTGTTTTTTAAATATTTTTCACCATCTCAAAAAAGTCTGTGGGATAAGCTAATATGAAAAATCCAAATTAAAAAATGATATTTTTTAAATTAACAATTATTAGAGTTCTTTGAATTACCCACCAATTTACGTGATCAAATAAAAATCTCACCGGAAATTCAGAATTCTTGGAATTTCAAACAGGCATATAAATTTTGATAAGCTTTTGGACGCATGAACGGTCAAAATCGGACCACTTGGCACAGAATTTCTCGTAAAATGTGACAATCGAAAATTTACCAATTTTCGTAAATTTTTTATAAAGTATTTTCATAAAATGTCTAATTAATTATTCGTAATAGTTTATTGTATTTGTTAAAAAAATTTAATGTAATTTGTATTTGTAATAAAATGCATAAATTTCTCCGTAAATCTTATTCATGGAGCTTTTCGGAGTCAATGACCGAAGCACGCTGAGCTAGGAACTCCCAGGAAATTATAAAAACTCAAATAAATTCTTAAAAATTAATTTGCAGTTTTTATAAAATTTCTGATTTTTAATGATTAAGAATTAAATAATAGAATTTTTTAGAAGAAAAATTTTAATATCAATTTGTCTGACTAATTTCGACTTTATCTACTGATTTCAAAAAATTTTTATACCTTTTTGCTTCAACAAAAATATTTATAGTAGAAAATTAATAAATTATTGAAAGAATTTTGAAAACTGACATTGAAATTTTTTTTGCATATATATAAAAATAAAATATTAATCGCATTTCCGTACGTACTTGATGTAAAGTTCCTGTTCTCGGTTCATTAGCGTAAGCCAAAACACCAGCAGCTAAAGCTCGACTTGCATCAAATTGGCTTGAGCCCATAATTTGAGCAACATGTGAGCCGGGAACTCCCCCATCTTCATCACTTTAAAAAATTTTATTATTTTTTAATTACTAAAAAATTATTTAAAAAATTTTATTAAGTACAAAAAATAACTTACGCGTTAACAGTAATATAAAGGCGTAAGAAATCAGCTAAACTATCACGTTGAGATTCTGTGAAACATTCTGAGGTATTTTTCAAACATTGTAAAAAAAATTCTACCCAATCTTCTTGTTCAATTTTTACCCCAGATCCTTTTGTCTTTTCGGAATTTATGACAAGAGCTACGATTGCTGGCAGTGACGCTAACAGTTCCATGCTGTCTTCATAGATATGCTATTAAGTAGAAAATAAATTTAAATAATATGATTTTTTCGAAATAAATAAAAATTTTTTAAAACTGACCTCCCAATAAGTGTAATTCATAGCACCCGATTTTAATGCATTTTGTATATGGTGATTAGCATCTATTGTTGTTAAAGCAATTGCAAGTTTTCCAACAGGGCTAACATTGTTTGGTAACGATTTTAAGACGTTTCCAACAATGCCGCCAATTTCGACGCCATTTTTGGACCACCATTCTTTTCTTCTATCTCTTCTTTCAGTCCAATCAGCTCTTAAGGATTCAGTCTGTTCATGTGTTGGTATGTCACCAGTAACCAATAACCAAAATAATGCCTCTGGGCTAGGCGAATTTCCACGTTTTGGCAATAAATCAAAGACTTCTGGTATTGATAATCCTCTGTATTTCAACTTTTTTTTAGTTATAATTTAATTTTATTAATTTTTTCCCACTTTTTAATTTAAAATGTTCGAATGTTGTGACATGTGTGGGTGAAAAATGGTAAATTTTATTTTAACAGCATTCCGGAGCTCTGTAACTACCGAAATTTCTATGGGGAATCTAGTAAATTTGGGCTGATTTGAGTCAATCCTGATTTCCTGAAGCCAAAAAGCAATTAAACAAATTTTCTTTTTACAGAAAATTTCACCGCTATCGTCTTCGATTTTTGATATTCGATAATTTTTTTTAATTAAATAATAATTTATAATAATAAACAGTTTTGGTACATCAAATGGCGAGGAATAGATACTAACTTATGAATTTTTATTTGATACAAAAAAATTATCCAATATCAAAAATCGAAGACGATAGCGGTGCCGAGGAACTAAAAAGAAAACTAGATTCTCTATAGAAAATGTCGGTAATTACAGAGCTCAATGGATGGAAGCCTGGAATGCTGCTAATGTCCAAAAATAGATGAAAAAAAAAATAACGTAAAATATTTGAAATCAATAGCAAAAAATGTAAATATTATTACTCCGAAAAAAACTTACTCCAATTTGGGAGTCGACTTCTGAAGTTTCCCTAACCAAAACATCAACACCGTCGAGGCCCTGATAAATGTCATCAACTGTAATTTTAGTAACAACTTCTGGTCCATGCTGTTGCCTAAATTTCCTCAAAAGATCATGATGTAAAGGAATTTTTTCACATAAAGCTTCTTTTAAATCTGTACTAGTACTTGGTACGCCCCTGGTCGTGCTCAGCTGATTTTTATTTACGTAAATAAAAACATAAAAATAATGATTTAGTTCCTTGTTTTAACATGACATTTAAAAACAAATAATTAAAATGTAAAATATAATTATTTTTTAAAAATAATTATAAAAATTTATTTTAAAAAATCTACCTTTAGCACGAATCGTCCATTATCATCAGAAAAATTAGTCGACGAACTGAGTTGTTCGAAATTTTTAATCAATAAAGACAATGATTTTAAAAATTCATTTTTATATTTTGTTTTACGATATATTTGCAACATATTTTAATTTATATTTCGAAAATTCTATCAAAAATCAAAAAATTTATCATTATTTTAGGGCAATACAACTTGAAAATTTAGAAAAAATAAAAGGTTAGAACGTCATCATGATAATTAAAATAACCTATAAGGAAATGTTATTAAAAAAAATGTAAACAAAATTTTTAAAGGTTAAATTCTTTTATTTAATGTCTTGTTTTTCTTTTTTCACTGTTCACAAAAAAATTAGCAACAATTTTCACTATTTTTATATATATTTTAATTTTAATAATTGTATAGTGATAATAATAATAATAAATAACAAAAACAACAATTATTTAACAATATATTACTAATAATAAATATTGTATATAATTTTTTGTTTTAATAAGAAAATTTGTTTACAGTATAAAGATTCTAATAATACTGATTTTTTTGATGCATCATTATAAACTGCATCAAAATATATATTACTAAAACATGTGATATATACTATAGCTAATAATAATTATAATAACATTATGTGTGGCACAGTTTTTTATTATATATTTTCACAATATGCGCAAAATCTCATCTGATTTTTTTAAATTTCAAGGTAGAAATTCGTGTCATGTTTTTAATATACTAACAAAAACTGTCTTGCGGACTTGTTTTTCTGCTAATTTTTCAATTAGAGAGACAAGGATAGTAATGTGATTTTCATTTTTGCTATCCTTCTTCCTCAAACGTTAAATTAGTAACTATATGGAGAGTTTGCGTACTAACTCTTATATATAGATTTTCAGACAGTATATTTTCATTTTATTCTTATTTTATAGGCATTTTTATGAATTTTCTAACTATACACAGTTGTTTTTTTTTTTTAATATTTTAACAATAACAATTTTTATTATCAACTATTACATTCATTAATAATTTAATCTTAATTACAAAAATTTGTTTACTATATCTAATAAAACCTGCATTATTATTAGAAAAAAAATTGCAGTATTAATAGTTCCTAGAATATGCTATAGTATATGCCTATTTATAGTTTTATA
Source organism: Anagrus nilaparvatae (assembly GCA_022575985.1). NCBI lineage: Eukaryota > Metazoa > Arthropoda > Insecta > Hymenoptera > Mymaridae > Anagrus > Anagrus nilaparvatae. The sequence goes on along the minus strand of JAKSXM010000076.1, from coordinate 550,930 downwards.
AATGTGCGCAAACGCAAAGTTTTATTTTATTATTTTTTGGCACAAAGATTTCATCAGTCATTTTTTTATTAAAATTTCTACTTTTATATAATTAATTAATACGCTTATTGTTATTTTATTTTAAATATTTTAAATGAAAAACCAATCAACAGACTTTTATGAAAAGAATTTTTTTATCGCAGTATAAATTTTCAAAAATAATTTTTAAAAAATTTCTACTAAAATTATAAATAAATGTTATTATTATACTTTTTTGGCATTGACAGAGTTAAAAAAATTTTTTTTTTCTGCACAGCAGTCAAAGAGGATGAATTTCCCGCCACTGTCGCAGAAAAAATATAAGTGACCCTAACATAAAATCCAGGTTCGAGTTTGCCTCGGAAACAATTTATGTGCGTTCGAGCTATTCTTTAATTTTCCAACCATGGGTTTCAATAAACTATAACTTTTATTAAAAACATAATTTTTAAAATCATTATGCTTTTCTTACATCAATTACCTATATTACAACATTGCCTTAATTTTTAATTATTTTATTTTTATATATTCGATTTAATTTATATTTTTAACTATTTTACAGAATAAAATGATTGGAATGTTAGATTGAAAGTTTAGTATAGTATCGATTACAAATAAAAGTTTAAAAAATAATTTTTAACAAAAGGATTTTTGTAAAACAAGTGTAATTAAAAAAGTACGTAGTTATTAAATGCATTTTTTTAAGAGTAAGATTTATTTATTTGTGCGTTTTGTCACATATTTCAATTTTTTCAGTTTTATTAATTATTACAGATACATTCGCTACGACATTGATGTAATTGGCCTTTAATCATTTTATTTCAAAGAAAATTCAAGACCCATCGCAGTAGCGAATGAACCGCAGGTACAAGTTATGTGCAGGCTGAAAACTTTTTTGTTTAATAGCCTGGGTATATTACCCGTAATTTTCAAAAATGTATTTCTGCTCGAGTTATTTTTTCTTCAAATTTTCTACATTTTTTAGTATAGAATATTAGCATGGACTGATGTGCGTAACAATTTAGGCAGCTGTATGATTAACATAAGCCTTTGCTATTACTCAATAATTTTTGTATTAGGAGAAAAATTGTGCAAGCTTTATTGAATCAATTTTCAAAGCTTAAATATTTTCTTTTTTTTATACTTTTCTCATTTTATAACACTCTCAGACATGAAAGCTTAAAATAATTACTTTGGATATTCAATTTAAAAAAAAAAAATTAAGTTATAAAAACAGCCTTCAAAAGTTTTTATTATTTTATAATTGAAATAATATTTTTTAGCCTAGGCCGCAAAAATAAAGAATGGCCCAGATTGCGCGTAAATTGCAATCCGAGGCGAAGCCGAGGATGGCAAACTGCGATCTGCGACATTCTTTTTTTACGGCCGAGGCCAAAACATAATTTTTCTTCGTCAGTGGCTAGACAAGTATTTTTGAATCACACTGCGGCCAGGAAATACGTGCTTTCTGGCCACTGACAAGAAAAATAATTTTAAAAAGAGTATCTAGTTATACATATCAACATTATTTAAAAAATTAACATAGCAACTTGATAATAGTTCATTAAGCAACAAGAGTTAAAAAATTTTGACACTAGAGTGATCCTCAGCACTTTTATACTTAGCGAAAGCAGGCACGTATAGGCTTCTGGTTATGTCTCTAAAATCAAGCTTTTGTTGTGATGTTAAAAATTTCGGGCAAAAATGAGTTTTTGTATTCACCCTTAAATTGGCAGTCCTGACTTAAAACTAGTCTTTTTGAGATGACGAGAAATTACTGCTACTAATATTTGATCAGGCTAGTGTCTAAATCTTATCGTCCATGGTGCTTATTTTTTGTCTAACTTTCTTTCTGATGGACAAAATTATTAAATTACTGTGCGTTTTTCGCAATTTTTTAATATTTTATTTACAATAAACTTATTTGATTCAAAATAAATATTCATCAATTAAAATTCCAAATCGTGCTTAAAAATAATAAAATGTATTTACAAATTTTTGGTTATTCAATGTTTCATAAATCATAATTTAAAATTAATGTTATTATTATTTAGTATATTGCTTTCAGCTGGTTTTATATTTTAATTTTTCTTCAATTTTAATATTTTTTTTAGGCCGTTTATATTATTAGTATATTATGTCATAAAATATATAGTAATTAACGATTTTAAAAATTTTTTGGCATTTTTTATAGCAGGAGATGGACTGTTGGTTTAATAAGTATTTTTAGAAATATAGCTTTACGCCTTTGTTTTACCGAGTGTTTTACTTCAAAAATTTCAAAAGTGTATTCTTTTCTCCTTAGTATTTTGGAAACAAAAACTTGCCTTCGCCTTTAATCCACTTTGACAGATGGCTCTGCTTGAAATTTGATTAAATTGCTTACAAATTTAAACATTTGTTTGAGCTTACAAGCATTAGTTTGAAATTTCAAGTAGAGCAACTTATCATTAGGTAACATACATGTTCAATTTTGTCTATTCTTAATTTTTCCACATACAGTACAATACACTCTTAAAAATTTAGAGTAAAATATCACACAGGAAATATTTTGTAAATTTTCGAACAAGAAATACTTAAATTCTGCTCTTAAATTCAAAAATTCCCAAAACAAATCCTATTTTAACAATTCACGCATACAAAAAATTAGTAAATATAACTAAAATTACGATGTTGTTTACTAAATTCAGTTTAGTTAATAGTCACTATAAACTATTAGTAAAATTTACTAACAAAATTTGTTTATAAAACTAAAACCTCAATTTTTTTAGAAAAATTTACTAATTTTTTGGTTATATTTACCAATCTATGTTAATTTGTTTTTACTACATTTTTATAGGAGAATTTTACTATTATTTTTTTTGCGTGTTCAAATTATTAACAATCTTATAAAATCGTATATTTTACACATATGTTACATAATATACTATTTTTTATATAGACGTTTAACTTTTTATCTTATTCATAAAACATTTTTTTTTCAACTTTTTTTTTTTTTTTTTTAATTATCTTATGCAATAAACTTAATGTGTATTTGTAAAATCACGAAAATATTTTAATTCCTATCTAATTTATTTACATTTATTATATTTATAGATCTCACTTTTGGTTTTGTAATGTAATATTATTATTACGCTTATAATTTTATTATTATAATGGCTTTTTTTAAATTTTTTTTTTAATTTTCATGTTCATTTAAAATTAATTTATTAAATTATACTAAATTTTAGAATTTTCAGAAAATTTAAGAGATAAATATAATCACATATAATTGTAATTACTACTAACGGTTACTCGAATTTCGGGTCGGGTACCAAAAATTTCGAGTTTTTCGCTTCAAGTTGGGTCTGGTTTTGTGTAGCTAAAGAAACTTGCGATTCTGCAAACCATTTTCGAAAAATTTCAGGTAATTTCAGGTAACCGTACTCTGAAACTGTTTATCTACAATGAGAACGAATATAATTTCATAAGTTTACATTTCTTGTCAATTTAAAAATTATATTGATCCGGCCAAAAGAAAATTTAGGTTCAAAACATAATTTATGAGCGGCACTGATTACTAAAAATAGTTATGCTTACCCTGTTTACGAGTTTATAATAATTCAGAAAAGCTTACTAAAAATTATAGATAAGCATTAAAAGCTCATAAACATTTATAGTTACAATCAGTCTGTACAATTAAATGTGATTATATTTTTTGAGAAATAAATTTTTGAAAAAACTAAAAATCGATATAAGAAAATAAGAAATGATCACGTAAGTGTAAGTCTATATGTATACAATACATTTTAACTTAATGGATATATCAGATACAATTTTATTTACTGTCAAAGAAGACTACATTTGTCTCTACTACCTTGGGAATCATTTACTCTTGAGGATTGTGCTGATGTAGGTGATGGTGAAGTTGGTTTACCTTCGACAGCTTGAATACTCTTCATTAATTCACGGAATAACTGTTAATTAACAATAAAGATAATATAGAGTTAAATTAATCATTTTCTAGTACTAGTTGATTAATTGGCCTAACTATTTAATTCAAATTTCATTTATATATAATTTGGTGTTATAATTTATGAGATAAATTTAAGATTTTGAAAATTTTTGAAAAAATATTATTTGAATAGTTAATCGCAGTATTAAATAAAAAAAATTATTCTATGTGGGAGACTCAAAGTTGATTGGGTCTAAAGCTAAACACAGATGCATAATATTAGAATCAGAAATATTGTTTTCTAGTCAGCGGTCACAAAGCAAGTATTTTCCAGAAAAAGGCGCGTTTTCTCGTCACTAGAGCCGAAAAATTTTATGCGGTTCTTGTTCATAAATAAAGAATGCCCCAAATTTCAGTTTACCATACTTGACTTCGACCCGGAAAGTAGTTTACATGCAGTTTGAGAAATTCTTTACTTTTCTAAACGCGAGCCTTAAGGTCATTCTATCCACCTCGGGATGTTTTTTGCGCAGCATATTCGTAACTGAAATATTTTAGCCATATATTTATTTATAATAATTTTTTAATGAAAGAATCAATGCTTTTCAGTATTTGGTACAAGAATATAAAAAAAAATTGAAAATGTTTATTTGTTTAAACAAATAGGACCTTTTAAATTTTTGTAATTTTTGGCTCATAAAAGCCTAAGATTCCAGATCTGGGCAATTTGGATCAAAATTCTGCTTGGCTCAAATTAAAGATCATTCAATTCTAGGGGGAAGTATCGTGGGAAATTTTTCGCTAAACCTCTTCAATCAGTATTGAGTTACAGCTAATTGTTTATAAAATTTCGATCATTTTTAACTTTTTTTTTATAAACAATAAGCTGTAACTCATTACTAAAGAGGTTTAGCGAAAAATTTCCCACGATACCTCCTCCTAGAATTGAATGATCTTTAATGTGAGCCAAGCAGAATTTTGATCCAAGTTGCCCAGATCTGGAATCTCAGGCTTTTATGAGCTAAAAATTATAAAAATTTACCAAGTCATATTTGTTTAAACAAATAAACATTTTCAATTTTTTTTTTATATTCTTGTACCAAATACTGAAAAGTATTGATTCTTTCATTAAAAAATTATTATAAATGTGTAGGACTGTGTTTTTCGTTATATTATTTAAAAGAAATTTTAAATATTATAAAGAAAAATTGAACAGTCCCGATACTCTACGTGGGTTCTTCCTGCAGTTTTCCTTACGTAATGAGCATAATATGTTCATGTGAATACGAGTATTGAATGTTTAAGGTAAGTCGGACTGCAGCCGCAGAAACAATCAATTAATTAATTTGAAATTAATTAATTGATAAAATAATAATTTATAAATGTAAAAATATATACATTAAAAATTGTTGTAAAGGGTGCGTCCCGTAAATTCGTTTAAAAAAAAAAAAAAAAAAAAAAAAAAAAAATAAATATATTAGTCCTGTCGCCAGCAATGCTATTTAATGCCATAAAATGCCATAAAAGTTCCATGGAAAAAAATGGGTGTTATTTATGTTTTTTGACCTGCTAAACACGAATCCGGGGTCTATTTCGCAAAATTCGTGGTCAATTTTTTGTTATCAACAAATTATTGGCCAATTTTGCAATAATTTGTTAATAAAAAAAAATTGACCACGAATTTCGCAAAATAGACCTCGGATTCGTGTTTAGCGGGCCAAAAAACATAAATACCACCCATTTTTTTCCATGGAACTTTTATGCTATTTTAGGATTTTATGGCATTAAATAGCATTGCTGGCGACAGGACTATATGGCTAAAATATTTCAGTTAAAAATATGCTGCGCAAAAAACATCCCGAGGTGGATAGAACGACCTTAAATATACTACGGGTGGCCTGAAGGATCGGATTATATTATGTAAAAGTCGTGCACTTCGGATTTTACAACGAAAAATTAATGTCCAAACTATCAGAAGATTGTCCTCTTTCGGATTTAAATCTTTCATCGAGCTTTTTTTGAGTTATTTGATAAAACGTGTCAAAGGAGGAGGTGAAAATAAGCAAAAATTTCCCCTGCTTGAATCGGGTTGAAATTTTCAGGAAAGGCTACTTTTTTGGTTACCAGAAATGTGGTTAAACTCGTCTTTCAAAATATATAAAAATCAAAATATCGAGTAAATCAAAAAAAGAAAATATATTTCTATCTTGATTTTTGGTAAGTGTTAATAATTTTAGATAGGCTTAACCAAGGTGCACGAAACGGGCTAAAATTCATGTTTTTTTTGCGATAGCTCTTTAATTAAATAGATATATTTAAGGGTTACAATGAAATAAAAGAAGGAGTGTATGTGTTAGATTACTGTTTAAAAAATTTTCATGTTAAAAATAGGCCATTTTTAGCCCTGACAATAAAGTGAGTTAGGATAAAACGAAATAGTTGTAAAGGGCGATATTATATGAATTATGAACTCTAAAATATCCAGAATGCTGGGGAAAATTATTTAGTGGTTTAGAAATGGCTTAAGGTATAGAAATTGTTAAAAAGATTAATTTTTTACGCAAAAATATGTATTTAAAAAATTTCTTTGAAAAATGTTTGCTCGATATACTTTTATATTTTCCAAAACTTTTTGTATGATAAGGCGTTTACAAAATTCTGAGAAACCCGAAAGTATACTGTACGTATTTAAAAATTATATTTTAATGCGCTCGAGAAAAGAGGATTTAGTCAATTCTTGATCTCTTCATAACTTCCCCCATTTTGAATATTTACAAATTCATAATTTATTTATATATCTTCATTTTTTAAAATCGAATTAGGCCAAAAATTACCTATTTTTAATACGATCGTTAAAAAAAATTATATTCGTTGGACCTAAGCCAAGAAGATTGTTCCTATCAATAAAAGTATCACAAATTTGCTTGCTGTTGCTAAAAATTATTTCAAAATAACATTTAATATACAAGTACCTGTACAACTCGGCAATTGTATCTCGCACTACATTCAATGTAACTACATCTCCAATTTTTCCTAACAATATTTATAATTTCACGATTTCTCGCAGTGCCAGGATTGGGTGTTTGATAAATTTGATCTTGTTTGTTACCAACAACTAAAATTGGTACTGAACTCATATTTCTTGATTCACAAATTTGTTCTCTTAAAGTATTTATGTACTGAAAAACCAAAGAAAAAAAAATGAGTATCTTTAGATTATTGAAGTGTAAAAAACTAAATTAATTTACCTGAAAAGTATCATTATTGCTAATATCATAAACTAATACATAAGCATTTGCACTTCTTAAACCATAATAACGAAAATCAGTCCATTCTAAGTAACTATTGACAGGAAAATAAGGAATCGCTGGAAGATCAGTAATTTTCAGCTCATATAATTTTTCTGCCAATACGACACTTGGGTAATATGTTTCTCTTTTATCTGTTGGTAAATATTTATCCGAAAATTCACTCCATACGAATTGCTGTAAAATAAAATTACTTTTATTAAATTTCAGGCTAATTCAAAAAAAAAAAAATTACATTTTCAGTGAAATTAATATTTTATTTTTAAAATTTAATAATAAAATATTTTATACATACAGCTTTGGTATGGATATCAAAGTTAATTAATATTTAATTAAAAAGCTTTTAAAAAAATATCCTGTTTCTGCATATTTAATGTAATTTTTTTTTTGTAACATGATTCTTTTAAATTTACAATATTATTTTTTGTTATTTATTTATGATAAAAAAGGTATAAAACTAAAAATAATATTGAATATAGGTAAAAAATAAAAATAGAATTATTTTTCGAATTTAATATATTTTTAAATAAGTGAGTCATTCTGAGTCAAATTTTGAATTTTTTAAAACAAGGAAGAATTCAATTTTGATTGAAAAGAGCAAATTTATTAATTTTTTGCAAATAAACTATTTTTATTTACAGGAGTTAGTTTTAGCAGAGCTGATTTTTAGCTCATTTACGCTATTTGCTAATGAAACATCAAAATTTTAGTAGCGTACTATTTTAGAATCATTTTTCCAAATTTTTTTTTAGTAGGACATTGTGGTTTAATATTTATAAATTTGTAATATTTACTTGGTACATGAGTATTTTATTTCTTAAACAGTATATTACCATAAAACCACTGGTCAAACTAAAAAATTATTAAACCATTTAGCCATAAACCCACCAAAACCTAAATGAAAATTCGAAAAAAATATCACTTCAATTAATTTTTTAATATCTTTTTTAAAATAGTCAGTGAAAACAAGCTAAATCTCTGAATATCTCAAAAAAAAATTCAAAATTTATCCTAGAATGACACATTTAAAAATAAACTTTATATTACAGTAGCTGCCTATATTTTAATATAAATTATTGGAATATTTTTTATTTTATTAATATAATTAATAAGTATTTAATTATATAATCTGTAATTATTTTTAAAAACACGAAAAATATTTTATTCATAATGAAAATTTAATTATGATAGATTTTAATTCAACTATTTATGAAATTTTAAATGAATTTATTTTAAAATTTTAATTTTATAAATTCTGTGAAAAATTATTAATGCACTCGTACATTATAAGTTCAAAAATTAGTACAAGGAACTTTGAAACAGCAGATAACAGTTGATTTCTTAATTATCTATTAGTATTTATCTTATTTACTACTATAAAAAAAATGTATTTATTTTTACAAAACGATATTTTTATTTACATGATTTTATTATCGTTTTATAGATGTATTGTCTTTTTTCATCTAAATAGTGAATTTTAAGCCTAAAAATTTGGTATTATACTATCAGGATAGACTTTTTACTATAAACTCCAGTAAAAATGTGGGGAGGGGGGTTGCATTTTTATTGAAAACTACCAGATTTGGTTTAATATAGGTTTTTTGGGTCGCTGATCACAAATTTTGGGATATTTTTTAAAAGAAATTTGGGCTTCATTTTCAAAAAGTATAAGTATGCTATAGTATAGGCCTGGAGCATGGTTTTATTTGCAATTTTATTTGAAAGCATGTCCATGAAATTTTTCGACGGTAATTTTAGTTTTTGGGGTCACTGATTCCAAATCCGAAGTCCATTTTGACCTAACGTGGTCCAATTTTGCGTAACTGCCCATTTTAGGTAATTTTTAACGTTTTTTTGCCATTTTATGTTAAAATTTTGAATATATTACTATTTTTCTCACACTACGCTAATATTTTTTGGGTCTCTATACCTAATTATCATATCTACTCATACAAAAAAAAATGGTAGCCCATATTAGGGACTCTTTGGCTATTTTTCACGCTGAAATAATACCAATTTTTATCTACAGCTTGTGGCTTTCGGGTCGCTGGTCAATGGTATTTTAAAACACGTTACTTTTTTTTACTATTAAAAGGATGAAAATACTCGTAAATCGCCTATTATGGGCCACTGGACATTATTTGTTAAAAAAAGATGTGTTATTTACGTTTAGTGACCCGAAAGCCGTAGAAAACAAGCTGTAGAAAAAAATTGGTATTAGTTCATAAAAATAGCTTAATTACCTTAAAAACGTTAAAAACAGCCTATAAGTGCCTATTATGGGCTACTGCACCGTTTTTAGATAAATTAAAAATAATATTCGATAGAACTACCTTAAAATACTCAAAAACCAGAAGCTGTAGATAAAAATTGGTATTATTTCATAAAAATAGCTAAAATTAGCCCAAAAAGCGTGAAAAATAGCCTAAGAATCCCTAATATGAGCTACCATTTTTTTTGTATGAGTAGATATGATAATTAGGTATAGAGACCCTAAAAATATTAGTGTAGTGTGAGAAAAATGGTAATATATTCAAAATTTTAACATAAAATGGCAAAAAAACGTTAAAAATGACCTAAAATGGGCAATTACGCAAAATTGGACCACGTTAGGTCAAAACGGACTTTGGATTTGGAATCAGCGAAAAACTAAAATTACCGTCCAAAAATCCCATGGACATGTTTTCGAAAAAAATCGCAAATAAAACCATGCTCCAGGCCTATACTACTAGTAGTTACTTAAAAAAAAATTTTTTTTTTTTTCTGTTATTGGGTGAAGTTACACACTAAACCTAAAAGAATTTTTTGTTACCCAGAAAAGAATTAAATTTTATTTATTTATTTATTTATTTCACATAAACAGTTCGGAGGACCAATAAAAACAAATAAATTAATTTCTAAATGATTTTCTTTCAATTTTAATTCCGACTTAACCTTTTGAAAGTTATGAGGGTTTTGTTCTCAAAATAAATTCCGAAAAGAATTAAAATTTGTTTTAAAAGAATTAAACTCAAAATAAGTCCTTTTAAAAAAATTAAATAAACATTAATTCATTTCTTTTTAACAAAAAATTATTTTGGGTTTGGTGTGATATATTATGCATTTTATTTAAATTTTTTTTTTATTTCAGGACTGAATAAAATACATCATTTTTATGCATTTTTTGCTTTGAGTTTTTTATGTTAAAGTCAATAAATTGTGTAATTTGCATTTAAAAATTTCTATAAAAATGAAATTTTTTTGAAAAAAAACCATATACAGAAAAGTTATTTATTTATTTTTACATGTAAATCCAAAGATCAAAGAAAGTTTATGAATATTAAAAGCATATTCATGTGAATATAAAGTCAACATAATATAGAAAATTTAAAACTTGTTCAGAAAATAAATTTTATAATAATAATAATAATAATAATCGAAAATCTTTATTTTGAGAAAGATAAAAAAAGCGAAGAAAAAAACAGAGTACATTAAATATATTAAAAAGTAATTGAGTAAAACGTACCCTAATAATACTTGTTTTTCCAACCCCTGCAGCACCAAGAAATATAACTTTAACACGTTCAAGTGTATCAGCTGGACTTTCTTCTTCATTGCCAATTGTCGTTGGAAATTCTTGTTCGAATAATTCTGGACCACGATTTTCTAAATAATCAAGATCTAATTCTGTAAAAAATAATTTCATTATTTTGTGGTTTTAGGCTAAAATTAACAAAGTTTTAAGCGAAATTCAATTAACTGTTAATAAGTTTGTACTAAAATTAAATACTTTATTTTTTATTTTTATAACAAAATTAACAAAATATTTATATTCAAAGAAAATTAATAACTAAGCAAAACAATTTTTTTATTCTCTTTTCTGTATAATAAAATTGTAACAGTGTGAAAAATAAAGATAGCTTATAATAACAGAATAAAACACGAAGATTATATACTTTTTATATTTAAAAAAAAAGTACTTTTATTGTGAAAAAAAAAATGAATAAAGAGAAGAAAAAAAGTGCTTTTTTTCAAGTGATTTCCGTGCTTTGTAATTTTCTATATTGTATATTCAAATGACAAACGTGGCATATTTTAAATATAAAACCAAAAAGATAGAGAAAATATATAAAATTAAGTAACTTTTTGTGTTTTTCTTCAATTTTGTAAAAGTTAATTTATACTTTTTTGTTTTGTTAATTGTTTGAAAATTTTTGGTTTTTTGAATTTTTGGGTAGGGTAAGATTTATTAGGATTGGTTAAAATTGGGTTATATTAAAATTTATTTTTATACAGAAAAAACGTTATGCTGTGGGTTTTATAACTTTACGCTAGTAAGTTTATGGTCAAGAGAATAAATAAGTCACAATACAAAAATTCTGCTTTTAGTTAACTGAGTCAGACTTAAAGTACTTTTAATACACGAAAAAATAAATCTCATAGCAACGATGGAGTAATATGTTTACGATTAAAATTTATTTTCCAACATATAAGTACAAAGCAACGATAAATCAGTTTTATTGTGGAATTTAAGTATCACAGAAATTTCCATACACTCAAAAACCCATATTTTCTGCATTGTACCAAAATCCTTTTGCTTAATTTTTCCACTTAGTTTTGCAGAAAATATTATAGAACGAACACATATTTGACTAGATTGATTTGAGTAAATATTCAACTGATTACTTGATTTTCAATCATTAGTTGAATTTTGAGCTTATAGTGTATTAGCCATTCATCCAGAGTTCATATTTATCCAGTATGTTTTTATTTCAAATTTCAACACTTTGGTTGAGCTATTAAAGAATTACTTGAGTTTTCGATAAAAGCAATCAGGTCAAACATTAATCAAAATTGAAGCATGAATTTTTAAAAAGCTTTTGAAAAATTTTTGTTGAATTAAAGCAAAAATATAGTCTCTCTGATAAATTTTATTCAAATAATCAGGCTTCTTGAACAGAACTTAAATTTTTAGACTACTTTTTTGATACCCTTCTTAAAGATTGCTTAGAGTTCTTGAATAAATAAAATGCAAATTTTACGTCTTTTAAAAACAGAAAAAGAATCCAAATTATGTCTGAATACGCCTGATTAACAAGAAACAAAATTTTACTTGAACAAAAAAAAAAATATAAATAACAAAAAAATTATCCTGAATTATGCCAATCAACCCCCATCACTCAACTTTATCCCAATCTCTTAAAAAAAAGTATATATTCTAAAAATAAAAATTCAATTTACTTAAAATATATGTAACAAAAAAAGAATAAGTAAGCCGGATTATTATCTATACATCTAGAAAAATCTTGGATAAACACACACACACACACACACACATATCCAAGATACATAATACATAAAAAATCTTTTTTATTTATTTAATCTATCATAATTTAATACTATTATAAAATATTACAAGTATAAAAATAAAACGGATTTAGAAGCAATGAAAAAAATTTAATTTTAAAATATTAAAATACTACCAAGTAACGCTCTGTTCGATGTGAGTGTAAATTTTTCATTATCCCAATAATTTGCCATATATAAAAAACATTTATCTGTTAATATTGTAAATTAATAATTTAAACACTAATTTAAACATTTCGTAAAAAATTTTTACAACAGTTTTTTTCTCTCAGTGTATTTTAAGTAGAAAAATCTATGTTTAGTAAGACCGAGTAGTTATAACCGGCGTGAAGCGCACGAGACGACTGACCTCTCCGGTGTATAATATATTTTCAAAATGTGCACACATATACACATTAGTTATCTTTTTATGTGTATTATATTTAGTATAGGAAGATGTCATCTTCGCTCTATATCCCTACTTTTAACTGTCTGAAGTACATTTTGGTGCGCTGTAAACTGTTTTTTCTTTTTCATATTAAATTTACATATATTTTTTTTATGCATTAAAAAGATATTTGTTTTTTAAATAAATAATATCCTTTGATATGTACAAAATTTACACATACACTTTTAAAATTTTATTTATGTTTGATGGTTTTCAAGATCCTCGGAACGAAATTGAAATTCATAAATGGGCGAATATTTCTGAAGTGCATATGAGTTGCATGCATGGCTTGCCAAATCCGTTTCAAGATATTTTTGGTTGAAGTTATATATAAACAAAATAATTTTCACAATTTTTAAGCGGTTTCAATTTTTTTCCGTTTTTTGATCATTTCTAGCTTTTAGGCATGACCTCCGGCATGACTTTTCTTCTTTTTTATTTTAAACTTGTATCTTTCCATAAAAAATTTCCCGTAGAATCCTATTCTGGGGTCAAAAATTGTATTTTGAGAAAATCAGCTTTTAAGCTTTAGCATTTCTAGCTTCAATAGATCAGCAGCGGATAACTCAATTTTCTTCCTATGGGTCTCAAAATACTCGTTTGTTCATGTAATTTCAATACCTAGAATCTGTTTTTTGGAGCATTTTATTTTGGAGCAGTTAGATCGAAAAATAGTAATATTTAAAAAATGATTTTTCACCAATTTCAAATTTGCTGATTTGAGTCCCGTGACCGAATTAATATCTGACCAAAAATTTGGCTACCTCGGGAAATTTTACATAAGAATACCAATGTAAGTAAATCAAATTATAACTTTTAAGTTTAATATTTTGCTATTTTCACAAAAACCGTTGAAAAGACACTTAAATTGGTATTTCTAGTAAAATTTCCCGAGAAATCCGAATTTTAGGTCAGATTTTAATTTGGTCACTTGGCGATATCTCTTATATTCAGTACTAATTTTTATATAGTAAATTTTTCAAACAAATAATTATCATCATTCAAAATGTTGTTCATAATGTTTTTGATATTTTCTCCATAATTTTGATTGATGGATGCAGAGAAAATGAAAAAAAGAAAAAAAGCAGAATAATACTAGACTTTTTATGCACAGGTGGCAGAAAAGATACCTGGATCCACGCGTAGCCAACTAGTTTTCATTTATAAAATTGAAAACCAAAAAACGCTGAGTTTTAATATCTAAATAATAAACATATTTAAAATACCAGTTGGTAAATATAAATATTGATGATAAAATATCAAGGGATTTGTAACTAAAAATATTACATATTTACATATTCAAAGTTTATACAGAAAATAGTTATATTTAATAATACCAGTTTATATTTTGTATAAATCTAATATTTATTAAACTCCTAGGGCATTAATATAACTTTCAACAAAAATTTTAAAATATATTTTTAATCATATTATACATAAAGTATATATACTCTACAAAATTTATAATAAAACATTATTTTAAATTATGAAATTATTTCTGCAACATTAATTTATTATTTATTCAGTATTATTTTAATATTATATTTGTAGAAAATTACTTGAAAGCTTCAGAAAATTAATAAATAAAATTTTTCTACTCATTACATTAATATGGTTTCAAATAATTATTTTATAATTAAAACTTTGTAATTATTTTATTAAAAAAGTAAAAGAAAATTTTTTTGGTGCAATTATGTGTATCTACCCTAAATTTGCAGACTCTTTTTTAAATTTTTTTTACGTGCACACAAAAAATTAGTAAATGTAACCAAAATTACGATTTTGTTTACTATAAATTCAATTTTGTTAAAAGTCATTATAAATTTTTAAAATAATTTACTAATAAAATTTGTTTTTAATTTTACTATTCTTTTTTTGGGGTTCGCAATTGTATTAATTTAAACAAACATCAAAATTTTGCATCACAAGCGGATTTTTTTTTCAGTGTATATAGCTAAGTTTTTAATATCGATGTTACATTAAAATATCTGAAATTTTCAAAAAAATTATCGAATATTTTGATTTTGACAGTGAAGAAGTTGAGGAAGTGTAATAGAAGGATTTAGATTGATGACCCTTTATCATTCATTATTCATAGAAAAAAAAAATTACTTGGTCATTTTGAAAAAATTCAAACATTTTCAAATGGTCTTTTTTAGAATAAAATTAATAAATTACTTTTTTTACTTTAAAAAATAAGTATACTGATTTTTCAACGAATTTTTCTATATTTTGGGTTACGTAATGCGAATATGAAACCCGTTTTTACCAAAAATTTTATAGTTGCAAAAAGCTCTAGTTTTTCACGATATAAAATATTGAAAAAATCAAATGAAATAACCTAATTTTGCTTTATGTGGGCCACTAGAGTGTTGTGGGTAAAAAATATTATATTAGCCCCATAAAAAACATTAGTAATTGATAAAAATCTTGAAAAACCGCAAAAAATAATCTTCAAATTCTTATTGTGGACAACTGGACCTTTTCTGTATTTCATATTTGTATTTAAAAACCTGAAAAACAGAAAAATTCGTTGGCAAATTTCAATGGATGATTTGCGTAATTAGTAAAAGTTCATAGCGAACCTTTTCTTCACATTTAAAAAAAAAAATAATTTTCTTCTCCATGATTTGACTGTAGTATATTGCCAAACATAGCTTAGAAGAACGGGCATACATTATTCCAGTGATCGACAGCTCAATGGTTAGGACACCGCACTGGTTTGATACGTGGTAAATCAAGGTTCGAGCTCTGTTTTTTATCGTGAGAAAAATAAATTAATGAGTTTATATCACATGTTTAAGATTCCATGTTAAAGGAAGATCCAGTCAAGTGAGTTACGAAATCCTAGAGAATAGTCTAGCACTCTTTAATACTCATTTATATTTATCACTACAGAAAAATTAAAAACTGGTACTTAAGAAAAGCTAATTAGATTGTAGCAAAAATAAAAATAACTTCATTATCTTTTTTAAGTAAAAGATCTTGTGAAAAAATTCTACCATCTAATTCCATTGAAAACTTAGGCAGTTTCAAGTATCGCTATTTTTCTTCATCTATGGCAGTGAATTTGTAGAATTTATTCTGGTATACTGCATTTTACATTTTGATCAAACGATCTTTTGATGTTTAATTTGAGGTTGATTATTTGAAGTATTTTAAAATATTTTTATTTTTTTTTCGATTATTCAAAGAGAAAAAAAATATATGTACTTTTTTTTCTTTTATAGTTCAATGAACTTCGCCGAATATTGACTTTTTGATTAAAATTTTAAAAGATCTAAAAACATGTATGTATTTAGAATTTTTATTTAAAAATATTTTATTTAAAACATTTATTTATCTCGAATTCATCTTTTATTTATTTTGAAATTTTCAAAAATTTTCTAAAAATAAAATTTTATGACATTTTATAGTTTTTTTAGAGGTGGTGTTCGCTCATTTTGGACTCTCGGGGAGAAAATTATAAACTCCAACATCTCAGTTACTTTTGAAAATGAAATTTATTTGATAATTTTAACTTAAATTCCTAAATATTGCAAAAAAAAATCTAAAAAAGGTAGTTTCTGCTGATCGAAAGGTGATTTCCTATTTACAAATTTTTCCAACTCCAAATCAAGCTCCAAGTACATTTTCATATTTTCATGCTGCATCATATTATCAAACGAAAAATCCAGTCAATTCAGCTTTTTTAGGTTAATTCATATGTAATACATTTTTGTTTTCATTAACGAATAAAATTCATTTTATATTGTTAAAATAGGATAGTACGTGATTATAATAGAGTGCTGTAAATAAAAAACTAAAAAAAAGTTTTATTCGAACAGTTTGAAAAATATATTTCAATTATCAAAGTTATCTGGAGTTCATATAATAGTAGTTGTTAAATCGCGTATAGTTTTTAGTATTTTATATAGAAAACTAAATCGATCATGTTTAAGCTTTTTTGTTTATTACTATTTTTCTATTATTATGATTGAAGTAACTGCGTATAGAAAATTTAATCTTTTTATATTTTTTTTCATGTTTCAAATATTTAAAAAAAAAACCAACAATTTAAGTAAAAAAAAAGTTTTGGTGTAATATAATTTTTTTAATTTGAAAAAAAAAAATTTCTAAAAATAATCTAATTAATTAAAATTTATAAATTAGTTTAATTAAATAAGCTGATTAGCGCGTGGAAATTGTTGGTGACTTTTGATATAATTTCAGAAAATTTTATTCTGGATTTTTGTCCCATCTCATGACTATGCTTCTTTTTTTTAACTGAACTGTTTAAATTGCTTGAAATTTTAAGTAATTAAAGGAATGAACTTGAATTTTCAAGCATTTATTTAAATCCACTAAAAAAGACTTTAGAAAAGCTTAAAATTTATTATCTTTAAGTTCTTGTTCTTACCAGGCCCTGATCAGGCCCTAAATTCCACTTCAAATTATTCTAAGTTCCTAAATCGAAAATATTTTAAGTCCATCCCCCCCCCCCCCCCTAAAAACGTCAATATTTCATCCTCCCCCTAAAAAGTCACTTTATCACCCCCTTTGCCGAGCCAAACTTTTTAAAATACCCCATCAAATGAACATGTTCCAGGTTAAAAAAAATTACTTTTAGTCGAATTTTAGTTAGGGAAAGTTAAAATTTAAAAAAATAAGCGGTTCAGGGAAGTTAAAATTTTATATATTTCTTTATTTTTAATCGTTATGTGCATGGGTGATATTTTATAAATTAATTAATTATTTAATATTTGCGGACGCTCCTGGGTTTAAGATATTAAACTGTACTCGTATTCACTCTAACATTTTTTTGTCCGAAACATAAAAAAAATCACAGGCAATAATGTTTTATCAAATACGTTCCCAAAGAAACCGCCAGGAATGAATTATTAACATACGAATTGTTGCTACCTGAATCTAAACAATGGCATGCAGGCTCCTCTTTTCAAGTCCAAGAAACAAAGAGTTCGGATTCCCTGCCCTCAAAAATATGATTCCTTCCCTTATTCAATTATTTAAAATCTTCAAATCACTTTTTCGAGGGTTCAGTTTTTTCTACTGATTAATTAATGACATTAGCTAAGTTATCTATTTATTTATTATTTATTAATTACCAAAATTGCTATTGACTGTGATAAAATTAATTACCCTATATTGACATGAATTTGTGAATTATACATACTTTCCCCTATCCTTACTTATACTTACACTACTTTGTATATTATCAATTAACTAATTTATTTATTAAACACTATTATTGTTATTATGTTGCTCTACTGATTTTTCTTTTCTAAAACTATTATTATTATATTCTAATTTTATTCTATTCAGATTTAAAACTGTTTTTAAAACTTTAATTTTTAAAATTCTCAATTTTAGTCGTCTCATATATTATGAAAAACCTAATTTCGAAATTTTAATTGTGTTTATATGGAACTTTATGGATTAAAATTAGACTTATGTAAACTTTTTACCAGCATGGCTTGAACAAAATGCTTCCAAAATGTAATCATATTTGACCAAAAACCATTTTTCTTTCATGATCTTGTGCTAGGTTTCATTTTAATTCTTTATTTTCAGAACAAAACAAAAATAAAAATCGAATTAAATAGACTGTACTGTAATTAATGAGGCATTGATTTTATCAATGTCAATTTTGTGAATTTAATTCTAACTATTAAAAAATCAGATATTAAAGATTCATTAAATACTAAGAATTTAATTGACTTTAAAAAGAATCTAATATTAATTTACGATGTACTTTCTTTAATTCTTGTTGAATAAAAATTAAATTTAAAATCAATTTTCATAAATGGGTGATTCAAAAATTACGTAACGCCGACAGGGTAATCAGAAAATTTTTTAAATAAGCGCACTGGGGTTCCCAAAATCCCAAAAAAGGGCGTTACGTTTTTTATGAACGACCCCAAATATTATTTGTACTTTTATATTTTTTTATTATTTTTAAAAGAAAATCATAAAATAAATTTTGGCAAGAATCATAACTTATAATATAACCAAGTAATAAACTTTTGTACAAACTGTTTCCTTTAAATCATAAGCAACCCTATTTAAATATTCTATTTTAAATTCAAAATATGTATCATACTTAAAACTTCTTATTCAATTTGATTTACTAAATTCAATGTATTTTACCTTCTTTAAATATTAATGTGTATTCATATTTAATTTTTACTTTAATTATCATTCCTTAAATTACTTATACAAAAATTTTTTATAAAAAAAGGAAAAAATGTCTTTAAAAAACAGTGTACTTGAAGTCAATTACCAGTTTATCTATAATTGTGTATCTCTTCCTTGTCTTAATTGTATTGGTTAGATATATATTGTATTTGACAAATTAGAAAAACTACTTCACTAATTCTAGTAAATGCCTTTTAGTAACAGGTTTTTAAGAAACATTGTCGTTAAAAAAGAAAGAAAAATAGTATTCTTTAAAAAAAAATTCTAAGCTTTAAGTTATATAGAAGAAATTAAGTTTATTACCCACAAGAAAGAATAATTTTCGTTATAAAGTAAGAATGAGATTTATAAAATAAAATCTTAAGGCTTTTTGCAATTTATAGTCTGGTAGTTTAATTAAAAAATTACTGCATAATAAAATCTGTAAATTAGATTATGTGCTTCCAACAGTGCTTCCTTGGTGCCTGAATTAGATACTAAATTTCAATTTGATTCGTACGTTTTAAGAATTATATTTAATTCAAAAATCAAAGTAAGGGTGTAATTCAGTTAAAATCCACTTCCCTACCTGATGAGTTTTGTAATCCTATAACGCAAGCTTTTTTCTATTAGTTATTCTGCTTTTTTAGGGTCGCTTATTACAAACTTTGAGGTTTTGTATAGTAAAAATAAGAAATTCTCTGATGATTGGCGATTAAAAATTGAATAATATTTGTTTCTTATTTGACCATAAAAAATGTGGATTATTTATAGGGGGATATAAGTAAACTCTACTAACAAGGGAAGTACATTATCTTTGGAACACCAAATTACACCAAAATAGTTATGGATTAGTTTATTTTTTATATAAAGATTGATATGTCTATTTTTTATTTCTTTGATATTTGTTTAATAAACTAAGGGGGAATTATATTTATTTAAAAAAAAATACCAACTACCTTTCATACATGCCCATGAGTCTTCTGGGCCTAGAAACGTAGGGATTAATATCACAAAATAGGGTTTCTGGTCAATTTTCAATGAAATTCTAAAAACTGACAAGTTAACCAAAATACTTCTGTTTGCGGTTTCATTGTTTTGGTGTAAGAGTCACTTTTCCGTAAATTGCAATTTTTATCACTATTCTCTGATCGCTTTAGCCAATTAACCTAATAGTCATTTTTGGTCAAAAATTACAAATTTTTAAATTGCTGTGAAAATTGAAATTCTTGATGAAAAAAAGTTTTATAGGTCTCAAAAATTTTGTATAAACACCAAGTTTTCAAAAAATTTTTGCTTGTCTCATTCTCTTGAGCTGTTTTGTAAAAACGATTAATTTTGTAAAAGTTAGCAAAAGTTAAAAGTGAGCTTTTTTAAAAAATTAAAAAATTAGGACTCTGACTTTAAATTATCATGTCAGCAACTTGAAAACTGATCATTTTGGGCCAAAAATGACCATCTGGTTAATTGACTATAGTCATGGAAAAATTAGCGATAAAAAAACTTTAGTTTATGGGGTTTGAAAGGTGACACTTTTACAACAAAAAAGATCAATCAGAAAAGTTTGATAAAGTTTTAGCGTTATATTCAAAATTACCAAAAAACCCTATTTTATTTATAACAAGAGCTTTGATAGCTCAGTCGGTAGCGTGTCAACTTTTCGATCTGAACGTTACACCGCCTGACTCAGACAAAATATTTTCAGTTTTTTTTTCTGAAAAAGATTAAATTCTGAAATTATTTCTATCATTGCTTTAGGGACTGTGACATCCGCATAATGTTAGTTAAAAAAAAAAAGAAAAAAAAATGGCATTATGTAGATAACGCGGTCCAGGGTAAGACCATGTGCACTATAAGTTGGCATGGGAACAGGAGAAATTATGCGATTCTCTGAGGTTAATAACATAGGTTAACAACGCACATAAAACATTTACATAACACAAACATTTAAACTTGCACACACTAAGGATGAAAGACCTTATAAAAAAAGCAACATAGTAAATCTAGCAGAATAAAAATCATACAACAAGCATAACAAACAAGAAATAAAAGCAACTCTAAAAAGTGTAAGCCTTAAATTTCTCACAAAAACAATAACCATAACCATAACCCTATTTTATAACATTAAGCCCTGATGGCCCATTGGCATGAACGGAGGGTGATCGACCTGTTTTTTCAACATAATAAACTTATACACAACCATTTAATGTAATTTGGTGTTCCAAAGATAGTGAACTCCCATTGTCAGTCTAAAATTTACAACCACTTGTTTTTTTGTAAAAAGTTTAATATTACAGTGCCATGTTGCTCGGCTAGAATTTTATTGTACATTTAACCAAATCCTCTGAAATTACCAGTTCAAGCTTTTTTTCATTGTGTATTCAAAGCAGAGTTGGGCAAATACTCTACTTTCGGACCGGAGTATCAGTATTTACAATGTATCTTATATGGGCGCGCTTAACGCGCGGTCCACTTGTGCCCAGCTCTGATTC
The DNA here is from genome assembly GCA_022575985.1 of Anagrus nilaparvatae. Taxonomy (NCBI): domain Eukaryota; kingdom Metazoa; phylum Arthropoda; class Insecta; order Hymenoptera; family Mymaridae; genus Anagrus; species Anagrus nilaparvatae. The sequence continues at coordinate 529,231 of JAKSXM010000076.1, read as the reverse complement.
AAAGCAGATAACATTATAATTCTTTTGTATTTTAATTGTTATTAAATTAAATTTCACTTTTTACCTTATTTATTTAATCAATAAAATTTTTTTTTACATTAACCCTAAAAAAAATTTTCACTAGATATGACCATAAATTATGTTGATGGTAATGTTTAATGACCACAAGTGACCACAAGTTCAGGTCATATAATGGAAAAATTTTAGTAAAGAAATTATAAAAAAGCAAAAATTTTTTAAATTACATAATAGGCACATAACGTTTTAAAGATTTCATTGTCAGATTTTTTTTATTCAATTTATCCATAAACGGTGTCAAGTGAGCTACATACAAAAAAAAGTAAATTGCAAAGTTCATTATTCATATAGTAATATCCCGTTAACTGAATTTTAAAACACTTGAAAAAAAAAGGTTTTTTGGTACAATGCAAATCAAAAATTTACAAAATTTAATTAAAAATAAAAATTCAATTGTTTTTTACTTTAAAAAAATACTTACGACAATGCTTTAAAGCTGGGAGGCTTCTCCTCCTCCTTCCACTTGCAGTTTTCGTACCTATGATTATTATTATTATTTAGCTGGATAAATTCCAGCTGTTTAATTTATAAAAAAAAAATTAAATAATTTTTTTAAAAATTTTAAATATTTTTCTAAGTTTCAAAAAGTAAAATCACAGCTCTTCATTATTTATTTTAAATTTACACTTTCATTTTTTACTATTACTACTACTACTACTTTAATGAACACTTTTTATTATTTTTTTATATATATTTTTACTATCCACACATTTTATTACTACTTTAATATTGTCGTCACATTAAATAATTATTTTTAATTTATGTAAAAAATTTTCTGGTTAATTTAGTACTTTATTCAACTTAAAAATATTTAACATTTTTATAACAATTAACAATTTTTTATCAAAAAAACAACTTGTATCTAATTCTATTTCAGCACTTTATTCAAATTTTTTGGTATTTTATTGCATAACCAATCTTAAGAATAATTCATTTTTAACAATTTAAAAAAAAAAAAAAATTTTTTTGCCACTTTTTTGGGGTATATATGGATTATATATACTATTATTATTATTACGATCGACTCGTCTATTCAACACTTTTCATAATTTTCTTTTTTATTTTCGTTAAGTGTCTTTTTATTCACCCACATTTTTGTATTCAAGTAGGTATTATATTTCGAAATCACCCTTTTTTTTTCTTCTTAATCTTTAGAAAGTCAAAGAAAAGTGTTTTTTTTTTAATTACTCACTTTGTAATATGCAAAAGAATCATTTAATCGTTAAAGAACAAAAAGAATTGTTTAAAAATTAAATAATAAAAATTTCTTTAATATTTCTCCACTTTTATCAAATATTAATCATTTTTTAAAATATTATTTTATTGAAAAACACAGGCACATTTTCTGCATAATGTATGGTAAACACAAGTTCATATACATATTTATGTAGTATTTTATGTATATTTGTAAAAAGATGTGAATTTATAACACACGAGGTTCAGTGAATCTCTTTTTTTATGTATGTGTGTATTGTATAACATGTAGAAAGAAAGACAGATTTATAGAAAATTTAAGATGTGCTAGAAGAGAATAAAATAAAATTAGAAAATAAAAATTGGGTGGTTTTAACCTCCCTAAATGAAAACTCGATCGAAACTTTACTCAGAAATGTAGGCTCGCGCCACTTTTATTTATTGCGCAAGCGCTTTTAACATTTTCTATAATAATTCAAATTTTATGTAACTTTGTATATTAGACTTTGACTTCTTTTTTAATTTTTAAGATATTTTATATATAAAAGAGAAAAAAATTGGATTCTGAGGATTTTAAGTCAATGATATTTGTATTTTTAGAAAGTTATACAGTAAACTTAAATTTTTTTTTAATGATGTAAACCATAATTTTCAAAAAAATAGTGTTTTTTCACCATTCTGAGTTTTTAAAGTTTCCTTTCACCAAAAAAAATAAGACCATCCAGAATATATTCGATAAAAAAAAATTAAAAATGAAAATAAACCCTGCAGAAAAGAATAAAATAATTTAAAAAAATAATATTAAATTATTAGTTATTTCTATTAATCGCCCATATTTTCTAATATATATATATTATTATTTTGATTTCATTATAAAAAAAAAGGGATGTTATTTGATAACATACACATATCAAGATAGGACAATTTAATTTAATATAATTCATTTAACAATTATGCCCAGTACAGGTCAATGAAATCAAAATAATAAAAAACAATGTTTTTACATAATTTTAAATATTTTTATATACTTTAAATATCTTTACAATCAGCACTGATTTTAAAATCTTACCAAATTAAAAACAAACCTTATATATTTTATTAGATAAATCAAAAAATTTAAGTTAACATTTACTTGGAATAGGAAATATATCACTATAAAAAACATTACTGAAACGCTCATAGTACATATTCAATGTCGCAATTTCTTTTCTTGCTTCATATTTACTCAATGGCCTACTTGATACCTTGTTATTATAAATTTTATCAATTTCTGCTTCCATATCTTCTAAAACTTTTTTAACAGGCTTATATGATGAAATAGGTAATATATATGATTCATCAATATCATCCAGAATCTCCGATATATTCACAACTGTATCCTGAAAAATATTTTATTGAAAATTTTATTAAATTAACTTTAACAATTGTAATAATAAAAGTTGCTGAATATTTTTTTACATTTTCACAAGGCCAATTTTCTTCGCAAGCTTCACAATTACAAATGATACCTTTTTCTTGCAAAAATGTTTTCCTGTAAGCTTTTGGTAAGATTTCAAATTTCGCGCCATAGTTTAAAAATAGCTAGAAAATTAAAAGAAAATTTATTAATGTAAAAATTGCGAATCCCTGAGGACGCAAATTTAACTTTTCCAAGATTATATATTTTTGCGTAAAATTTGATGAATATGAATATTTAATAACTTAAAACATAACCAGGATTTTAATTGTTAAAAATTAAATAAAATAATTTTTAACATTGATTCTTATGTCTTTAAATGTCTTCAAAAATGTTTTTCTTAAGGTTGATTAGCGTGTATTTTGATCACGATATAAATCGATATAATTTTTATAGGGGCTTCGTATTATAATAAAACACATTAAAAAAAATTTTTAAGAAAATTGTGTTTTCATTTAGGAAATACAAAGCTCCAAAGTTGAGTCCTTATACATTGCGAGCATAGGAGCTGAGTCAAAAATCAGGGGTTTGAGATTTTTATGTTATGTCAATATCAAAACTAAACGATGGATTAAAAAAAAAAAATAGTACCACGTAAATTAATTATTGAAGAAACTAGTATTCGATTTTTAAATAAATTGTGTTTTTCGTATAAAAGATATTTTAATTAGAAAAAATAAAAAACCGATAAAAATTTTAAGGAGACAACGCCGCTGTTTAAAATACACGCATAATATTATAATAATAATCATGTAAATAAGAAACGCGCCCTACAAACATTCTGCGACGTTGTCGCAATTTTTTTTTTATTTAATATTCAACGAAAAATGACCGGCTGTATACCGTCAAAATCTTGTGACCGCTAATGTACCTTAAATACCTGAATAAAAAAAAGTTAGATTTAAAAAAAATTTATATATTTGTTTACTTGAACTATAACTTAAACTACAGTCGTCCCTCCTTATACGCGGGGGTTTGGTTCCAAAAAAGTACCGCGTATAAAGAAACTGCGTATACGGAGACCAACTTCTTATGGGAAAATGAGAGTTACGTTCTCAGTCACTAAAAATGTTCAAATTTTCAAATGAAATACAAAAATATTTTATGAAATCTCACTGTTTTATTGGCATAAGTACATATGTATATCTATTTCTTTTGCAAAAAATCAGTTATACGTGTTCGTTTAATTTTTCGACAATAATCCTTGTAAAGATCCTCATACATTTTGAGAGCTAAATTACATGAATTTTTGAAACTCAAGCTTCGAGTCATCACTGGATCTTGACTGAGAGCCTCGTCAATCGCACTTTGAACCAGATCAATGATTTTTACTACAGATTTAGAGTGAAAATTTCTCTCAGTATTCTTGAGGTTGTGGCAAAGTTGTTTTTTCCTGGTCAACCAATATAACCATTTGCTCTACATCCTCGGCGCTCAACGTTTCTGATTCCGACATGACGATTTCCAACACTTCTTGCTCCTGCAGATCTTCGAAGCCTTCGCCTCCCAGTTCTCGTGAGAGCTGAACCACTACTTGAACAACTGATTGGTAACACGGCTGGCTTTCAATTGATTTCTCCCGAGCATCAAATTCAGGTAGCAATTTTGACCAGCTTGCGTTTGATTTTACGAATCCACGTAAATCGAGGGAAAACCCGCGTAAAAGTAAGGACAGGAAAAAACATCAAACCGCGTAAAGCGAAATCCGCGTATAAGGAGGGAGGCCTGTATTAAAATAATAAAAAAATTATTAGTAATTAAATATTTGTATACGGAATTTTTACAGAGACATGACAAAAACGAATAATCATATACACTATAAGTTTACGTATATATACACGGAAAAAAATTCTAAGTTGTATTGACAAATAACTTTGTTGAAATATGCCAACAAAGTATTTGTTGAATTGTCATAGTTACTTAGTTGATTCAAACAGAGTGAAAATTTTTATTTAAAAAAAATTATTTTTTTATTTTTTTTTTTATTTTTTTTTTTTTTTTAAATTAATTATTTTTTTTTTTATAATTATTTTTTTATATTTATTTATTATTTATTAATTTAAAATCTGTTAAAAAAAACCGAAGAAAAATTTTGACTGCTACTGGGATCGAACTGAGTATTGCGGCTTCCGAGACTGCGTGATTATCCATTCTGCTAACAGGACACTTGTATTTAATAAAAAAATTTTAAGTACTATATGTTACAGATAATAATTTTCGAAATTATATGCAGAGTAAATTATACATACCCAGCGAAATGCATATTTAAAAATAATAGTTAAAACTATCATAAATAATTTTTAGGAAATCCCATTTCTTTATTATAATAATAATGAATAATAATATAAACAAAAGCGCGCTGCTGAAGAACAGGTTTCGACTTGTCGCCGGCCGCGGTGTTAAATACATAAAAGGATAGAAAGAGAAAGAATGAATAAATATTTTAATATAACAGAAAAAGCATTGACCTAACTATTAAAATTAATCATATTAATGTTGTAGGTTGTTGGTTTATCTAACACTATGTTGATTCAACAAAGATTTAAGTGGTTAATTTAACAATTTTAATTTTGCTTGAATCAACAAAGTATTTGTTGGTTTAATGTTTTTATTTGACAATTCAACGTTTAATCTTTCCATTCAACAAACTTACAATACTAATCATATTTCAGTTACGTAATACGTTTAGTTTGTCTTATATTTTTTTTACGTGTATGTTTTATGTCTTTAAAAATTTGTTTATTTGGAGTTGGTAACTCTTACAATTTTATACAGACGATATGGGAGATCCCTTCACCTCTAGCATGACGGAATCACTTTAGAGACTGCCTAATATTGGCTGTATAGCCAAGTTTTACGTCTGCGTAATGCGCAGTAAAATTTTTGTAATGTAAAATTTTATACTACCCAATGTAGCGTATAAACACCCGTCTTACGGCCATTTGTAGACAGTCCCTTAGGCTGGTTCTCCAAACTCCGTAAAAGTGATTCGCAACCGCAAATGCTGCCGCAACGCAATGCACAGAGACGAAAATCGTGCTGTGCGCATTGCGCCGCGGTTGATTGTTACCGGATGATGGTAGAATGTGCCTTAGGCTGGTTCCACAAACCTCCGTAAACGCAAAAACGAAGCCGCAACGTAATGCGCACAATACAACACGCATGCGCACAAACGAAAATCGTGTTGTGCGCATTGCGTTGCGGTTGCATTTTTGCGCTTACGGGGGTTTGTGTAACTAGCCTTATAGAATGTACCTTAAGGCGCAATCTCTGTAACTCTGAGCCTATGTAAGCGTCCGTATACGCATACGCATGCAAATATTCGTATAATGCCAACCTATACTTATATATCCATCCTTCTCCTATATGGGTTGATATTCCTCAACTGTATGAGAACCTAATTCTTGGGTCTTCAAATCGGTCCCAAAATATTCTTCGCTCAAAGTACTATCGAAAATAAGTTACCTCCCCAATTTTTAGCCTCCTAGGTCTTCTGCTTGATTTTCGGATTCTGCGGGAAATTTTACATAAGGATACCAATTTTTGTGTATTTTCAAAATTTTGTGTCAATTTTACGAATCCAAATTTTTGGTCAGATTTTTGATTGGTCACGTGACTTGGCGGGAAATTTTAAATATTTAAAAAATGAAAATTTTGGAATCAGTTTTTTTGCTCTAGATTTTTAAGGGAGCCAAAAGGCAAAACAAAAATTTTACCATAAAAAGTGTACATGAAGACAAAAATTTTGGGTATTCCAAAAGTAAAATTGGTTTTTCTGCAGGGGAGTTATGAATGCTAGAAGTTGGAACGTATTTATTTGATTTCTCGCGCATGCGTAGCTCGAAAAAAATTTTGAACCACGGAATCGGATAGCCAGGGAAATTTCCTATCCGGGACTAGGATGAAAACTTTTTTTGCAATAAAATAAGAGTCTGAGACAATTTTTAGTAATTTTTGCGCTCTTAAAATTAAAAAAAATAAAAATCACAAAAAAAAGTAATTTGGCTGTAAAAAATCAAGGAGAAGACCTAGGAGGCTAAAAATTGGGGAGGTAACTTATTTTCGATAGTACTTTGAGGGAAAAATATTTTGGGACCGATTTGAAGACCCAAGAATTAGGTTCTCATACAGTTGAGGAATATCAACCCATATAGCAGCTTCTATAGTGAGCAGCAAAAGCATTACTAAAAATAAGCATGGGTTCACTATACGAATATTTGCATGCGTATTCGTATACGAACGTTTAGGCTGAGTCTAGATTGCGCCTTATACATATATTGAGCCTATGCTTTCGTATTCGAATATGCAAGTGAATGCTCATTTTTATAAAAATTATTTTTAAAAATATATTCTTTCGTTCTTTTTTTCAATTTTCAATCTTCTCTTGAGATTTGACCCAAAAAATAATAGCAAATACGGATTTAGAAGAAAATTTTACTATGGTCCAAAGGGGTATAATGTCTAATTAATATACTGTAAAAAGTAAACAAAAGTTTGATTTACCTGTTCATTTATTTTTATTGGGTTGGTTGAAACGAATATTAAATTTCTTCCCTTGATAATTTTAATAACGTTTGCACAACAGCTATGATTGATAAAACTTGCACAAGGAGTTAACAAAATTCCAACTTCACACATATAAAAGTCTTCTATGTGATATTTACTAGAAGGTTGGCAATCGCAGGTCCAACATTTATACTTTAAAGTGAAATGTAAATTTATTTAATGAACGATAAGAAAATAAAATAAAGTTTATAAAGTAATTTATTTTGTTGTTTTATGATTTACTTACTCGATGAGCGTTTAAACTGTTTTTTTGTACCACTTCGATTAATATATCCATAAACTTTTTCATCTTTGTAATCATTTCTTTTTTTGTTTTTTCATGTTGGCTTTTAAATATATCAGTTTTTATTTGAAATAGATGAATAATTTTTAAAAAAACATTAGATTCTCTTCTGAATTTGTTTACTGTATCTGATTTTAAGCTAAAGCAGCTTCTAAATTTATCGGAATATAATTTACCATCATCAGCAAATACTTTTTTAAAATCATCTGAAATTTATAAAACAAAAAAAATAAGATAATTAGTTTTTGATTTAAAAATTGTAGTTTGTAAAAAAAAAATATCTACCTTTTTCAGAATCAACTTTTTCAGCTTCTTTAATGACATAATCAAGTCCATTTTCTATACCATTTTCTTTCAATGCAGTAATGATAAGTCTAACTGGTGCATAAATATTCATATTTTTTGAAAAATTTTTTTCATTATGCAAATAAGGATTTAATAAACATTCGATATCATGATATTTTTTTTCAGCATCATTCTTGCATTCCTCAGAACAATAGACTGCAAAAGCACAATTATTGCATGGTATACTATTCCAGGTATATTTTAAGCAATACGAACAAGAAATATAAATTTCTTCTCGATTTTCAATCATGGTTCTCATAGAATAAGGATAAGTAACATAACTTTCAGTTACGCACAAAATTTCACCAGTTTTAATATCTCTACTAGCAATCATATGCCTGCCATATTTTTTATTATATTTTAATTCAACAGCATCAGAAAAACAAGGTATTTTTTCGTTATGATTTCTTATTCTTGGCAACTCTAATCTTTCGTAATCATTTTCTTTTAAAAATTTTGAATTTTCAGTAAAATTACTTGCTGTATTTAATGCTTTAGCTACGTATTTTTTCAAATCTTTATTGCTTTTTTCAATACTGAGATTTTTCAATAATAATTTTGTTTCTTCAATAATTTTGAAATTTTCTTTAAATTTTCCATTTTCTTTTAAGCATTTTATTTTTAAACAGAACAGATTACCCTTTAATCGATCAGATTTAGTTATTTCTAATGACCAATTAATGTCAATAATTGCGTTATTAAATTTTTTTATGTGCATTAAAAAATGCGATCTGTTATACAATGCAGAAGCAAGTTCTTCTGAATCATTTGGAGCAAATGCTATACTTTTCGAATATAATGTAAGTATAGATTTATGAAGTTTGCGATTATGATTTTCAAATTTGGATAATGAATTTCCTTCATTAAGAAAAGTTTTTGAATCTATTGAATTTTTTATGATTCCGGGTTCTAGTTTTATTGTTTTTAATTTGTTAATTAAATCAAAATCACTCATTTTTTTAAAAGAAATTATTTAACACCCCGCGTAGTTTTAGATTATCTCACACAAATATGGGCCAAACAATTTGCCATATATGGGATATTGTATTTCCCATATATGGGACAATGTATTACCCAAATACCGCCAATGATTATTGGCCATATATCGCTACAATATTGCAAAAACGTAAAAAATGAATTTTTATATTTCGTATTTGCTTCAAATCAAAATTAGTATTTTTAAAACCATTTAATTTTTATGATAGCAATTATTAATAATACGCAACAGTAAAAATAATACACAACAGTAAAACTTTTGAAAATTGATTATATTTATTATTTTAACAAATAAAAATCTTATAATTTTAATACACAGAAAAATATTACTTTATACTTTAGTCTAACTTTTATATTTTTTCTTGATTAATTGGTTCTATTATATAAGAACATTTATCATTTATTTTTACATAAAAACATACAGAAATCAAATTTATTATTTTAGTGTAAACTAAGCTAGAGGAATCAGTGATTTGTTTTATATTTTTCAAATTTTCAAATCGCCGACAAGTGTTATATTTTTGTATCACTACGTAATATTTAGCAAAACAATCACATAATTTTTTGTGCTTACATTCAGTAATTTTATAAAAATTTTTGATGACTCCAAAACATATGTTTTCACCATCCTTGAAACTAACAAAAGATGAATTTTCTAATTTATTTTTAGCATATGATTCAGTAGTAAATATGAATTTATTAAAAAATACTTTGTTGAAATACCAAAGGTTTGGATTATTAAGATTAAGCGTAATTTCTGGTAATTGCCCATTGTACTTTTTTGTTGCACCGATAATGCTTATATTATTACCAATATTTTTTAATCCTAATTGTTTGGCTGGAGATAGGAGATGATTAATGAATAAAGATACATCATCTTCTTTATCAGAAAATTCATTTTTTAAAGTAGCAATTTGAATGTACATACAAACATTTGAACTAATTTGAATTTCTGCCCTATTACTACCATGAACTAATAATTTGAGCTTCCCATTAATATCTTCATAGGGGAAACATGAAGTGGCCCATAATGGTCCAGTTCTTTTCACAACTTCTGCTAAATGCAACAAGCTATGTATGTTACAAGACATATGTTTCAATCCATACAATTGCTGATATTCTTTAACGAATTGATGCAATAACTGATTTGCTTTTATTCGATCTTGCTCTGTAACCTCTTTCTGGTTTAATAAAGTTATCCCAGAAACAAAAAGTTCAAAATGTTCATAGTATTTTTTTGGAAGTATACCATCTAAAATTGGCAAAGAATAGTATAAAATTAAATCTTTAAGTTCTGATGCTTTGAAATTTCCTAAATCATTTTCTATAGATTGAGGTCTTCGTTGAATGAATTTCGGTGGTTTGATACTTAATAACCTTTCATCAACTAATTTTACAAATTTTCTGATAGAATAACTTTCGTTTTTAAAACTTGGATCAAACCATAAAGTAAATAGTTTTTTACCCACCCCTAAAAATGCACAATGCATCGAGTCAATGGAGAGCGAAGTTACATAATTATAAACAATATTATCTAAGACACTGAAACCTTTAACTCCAAAAACTTTTTTTTCTGTCATTCGTGCGTCTGCTACATGTTTTTTCGTATTAGTTTCTGTTCTTAAAGTTATTTCTTTTTCATAAGGATACACTCGTAAATTCCAACTTATTTCAAATCCTTCTTGCAGACAAATTGGACACCCACATTCTCCATTATATTGATTAAAATTTAAATAAATTGCTTTGGCAGGAAAATCACCAGTTCCGCACATTATTATTCCTTTAAGTTCCATAAGTGACTTATCAAATGTTTCTATTTCTATTCCATGATATAATTCCAGAATAGAATCTTGTAATGGAGATAAAAATAAATTTACATAAGGTTTTTCATATCCGAACCATAAGCCTATTAAAATAATATTTTCCATTTTATATCTATCTTCATATGGTAGTTCATTTATAGTTAAAAAAAAAGGCCAAATACTATATTTTGATGAGTTGAAAATTTTTAGCCCATCTGAGTACCAAGTGAAGGAAATTGAATTTTTTTTAGATAAAAATGATCTACTTTTTGATAAATCTTGATACAAACTGCCATCGTATATATCTTTATAGACTTTTTGCCCATTGATTTCAGATGATGAATTCCTTCTGGATATATTTAATTTGTCTACAAATCCTTTTCTTTTAAAAAGTAATTTTAGCTGCTCAATGAGACTTATTTCAACAAAATAACTTTTTTTATCTATTTGACATGCATCACATTGAGACTCATCATTTTTAATTAATTTTTTACACATTGAGCAGTAAAAATGTTTTTTTACAGATGCCTTGTTTTTTGAATACTTCTTTTTTAATAAATTTACTGATTTTACGCACTTGTTATTCTTTTTGGATATGCGATAAATAAATTTCAGCCAATCATTAACGCATGCATCTGTCTGCTTATGGCGTAATTTTAATGCCATTACCCCCAAACAAAATTGTGAAATAGTTGCTTGAGCTTCAGGGTATATAAGTTCAGAGTCATCGCAATAACTTTCTTCGCAAGTGTTTTCTTCCTCAGATTCAAATTCAGATTCATCAGTTTCATAATTATCATCACAACGAAAAGGTACTTCGCTATATTTTTCTGATTCAGTAATTGATAAAGTATCATATTCGCAAGCAAAATCTATTTTTTTAAAATTATTGTATTAAATTTAAGAAAAAATTATTGCTAATGATTCATTTTTTAAATAAAGTACCTTTATTTATTTCAAAGTGCTTAATATTTTTATTTGAAACAAAGTTAGGTTCCTCATCGTCTGAGCTTTGTTCCTATAGAATAAACATCCACAAATTACTCATTTAAAATCAATAATTCAAAAAATTTACAAGGGCATAAAATGATGATATAATTACTGTTTTTAAACTTACTGAAAAATTTAAGTTTGATAGTTTATTCTGTTTAAAATGTTTTTTTGCTTCTGTGGCTTGTTGTTTAATACGAATTTGAGAACTGAAAGCGGAATCAGAAAATTTGAATGGCCTTTTTGGCATATTAAGAACAGCTATCTATCTTTTCTATTAAATTGAATATTTGAATATTGAATTGGTAAGTACTTCTGATAATAAATTAATTATTGAAATATTTTTTAATATTGCATTTATTCTGAGAATAAATTTTTTTTTTTAAGCTTTTTTATTTTTTATATTTTTTAAAGGTTATATAAAATTTCTATTGTTTTTTCTCAATTCAAAATATTGAAAAAGTTTAACCCAAAAATTTAAACAAGATTAAAATTTGCATAACCTCTAAAATTAATTCATCAAATGAGTAAAAAAAAATTTTATTCATTTTTAAGTATTAAAAATGTTTGCATTAATCCAATGGACAAAAGGGAAAAGGACCAATATTGTTCCATCAACGAGTTTATTAGATTCGAAAAAAGAAAATGGGACAACATTAGTAAAATGGGGACTTAAAAAACATCAAGCAACTATCAAAAAAATTAGTGGTAAATTTTAATTTTATAATTCTAAATTTTTATTTATTTCGTTATTTTTACATAATTACATAGAATAAGTTTTTAATTCTACTTTTTTAGTAAATATTATAATAGATTTTCTGAAAAATTATTTATTTTTTTTTCTTTTTACAAGGGTTGTTTTCATTTTTTTTTCTTGCAAAATAGTATTAGAAAAAAAAAATCATTAGAAAAACTATTTTTAATGACAGAAAATAATAAAATTTAAAATAAAAATAGTTTCATTATGAATTCATAAAATGAAAACAATTAAAAATATGTGATTAACAAAGCACATACATATCATTTAAAAAAATTTATTTTTATTTATATAAATATAAATCTGTTGGTTTGAAACGTTTAATAACTAAAAACAATTTGATTCTTAGTATCTTAATGTATTAAAAGTCTGGTAAAAAAAGTTAATTAAGCTGTTTTTTTACTAAAAACTTTACGGAAAATTTTATAAAAATAATTTTTTAATCTATTTTTTATGAAGATAATCAAGAATACTTGGAATCCTTAATTGTTACAAAAAATGGAGAAGTTTATACTTCAGAAGAATATGAAAAAGTTCAATCAGAGTTAGCTGAAAAAAAAAGAATTTTGAAAGAAAAGCGTGAAATTAAAAAAAGATTATTCGATTCAAAGAAAAAATTAGAACAAGAACTCATAAATAAGCAAGGAGTAAACGATATCGCGAATAATAAGGTGAAAAAAATTTTAATTTTTTGATTTGTATCGGAAGTTGAATTTTTATTTAGCATTTAATTATTGAAAAAAAAATTTTTTTTTAAATTAATTTCAAATTATTTTCTGTTTCTTTAGTCTATATTAGAAACATCACAACCCCAGACCCAAAATTCAAGAAGTTCTCTGATATCAAAAGCTTCAAAAAGATTACGATCTAGAAGCCCAAGTCAATTTCAATCAAAGTTTTCAAAAAATTTACATTCTCAAACTCCTAAATCTAAATCTTCAAAGAAAAATAATTCACCAACTCAACGACATAGTCGATCAAAATCTAGAAAAAATCTCTCATCCCCTACTCTACATGTTCGTTCAAGATCAAATAGCAAAAATCATGCACTATCATCTGGACAAACTCAATTAAATTTGATGAGTAAAGATCAGGAACTTACTAAACAACAAAGTGACTCGCAAAAAGTTAAGAATCCTGAAAAACCTACTGCTCCACAAAAGCAATCAAAATCCTCCATAAAAGCTCATTCACCACCTTCTGGACAAAGCCAACCAAAATCACCAATGAAAAATCACTCGCCAAGTCCTGTAAAAAATCGTTTAAAATCGTCAAGAACTCGATCACCAATTACTCAACAAGACCAATCGAAAACAATAAGAGAAAAACAATGTCAATCATCTCTGCACAAATTAAGTAAATTGAAAAGAACTCAGTCTCTAATTCCTCGATCAATTCGATCAAAAACAACAACAAAAGATAGATCAAGTACAATACTTCCAATGTATTCACGCAAAACACCTCCAATAAGTTCATCTAATAGACTTCCAAGATCCTCATCCATACGTTCAAGATGTATAAGACACTCAAATTCGCGTTCAAGATCTCCAAGACACTCAAATTTACGTTCAAGATCTCCAATGCACTTGCATTCACGTTCAAAATCTCCAAGACACTCGCACTCACGTTCAAGATTTTTAAAACCTTCGCATTCACGTAAAAGTTCTACAAGACACTTGCATTCACGTTCAAAATCTCCAAGACACTCGCACTCACGTTCAAGATTTTTAAAACCTTCGCATTCACGTAAAAGTTCTACAAGATACTCGCATTCGCGTTCAAGATCTCCAATACACTCTAATTCACGTACAATATCTCCAAGACACTCAAATTTGCGTACCAAATCTCCAAGGCACTCAAATTCACGTTCAAGATCGTCAAGACACTCGCATTCAGAATCAAGATCTCCAAGATACTCGCATTCACGTTCAAGATCTCCAAGACACTCAAATTTGCGTACCAAATCTCCAAGGCACTCAAATTCACGTTCAAGATCGTCAAGACACTCGCATTCAGAATCAAGATCTCCAAGATACTCGCATTCACGTTCAAGATCTCTAAGACACTCAAATTCACGTTCAAGATCTTCAAGACACTCACATTCGCGTTCAAGATCTCCAATACACTCAAATTCACGCTCAAGATCTTCAAGACACTCACATTCGCGTTCAAGATCTTCAAGACACACGAATTCAGGTTCCAGATCTCCAAGACACTCGAATTCACGATCAAGATCTTCAAGATCTCCAAGACAATATCATTCACGTAAAAAGTCTCCAAGAAACTCAAATTTACATAGAAGATCTCCAAGGCACTCGTACACACGTTCAACATCTCCAAGATACTCTCATTCACGTACAAGATCTCCAAGGTACTCGCATTCACGTAGGAGAACTCCAAGGCACTCGTACACACGTTCAACATCTCCAAGAGACTCTCATTCACGTACAAGATCTCCGAGATACCCACGTTTTGGGTCAAGATCTCGAGATAATTTAAATAAAAATAATTATTTTTATTGGAAAGATAAACCATATGATCCCAACTTGCAAGTAAATAAAATAAAATAAAATTACTTTTAAGGGTTGCTAAAATATTAATTATATTTTTTTACTTTCTATAGGATCCTGATAATCCATTGCTAATTTGCAGAACGCCAGACCAAAAAGGCTATGTGAGGCTTCATAAGAAGTATAACGTTTACATTGACAAGTCGGAGCTTGATTATGTTGATAGATTTTATAAGAATCCGAAAGAAATGTTAAGAAGATTATTTAAACTATTAGTAGGTCCTCAGAATTTGATAAACATGGTAGCCAAAGGGCGTAAATCAAGAAACTTTAAACTTCGGAAAAGCATTCCTAGTGATATATATGAAGCTGTTGAAAGTAATAATAATTTTTTCTCGTTCTCATAATTTAAATATTAAAATGCTAATTAAATAAATTATTTTTCAGGATACGTAAATAATAAATGTATTTTTAAATTGACCGAACAAGAATTTACAACAACGGTTAATCAAATGATTGCTACGTTAAGGAACCCTAAAAAATAATAAAGTATAGTATTATTTAATTTTATGTTATCGTAAATAAGTTACGTAACACAAAGATAGTTATTTTTTATTTATAGTATTTAAATTTTTAATTTATGTTTACACACAATCACAATTATTTAGTAACCAAAACTGTATTTAATTTTGTAATTTTAAAAAATAAAATAAAATCTTTTTGAAAAATTTTATTGTTTTATTATTAATAATTGCTATCATAAAAATTAAATGGTTTTAAAAATACTAATTTTGATTTGAAGCAAATACGAAATATAAAAATTCATTTTTTACGTTTTTGCAATATTGTAGCGATATATGGCCAATAATCATTGGCGGTATTTGGGTAATACATTGTCCCATATATGGGAAATACAATATCCCATATATGGCAAATTGTTTGGCCCATATTTGTGTGAGATAATCTAAAACTACGCGGGACGTATAAAAGCAAAAGATATTTTATTACTATAGTACTAAACAGAATGAAATTTGTGTTTGAAGTATATTTAAGCTTACTCAATAATTTGCAGTATGACTCAGAGGACATTAAAATATGTGAACGTGATATCTTGAAAATGATAAGCAATGCAGAATACAATAATTTAACTCCGGGTCGTAAGCCCGATTATCGGTCACTTTTATTTTGCTAATTTTAGCATGAATTAAATGAATAAATTAAAAATATTATTTTGTCTTAAATATTTAAGAATCGCAGTAAAAATTTTTTTATCGTATTTTAAAAGTAGTATTCAAGAACTTATAACTTTTAGCATTCAGAATTTATTTCAAAAATAATTAGATCGAGTTGGAAGATTGTGGATAATTTATTACCGTTCAAGAATGTAAAATTTAACACTAAACGCATTAAAAAAATTACAGTTTCTTAGGTACAGTCTACTATGGAATTAAGATTAGCATATAAATAAAAAACTGTTTTGAAAACTATTTTTGTTTTCATAGTATATTTTCTCAAAAGAACTGCTAATAATAAGCCTCCATAGTAATTTTTAGCCCCTATTCATTTTTTGATTTTTTGCAGCCATTTTTATTTTTTGGTAATATTTGAAAAATAGTAGCTAGTTTTTCGTAAATTTTCTTTTTAATGCCTTTTTTATCTTAAAAAATTGCTGCTTCATAGGTTTCCATACACTGAAAAAAAAAATTCTGGTTGTTGCAGGTATGATACGCGATACACAATATTTAAGTTCACGGTAACTATAATTGAAATATTTAATAATTAAGACTGACTAAAACTGAATTTAATTATTTTGAGCCGATTAAGTAAGTAAAGTATGCGTCAAATCAATTTTGCCATAATAAAAAAAAGTACGTTTTACTTAAAAGGTAGGTAAAGACTAACTCCAAATTTAGCCCGTTTTGGGATCCTTGGTAATTCTGAAGCAAATTAACCAAATTTGAAGTGTAAGGTCTTAAAAAAGTTCTGAATTAAAGAATATCAAAAATCAATAAGGTGATATTTATTTTTATTTTTATTATTCAATAGTTTGTCTTTTGTGTAGCATCAATAGCTCATATTCATGATAAATATAGATAACTCTCAATTAAAAACCAAACGCTATTTGGTTCTTCTCCCCTATACCCTTATTTGTGATATCAAAATAAAAAATATATCAACAATGACTGCGAGTTCCTTTAAAAAGGCGCTTCTGAGAAGTAATGCAGATATCACTTTTTAAATATCAATTTGAGCATATATTTTTAAATGTACGTAAATAATATTCCTTTAAAAAATTCTGAATTAAAAAAATAATTGTGGCATCAAGAAATAGGTCGATTTTTTTATTATTACGTTGTGAAATACTTAGAAAGTAATAATTTAATAAGTTTTCAACAATCAGGTTATAGGAAAAATTTTAGTACTGAAATAGTCTTGCTGAATCTTACTGATATTATACGTCGTGGTATTGAATAATGTTTGATTCTAAAGACAACCCCACAGGATTCATCACAACTAACTCTGGATTTACCCAAGGTTCCGTTATTGGTCCTGCTCAATTTTTGATTTAAATAAATTCCATCTTAGATAACATAAATTACTGTTACTAAGTGTTGTTTGCTGACCATCTGCAGATTTTCAGATTATCATTTAAAATTGAATCCGGATAAGATTAAATCTATAATTTTTGGTTTCACATTTCAATTAAACATAATCAACTAATTATTTTGAAATACCCTTTATCAAAGTCTATAACAATTATATATCATATTCCTCGTCAGTAACTAATTTGGGTTTAATTTTAACTCCTAACCTAAATTGCTTAAGTTATGAAACTATTAAAATAAATACTCTACTATGTACTATATAATTTACGTTAAAAGTGGAGACTGTTGTCTTATTAGCTTCGTAAATTACAAGTAAACTCTCTAAAATTTCCATTTTTTAAATACTGTTGTCTGGTTTATGACTCCTTAGATGTGACTCTCATGGAAAAAATTGAGAGTATATTTAATCTAGCCATAAGTTTTATTTTTGGTACTGATAAATATGAAAGAGTATCTATTATCAATCTATTACACCCCTAAAGAATGAATTCAATTAAGCTCACTGTCAAGTCAGTATTTCAAGTTGGTACTTATGCACATAGTTTAGCATTGTTTAGTATTAAGTTGGTGAGTTATACCAACATTTAGGCATCCCTACTCGGTATGATGTGCATCAAACTCCTGTGTCATTTATCGTGGATGTCAGGATCTGGTTAAAATCAGTAACTCTTACCAGACTCTTGGCAAAAACTTGATGACTATGACAACCTTCATCTTACCTTGGCTAGAATTTTTGCTACAGGGTGCCAACGTAGAGGAAAAACCTCTTAAAGAAGCTGACCTTTCTCTAGCCGACATGGTCGATTTGCTGACCGTCAGACACGCACTTATAATATTAATCTGTAAAGATTTTACATTTGCTACGTAGTCATTCAGACTAAAAGGATGACAAAATTATCCTTTTTGGTCCAGATTGAGAAATGCTGCCCGTAGGCAAATTACTCGACTTGGATTGAAATAGCACTAAAGTGTACACCACCAAGAAAATTCATTGGAACGTAACACCACAGGAGATAGTACAGAAATTATACTGCCACTGTTCTGATCACAGGTTATACGTAGAATGAGAGCAGCTCGTAACGGTTATTATTTAAAATCACTGCTAGATAAAAAATACCAGGTCAAGGTTTTTGAAGTCAATAGCAAGTGTAAGTTTTCAAATTGCTATTTGCGGTCTAGAAGCTATATTTGCTTTTCTGGCTGCGGTGCTTTTGTAGGGTACAGAAACGGGGTGCATCCGTGTATGAAGGGTAAAATGAGAAAATCAAATATAAATCGATAAAATCGAGCCCACTAAATATAAATCACACATACTTACAGTTTGATTAAAATCTTTTACAAGTAGTTCGGAGGTCGCTACCTCCCAGACCTATAATTTAAATAATTAGAAAAATGTCAAACTTAGATAAAAATACAACGATGCATAATCCGGAAAAAGCATCGTTGCCAACGAATCAAATCAGTAATGATAAGATTCATTTGAATGTAAATATTGTAAATAATAGATTATAGAATGAATGGTAGAATTAAGCAAATTTATATTTTTAAAACATTCTAGATGTAACGGTTATTAATTATTATTTAATTATCAAATTAATTAAAAATATCAAAATATATAAAAACATATAAAATCAAATATAATAGAACAGTTAAAATGCATTGTAAAACAAATAATTAGTTATATTTCGCATTTTAACAATTCTAAGGATTAACGAGAACTTTCTGGAAGCAGTTACGTAATAACTAGCTAATCTGCCTCTTGCCTATAAATACCGGGACAGATTTTGCTACAAGGGGAGACGTTCGTTTGCTTTCTTAGAGTTCACTCTATGTAAAGCCTAATGAATAAATTAATACCTGTTAAGCATTTAACTGTGTAGTTTTATTCAGTCTCAATAATCTTACTATCTTATTTAAGTTTCACAGCTATGTATTATTACTGCACATGTGCTGGTTACTGTTTCATGTGGATTTAAGGGTGTTCGGCGTAAAAACCGAGCATTGTGTTAGATAGGAAATCATTAAATTAATCATTTTATTCGTTGCACAGGCCAGATCTAAAACGCGACCTTACACTTTGTTCTCTGCACTAGAATTCAATTGTATACCACTTAATGCAGCTAGTCATTAAGGAAGGCAAGTTGACAAAAATTGTTGTATGTAGTGCTTTAATGTATACTCGGATCCAAAAATAACACAATAACATACAAAACCGTTTGGTTAAAGTACTCAAGCCCCTTGGAACTGTGACAAAGAACTAAACTACCAGGAGAAATGGGTGATTTAGGTGCTTTGCGTCCTGATACTCTTACTTCGAACGTATCAAATGAGCATCGGTCTTGCCTGTGCAACAATTTTTTCCTAATAAAAAAAAAATATTCAAACAATAAAATGAAAACAAGAGAAGAAATTTTGATCTTTAAAAAATAATGTTAAAAATATTGCAATTGTTGAAAATACGTGAAGGAAGAGGTCTTGTATAAAGATAATGAACTTTTATTTTAAATATTTATTTTAAAGAAAGTGATTCATTCCACCATAGTTGTTATTTAGGCGTTCAGTTTTTACCGTAATATGTAAATTGAGTATAATTGACAATAACCAATGAGATAGTAGAGCGAATGAAAATACGAAAAGTAAACATACAATCAATTGAAGTAAATTATTTTTAAATTGACTGCAAGATTTCCCAAAATAAAGTATTTCTAATTTTAAATTATTTTTTACTGGTACTACCTACTATTTATACAAGGTTGTGTGCTATGTAGCAGAAATCCTGTTTTCCTAATTAATATTTTCAATTCTGAGGAATCATTACAGTAATGAATGAAATCAGTGATTTGGAAGATTAGTGTAGGTAATCATTATATTAAGCTAAAATAAGCAATAAGGTAAATCATAAAAATAATGTTGCTTTTATTCAGGTGTAACTTTTTAGAGGACTATGTAATTAAAAATTGTCAACGTATAAACGTAAAATAAAAACATGAATCATTTTTTTTTACGACGTTCAAATAATTATATAATTCAATACGTTGATTAATTATTTTTGTCTTTTTTTATGAACTAATTTATTACATGATTATTAGAAATATATCTTTATTTCAAAATAATAGTATTTTCATTTCTTTTATATTATTATTAGGGGTGTGCGGTTATCCGACCCGAAGCTTCGGGCGGTCTTGGATTTTTTCGGGTCGGGTCGGGTCGGTCTTCGGTTATACCCGAAAAGGGTCTGAAGGTATAGTTTTTAGGTGGGAAATTTCCCTGGCAATGCGATTCTATCATCCTTTTAGCGAAAAACTTCCATTCGGTCTTAAAAATGAGAATAAATGGGTCAAAAAATGAATTGCTAAAAAAAAGGATAATTTTTATTAACTTTAAGTTTTTATTTATTTTTTTATGTAAATTAAATAAATAAATAAATAAATTTGCATTTTGGTTCCTCATAGAGGAACCTTTGTGATAGGTGAAATTTTGATTTTCGATATTTTGGCATATAAGCACGTTTTGAGACCTCAGGAAGCTAAAAAACCGGTTTTTAAAAAAAGTCTGTGTGTGTGTGTGGGTATGTATGTATGTATGTATGTATGTATGTATTTATGTATGTATGTCGCACTGTAACCGGTGATATTTCACAGCCAACACGACATTAAGACCTAATTTTTTTTTCAAAATTTTTTTCACCAAAAAAGCTCGAGGTACTTTTTTTTTTAATTTGGATGTAATACCTCATTTATTTCCACGAAAGTACTTATATTTGAAAGTATGGTTTTTACTCGATATCTCGAATCTGCTACTTAATTTTTTGAAAATTTTTTTCATAAAAAAATACAAAAAACACCATTTTTTTTTTTTTTTTGAACGTAGTACATAATTAGCTTCCATGGAAGTACTAGTTTTAAGAACCTCTATAAAAGTAATTTTTTGGACCTGATACTTAATTTAAAATTTTTTTTTCCAAAATTTTTTGTATAAAAAGATTAAAAAAACACAATAATTTTTTTTCTTTTTGGACATAGTACTTAATTTATTTCTATGAAAGTACTAATATCCAGAATCATCGTTTTTAAATGGTTTCTCCATCTTATATGTAATTTTTCGAAATTTTTTTGGGAGAATACCAACTCGGCACTTGAGGATTAAAAACACTACCAACTCGGCAATCTCGGCCCAAATCAAACTTACCATCTCGGCACCAAGCTCTTAAGCCGATTAAGATAGAATAAATTATAAATACAAAAAATGTATACAGTAAAATTCAGTTATTAAATATTATTTAAATTTTGTTTAATTTTGTTTAAATTATTTACAAAAATATTATATAAAATAATAATGTATTTGATGTTAAGTCAACGTGGAAGTGAACTACTTGTTCTTGATGGTTATAAATATTCTAAATCTAAATTAACCAAGATCGGACAGATTTGGAGATGTACACATAAAAATTCTTGCAATGCTTCCATCACAACAGATATAAATTTGTACAGAATGTTTCATATCATTATCGAAAATAAATTTTTGTTAAGTTTTGACGTATATATGTGTTTATATGTAAATAAGAAGCAAATATTTTATAATTCAAATTTTGTTTAAGTAAATGTAATATTTAACAAATATATATATTTTTAATGAAAATCTAGGTTCAACTGTATATTTTTTTTTTTCGAATGCTAATCATTAAATCTTTGCCCAGACAGTACATTAATCCGGTGCCGAGTTGGTAGAAAGAAAAAAGGGCCCAGTTGGTATTTTAATCCTTTTTAATCCGATTTGTAAAACAAAAGAAGTGCCGAGTTGGTAGTCGTCCATTTTTTTTTTCAAAATTTTTTGTATAAAAAAATTAAAAAAACACAATAATTTTTTTTCTTTTTGGACTTAGTACTTAATTTATTTATAAGAAAGTACTAATATCCAGAATTATGGTTTTAAAGGATTTCTCTATCTGATATGTAATTTTTTTGAAATTTTTTTTTTCAAAATTTTTTGTATAAAAAAATTAAAAAAACACAATAATTTTTTTTCTTTTTGGACTTAGTACTTAATTTATTTATAAGAAAGTACTAATATCTAGAATTATTGTTTTTAAAGGATTTTTTCCATCTGATATGTAATTTTTCAAATTTTTTTTGTGAATATTTTTCATATAAAAAAATTAAAAAAACATCATAATTTTTTTTTCTTTTTTGATCTAGTACTAAATTTATTTCTATGAAAGTGCTAATATCTGGAATTATCATTTATAAAGGAATTCAGCATTTGACACGTAATTTTTTTGAAAATTTTTTTTCAAAATTTTTTACATAAAAAAATCATAAATACCTTATTTTTGTTCCTTTTTTGACGTAGTACTTAATTTTTTCTATGATATAGTATTAATATTTAGAATTATTACGATAAGCATATGGTAAAGTTAATAAGTTACTTGCAGTTTAGAAAGATTTCTACTTTTTTACGGTTCAGATTTAAAATTAACTTTTTTTTATGAAATACTGATATCTCAAATTATCATTTTTATTAGATAAAATAGACCATTATAAATATTTTGCAATTGTTGATGAGGAACCATAGTGCCAATCACTTGGCAGCGTTTTTTTCACATTAATTACTTAGTATGCTATTTTTTTTAATGATAAAAATTTTAAAAGATTTTTTTAATGAAACCTATTTCCAAATTAATTCAGGAATTTAATAATAATAAATAAAACAATTCGTATTAAAACGACTAGAAAAGAATCTATTTTTTTAAGTATATTAATACTTAATTTACTTTAAAAAACCATAGGTTCAGCAAGTAGTATTTTCATAAGAACTCAGATTTCAAAGGTATTTTGAAATTGGTATTTCAACCCCCTCCCCCCTTTCACTTACCAACCCGCGTCAGTTTTTGGATTTCACTTAGAAATTATTATACGAATAACGTGAATTTCTATCGGGATGCAGGAGGACTCAAAAAATTTATAATAAAAAAATACACCTAAAAAAATTTTATAGACAAGTTTGAACGCGTTTCAATGATAAAAATTCAAAAAACGCATTTTTGGACGTATTCTAATGCCTATACATAAGATAATATCCACAATAGCTCATTTTTTTCATTGAACCCTCTAGTTTTCAATGTCTATTAGTACTTTTTTACTTTGAATTTCACACCTGTAAAATGATAGCTGTACCATTAAGAGCTGATATTAAAAAATCAGAAAAATCCAAGAAAAGATTAAACATAGTTTTTTTTTATAAAGTTAGTTTTCTCATAATTTTGTATTTTTGCAAACAAAAAAATCCAGACCGCCGAGGTAATTATAATATCACGATAATTCCTAAAAAATTTTGCCAAAGCTGAAATTTAACTTTGACTACTTATAACTCAGAAACTAGAGGTCAAAAATATAAAAGTAAAATTGCAAAATTGGGTTTTTAATGCAGAATAATTGTTGAAAATTTAAAGAATATTCATGGAGAAATTTAAGATTTAGTATTTTTTCAAAACTCAAAAATTGCTGAATTGGAAACTGCTTGGCGAATATTCTTAAAAATGTTTCCTACTTATTCTACACTAAAAAACAGCCAATTTTGCACTTTCACTTTTATATTTTTGAACTTTAGTTTCTAAATTATAAGCAGTCAAAATTAAATCTCTCAGCTCTCGCAATGTTTTTAAAATATGTTCGTATTTTATTACCTGAGTGGTCAAAATTTTTTCGTTTCCAAAATATAAATTATGAGAAAACTAACTTTATAAAAAAAAATATTTTTTATCTTTTCTTAATTTCTTCTGATTTTTTGATTTTAGCTCTCGATAGTTTAACTGCCATTTTGCAGCTATATTTTGGGTAATTCATAATAAAAAAGTACCATAAGTTATTGAAGACTAGAGGGTTCAATAAAAAAAATGATCTATTGCGGATTAATTTATTTCAAAAACTGTGTTGTGGAAAAGGATGTGGCTGATTTGACAAAATGGCCGATATATATTTTTCTTGTTTTATTTTTACCGTTTTATTAATACCATGATTGGGAAATTAACTTGTGCAATTAACTTTTTACATTAAATATGGCCTCTTTTAGAACTTCATGATATACATGTGACTCTAAGAAACAAATCCAAAACTATATTTTCAAATGCTTTTTGAATTTTTTTTTTATATGTTTAGTTATTTACAGGATTATACTTTTTATAGAATTGTTTTTTAACATGGAACATGTTTATAGGGAGGGGGTACTTCAGAACTTGAAAATTAAGGGGGGGGGGGTCAAATTTGTACTATTTAAGGGGGGGGGTCAAATTTGTCCTATTTAAGGGGGGGGGGGTCAAATTTGTACTATTTAAGGGGGGGTCAAATTTGTCCTTTTTAAGGGGGGGGGGGTCAAATTTGTCCTTTTTAAGGGGGGGGGGGTCAAATTTGTCCTATTTAAGGGGGGGGGTCAAATAAGACTTAGAATAATTAGGTAAGTATATATAAATAAATAAAATACTATTAAAAGACTTTGAAAAATCTGGGCTTAAGGACTTAGAATAATATCGATCTAGGGACTTGGAATAATTCAGGTTCAGGGACTTATAATAATTCAGGTTTAGGGAATCAAAATAGTTTGGGTTTAGAATCTTAACAACTAGTAAGGTAATAATTACAAATTACAACAATAGAAAATTGTATTGTAATGTTGAGTAACATTTGTATTATATCTAGTCCTCATTTGGAAGTAAACATGTTCCATGCATTTAGGTTGTGTTTACACAAACCGGTTATAAGTTTTTCCAAAGTATTTGGAGTTTCTAATGCGCCTTCAGAACTCGAAAATATAAGTAAAAAAATAAGTTTCTCGTTGGATTTAGACAAAAACATCTATTTTCAAGCCCACACGATAGCTCTTGAAAGTTTTTTTAGCCTCCTTTAAAATTGGTATTTACTAAAAACTTAAGATTTTTCCAATGGATTCAAATCGTGTTTTATATTATTTTAAAATTCATAGTTTTTCCCCGGAAATCTGATGAAAACATTTATTTTGGCTTTTGAGAACGTTTTATAGAAGAAAAATCGATTTTTGTCGTTTTATTGGGTCCCAATTTTAAGGAGGCCTTATTCAAAAGTTCTATAGTTTTTGAATACATTTTTTTGAATATTATTAACAAGAGAAATATGCGTTTTTCCCCCAAGAATCAAATGATTAATTTCTTTTCAAATGATTAATTTTTTTTCAAAAAAATTTTATTTGCCAATTTTTTTACGGAATTTCAAAGAGTACTCATAGATACTTCTTTCCTGAAAATTAGAAAAATGTGTTTTTCATAAGTCTCGAGATATTACAACGTTTAGGCATAAGAATACGTCCAAAAATGCGTTTTTTGAATTTTTGACATTGAAACGCGTTCGAACTTGTCTATACAATTTTTTTTAGGTGTATTTTTTTATTATTAATTTTTTCAGACCTCCTGCATCCCGATAGAAATTCACGTTATTCGTATAATAATTTCTAAGTATGAAGTCCAAAAACTGACGCGGGTTGGCAAGTGAAAGGGGAGAGGGGGTTACCAACCTTTGAAATGCAAATTTATTTATTTATTTATTTAATTTACATAAAAAAAAGTTAATAAAAATTATCCTTTTTTTTAGCAAGTCATTTTTTGACCCTTTTATTCTCATTTTTAAGACCGAATGGAAATTTTTCGCAAAAAGGATGATAGAATCGTAATGCCAGGGAAATTTCCCACCTAAAAACTATACCTTCAGACCCCTGAAGCTTTTCAGGTAAAACCGAAGACCGACCTGACCCGACCCGAAAAAAGTAAATTCGGTCTTTCGGGCGGGTACCCGAATATTCGGGCAACCGCACACCCCTAATTATTATTTATAGTGAAATAGTTCTGATATTGCGAAAATTAAAAGAAATTTTAGGAAATAAATGAAATCATAAAGTAGGATATTGGTAAGATATCGTTTTTCAAAATGAGTTTTTTTTCAAAAAAAAAACTTTGGCTCCAACCGCGCCAAAATCGAATGATTCAATCTTGAGATATTAATTTTGGAGTAAAAAATGCGTTTAACCTCCCACTGTGAACTCAGGGGGGGGGGTGTTACCCTTGGAATTTTATTTTTTATCCTAAACCATCAAAAATAGGGCCAATAAATGTTAAGAATATGCTGGGACCGGAAACCATACCTTATTTCGTTGTAGTCTTTGCGTAAGAATATTTACACAAAAACTAATTTATGATCAGCAAATGTCTGTGTTTGATGCAATATTTTGTATTTTCTCCCTGAAAAGCAATTGTGCTATACAATATCATTTTTATTTACAAACTTATTACAGCTGATCATTTGTAAAAAGATTTAGAAGAAAATTATCATTATTAGAATTTTAATAATTCAGGTAACATTCAGGTAACTTAACTACTGAAATAAATAAACAAAATTTTTTTACAGAATTTTATTAAAGAAATATATATATCATATAATACTTAAATGTTATTACAGAGATTTATAAATAAATTTTTTAAATTATGTATAATTTTAAACTCGTATCATTTAACCCTTAGATGAAAATTTTATAAATTTAATAAATAAATTATATTTTGTAAATTTAAATTAAAATAAGATTTGTTAAAAATTATTAAAATTACAATATGAAAAATTTAATAAAATAAGTCAAGTTCAAAGTATATTATATTTTGGTTACAGAAAAAGTATGATAGCTCAAACAAAATTAATACTATTAAAGTAGTAAAAAATAATTAATAAAAGTAAGAACAAAATATTAGTTTTATTGCTATATTTAAAATAGAATTTTTCACCTTCATCCCAGGGTTAATTTACAAAATGAATAAATAAATAAATAATATTTAGAATATATTTTTGAGTTTCAATCTCTTTTTAGAAGTATATTAATATAATTATTTAAAAAAATATGTTTTATTTTAATTTTATTAAAATATTATGTAAGGGGAGAAAAAATTAATTAATAATCATTTAAAGAAAGTTTTTATATTTTTAAAACTATTAACATAACATGTTTTATAAAAGGGTGTCGATTCCCTTGAAGTTTTATAGAAATAAAGAAATATTTTTAGAACAGTTTTCAAAATTGTAAAATCTGACTTGAAATATTAAATCTCCAAAGTATGGTATTTATTAGTAGATTATTATTTTGGTACCTGGGTTTTTGTGACCAGATGTTCTTGGTATTTGGATGTTATGCAGTTTTTTTTGGACAGATACCAAAAAAAAATTATTTATTAAATCAATAAGTTTAATAAATATAAATATTTTTATAAAAAATTTTAGTTAAGATAGTGAATTTTGCATCAAAGTTGAAAAGTAAGAATTAGATAATCAAAAACTTTGTTATTTAAAAAATTTTAAATTTTACTAAAAAAGAAACCCTTGAAAAACTAGAAAATTTTGCAAAAGTTTAAAAAATAAGGCAAAAAATTACACAAATAATTAAATTAAAACGAAAACACCGTATTTAAATATTTTTAATGAAATCTTAATAAAATCTCTAAATCTAAAAAAAAATTTCAAATGTTTAAAAATTTATAAAAAATAATTATTTTAAATTTGGTTTATTATCCAATAAATAAACATTTAGGGGTTGATTTCTATTTTTCTACATTAAACTGTTAGGTCACTTTGCTTAAATTTTAAAATATTTGCTAAATTTTCAAATATTCAAGAAAAAATTCAAACATGGTCTCTTACATTTTAATGTAATTCAAGAGAATTGAAAATTCGATCAAAATTCAAACACAGGAACCTGACAATTTTATGGAACTCTATTTAAATACACATATAGAGCTGTTATACCTGAGTTTAAGTAAATTAGATTTAATTAAATTAAATTTAATTCAGTAAATATTAAAAACAAAAAATTTTTTTCTTGATAAACAATTTAGTAATTTCAGACAGATTTTACAATATCGAAAAATTAATTCAAAAAATATTCCTTTTATAAATTTCAATTTTTTTACCATTTCAACTGAAAAGATTTATGTATAAGTACAAAAATTTTACAAACAACAATTATTAAATTTAGTATAGAATTTATTTAAATATTTAAATATGAATTTTAAAAACTAAATTCTAAAAATATAAGTATTAATTATGGAAAAATTATTTTTTAAATATTAACTGTAAAATATAGATTTCAATAATTTTAAACAAGACAAAGTGCATTTTTATTATTTACAGCTAATAAATGAATCATTAAATAAATGTAATTTTATAAATATTTAATATTTGAACAAAATATTGCGAAAAAGAGATTTTTTGGTAGTTAGTAATATATTTCTGGCATATCAAAGTTTAATTAGATAAAATAACTTCAAAATCATTACAATAATAATTTGAAATTTGCTTAGGACACAAGAATTATCATTTTTGTTAAAATCTCTTTTTCACAATTTTAGCTTTCTTCATTAATAATCTATTATTTTTTAGAGAATTTATAGGTTCAAAAACTTGTGTTAAATTTACAAACTTTACTGTGAGTATTTCTATGTAGTTATTTAATATTCTGTATTATAAAAATATAAGTGTTTTATTTTAATCACAGAGTATTTAATGTATTTAGAATAATAATAAATAAATATTATTTTATTTAACTTATAATTATAACGAATATTATATAGCAACTAAAATGAAATTTTTTGAGGCAATAAAAATATTTTATATAATATATAACACAAATATCCACGCTACATTTAATTTTAATTCAAGAGAAAATTTTTAAAGGTTAAATAATATATTTACAATATTTTAATAATTAACTTTTTAAGTTAAAACATTTAAACAAAGAATTATAATCTGATAATTTTTACTTTTAATTTTGTGCTTGTAAATAAAAATTTAATTTTTCAATTTTAAAAAAATTTTTTGTGGTTTTAATTTTAACTTATTTGAGTAAAAATTTGAACTGTTTTGATTAATTTGAAAAAATTACCAAAACCCCAGAAATAAAAAACTAGCTAAAATCCCTAGTGGCAAAAATCTTAGAAAATAATTTCTGATTCAAGTAAACTTAAATCATTGCGTTAAATTATTGATTAAAGCGAATCGCAAAATATATATAAACTAAAATTTAGCTATATAAACTTAAAGCTAATTTTTTTAATCAATTGACACATTGCATCAATTTGAACATCAGTAAAAAAAGTAGCTAAACTGCAATTATTTTTAAAAAATCTAACAAAAAGCTTGCAAATTAATCTTTTTTAGCTAAAAAACCAATATGGATTACGATTACTTTGTTTCTTAACCATCTTCTAAAAAAAAACTTGTTCAAAGTGTATTATATAGTTCAAAAAATATTTTTTTTTACTACACTGAAATAAGGCAAAAGGATAATTTAACAAAATCTTCAACTTAGATATCAGGTTATTTTTGAAAGTTCAAATACTCAAAAAACTTAACTCTATTTTATCAAACTAATCAGATTAATTCAAATTTTTACTCCAAGTACATAATTCAAAATTTGAAAGAAAATTAAAAGAAAATTATTATCATGCATATTTTAAAACAAATAATCAAATATACTTAATTTACTCTTATTAATACAGTAAATTTTTATTATATATTTATAATTTAAACATACATTTTTTACTCATTCTGATTGGCAGAAAATTATACTTTTTTTTTTTAAGTCTTAATTAATATAATTTTAAAAAAAAATTTTTTTTTTCTAAGGCATCTGATTATTAAATAACCACAATTAATTCATTAGTAAAATTAAAATTTTTTAATTATTTTTTAAACAAGGGACAAAATATTTATTTTGAGCTTGTATGTACGAGCGAGCGTAGCAGGCAAGTACAGACAGCATGCAACCCCTTATTTTACCCCGTGATTTAAAAAATAGTTTTACTTATAAAAAGCAAAACTATAATAAGCAAACTTACTTATAATAATCAAAAAAGGCATCCAAACGGCTTGTTTTGCCATACATTTGTAAAATATATTTTTAAGAATTATAGGTTTAGATCAAATTAAATATTTAATTTAAAAAAATGAATTTTAATTATAAAAAAATTAAAAAAAATAAAATTACTGCTCTGGATAGAAGAAAATCCTAAATTAAGCTCCTTATCAATTCAAGAGTATCAAACATTTGGTAAAAATTTGAATAGGAAAATAAATGAAAAAAAAAACTTTTTTTATACTTTAATTGATTAAATAAAAAAAAACAAAAAAAGCACAAAATAAATAATGCTTTCTGAAGATTAAATTTTTTCTATCATAAAGTGAGAGTGAATTTTCATTTTAATAAATGTAACTCTGCTATAAGATTTGGAGGGGACCAGATATATGAGCAAAATTTATTTATTTTAAATAATACAAGGTAAAAATATTCACTCGAAGAATTTTAGATTACTAAACAACATAAAAAAAGTATTTCACAGATTCATAACTATTAGGAAACTTTTCAGTTTTTAGAAAGAATGCGTCAACAGAAATAAGTCAAGATTGATTCCCGTCAATTAATGCAAATATAAAAATCGTAAGTTTTCCTTTAAATTTTCAAATTTCTTTGAACTTTTAGCTCGACTTTTAGAGTTGCAAAAAATGTTTTGTAAGTTGGTTGTAAAAATTTTTCGACAAAAGCTTGAACACGATCATTTATAATCGTATTCATTCTAAAGTCTATAAATTTTAAATACTTATCGTCTAATATACTATTTTATAAGCACCATTTTAATATTTTTTAAAATTTTGCAAGTAAACTTTATGACGTCAAAGTACGATAGAGTTTTATCTTAAGTTTTCTGGTTCAAAAATATACTATCCTGAAAAAAAAACTCGGTTGCTGCAATCGGAATACCGGTAAAAGAATTTTTTTATTTGTTCATACTGTGGCCAATATCGTAAAACAAAAAAAAAAAATAAAACCAAAATATTTTATCTAGTTGATTATTACGCGCCACAGTACTTTGAGATTTAAAAAAAATACGTTCACCATAACCAGATATTTCGGTTAAAGCAACTAATTCCAATTGCGGTAAAATAATTTTTTTTTTCAGAATAGTATAATAAAAATAAAAAATATTTTTAAATTTCATGATAAATTTTTTAAATATGTTTTGAATTATTTATTTTATTTAGCTATAAATCAAAAAAATTCAAGCAATTTTACAAAGCGCAGTTATTAAAGAAAAAAAATTTATAAGGACTAGAAAAAATTTTAGTTTTTCGCTTTTGGAAAAACAGATAATCAATAAGGTAAAATTAATTTTAAGTAAAATAATGTAAAAAAATTATTGTAAAATTGTGTAAAATATTGTAGAAAATTTTTTTTAGCCTTGATAATGAAGACTGAAAGTCTTCGAAAAGTGGGAAATTTATTGCAAAAATAAAGGAAAAAATTGTTAGCTCAAAAATCAAGTATTTTTATTTAAATTTTTAGTTCTCCACTAGAAATTTGGGTTACTACATAAATATTTATATATTTTAAATTAAATAAATTCTTGTAATTTAGCGCAATTAATTTTAGTTACATAACCTATAAATATTTTTTTTTTTTAGAAATGTTAATAAATTAATCGAATTTTTTAAAACTAACACACACTAAGGTACCTTAAAATTAAAAAAAATTATTAATGCTTATTATACGTATGCACGATTAAATTTTTTTACAAAGTTAAGAAGTTCTAAGCTTTTCCATTAGTTTCATTTTACAAAATAATTGGATTCTTTTAATAACAGACCTGCTGTGGACCCCTGTTTCGTACACATTTTTTATTCATTATAAGTCGTCAAAGTTACTCACAATAAACAAATTTAGGTTATTTTTTACAGTTTCTTTAGATTGGCTATTTTAGACAAAAAAGGATTTCGTATTTTCTGACCCAAGAAACAAAAGTAACCGATAAAAATCTTTAAAAAAACCTAAAAACATAACCTATAGAAATTCCTATTATTGACAAATAGAATATGTTTGGTGGAAACGTATTATAGGTTTATTCTTTTTGTCCCCAAAACCTAGAACTAGAGCAAAAAACTGGGGTTAAACTAAATTAGAATACGCGCTCTTTTTCATGGCGGTAATTCAAAAAGCAAAACATTTTTTTTGAATAAAATTTTTTACAATAAATATTGTCAAATCGTGTTCAATATAGCTTTTTTTTGATAAAAATTAATCAAAATTTAATTAATTAACAATATTGACATTAAAAAAATTTTAAACTAGCGCGCATTTCCCTGCTCTGGTTCCACTCCGGTTCTACTTTTTTTGGGACAAAAAAAACAGACCTAATTCAGTAACCCCAAGAACATAAACACCTGTAGAAAAAATCAATCAACCTATAAAGGATAAAAAATTTCTACGAAACAAAAAAAAAGTTTAAAAATTTTGTTAATTAAAAAAAAAAAAACTCAAGCTTAAAAAGACGCCTCGGTTATTTCCGTCGTTATAAAGTAAGGGACTCTGTATCCAAAAACAATACTCATGAACAAAAAATGAAAAAAAAATTTTAAATTTTAATTCATTATATATATTAAATACACTCAAATTAATTAAATTATTTACATTAAAATTATAAGCGTTTATTTTTCCCCTTTCGTTATCTTGTATTATTTTTTATGACTAACTTTAATTATTGAATTATTAATATTTAATTAAATTTTATTGTATGTAAGTTAAATAATAATTTAAAATAAAATATAATTTCACATACAGTATTTGATCAATAATTGATAATTTTCGTCATAGAATTTACCATAGAATTTAAAATAAATCCAAAAAATTTCATGGTAATAAATTAAAAATAAAATTTTCTAAAATAAAAAATATGGATTGAAACGTTAAATAGGCACGTGGTCTCACGAATGCTGAAAAATTTTTGGTATCTATTTTTTTAACGAACGCTCAAAATTTCAAAAAAAAAAATTAAAGAATAATAAAAACAAAACTATTTTGTACATGGATTTATATTTTAAAAAAAATTAAGTGTTATAAACAAATATTTTGGACCAGGTTTCGAGAGTACTAACTTAATTAACTATAAAATTTCATTGAAAATTATAAAATTTTTTTAATTTAATTTCGCAGCTAAATATATCAAGATAATAAGCAAAGAAAAGAATAAGAAAATTTTCTGATCGAATACTGTATGCGATACGGTATATTATTATTCAAAATTATTTACAAAAAAAAAATTGTAATAAAATCATTCAAAATTATAATTTTGTTAAAATTAAATAATAAAACAAAATTAGCAAATATTTTATATTATCTAACGAATAATAATAATTAAAAAAAATAATAATAGCATATTAAAAAAAAAAAATAAAAAATTGAAAAAATATATTTTTTGCTTTAAAATATTGCTAATTTCCTGATTTTATTTCTTTATACAAAAGAATTTTTTGTAATTTTATAATTCAAACTCGTGCGTCTTTCCTTACATTTAATAAATAGTTTTTTAGAAACTTTTTTAAAGTTCAATCTAAAAGCAAATGCAAACGCACATAAGAATCTCAAATTAAATGAAATCGTTAAAAAAAATATCGTACGTAACTCGTGCATAATATTTAATAACTAAAATATTCATTGATCACTCGAACTTTTATTCCCAAATTAAAATATTGGTATTTTAGCTTTATTCAAGAATTTGTAGTTTTTATTCAGATAACCAAGAGTTTTTCTTATTTAGCGAGTAATAGAACACGGCCAGGCTGCTTTGCTTGAAATTTTTTTGATGCTTGAATATTCAAGCAATTCAAGCAACTGCTTGAATTTTCAAGTAAATCAGCCTGGCCGCGTAACTACTATTAAAAATAGGTTGCTTTTTGTCATTTCAGGTAATAATTTGCAATTTATGAAGCAAAAAATTTTAATCAAGTTTCTTGAAATATTAGCAACGAACTGATTCAAGTAAATTATTATAACATTTATTACTTGTTGAGTTCATTAGTTTATTCCAGCTTTTTAAAATCTGCCATCAATTATTCTTAATTAGCGAGAATATTACGATAGTATTAAGTATTTTATTAGCAGAATTTCAATTCATGTAGAACATCTAACCACACGGCGTTTGTTTTTAACGAAGTTTAGTGTTTATTAAATCACTACAAAGTTGGATTTAAATATAATCAGATAATTTGATTAGATCGATGGTCAGCAACTGATACTTATTACAAAAAATTTTCATTTAGGATGTAGGCGTGGACCCTTAATTCGAAAACATTATTATTTGCTTACATCCAAATTTTCCAACGAGTATTATTATAGATCTATTAGTATTATTATTATATATATTATATCTATTTTTATCGAAAATGTTCTAGTTACCCAAAATAGGCAACTTCAGATATTCTTTGTAATTTTTTCGGCATTTTCACCCCATATTTATGATTGGACCATTCTCGGTTAAAACAGATGTTATATTAATTTTCATAGCAAAATTTTACGGAATCATCAGCAACAAATATCTACGAAATTGGGGTCCACGCCTACACTAAATAATTTTTTGCGTGTAGACTAGCAATGATTGCCATTGTAAAATTTACATGACTAAAATCTGATCACACGTAAATAAAATATTAAACTTAAGTTAATCAGGTTGCTTTTCGCATCAGATAAAATATTTATACTGCCATAATTCATCAAATATCATATTTTTGGTTTTTCAATGAAGAATCATTTTTTTAATGTTCAAAAAAAAAAAATATTACTGTTTTCTATAACGAAAAATTGATAATAACTACTAAGAACTTAAAATTTTCTTTGTTATTACTGTAATGAAAAAGATAATTGAATTTTAGCTTTCATTATCAACAATAATTTTTTTAATGTCGATTTTTTTATAAATTATAAAGATTTCAGACGCATTAAACAAGTTTTTAAACTCGTATTTAAAAATTTACTGTATTTTATACTTTAAGGAAAATATCTGTTTTTTTTTTCTATTTCGTTAAATTAATTTTGTTTAATAGAAAATTTAAAAAAAAATATACCATTTTTCTGTATGAAAATCAAAAAATATCTTGAAAGTAAACACTGATTTATAGAGTCTTTTAATTTACTTCAATTGTACCAAAACCATGAAGTAGGTGACGACAGCTCCAAGTACCTTTAAAAGTGAAATTAAAATTAAAATTATTAAAATGAATGAATTTTTAAATATTTTTATATAAAAAATTTACCGAAGCAAACAAATCAAGAGATACAATGAAAAATTTAGCACCGGTAATTGTTAATGCTTTTTGACATTGTTGACAAACGATTTGTACGAATGTTTTAGCTTCTTCAGATCCATCATACCAATGGCACGAGTACGCAGCTTCCATTACAGATGAGCTCTAATAAATTTAGTGTATTATTAATTATGTAATATAATATTTAAAATTTTTTTCTTGACAGAAAGCACGTACGATTTTAGGGCATAAAAAAAGAATGCCTTTAATCGCAGTTTACTTTCTGTATTTTTTTTTATATTACCTCTTCAATTAATCCGTTGCCATAGATGCAGAACAAGAATACTTCTCCAAGAGTGTATACCAAATATCCAATTGTTGAAAATGCGTAAACGTTAACTGTTTCAATCTATAAAAAATTTTTCGTTGTTTAACATACAATTATTTGAATTTTAATATAAAACAATTTTGTTAAAACTTACTTTTGTTGCTTGGTATGCCAGTAAAGTTAGGATAATAGTGGTAACCAACATGTGTAACAAGAGAGCAACACCATATGAATCTCCAATTGCAGTTACAAGTCTAGAAAATAATTAAATTAGTTTATATTTTAAAGTAAAATAAATTTTAAGTATTAATGAAAATTGATTGGTCTCTTGAGTTTAAACTTTTATGAATGAGAAGAAAAGTTTACTTTTTTTATTTATTATATTTTTACATATTTATATACAAATTATTATATATATATTTTTATTGTTTAAATATTTAAATTATTAATTTATGGAACATATTTTAAATAAATTTTTGGTTCCTGCTATAATTGCGCATGATAAACTTTTAATATAAACATTATTTTTCAGTCAAACGACATAATTATATATTTATTTTAGTGAAGCGATAAATATGGGATGGGGACTCATAAAAAGATTAGATAGGGACTCATGAAAAGATTAGGATTGCAGAAATTGAGCAAAAGAATGTATCTCTTGGAGACCTTGGCTAGGGCAGGATTTATATGGAGTGGAGATATGGGGTTTAACGAGAAGGAAATTAATCGAAAAAATTCAGGTCAGATATGTTAAGATGGTTATAGGAATAAATTGCAATACTCCAGATTATATATGGAAGCTTGAAGCTAGTATCAGAAGTATAGCACTCTATACAAGAGAAAGAGCAATTGCTTATATAACTAGTATATTGGACATGGAAGAAAATAGATGGCCAAAAATCTGTCTAAGAGAAGAGATCAGGGCATTGAAAAATGGAGAACCTTCTAGGTGGGAAACTGATTTAAAGAGTGTATGGGAAGAAGCAGGAGAGAGAGAGAAGTACAGCAGTTGCTTAACGGAGGGATGAAAGGAGAAGTTTTCAGAAGGAAATTGAGTGAAGCTCTTGATATTCTAAAAGAGCAGGATATACAAAGGGACTTTAGCAGGGTGGATAAATCAAGATACTGGGAAGGATACAAGGATTATAAAAGTAGCTATGAAAGAGAGCAATATTGGGAAGAAGAAAACATAAGGGGTAACTGGAGGGAACAGTAGGCTAGAATTAGATGTGAGGACTTAAGCAAAGAGGGAAGAAAAGGATTTACTGTTAGAAGCTGTAGAGTATGAAAAGTAGAAGAATAATCATTTGAGCATATTTGGATCTGTGAAGAAATCAGAGGAAAAATTAAGGATAATATTATGAAGAAATTGGATGAATAGAAAAGACAAAACAGAAGACAGGGTAGGGACTAACGGGAACCTAAAAAGGGGGTTTTACAGGGCAAGCCAATTAAAGAAATTTGCAACTACGCTAGAGAAATGGAAAAAATTGCAAGCGATTGGAATTAAAAAAACCAAATTATGGTACCAAATAATTATATATATAGAAATAAAATTAGCGTATTAAAGTTCTGGATAATTTTTATATTAAATATTAGTTAATTGTAATGTAGTAATAAGTTAACATTAATGTAATAAAAATTATAATTCAAAACTGTAAATTCAAAATTTGTATTCATTCTATATATATAATTTTGTAAAAAACTGTAAAAGTTGCACAATAAAATATTTATACTATTATATATTTTTTTTAGTAGAAGAGGCCCATAATTATACAATTATAATTGGCGAAAAATATTTTAAATCTGTCAAAAGCAGGACTCAAGCAGAAAATTTCGAAAGTAATTTAAAAATTTTCTTTGAAAAATTCTTAATATTTTATTTCAATTGTAACCCCCATAAAAAAATAAGTAAAATTTGTAATTAACCTATTTAAATACACAGAAATTATTAAATAATTTAACTTAAAGAAAAAGAAAAAAGAAAATAATTGTTTTAAAAGTGTAAATCAATATAAGCAAGGTAAAATGTGAAGGAGATACAATAATTAAATGTATAAAAGTACATAAGTATTTTTTTTTGTTTATTTTTATTAAATGTCTAATTTTCTTTTACTTATAAAATAAAAAAATGCCAAGACTATGTATTTTGTTAGAGTGTGTTTGTTTAATTAATGGAGTAGGTATAAGGCTAATATACATTTAATTATAGTATATTTTTAAAGGTTTAATATATATTTATTGTGAGTATCGTTATTTGATAAAAAAAATATAAGTTATATTTTTGGCGAATATATTTAGGCGAATTGATTTGTCAAATTTTTTTTTTGTTAATTTTTTTATTAACTTTTAGGGCTTTAATTTAATTTTAATAATTTATTTTAAACAATTAGCTTTTTGATCTAATAACAAAAATTACAATCGAGAAAAACATTTTTTTATAGCGAGAATTTTTTTGGTTAAAATGCGAATTTGAATTTTTTTTTTAAAGATTCTTGAAAATTGTGCAGTAGTACCTTCAAAAATGTTGGCTAAAAAGATAAAATTTATCAAAAACCTTTAAGCCAACATAAAACCTTGAAATTTTGGAAATAACTTTAATTTTAACATATGTGTTTAAATAGATTCGCTGCTGTCGCGGGCAGCCAAAACACGATTTAATTCTAAATCAATAAAATTCATAAAAATTGAGTTTTCACAATGTCAATATATAAAAAAGTATTTTTATTCAAAACAAAGAAAATTTATGCATTCATAAGAGGGTATACCATGCACTTATTTCCGTTCAATATTTCTGTATTATACAATTATTGAATTAAAAATTTATGACTACTTATTACAGAGAGCTCTATAGCATAATATATGCAAAACAAAACTTCAACGCAATGAATATGCGATGTTTCAATACATCTAAGACAAAGTTTTATGTATTTATTTATTACTTTCTGAATGTTCCGGTAAAAATCTATCCAAAAAATATAATTCTAAAAACTCTTAAATTAAAACTGAGTTTGGATCGACGATGATATAGCAAATATTTAATTTATAACTTTTTTGAAAGGAAAATAAAATAGCGTTGCACCTGGTCAACCTTCCAAATTAATAATATGTATTTTAACGATTTTTTGATTAAATGCATAAAAGTCACAATACACATATTAATATTAGTTAAGTTTAACGTTCGACGTATTTTGAAATATACGATTTATGGATTTGTTGAAAAAAATTGTAATGATAATTATTATTTGAAAAAATATATCGAACGTTAAACTTAATTAATATGAATTTGGCACTAGATTTTAAAAGAGGTGCCTCTTGAATGAAGGAAAGTGTTCTTGATTGTCTCCGGGGGTCCATCCTCGATAGCTAAGTTGGTAGAGCGTTTGGCTAGATAACTTTTAGTCGAGGGTTCGAGCCTCTCTCGAGGCAAAAATATGGACCTTTTTTTTCATTCAAATCCACTTTTTTAAGTTAAAATTTTGTTATGATTTACAAATACAGAAAAGTTATTTCTATAAAGGGAGTTTTACCCGATTTAAGTTGACCAATCTCTTATATCCGGGACCTTTACATTCGTACATTCATAATTAGAAGCTCCAAAAATCTATGTAATGGGCTATATCTTATCACAGCAGTTCGTGAATATTGCAGGGTGATTTTTGTAATATCGCTTGAGTGAGACCTCGATTTTTGGAATCAGTGACCTTCATCATGGTTGCCAAAAACAATCGCAAATTGTAATTTGACTGGAGTACAAAAAAAAATTGATCCTTTAAGTAGGCTCTTAAGGGTTAGATATTTTGAAATTATTCACTTTTCAGTTATCTTGTCAACAGGGGTCTATTTTTACCATTTGATATTTTACTCTGAACTAAATAAATAACTTTGACTAGAAGGAGTCAATTTTACCCAAATTTTTTAAATTTTATTTAAAAAAAGCTTTTTAATCTTTATGTTTTACAAATAAATTTAGTTTATTTATCACGTGGGCAGATTTTATTTCCAGTGCAGTTTATGCTTTTTGCACATTACGAAAAAGTCTTTTTTATTATTTTAATCTAATTTACATACTATATGTGAACTAAAAAAAAATCCTTCAATTAAAACCATGGTATTAAAAAAGTTATAAACTTGACAAATATAATCACGAGTTATATATTAACTTGGCAATGAAATTAACGAATTTTTTTTTTTATTTTTATAACAATACTAAGCCACGTAAGCGTAAATATACGTTTTTTAATGAAATTATAATTAACTAGGGGAAAATGGAATGTTTTGGCTTTAAAAAGTTTTAATCCGGTTGAAGGTTTATTCTAAAGTATGAATCGAAAGTTTCTATTTTTTTATTTTTACAATAATAACAAAAATTTTTAATCCTCCTTGTAATTTCAAGGGACCAAAGTGAGTTAAAATTGTTAGATTTTTAATTAGATGCATTACAAGGGTATTTAAGTTTGGATAAAAATTTACAAAGTAGATAATGCGATAATCCAAAAAAAAAACATTTTAAACCAACGATTCAATTCTTCGGATTAGAAAATAATTACAACAGTATTTTATTTATTAAAACAAACTTTTAGCGTATTCAGAGAAAATTATAAAATATTGTAAAACTCACTTGACAACGTGCTTATGTCTTTCGACCCAATATTTAATAGCGCTTCTTACGAGTGCTTCTTGCTTTTGGGACAGTCCATTTGGTCCAACTCCATCACTTATTTGAGACACAGTGTTTCTAAACGTTGCAGTAAAATCTTGGCGGTTACTATAAATTCCTCGTAAGTCATCGATCATACTTTTGCCAGTTGTTGATGGCGTAATTTCTTGGTTAGAAGAATCCTTCAAGTGATCCGAAGCTGCAGCCTATTTGTAAAAAATTTTTTTTTAATTTCATAAATTAGTTAAATTTATTTTTATTTTAGTACCTTGAATAATTCTGCACTGTTTGGTACGACTGTATCTAATGTAGCACTAAGTTGCATAAGTGGTTTTAAGATTGTTTTTAAATGTTGAAGTTGTTCGCAAGCAAAAATGAGGAAGCAACAGAAAAGTGTTTGAAGTAATAATGAAGCTGATACTGAATAGAATACAAAGTGGAATTGCATGATATTTGTCAATGCATGCCAGAATCCTTTGCCCAAATTCCATGGGTAATAAGCTCGTACCATTAATTTTGGCAACTGAATATGAAAATTATTAGTAAATAAATATTAAAAAATATAATTAAAAATTTTTTAAACTCACTTCCATAATAGTCGTTTCGTTAGTTTCTTTGTCATAAAGTAGTCTTACTGGTTTTTCAAAGATAGTCAATCCAGCCCAAGAAACAGTTGTCAATCCAATTACAGTCAATATAATAAATAATAATCTTCTTTGTTTAGCCACTGCAATTGCATGGTAACGAGCATTACTTTCAGCAAATAATGGATGACTATTTGGATTATTCCAAATTCCAAGTACTCGATAAAATCCTTTGCTACCCAATGCAAAGAATATGATCTTGATCATCGGATGTACGAAGAATAATATCGTTACTGAATTTGCTGTTAACTGTTCAACATCATGTACTTCTATTACCAAATTGATCATTATCATTACCATGTGAAACATCATAAGCGCTAATAATGCCTGTAATTGGGATAAAATATTTGTTTCAAATTATTTAGTTAATAAAAATTTAATTTATACTTACAAAGCAGTATATTTTGTGGATAAATCTTTTGGTCTCTGAGTAATAATTGAACATAAAATGTCCAATATACTGCATAGCCCTTATGTTGGGCATCAAATCCGCAACAAGGCCCTGTTGCTTCATTTTCATCATCTATTTTGAATTTAAAAATAATTTTATTATTTTATAAAATTAATTTATTGAACTAAAATTATTTTAGGCTTTATCGATTATTAAATATTCGACTAACCGTTATTAATAATTTTTAATTATTAACCAAATAAAATTGAACAAAAACTTTGATTAATAATTATCATAAGCACTTTAAGCACAATTTCTATTAATTTATCATGTATCAAGTTCAAAATATATATAAAACATTGATTTTTATTTAAACTTGACCAATTTTTTTTTCAGTTCTATAGACTTTTTGTAACAGTTAATAATTACCATGAACTTTTAAATTCTATTTTATAAACGTTTATATTTGATATTCGCACATGAAAAATATCAATGGTAAAGTATCTACATAAAATTAATTATAATGTAAAGTATATAATATAATGATGTGGCTAAATTTTTTGATACACGTGGATATTTTATATTTATTTTAATTTTTATGGAAATATTTTTCTAAATTTTGATGATATTTTGGTTTAAAAAAAATTATTCTGATTTAATTTGTCAAAGATATTTTGTGTAAGGAGTCTAGGTCAAAAAAGTCATCCAAATAAAAATATTAACTAACTTTTCTAATAAAAAATTTAAGATGAGGTACGAATACGCCAAATTTAATCAAATTCAAAAAATTCTAAATTTAAAATTCAAAACTATTCAAAACCAAATTTTACAAGTTTGAAAAGATTATTAAACAATTTAAACCTTACCATAAAAATGAATTTTTCACTTCACAATCAAAAAATAAATTCAAAAAAAAAAAAAAAAATTAAAGCTTAAAATTATAAACCAACACTAACACATAAAAATTTTTTTAAAATTATTCCTCACCATAGAATCTTTTAAATTACACAAAATTGTTTGCGTTTTTTCAACATAAGGTAAATTTTTTAAAGTTTCATAGTTTGATGTTATATTAAGAAAAAACATTTCACTTGATTCCTAGTCAAACATTAAATCGTATCTAAAACTAAACTGACTCAATAAAAATGCGTTTTATTAACTTTGGTAAACATTGTTGTTCATATTCAAAAAAAGAACTGTTACTATGGAAATTAATGATTGTTTTATTACGTTATTAATTTAATTGACTATTTTCTAATACATAGAAATTCTAATTATATTTTGCCCTCTAACCATTATTTATAGAAAACTTTTATTGCGTAAAATAATTTTTTTTCTTTTTGATGTCAAAGAAAGGTCGTAGACAAAATAAGGGTTAAAAATATTAATGAATCATTAGAACAGTAATTAAATTAATTATTAGCAGACTTTTAAAAAAAGTTTGAAAAAATGTTGGCAGAAATAAAACCATCATTAGCTGGAAATTTCATTTGTTTTTTTTTTAATCATTAAATATTATTGATTCACTTAAATTTAGAAAGAAAAAGACAAATTTTAAACTTTTACAGTTTACTGTGAATTTATTATCTAACAAACGAAAAAAATTGGATTTTATGGTAATGTTATT
The DNA here is from genome assembly GCA_022575985.1 of Anagrus nilaparvatae. Lineage (NCBI taxonomy): Eukaryota > Metazoa > Arthropoda > Insecta > Hymenoptera > Mymaridae > Anagrus > Anagrus nilaparvatae. The sequence continues at coordinate 485,870 of JAKSXM010000076.1, read as the reverse complement.
CGTTGTTGCATAAAATTATCCATTTTGTGAGGGTTTATATGTTGAATACAAATTTAGAGTCAAAGTGAACTCAAAAAATTTTTTTTCAACATTTCCTTCTCTAGAATTGCCCTTTAACACGATCCATTTTTGAGACTTTTTCAATACCCTGGCGTTTTAAGAACGATATTTTGCTCAACTTTAAAAATCGTTTTGAAATATTGCTAATATAAATAACTCTATGTAAAGAATTATCAAATCATCTGTAAGTTAAGGATAATGAATAAATTATATTTTGGTTCATATTTCTGAAACGAAATTTTAAGAGTTGCATACTCATTTGTTCAAATTATTCCCAAAATATTTTTTTCTGAAAATATAAAAAAAAAAAAGATTTAATAAATACACTATGTACAGCGTTTACCTAAATAATATTAATAAAATAAATAATTTTTAAAAGTTTTTGCCTTATTTAATTTGAACATATTGTTAACTCAAACGATGAAAAAATTCTTGCAGGATCCAAGTTTTTTTTTCTCAATTTTTTTTTGGTCACGTGAATTGACAGCAAATTTTAAATTTGCAAAAATTAATTTTTTAAAGGTAATTTTTCGATCTAGTTGCTTCAAAATTAAAAAACCTAAAATTATTTTTGGTAAGAAAATTTTCAAAATAGCGGATTTATGGCTACTGAAACCCGGAAATCGTGAAAAAAAAACATCCTTGAATTTATTTTTTTTAAAAATGTTATTTTGTGTCAATACGTAATCTATGGTCAGTACCTAAGTATTAAAAAAAATATCAATTTTTAAAAAAATTTGACGCTTTTTGAAAATATTGCGCAGATATACTTATATACAAACATTTTTTTTCAGACAAATGTTAATCTCGTTAAACTGCACGCCTGGGTTTCGATAGCCATTGGATCCGCCTATTTGTTGATTTTTTTCAATAATAAAATATCATTTAAAAAAACGTTATTCATTTATTTCAACTTCTTCCTATTTAAAAAAGATTTGAAAAAAATATTTTTATTTGGTTTTATATATTAAATAATCATTTGCATTAGTTGATGATGTTGTCACATATCACAATAAGATAGTATCTTTTCTCGCAATTCTTGTGTATAATGTATAATTACTTTTATTTTTTTGAATTGATCGAATTTTCACGTTAGTCTCTATTTGAAATAGTTTTAAAATATATTAGGATTAAAGTTTAGTATCATTAAAGACAGTTTCAGATTTAGTGTGTAAAAGGCGCGCGTTTCATTTTTGCGGGTTAACGCTTCTAATTATACGCAACTTTTGAGTAAGTATTTAATGCGTATTCTGCGTTTTCTAAAAAGTTAAAAAATATGATTTTTCAACCTACAAGGACTATAAAAAAATTTAAGGATAGTATATTTTTTTTATTATCAAAAAACAGATTTTTGAAAAATTCAAAATTATATTTCAGGGTCTTAAAGGGTCCCTAAAGACCCTAAAAATAATTTTATCTTAAAAAGTGGTGAAATTTTAAGTTTTCCAGCCTATGAGCAGAATGTTATCTATTTATGGGAGAAATAAAATCTAAATAACCTCACAAAAACGGGGTTTTTTAGGGCTCGGGGGCTTGTCTTAGCCTAGAGGTCTAATACCAACGGGAATCAGTGAGTTTTTTGATAAATTTTCAGATGCTACTGCTTAGGTTGGGTTTGGTTCCTGGGACCAAATCACAGTACTTATCTGGAAATCAACTTTCCCGAGAAATCCGAAATCAGATCAGATTTTTATTTTTCAAGTTACTTGGAGGAATAATCAAAAATTTGAAAAAAAAAAGTAATTTAAAAAATATTATTTTTTGATCTGGTGCTTTCAGATTAGCATTTCCCAAAGATTTTTTTTGGAAGATGAAAATTGGTTATAAAATTAAAAATTCATGCCGAATAAAATCGAACCTGCAATTTTTTTTTTATTTAAGCTACAAGAAGTAAAGATAAAAAAGTAATTTTTCGCGCATGCGCAGTCTAAATCAAAGTTTGAATCTCGGAATCAAATTTCGCAGGAAATTTCCTATAAGCCGATAAAAAGAAAATATTTTTAACCGCAAAATAAGTACTTGTCAGCAAAAATAAGAATATTTTGAGTACATTTACTAATCTGGGGCAAAAACACCAAAATGACTGCAAAAAATCAAAGATTTTACCTAGAAAACTTAAATTGGCTGAAAGTACTTGTTTTTAATGGTACTTTCAGGAAAAAATAGTTTGGGCCGATTTCTGCGATCCTTCAATCTAAATTGGGCCTAGTGGGGGTGAAATCCTTCAAGCTTTATTTATCAAAAATCTTACTTTATTTTAAATTATAAAAAAGTTTTTAATATTCTAGACAATCTAGGCCTATCTTTATGAATAAATGTTAAATAAAAAAATTTTTTTTATAAAACTCTCTTACTTAATTTTAACTACATGTAACACGTGTGATACATGTAAAGCTACCTAATTTAAAATATAGAGCAATCTTATTCACATTATGTGAGGAGTATCTCTTGATGTAACGATATTAATCCATCTCTTTGGTGTATTCCTTATGTCGCGTCATGAAACAAACTTTTTGTAAAATGATAAAAAATAATATATGAGTTTATAAGAAAGAAGATGTTAGCAGGAAATTGAAAGAAAAAAGTAGTAAAAAGCATCGATGTAAATTCCACATGCATGAGGTACAAAATAATTAAATTATTAGTATAAGCAAAAAAGCAAAGATTTGACCAACTTCTCATTAAGTTGTATCGATTTACAACTTGCTTAATGCTTTTCTGCAATTTTGGTAGCTCAATTATTACAGGTTTAATGCCACATTAAAATTATTTAATAAAAGTATTTCATATGCTTTTTTTATAGAACATAATAAGCCACAGGTGAAGGAATAAAGATAATTTCATAAAGTATTCTTTCACCTTACATAAGGTTTTTAAAATAAAGAAACTTAACATTCTTCGTCTGTGAAAACTTATAAGCGGTTTGTGTAAATACAACCTAAATTCATGTAACATGTTTACTGCAGCTAAGAGCTGGGTATAATAGGCTTCGTAAAACCCTATGTATTAGGCCGGGATACTAAGAAATGATTAAATTAATTATAATTCTGGAAATTCAAATTTTTTAGTGAAAGCTCATTAATCTCACCGGTTCCTAATTTGTTTTCAGATAAACTTCTAGTAACGTAAAAGGAATCTCAAGTGAGGTTATGAAATTATTACCAAAATGGGATTCGGATAGTGTATCTGGCCTTGGATATGTATCAGAATCATTTTTGGATTTACAAAGCTATAGATTTAAAACTTTCGAAATTCTCTTCATCAGCCGATTTTATCAAATCGAAATATTGATCTACTTACTTACAATATATTTATGAAGTTAAAAAAAAAGTGTTAAATAGTTGGAAATTTTATATTACGAGCCCGTGTCCAGAAAAGTATGGAATTGCACGTAAATTACCATCCGAGGCGAAGCTGAGTTTGGTAAACTGCGATTTGGGTCATTCTTTATTTATGGACAAGGCTCGTATACAATTTTTCTTCGTCAGTGGCGAGAAAACACGTCTTTTCCGGACGCGCAGCGGCCGGGAAATACGTGGTTTGGGGACGTTCAAAAAATACGTAACACGATTTTATGAAAAAACCCATCCATGCGTTTGAAAAATAACACTATTTTTAGTATCTTTAATATTGCTTCGATAGAACCATAACATTTTTGGTTAACTCTGCATGCGTGTTTTGCGTTACGTATTTTTTGAATAGCCCCTTTCGGATCGCTAACACGAACATTTTTTTTTTGTAATTTTCAAAAAATAAATAGGTGGAAGTCTTGTGGGTACTCTAAAAAAATCTTCGTAAAACGAACGGCGGCAGTGCCAAATTTATCATGTAGAGACTGTAACCACAGCCTACAGGCCCCTGCAAATTAAGACATTAGCAGCCATAATTGACCCCATATTATTCTAGAGGTATTACAAGTTGGCCAGATGAGTTTATGGCCCCAAACAACATTTGAAATTTTGAGCCAATCGGTTACATTGTATGAAAAGTAATGAATATACATGTATACGATGAACAAACCGTAGTTATAAGTTTTTTTTTTTGAAAAGGGGGTCCTTTTATTTATTTTATAGATATGACTAATTCTTATTCACCATTACATTAATAATTTTTATAGCTCTGATTCTAGATATTTTTTTCTTTCGGAAAATAGTCAAATTTTCAATAAAGCCTATTTTTAGCCTAATTTTGGAAGTTTTTGCTCATTCATTTGGCCCAAAATATTGCCTTGGAGAGAGTGACTATTTAAAAAAAAAAAACGAAAAAAGTAGCGTAATCAACAAATCGAAATATATAAATGTGAACAAAGTTTTAGGTATAACTAAAAAATGAATAGTTAAATTTAATAAAAATATCCGAATCTTGAGCTAACAATTATCTTTATTTTTGAAATTAGTTTATAACACATTATCAAAGTTAAAAAATTTTAAATTAAGTTAATTTAAAAATGGAAAAAAATGAGTTAAAGCGGCTAAAATAGCATGATCATTTTTCGAAAAAAAGTCCAAAAGAGTTTAATTGGATTCATCAAAAATTAAATCTTTGATGTAAAAATCTTTTTACAAACAGATCTCTTAAATATTACAGAAATATAAATAAATTTTTCTAATTTAAAAAAGGGTTAAAACTACTGATGAAACTAAAACTTTTAACCGTTTTATGTAAACACAACCTAAATGCGTCGAACATGTTTAGTACAGCTGAAGGCTAAGTATAATGCATAATGTTACGCAACATTACAGTACAATTCGCTATTTTTATAATTTATAATCACCTTTACTAAATGTTAAGATTCTAAACCTTAATTACAAATCCCTAAACAAGGAATATTCTAAGTACCTAAATGAAAAATATTTTAAGTCCCTTAACCTGAATTATTACAAGTCCCTAAACCCGGATTATTCAGACACTTTTGACCCTTCTCCCCCTTCCCTTGATTATCGGATTCCCAAGGTTTTGGGGTGGCAAACACTTTTGGGGGGTGGGGGGATAAAACAGTATATTTAAATAAATTTTAGGGTATTTTATTTGGTAACCCAGAAATTTGGGGGGCGGGGTGAGGGGCCTATGTACCCCTGTCTACAAACATGTTAAAAGTATTTTTAATTTTGGCATCTGCCTAAAGTTAGCAATTATGTTTTTTTAAAGAATAGAAGTATATTCTAGCCTAATGACCAAAGTGAATTTGTCACATTCTATATCACAGTCAAAAGAATTCCAAACAAATAATTTTTATAATGCATAACTCACTTTGAAGAAATTAGAATACAAAGAAAATATTACTCTTGATTTCTTAAAACAAGAAAAAAAATTTTTGTTACATAATTATTTTAAACTCAGGCTTAAAACAATTCTAACTAATAAGAATATCTTTTTGATAAATTACTTAAGAGGTTCAATAAATATTTCAAATCTTTTTAAATTATTTCGAAGCATTCAAATTATTTAAGTTCATACAATATTAAAGCTTTAAAAAATGTTTAATTAAATAATTAATTATTTCTAAAAACATAATGCGCGGGATTTCAGAAAATTTTTTGAACCATTTTATTGGAACCTAAAATTTATTTTTGCATTTACGCGAATTCGAAAATTTGATTAAAAAATTTAATTTTCTATCAATATTCAAGAAAAGCTTTAATTAATAAACAAATTCAATTTGAAAATAAAATTCATGGTAATTAAATAACGATATTTAAAAAAAAAATGTATACATAAAATAATTCAAAAAATAATTACCTTGAAGGCCGTTTATTGTAAGCTTGTTCCTTTTGAAATCAATTTTTTTCAAAAATAAAAAAAAAAATCTTATCAAATGTTTATATACATTTTTAGAGGCATTTAAAGCCTCTAATTAAAAAATCACAAAAAAGTCACTTTTTTCTTTTGCAGTCACTCATAATTAAAAAAAACCAAAAAAAATAAACAAAACCTTAAAAAACTAAAACAAAAAAAATCAAAAATTATTTATTTACTCAACAGTTTTTTTTTTCTTCAAACTGTTAAATTAACAAAAACTAAAGCATTACTTAAGACAGTTAATTTAAAACTAAAAAAAAAAAAAAATTTAAATGTCAGGGTAGTAAGTATGAAACCCTTCTTAAAGTCCTGATAACGACTATAATAATTTAATAGTAATATATTATAAAAATGACCAAACAAAAAATTTTTTGCACGTATTAGTGTATAAAATAATAAAAACAATCCAAACGTGGTCCAATCGCAAATAAACTTACTGTTACACGTACGTTTTTATAATAGTTAATTATTAAATGGCTCGATGAAAAACTTTTATATGCTTCTATAGAAATATAATATTTTTTATGTGTCTGTGTGTGGCTATAGATAATGATATGTATGTAAATGTGAAGGGGCATATGTTGTATGATAAGTAAGTGGAGTTGGATTATGAGGGGTAGTTTTTTTTTGCTATAACTTTGTCGATAAATTGAAATTATATCTTACCTGTTTCTTTTTTTTAAATTTTCTTATCTAAATCGTTAATATAAAAAATTATGGAAGACTAATATTAAAAGTAAATTTATTGATTTAGAGGTATTTTAACCCTTTTAATAATGATCCATCTCTACTGCTGAGTATTGATAATTAAAAGCGACAGAAAAAAATAATAAATTACTTATAATCCTATATTAATATATCGAATAGTTTAAGAATTAAAGTAGACGTTCAGATGAGTTTATTTGAAAGATGATTAAATGACCTATGCAATTGGTTAAGGGATAAAATAAAACATATTTTAGATACTATCTTTCTTACAGATATTCCAGGGATATAATGAAAAATTGCAAAAAAACTTAAATCTACAATGTCAGGTTGCTGGGATTGAATTTTTAATTTCCAAGAAATTCAAGTGCAGCAATTTGACAGTTTATGATAAATTTTTAACGGATCTAACTCAGGATCAAAAATGAATCACACTAATGCTCTTTTAGAATTATTCCCCAATTGAAAGAAATAGAATTATTCAGGACGATTCATTAGAATAGGAATTGGTTATTGTTTTAGGTCAAATTTTAATTTCTGATTTTTTGGTACTTCTTTTTTTTTTAATTTGGATGTAATACCTCATTTATTTCTATGAAAGTACTTATATTTAAAAGTAGTATTTTTACTCGATATCTCGAATATGATAATTAATTTTTTGCAAATTTTCTCTTCAAAATTTTTGTCACAAAAAAATACAAAAAACAACAAATTTTCTCTTTGAACGTAGTACCTAATTTATTTCTATAGGAACCTCTTTTATAGTAATTTTTTGGATCTGATACTTAATTTTTACAAAATTTTTTTCTCAAAATTAAAAACAAAAATAATAAATTAAACAGCAATATTTTTTTTCTTTTTGAACTTAGTTTTGTTCATTTAGTTTATTTTGTTCTATGAAAGTACGAATATCTAGAATTATCGTTTTTACTAGGTAAAATAGACCATTAAGAAAATTTTTTTATTGCTAATGAGGAACCATAGTGCCAATTACTTGACAGCTTTTTTTAAAATTGATATTAATTAGTTGAAATTATATATAATTAAATATGTCTGGTAGAAATTCTATAATTATGGTACATTTTTTCTGTAATTAAAGTAATATAAAAAAAATTTTGATTTTTTTTAATCAATATTTTGTATATGAGCAATTATTTTAAAAGTGATACTTAATTCGAGCCTGGAATCGTAAATTTTTTTTTTGAGGGCACATCGATATGACCCGTGTTATCAGATAGTTTGAACCTTCAGAAAACCGAAAAAAATCGTGAACCAGAAATCGGCGATAGGTGCCAAAAAGATTTTTTCACTTTTATGTCAAAAAACGTGTTTTTCGTATCTGAGCTACCCTAAATTTTTAAAATAACTTTTTAGGTAAAAAAACGTTTTTAAAATAGATAAAAAAATCTGATTGCCAGGGAAAAACCACTCCAGAAGAAAAAAAAACTTATCTTTTTACGATGAAATTTAGCCAAGTTATCGTCAAAAGCCTTTGAAAACTATAAGTAGCAAGATTTACTTAACACAGTTTTTGATCTAAAAATTAAAATTTTGTCAATAAAAATAATTTTTTTCTTAAAGAAATGAATTGCCAGGAAAAAATTAATCGATTTAAAAAAAAAATCATTATTTTACGATGAAAATCAAGCGAATAATGCATGTTTAAGGTTCAGAAACAGGCTTTTTTCAATAAAATTTCAATCTTTTTTAAGACGAATTTGAGCAAAATCTTAAATTGACGATAACTTGGCTAAATTTCATCCGAAAAAGATAAGTTTTTTTTTCTTCTGGAGTGGTTTTTCCCTGGAAATCAGATTTTTTATCTATTTTAAAAAAGTTTTTTTACCTAAAAAGTTATTTTAAAAATTTAGGGTAGCTCAGATACGAAAAACACGTTTTTTGACATAAAAGTGAAAAAATCTTTTTGGCACCTATCGCCGATTTCTTGTTCACGATTTTTTTCGGTTTTCTGAAGGTTCAAACTATCTGATAACACGGGTCATATCGATGTGCCCTCAAAAAAAAAATTTACGATTCCAGGCTCGAATTAAGTATCACTTTTAAAATAATTGCTCATATGTCTAGTTTCAATTAAATATTTTTTTACTATTAACAGTCACTAAATACACGTAAGAAATTATAACAAAAAATCAATTACATTATAAATAAACTTAGTAAGTTATATCCTATATATACTAGCTCGCAATGTAAATAAAAGAAAATAATTAATTTTAATTAAATCAATATTTTTGTGACATTCAATTTATAAAAATAATTCTAATTAATAGAATTTTTAACAATCGAGATTTGAAAATTTGAAAATTTTAAAATAAACAAAAAATTGAAAAATTAATTTTTGTTGCCAAGGATACATAATTATTTATTAATAATTCTCTAGACGAACACTAATTTTTTGATAATTAAAAGTCTATTTACAAATTTTGAAGAATTTTTAATTTATAAAAAAATTTTTGATTTTACTAAAGAGAGTGAAAAAATGATAGTAAAAAAATATTTTTTATTTATTTATTTGTTAAACATATTATTAAGTAATATTTTTGGGTTAAATGTAACGATTAAAAATGAAGAATTAAATACAACAACTACAACTGAAAAAGTATTATCTAACGATTCGTTATTGGATCCAATATTAAATACAGAAATTATTGAATATAAATCAAGAGATAAAAGGTAGAATCTTTTAGGTTATTTTTTTTTGTTGGTTAAATTATATTTGTAATTTATTTTTAGGTCAAAATTAGATAACGAAGAATTATTAGATAATTTGAATAAATCTGTAAATATCGATACTAAACCAGGATTAAATGCGATCGTACTATTTTTAAATGAGAATCACTACATTCCATGGAATTTGTTAAAAATCTTAAAAAATCAAACCCAATTTCCATATCATGGATACCTTGAGGTAAAAAAATCAATTTACAATAAAATTAATACAAATAAAAAAATTCTTAAAATTTAGAACTGCCCTCTCACAAAATCAAAATACTCTCACTGCAACTGTGAAAATTTATTAGAAAAAAATTTAATTGATTTGTTAACCTGGGCTGAAATCGATAAAAGTATGACAACAAGTTTCATTAACGAAATTCCAATAGTACCAACATCGATAATCAATAATAAATATGATGATTTATTGTTCAATTTAATTCGTACCAATAAACGTCAATTATTATCAACAGCTCAAGGTAAATTTTAAGTACAAATTTTTGAATAATTAATTTTGAATAAAAGTGTTAATTCATTTTCAGATGATTCATATTATTCAATAGATTTATTAAAAAATAATTATTTTTCAAATACTATGCCTGGATACTTGAATGAATTTTTCTTTAAAATTTTTAATGATTTTACATCACTTAATAATGGCTACTTACTGATTGCAAATTTATCACCAATTGATTTATACAATATTTTTGACGTTTTACAAAACTACGTAAGTCAAAATTAATACTTACGAAAAAAATTGAATTTTAATTTTTTAATTAATTTTTACAGAATTTATCAAACGACACGATGATTATGATAATCATAAATAACTGTAAAAATGATGATAATAACAGTAAAATAAAATCAGAATATTATGCTAAAAATATTGAATTTAGTGATATTAAAAATTTGAAAAAAATTTATGATTTACCGAAATTTATAAAAAATATCATTAATTGTCATGATAATAATAATTGTAAAAAATATAATTATGATTATTATGATGTTATACAACCATCTTATTATACGTTGTTTAATAAATACGATGATTATTATACAAGATTTAAGAGACATCTTAAGCATGAAATTAAGGTATAAATATTTTTGAATGAATATGAAAATAATGATTTTTATTATTCATAAGTATTTTAATTTTATTTACAGAAACGTGAAAATAAATTATTTAAAAAAATGAATAAATTGAAAAGTAGTCAAAATGATAAATTTTTTTCATTCAAACTTTTTTAAGTAGAAGAAATATATTTTTTAATTATTACAATTTTATTTTATATAATATTTAATGTATTTTTAATTTTTAATTTTATATTTTTGAATAATAAACAATTATTTAAAAAAATATATAGGTATTGTTTTTTTATTATACAAAAGATATACACTTATTATCAATAGCTTGAGTCAATCGAATGGATACTTCTGTGGCGTCTTGGTAACTAACAAGGGGTTTTCACTACTTTTGGAACACCAAATTACGCCAAAAGGCTATGGATGAGTTGACTCCTTTTTAGGGGTAATTATTTGGATACTTAACTACAGTTAAGGGTCGCTCAAAGTGCAAAAATAGTAAAAACACCCCATTTAGGGGAAATTTTTGCTAATTCAAGGGTGAAATATTAATTTTACATAAACAAAGTCCTCCAAATTCTTGATCAGCGACCCAAAATACCCTTATGGACTAGTTCTTGGCCAAATCTAGATACTTAGAATGCGAATATATCAAAAATACCCCTTTTTGAGGTTAGTTTTTGCAGTTTTAAGGGTGTTTCGAAAACATCTCCCGGAAAAAACCCCGGTTTTCGTTATCAGCGACCCCAAAAATATATAGCAGAGCAAATCTCATGTTGGCCAGTTAAAATACCCTAAACCGCGATTTGACTGGTGTATTAGAAACGCAGGGCTCAATCAGGGAACAATTTTTTATAATGCAATGTTAATCTTTATTTCATTAATGTTTTAAAAGGCTAGCTTTCTTTGTCAAAATCTGAAAAGAATATTTAAGTTTAAAAAAATTTTTTTAAAGTATTTTGGTTGAAATGCAATATGACAGCGTTATTAAGAATATTGCCTAAAAACCCTATTTTATAATATTGTCGTTGAATTGAGGCCTGCGATTCTAGGCCCAGAAGGGAAGAAACATAAGGTTTCTTGGGTATTTTTTCAACATATTAAGGGGTTTTTTAAGGCATTTTTGGCCTCAGGGGTCTTCATGTTCCAGTTTAGCGACACCGAAAACATATAATGAAGTATAAAAAACGTACTTTGAAAAGAATTTTAATCGTTCACACCAATTATCAATGTTAGTCAACCACTTGAGAGCTACCCTGGTTTGGTTCGACCCCTAAAACGTTGATATGGGATCATTTTTTAACCTAAACTTCGACATACTTCAGGAAGAGTATTTTTGGTGTACTTTTTTTTGTGAACTATAGCCCATTAAAAGGTATAAGGCCGATTCCAGAGCTACGTGGAAAAGCAAAGGATATTAGGCGTATCTTTCAGCGTTGCTTTTTCGCGTTGCTTTTCCGCGTTAGTTCTTCAATCGGCCTAACCGCAAGAGGATTATCTGTTTGCCGTTAGCGGTATTCCACTTGTGGGTAGCGGAATTTGTTTCTCTTGCTCAAACGGTTGCAAATAATCTGAATCGTAAAAAAAATTTTTTTTAAATTTTGTCTACTAGCGGAAAAAAAATTCCGCTACTCAACAGCGTAATTTTGCTAGTCGTAAGCGGAAATTCGCTAACCAAAACTCGGAATATTTCCGCTTGGGGAAAACGAGATTTTATTCTGTGTTTCAGGAATATTTATCATCCATAATTTGGCGTCTCGAATCTAGAGTTTTCTTCTTGTAAGTACCAAATAATCTCCTTGCAAAATACTTTACTAAAGTATTTATAAATAAATAAAACACACGAATTTTCTGCTTAGGTATACTCTCAGAACCTTTGAATAATAAATAAAAAAAAATGTAAAAATTTTATGTAAATATTACAAATACTTGAAAACTTATTTAAAAATTACAGAAAAAGAAATATAATTTATTACTTTTTTTGTAATAAAAAAAATTAGTATTGTATAATTTTTTTTGTATAATTTTACAAAAAAAATCTATTCATTATACGTAATACAGTGTAAAAACGTAGAAAAATATATAATTTATCGTAATAATACTTCTATATGATTAAATCCTTTAAGTGTGAATACTAATACACGAAAAATCATTAACAATTTTCAAAAAGATTTAAAATTTTGAGATAATTAAAAAAAAATATTGATCTTCAAATAATTACAAAATCCTCATGATACCGTGGATACCATTTAAATAATTTTTGTTTTCACTTTTCTTTAGGCTTTATATTATTTGCAATGAAAGGAAAAATTTTTTATCAGAGCTGAAATTCTAGTTGCCTCGATTAAATTATTTTTCAGTGTTTTATTAGCTGTTTTCAATAACGTGTTTCTGTAAAAGATAACAAGTTTAGAATATTTTATACAGAAAGGGTAAACAAGTAGAAAGTCCGCAGGACGTCTACCTTAGAAAGTACTCTTTTTTTGCCAAATTTATGTAAATGCTAATTCAAAAGTGCATAATCAACATAGACTCATGTAGTTGTATAAAAATACCAGATAATTGTAGAATACAGTTAAAAAATGGTATTTTTTCTTACAAGGGTAAAAAGTAAACTCAGAATGTACGCGAAACAAGGTAAATTGCTCCAACAATAGCCCTAAAATCCTTGACGGTACAAAAATCAAAAGAATGAAAAAGTAAAAAAAAGCATAAAAAACTATTGGTCTTATAACCTAACTCGTTAAAATTTGACGAAATTTCCCATATAATTTTTTTTACAAAACTTTAATTTAATTATTTTAAATAACCTTAACAAAAGAAAGTACGTATAAAATATAAAAAATTCTTGAATTTTATGTTCACTTAAAATTTTTAAATCGAACAATTAACATTATTGGTAAATTTTAAAATTCATATTATTAGACCAAAAATTATCAGTTTTGAAATACAAAATACACAATTATTTTTAATTATTATTATTGTTATTGTAAGAAAAGAATGTTCGTAAAATAATTTTTTTATTTTAAATTTATTTTAATATTTAGTTATTATTAATAACTAATAATTTTTTTTTCTTTTTTTGGGACATAAATTATTTTTAATAGTTTGAATCGTTCTCAGACGTCATTTATCATAAAAAAAATTAATAGTTTTTAAAAATGCATATCCTGACAACTAAAAAAAAGATTTAAATTTAAAATAAATATTTTTAAAAAGTTTAAAAATCCAAAAATTTTTTAACATGAAATTTACTATGCAAATAATAAGAGAAGAATTGAAGATTTTAAATTGTTTCAAAAATTAATACTATGTATTATTTTTTCTTAAACTAATTATTTTAACTGATATAAAATTTTATTTGAAAATAAATTTCGATAAAAAGAAATTAAAATTATGATTATTTTTAGTGAGAAAATTATTAGATTTAATTGTCATGGAAAATAGACTGATGAATAGATTAATTTTTCTTTTACAATTTATGAACAATGAAAATCGAAAAATATAAAACAATCTTTAACAACAATCTTTTACAATTCTTGAACAATCTCTTTTTAATTTTTATATTTTTTCTCACAATCAGACTCTTTGTGCTAATAAGACATAAAATATATTAATATTATGGAAATTGGTTAATTAAAATTTTTTCTAATTTTTAATTAATATAAAAAGTTTTCAAATAACTATGTCAGAATTAGAATTTTTGCAACATTTATTAGTTTTTATTGGTCTTTAAATTTTAAATCAAGACTCTAAATGTAATTGAAGAAGGAATATGGGGGAGGGGGAGTTTAATGGGACTCTCATAGTATATTTCAACCAACCCTTAACCAACTGAAAACTCCTTATCAAGTTTCAAAATGAGCTACACAGAGTTGCAGTGAAGTTGCAAGCAGTTTTGCTATTTTTTTTCTTACCAATCAGTAAATCAAATGGCCATATTTGGACAAAACTGACCAATTTTTAAATATATGGCTTCAAAAATTGTAGGTTTAATTAAAATGTGTTTTAGGCAACGGTAATAAAATTTCTTAAAACAAACTAAACTTACTCTGCATAACATTGATAAATCACTAAATTATAATCCAAATAATTTAGCAATAAAAACTATAATAAAATTATTTCATAAAAAAAAAATGCAAAATTAAATGAAAAAAGCATTGGTCATCGTAAAAAAATTTTTGTGTAACACAATATTACGAAATTTTATAATTTTTTTTCATAAAAGAAGCGTTAAAGTAATAATAAAATTAGCTGAAGCGTAAAATTTCTTAGTATTAAAAACAAATTTACACAAAAAATCCAAAAATTTAAAAAAAAAAAACAAAATGTAATCGATAATAATAAATTTTGCAAAAAAAAAAAAAAAAATATTAATCACGTGATATTTTCGCTTGGTTAATTTTATCCATCCTCTGTTAAGAAAAACATTAATTATATTTTGTTATTGTAGACAAAATATAAAAGTAATAGCGAAAATGAAATAAAAATCAGGTGATGGGGGAGGGGAGGAGAAGTTAATTTTTCTTTAATAATTCTTTTAGATAGTCTCTCAATAGGCCATATACTTTTATATATAAAGAAATAAAAAAAAAGAAACCGGTCCAAACGAATGAATGTAAGCATACAGTGAATATATCCCACTACTTTTGGTACTAGACTACTCTCTAATATTTTTTTACAATTTATTTATTTAAATATTTTAAAAGGTGAAGTTTTGTATTATTTTTTTTCTGGCTATCACTAGTTTTACTTTTGTACTGGTCCAGTTGAGTTGACAATTTTTTTTTTAACGGAGGAAATTTTGTGGTTGCTGTTTTATTTTACATAGAAGTTTGAGAAAAAATTTTCAAGGTAAGAATAATTAGAGGAATTTTCTTAGTTTTTAATTATTATTTTTTTTTTCTTATTAAAATAAATTTTTTAAAGTTGTTGCATAAAGCCCTGTCTATAGATGAAATTTTTTATGAATCTTTTTATGATAGTCTTAAAAGGGCTTGAATCGTAAACAATTTATTTTTGTATTATTTTTGATATTTATCTCAAAAAGTATCTTTATTGGTTTAGAATAATTAAACTGAATTATTACGCCCAGTATATCTGTAAAATATTTGCGCAAATTATTTTATATGCCAAAAATTAGCTTTTTAAAGTACAAAATTTTCAGAAAAAAACTGAAAAAAATAATCCAAAAATTTTGGGTCCTTAACCCATAAAGGTCAAAATCGAAAGTAGATTTTCTTTGAAACCAAAACCTATTTTAATAAGGTCATTGAGCTAAAACAAGCAAAAATACTGAAAAAAAATTACACTTTCAAAAAATGTAATCATAATTTGTCAGAAATTTTCAAAAGGTTATTTTTTCGCTTAATTTAGTCAAAATGAGTCTTTTTTTTTAATAATTTTTTTATTTTAATTTTTTTTAAGGGGTATCTTGAAAATTTTTTACTTATTTCATCTAATGCCCTAATTAAAATTATAGTATTTGAACTCGCACCAAATTTTTGTTCGATCCTGTTAGATTAATAATCCAAAATCTGTAAATCATTACAAATCCAAAAAAAAAATGCAAATAGCAAAAAACCAAAAAAACAAAATCTTTGTAAAAAACAACAGGGAAAAAAAAAACTAAGTAATATAATTTATCGTCTAAAAGGTACTCATTAAATTATCGTATTTCCTTAATAATTTGCTATTTTTGTTTTTACTCTACCGATTGTGTCATTTAACGAAATAACTAAATTTTGTATATTTCGTAAAAAAAAAATATTCATTTTTTGCATCGTAAGATAATTTCTTGACCAATATATTATAAATTTTGTAATATCTTAACAAGTACAACATAAATAAACTTGCTAAATATAACAAAAACGAAAGTATAAAAAAATCAATGAAAAAAAAAAACTGTATTTTTTCTTTACAAGAAAAAAATGTCTTATATATATTTTTACAGTTAAAAAAGTAAATTACAATTTAAATAAACTAACAATTTTAAAATCTACGATTCTGCAATTATGTAGTAAAGTACGTCATTTAAAAATATTTCGTAATTTTTAAAATAATAAAAAAAATTTTTTTTTCTTGAAATATATTTTTAATATT
This sequence comes from Anagrus nilaparvatae, assembly GCA_022575985.1. Taxonomy (NCBI): domain Eukaryota; kingdom Metazoa; phylum Arthropoda; class Insecta; order Hymenoptera; family Mymaridae; genus Anagrus; species Anagrus nilaparvatae. The sequence continues at coordinate 469,391 of JAKSXM010000076.1, read as the reverse complement.
AAGAAAGATTTTTTTACTGTATTAGAAGTTTGTAATTTAGTTTAATGGTCAATATATTAAAATTGAATTTATATTATTATTGCATTATAGCATGGATTTTATATTTAAAAGTTCACATATTAGAGTTACAATGTTTTTTATAATGCAACATGACTCTGTTTAATAACTACTTTCACAAAATAAAAAACTGTATTATTTATATATTTAGCTATCTTATTGATTTATTATGAAGTTGTTTTGTAAATTAATTATTTTAAGATTTTGCGGTTGGGTTTCAGTTTTATGTAATTTGTTGATGTTATGTATTGGGTTCTTATTTAAAAAAACGTGTCATTTATTTTATCTGTTTGGGTTTTAAAATTTTTAGTTTACTCAAAACTGAACCTTGCTAAAATTTCAAAGTTTTAAAAAAATTATAATTGATTTTATGTTTGACCTTAAAAAGGATGGGAAAAGATATGAATGATTAAAATTACGTGAAACTTAGTATGAAAATGATTTTAAAAAATCGTAAATTAAATACTATAATAAAAAATCAAGCGATTAATTTGTCCACCTATCAGTATTGAGTTAAAAAATCAAGTAGTATTTGACCCATTTCCAAAAAAATAAAGAATGGCCCAAATCAGAAGTAAATTATGGTAAATTGCGATTTGGGTCATTCTTTTTTAATGGACCAGGGTCGTATACGATTTTTCTGTGTCAGTGGCGAGCAAATACTTTTTGTCCACTGACCAGAAAAATTTATTTATTTGGTCCGTTGAATCATTTTTAAAGTCATTGAATTAAATATTCATTAACATAAACGAACTTTAAATTCTAAAAAAATAATTATAATTTAGTACAAAAGTTTTTTTTATTTTGGGCCTATTTTCAGGTGTATTCCCATTTTTATTATTTTTTTTTATACTTTGTGGAATTGATACCATTAAAGGGTGGTCTTTAAAGCTGAAAACTTTCAAGATCTTTGTCTTTTCGGTAAATGAAAAAATCAGTAAAAATTACAATTTATTAATAAAAGTAAAATTTTTTATTTGGAACCTTATTTATACATTTAGTAAAAATATGAATTTTCCAAATCAACTGCCTCCGAAACTATTAATAAAACCCTATAGTAACAGTACTATTTCAGTCAATAAGTGGTTTCGGCTGTATACTTTGTGGCCATCACCAGATTTGGTCCATATATGCTATTTGAGTCGTTGATCACGAATTTCGGGGAATTTTTTATGAAAAATTACGGCTTTACCTTTAAATTAGCAAAAACTATCCCTAATATTGGTATTTTTAATGTATTCACTATTTGAGTGTCCAGATTTGTTTTTTTTTTTTTGGGTCATTGCTCACGAATTTCAGGTAATTTTTTTGGAAAAATTACGGCTTTTTTTTTTAATTAGCAAAAACTACCCTAAAGCCGGGTATTTTTGATGTATTTCATGTTTTTGAAAATTCAAGGGTAAAGCGCAAATTTTTCGTAGACAGAATCCCGAAATTCGTCACTAATGTTCCTAAAAAACCCATACTATACCGAAACTGATGGTGGCCAGAAACTATTCTGCCTCACCCCATCCCGTATATTGACTGGAACATACTTTTCAAGTAAAATTACTCTGATAAATTGATATTGTGCAATTAAATTGATTTTCATTAAATGAAATATGAGTAACAATTATATGAGAACTTTTTTTTTCAAAAAATTAATTTTTAATTTTGTCCGAATTCCCGACGTATAATTTTTACTTCAATATTTTATTAGGCTATGAAAAATAAATTTTTATTTTATAATTATAGTTTAATTTACTAAGCTACAAATTGTTTAAAAAATCAGATTTATATGGTGAACTTAGCAAACTTTCTTACAACCTGTTTTAAATTTTGCAATGTTTGTTTCGAGAAATTGTAACATTCATAAATGACTCATTCAACTGATTTCATGGCTATTTTTATAAATTTTTTTTTTTTCTATTTACAAGTTTGAGAAATTTTATGTTATTTCGCAGTTTTTATATTAATATTTTCATCATTTTAACATGTAGACTTTAAACATATTTTATTAAAAATTACCGATGCACGCAATAATAGATACTTTGATTACCCAGATATTATTCTGTTTGGCCTACGTTAAATAATTTACGACAAATTACAAAGAAATTATAAAAAAAGATTATTCAAACAAATCGATGACAACAAAAAAGTAAAAACATAATTACACGTATAATTTCCAATACTTATTTAGCACTTACCTAACAAACATCAAACAAACAAATAATTTTCATCAATTTAAAAAACTTGTAAAATAAATAATATTTAAATAATTTTTTTTTGCATTTATATACTAATTAAAAAAAAAAGCCTAATAATAGAAAAATGTCAATGCTATAATCGAAGGCTCTTATTTGTAATGTAAGGGTTATATTCTATTTTTGGTTAGATATATGTAAAGCATTTAATATTAAATGACCTTTGATGTACTTATGAATTAATTATTTAATTTAATCAATAACGAATGCATGCGTAGTAATAAATATACACGTAATTTTTAAAAATTTATTTGTTTAATAACCTCAATAAAGGAAAATTATTAATTTTCTTTTTACGTTTCTTGGATATTTATGAATTATTGTTATTTTTTTTAATGTAAGGTAAAGTTGGATAGATTTGAACGGGGTTTTTATGGATTTACTGGGAGGTTTTTGGTTTGAGTTTTGTTTGAATTGATTGAGGTTCCAATTAAATTATTTTTTGATTTTGGACACTCAGAATCAAAAAGTTAATTGACATGATTTTGAAATAGTTGATATTGTATAATTCCTTGACTCTAAAAATTTTCAAATTATGTTACTAAAATATCTAATATTTATAGCTGACTACTAAAATTCCTACATTTCCTGCATTTAAAACAAAAAATTAAAAATAAACAAATAAATTCAGCCAATAAAATTTAATCCCTATATCGATTCAACAATTGCTCAGAACTACCGTCTTTACCTTACATAAAAAATAATTTATTTCGCATTACACGTTCAAGTTTATGCACTATGAAACACTTTTTTTTTAAATCCATATAGAGGACAATTATTAATATAAAATTTATAGACTATAAGAAATAAAATAATTACATGTGTGTATGTACGTGTAATAAATTCATGGACACGGTCGAATATAATATTTGCTAATCAATGGGATATTTATATATATTTATTAAACAATTTTACATTACAACATATCCGTTATAAAATAAATTGCAATTTTTTTTTATTTGTAGGTATTTAATTTTGATTTTTTTTTTTTCATTTTGTCGATTAGAATTTATTAATAAAAAAATATTTTTTTACAGACGTGTTTATATTTTTAAATGAAAAATACTTTCATTAATTTTAATGATTTTACGTTATTACACACCTTCCTTACTTTTTGTTTGGTTACGTTAATTGTATTTTTTTTTGCAGTTGTAATAATTGTTTTGGTAAAAATAAAACTGTTTATTGATTTTACAACTCGTTTTACAAAACATGTTTTGTCATTTTTTTTATTAATTAATGAATTATTGGAATTAGAGTCTTGTAAATTTACTGTGGTTATATAATAATATTTAAAATTTAAAGGCATGAATTTAGAGTTTATTGATGCTAACCACATCCATCTTGTTTATGGTTTTCAATGTCTTTAATGATTTACTTTGTAAGGTTGTAGCTTTGATACTTAATACCACTAACACGTTTTGGTTACTTTGTTTGAAATTTCAATTATGAAAATTATTACGTAAAAGAATTATTTTAAATCAAAAGATCAATATTTTTATTTGATTAAGTTTTGCACTTTCAGAGTAATCAATGATCTTAATACTTTTGATTTTACAAAGATTATCAGGTAGAATTTTCAAAAATTTTTTCAGTTTAAACTTAATTTTTAAAAAGGATATGATTGATTTTTGGTAACTAGGAGCTTATTTTGATTGATATATAGTTTATTGGTCTTACAAGGGCATATCACTACCTTTGGAAAAATACCCTTGGTACCCTCTGTTTATTCCAGTGGATCTTAAGAACGCAGGGCTAAATGTTATTAAAAACGGTTTTTTGGTAATTTTCACAAAAACGCTGTTACCTCGCAAGTTAACCAAAAAACTTCTGGTTGGTCTAATTTTTTTATCAGTAATTCTTTCATCACTATAGCGAATTAACTGAGTACCCATTTCCAACCAAATTGGCCAAATTTGAAATTGATGCCATAATTACCATTTTAGATCAAAATAGGTTTTATAGGTTTCAACATTTCGTAAAAGCCTCAAAAATTATTAACTATCTCTTTTTCAATTATTTGTTTGCTAAGTATGATCATGTCTTAGTCTAAGTCCCAATTTCAGGATTTTTGAAAAAAGTCAATTTTTTATTATCTTTGAGAAGAGTTATCTTAGATACTGTTTAAAAAAAAGGACGAGTACAAAATTTTATGACCTTTAAAACCTTTTTGCCCTGCGTTTCGGAGCCCAGAAAGTGCGTTGGAATAACCGGAGGGTATTTTGGGTGTTTTTTCAACATATTAAAGTCACCCATAACTATAGATTGTAATTTAGTATCCCAAAAGTAGCGGTTTCCCCTTGTTAGTCTGAAATATTTTTTTGATAGTTAAAACAAAATGGGTCGAATCCTTGATTTCTGACATCTTTTTTTGTTTTTGGTTTTTTCTAAATATAAATTTTCTTTCCGTCCTCAGGAAAAATATCTCCTTAAAACAATTGCTTGCGAAAATAAATTAGCAAAATAGACTTTTGAATAATATTCAAAAAGCGAAGTAGTTGTAAAAATTTGAGAATGGAACCTAAGAAACTAAAAAATGAGAATAAATAATTTTTTTTGTTGCATTTTGTGAGCCAAAAATTTTAATTTAAATTTGATAGCCCTATAGTCAAACTACTAACTAGCATGGAATTTGCATTTATTTTTCCAAAGCACTCTTATCATTGTAAAAAATTTATTTTGAGAAAAAAAATTATCATAGCAAATTATTGTTTTGTTATATTGGTCAATAAGTAAAATTCAATTAAAAAACAAAAAACCATAAATCAAAAAGATCTTTAAAATATTGCATATTTTACTAAAAAAAAGGTTCTTAAAACGTAAAAGTTTTACATTGAAAATTGAAAAAGAATGAAATTTGCATGAATATTTTATATAAAATGCATATAATTAGAAAGCACACTATATCGATCGAATAAACCTTGATTCAAGATATAGTCTAATTGTATTAATGTTTTCAATTCTCACTGAATAATTTCTTAGCTATATCTGCATCTTTAATTATGCAATGCAAATATCCGTTCTAAATGAAATACTAATTTTGAAATTTTTTTAAATTTGTCCTTGGTAATTTTTGATACAATTTTTTTTACTCATTTTCTTAGTGAATTTTTTTATAACAAAATTTTGAATAAAAATTATTACTTCTTTATATCATAAAATTAAAATAAAATTTTCTTCTCTGTTTAAGATGTTGCTAATACAACCATCAGAAGAAATGTCAAAATTGATTCGTGTTGAATTGAATGAAAATGTCAATACACGTGACAAGGATTTAGAAATAATTAAAGAATGGTTATTTAAACAACCTCATTTACCGAAATTCGAAGGTAAATCATATAAATAAATTAAAAATTAATTTTAATAATTAAATAATTTTCATTTCATTTCAGACGACCAAAGGTTAATGACATTTTTAAGGGGATGTAAATTTTCTTTAGAAAAATGCAAGAAAAAATTAGACATGTATTTTACAATGAGAGCATTAGTACCAGAATTTTTTTCTAATCGTGATATAACAAGACCAGAAATGCAAGAAGTTATAAGAAACATGTAAGTTTTTTATTAAATACTGTTTATAAAAAAAAATATTAATTTAAATATTATTTCAGTCAAGTACCACCATTACCAGGCTTAACCAAAAATGGACGTCGTGTTATCGTAATGCGTGGTATAGAAAAAGATATACCAACACCAGATGTACCAGAAGCAATGAAATTAATATTAATGATTGGTGATATACGTTTAAAAGAAGAATTAAAAGGTGTTGCTGGTGATGTTTATGTATTAGATGCAACTGTTGCAACACCAGCACATTTTTCGAAATTTACACCAACACTTGTTAAAAAATTTTTAACATGTGTACAAGAAGCGTATCCAGTTAAATTAAAAGAAGTGCATGTTATTAATGTCAGCCCATTAGTTGATACGATTATTAATTTTGTAAAACCATTTTTAAAAGAAAAAATAAGAAATCGTATTTTTGTGCATAGTAATATGGAATCATTGTATGAATATGTACCTAAGGATATTTTACCAACTGAATATGGTGGACAAGCTGGACCGATCCAAAAAATTCATGGTATATAATTTTTAATATTATAATTATTTAGGAGGGTTCTTTTATAATAGGACGATTTTTTTATCCTATGCTCTTTTAACTGAAAGATTTTTAAGAAAAAATTAGCAATTTAGGCTGAATATAAATAAAAGTTACACTGAAAAAAAATTCAATTTCCTCTACCAATGTTGAAAAGTTGAAAAATCAAAAATTTTCTCTTTGGTCAAAAACCGGGAATTTTCTTCCAGTGTATTTTTTGTCGGCTTCGCTAACAACTCATGCACTTATAAACGGAGGCCACTGTGACCATTGGAAACCAAATTATAAACTATAGTTATAGGTAAATAATTTTAATTGTTGAAAAAATATCCCCGTTACATTAGTAGATAGACAAAGGGGATTAGCACTCAAGATGGCTGCCACCATGCAATTGTAGAGCATCCTATTTGCATTACCAACTGTAAGTATGTAATTACATACAATTTTTACAGACGGTAAAATAGGGATTAATAGTTAAGATGGCGAACACTATGCAATTGTAGAGCATCTTATTTGCATTGTCAACATTAAGTATACAATTAACCACCATTTTACCATCTGTAAAAATTGTAAATAATTACATACTTACAGTTGGTAATGCAAATAGGATGCTCTACAATTGCATGGTGGCAGCCATCTTGAGTGCTAATCCTCTTTGTTTATCTACTACTTACATTCTGTTTATTCCAATGGGCCTTCAGGGAGAAACGTAGAGCTAAATGTTATTAAAGAGGGTTTTTTTGGTAATTTTCAATATAACGCTGCAACCTAGCAAGCTATCCAAAACACTATACTTGTTGGTGCATTTATTTGGTGTAAGCGCCACTTGTCAAGCCCCGTAAACTGCATTTTTTATCTTTAATTCTCTTATCGCTATAGCCAATTAGCCAAATAGACATTTTTGGCCCTCAATTACCAGTTTTTTAATTGAAAGTAAATTCGTAATTTTTGACTGTAATGGATTTTATTGGTTTCAAAAACTTTCTGTAAGCTTCAAGTTTTCGAAAATTTTTTACTCGACTTTTTGTCTGACAGATATAATAATTTAAAGTTAGAGTCCCAATTTCAGGATTTAAAAAAAAGTACATTTTTATCCGAGTTTTTATTATTATCTTTAAAAAACGAAGTCTTAGGAACTATTTAAAGATATATGAACAGTAAGAAATTTTTAGAAATTTGAAGCTTATGAAAGTGCGCGGGTACCTATATAAATTTTTTGAGACCTATAAAACTTTTCTTCATCGAAAATTACAATTTTGGCTCCATTTTACAAATTGGACATTTTGGGCCAAAAATTAATTCGCTATAGTGATCAGAGAATTATTTATAAAAAATTGCGGTTTATGGAGCTTAAAAAACACTTTTATCAAAAAAATGAGTCTAACCACAAGTTTTTTGCTTAATTTGCAAAGTTGCAGCGTTGTATTGAAAATTGCCAATAAAGCCTATTTAATAACATTGAGCTCTCTGCTTCTTAGCCCAGAAGACTCATTGGAATAAGCGGAGGATATCTGGGATGTTTTTTTAACACATTTAAGTCATCGATAACTATAGATTGCAATTTGGTTTCCTAAAAGTACATCATAGATTTCACGGTCACTATATTTGCTGAATTTACGAATATTAATAAAAGCATATAATATAGTTTTTTGGGAAATGTCTCAGGAAACGAAAGGTATCGGTATTATAGTCGATAATTCTGCATAATTTTCAGATATATGGATACAAAAATAAGAGTTAAAACGTTTTACGATTAAAATTAATCGAAGAAAATTTTATACCATAGCCAGATAAGACGCCACATTTTTTGTTTATATATACATAAAATTCGCGCGTACTAAGGTTACAGCAAATAATAGGACAAACTTAATATAATTCTTTATGATTAATTATTTATTTATTTTGTAATATTTTATAATTCAAAATGAATTTTTTTTTCATGAACCTATTATTTATATAATCACAAGATTAAAGTTGAGTTTTGAATTTATTCTTTTTGCAGAATTATTACGTGATTAAAAAATCTTAACATATAAAATGTAAATTATAAAATTAAAAGATATTTATCATTAAATTCGTGAATAATATTTAAAAAATTAATTTTATGCATTCATAAAAATTTTTTTGTATCACGTAAATCGTTATTAAATTATTTATTTATTTATCACTCATCAACGATTTTAGAATCCCATTCAGAGCATTATTAATAGGGAAGGGTGGGGGGGAATCAAGAAGTAAGGATTAAAGATCCCTAAAATATAAAATAAAAATACCATTTTTAATTAAAATGTAATAATAATAAAATTTTAATTTTAAACAGAAACTTGGATCAAAAAAATCGAAGAATACGGACCATGGTTCAAAGAACAAGAATCAATAAAATCAAATGAATTATTACGTCCAGAAAAACCAAAAACTTATGATGATTTATTTGGAATGGAAGGTTCATTCAGACAATTACAAATTGATTAAATAAAATATATACCACATGAAGATTTATTAAAATAGGGAAATTATATATATAGATATATATATGTATATTAATTAATTAAAAAAATGGTGTAAATATTTTTATAAACTAAAACAAAAAAAAATTAAAAAAAAAAAAGAAATGTATCACGTATTATAAATAGACTTTTGTAAATTTTTTAAAATAGACTTATTACAGAAATATGTATATCTTGCTTTATGTAACGTAATTATGTAATTTTATTAAAAATATGTAAATTTTTATATTATAATCATTTATTAATTAATAATAAAGGTTTGTAAATTAAAAAATGTTTTAAATTTATTGCATTGATTGATAACTTGAGCTATCCAAAAAGAAAAAAAATTGAGATATTCTTTTTTCAGTCACCTTTCCAAGTATCTAAAATGAATTTTAAAAAATGACACACTGTTTGTTGATAAAAGTTTTATTTACTTAGGTACATACTTCTAAATAAATGATAACATTGAAAGTAATTATTTCATGTAAAATCATTTAATAAAATAATAGATTAACGTAATACCATTATTGTTAAATAATATTGGATCAAAGAGATATCAAAGGACTCAAAAATTCATTAAGCTTATTTATAAAATAATGTATTTCTTGAGGTCCAGTATAAAATCTTTTGCCAACAAATAATATTGGCATATTATTTGGATCGGAAGTATCAGTTTTAGTATGTTCTTCTAGTTCTCTTTTCACTTGTTGGTGTACTTCAGGATTTTCAGGATGATCTAAATCTATAAAGTCTATTGCTACTTTCTTTAAACGATGTAATAACTAAAATTTAGAATTTTTTATTAATTAATATTTAACTTTTTTATTTTTATTTGAAAAATTTATCATTTTTATGGAAATAGTATTAAAATAGAATCATATATTTATTTTTAACAGAGTATTTATTAGATTAAAAACTTATTTCTTTTAAATTACTATTAATTAACTTTTACTGTGATGGAACAAGTCGTGATTAAAATTTAGGATTTCAATCTTTAAAAATAATTAAAAATAGGTGAAGTTTGTTGTTTTAATAAGGTACATGTTCATAGGGAGAGGTACTGGAAAAAAGCCCCAAATACAGAGGGGGGGGGCTGAAAAGTGGCTTATGGACTTAAATAATTTCGATTCAGGAACTTGTGATAATTAGGAATGTAAGTATTAAACTGTTTTAAATCAAAATAACCCATGCTCATTGGTTGTATTAACACACAAACCATCAGTTATAAGGTTATAAGATACATCAAACCATCAGTCATAATCTATATTTTCTAATTGGTCATCTATTATCAAAATCTATTGAAGATCACATTAGCCAAAATCAACTAAATTTCAAATAAAGTTTTTTAAGTACGAAGTTAACAACGTGCAAGTAGAAAATCGTTGAAATTGATAACGAAAATTAAATTTAATAATATTTCCATTTTTGATTAATCATATTAAGAGTATTGGGTAGGCGCCATTTTGTTTAAAAAAATAATAATTTATTTTTCATTTTGAAATTTTGTCCAAAAACATACGACCTTAATTTTTATTAAGTTTAAAAAAAAGATTATGCCAAAATATTCTAAATTTAATAAAGAAAACGAGAAAACTTTTCCCGAATCGAGAAAATAAATTTTGAAGCTCATAAAAATAAAAAAATAAATTCATTATTTCAAAAATATAGCGGATACCCAATAAACTTAGATTTAATTTATAAATTTAAATTTTATACCGATTTAATTTTATAGCATTCATCACAATTATTACCCAGGAAAAGTGTTAAACCATCGTCTAAAATAATATCTCGTAAAAGATTTGTGAATGTATTAGGGTCTCCTTCTCTACCTAAAAAAAATAATTATTATAATAATCTTTAAATAATTCATTGTTGGGATATTAAAGAAAATGATCGAACTGCGGATTAAAAATATGAAAATATTATAACATTTCAATATTTAAGATAGTAATTAGCTGAAGGATATTTCAAGCATGTCAATTAAGGAGGTGGCTAATGATTGATACGAAAAGAGAGTGCTAAATAAAATGAGATTTTGAATAATTTAGTATTCGGGATTAGATTTGTAATAAAGATTTTTTTTAATATAAAGTAAAATTTTAAAAAATGTTTATCTAACCAGATTTAGAGTACATAGGTGTATTCTATTTTTATCTTTTTTAGAAAAGTTAGTTCATTATTAAACTATATATACTTTTTACCAGTGAGTAAATAAAATTAAAAACTATTTATAAAACATGTATGTGGACTATTCTAATCTGGATTTACTACAAATTTTCTTATGTTCCAACCATTAATAATGTCTTGAAAAATACGAGTAGAGTTTAAGCTTAAAATTACTCCAGTCAAAACAGGGGGGGGGGGGTTGTATTTTCACTGGCGAACACGAGATTTGCTCTACTATAGGTTTTTAGGGTTGCTGAACACGAAAATCAGGGTCATTTCGTAAAGAAATTGGGGCTTCACCCTTAAATTTGCAAAAACTACCCCCAAAAAGGGGCTTTTTTATACATATTCGCACTTTGAACGCTCAGATTTGTACCGTACGGGTTCTTTGGGTCGCTAATCAAGAAATTCGACTTCTTTTTCATAAATAATTAATATCTCACCCTTAAAATAGCTAAAACAACCCCTAAAAGGGGTGTTTTTGCTATTTTCGCACTTTGAGAATCCAGGATATGCCCATATAGATTTTTTGGGTCACTGATCAAGAATTTCGATTTTTTTCTCATACATAATAAATATTTCACCCTTAAAGTAACTAAAACTACCCCTAAAAAGTGTGTTTTTGTTATTTTCGCACTTTGAACGTCCAGGATATGCCCATATAGGTTTTTTGGGTCGGTATTCAAGAATTTCGAATCCTTTTTTGTGGGTGAAACATTGAATATTTATGAAAAAGGAGTAGAAATTCTTGATTACTGACCCAAAAACCCGTATGGTGCAAATCTGAGCGCTCAAAGTGCGAATATGTAAATAAAAAGACCCCTTTTGGGGTAGTTTTTGCAAATTTAAGGGTGAAGCCCCCATTTCTTTACGAAATGACCCCGATTTTCGTATTCAGCGACCCAAAAAACCTATAGTAGAGCAAATCTCGTGTTCGCCAGTGAAAATACAACCAAACCCGTATTTTGACTGAAGTAAATTGGTTAAATTATTGTTTAAGTAAATTTCCTGAGAGGCAGTTTTCTATGAAGCGCATATGTATATCAAATATAGGTGACAAAAAAAATCGTTTATAGACACTAAAACAGTTTTCTATAAAAATTAAAAATGTTTCATGCTTCAATTATTGTGAGAGACAGACGCGTCTGATTGTGATTTCGAAAAACAAAATATATTTAAGAGATTTTTAAAACTAAAAGCAGTAAAATTTATACTAAATATCCTTACGTAATATTTATAGTAGATGTATACTTAGCTTATTTTGGTTTTATGACGCACACAAGTTTTAAAATATTACCTTCTTCAATTGCCATTTCTACTGTTTGTGTGGAATAAACAGATTTCAAAATATTGAACATCATGATAGTCATCAAAACATTAATAATCCTTTGCTTCGTCATTGTAATCTACATAAATTAAATTAAATTTAATAAATCATTAAATTATCAATAAAATTACATGAGTTTGACTACTTGTGTCTTTTATTTCGAGAAAAAAATTAATTTATACTTAATTTTACAATTTATGCATTGTATCGAATAATATTTAAATTTTAAAATCCATACATACCTTAGTAAAGTTTTGCAAAGTAAAAAATGAAAATGTAAAGCTTGAAATTTTTATTAAATATTAAAATTAAATTTTTAAAAACACGAGTATTTATTACATTAGCGATGTAACTATAAAATTTTATGACTATATAGATAAAATTTATAGTAAAAATTTATTTAAATAAAAATTATTTTTATATTAAAGCATTATTTTTTGGGGACTTAGCTTCTTAGAAAATTTTATCTCCAAGGAAATTTATTCTCATGTTTGTCCTTCTATATATTATACCATGTGCAGAAGATTAAATTTCTAAAAAGAAAAAGCATTTCTTCAATTTTTATTTTTATAAAATTATTACTTAGGTTTAGGAAATTTTCATGGGATTACATATTCAGTCAGGAAAAAAATGGGAAAAAAACTTTAATCGACATTCTGATGATTTTTTATGCATTTGGTAACTAAAGAGCTGCAGATATTGTTCGCTACTAGGAGGTAGCTCCCACTAAATCGCTATTATTTTTGCTGGATATGGCTAAAAAACCTACATTTATTGTATAGTAGAACAAAATAAATAATATGTTTATTTTAATTTTCACCTTAAAAGTACTCAAAACTAATCTACAAATTATTATTATAACATTTACTTCTTGCTAAAATTATTTGCAAAAATTGTTAAAAATTTACTAAGTCCATTAATAACTGTTAATTTTATGAATTTTATGATATAAAGAAACAAACTGTTTCTATAAAAACCCTAAGAATCCCTAATACTACCCTCGAAATTTAAAGACTTATTTATATCCCCATTTTATTTTTTAGTAAAATTTTTCCATTAAATTCTTTAAGGATATCCTAAACCCAAATGTGTCGGTAAAAATTTCTTAAACGCCGGCTTTCTTTTTTAAGCTGTAGAAAAAACAAAACAAATATTTTAGGCTATAAAGAATGATTTTTTCTAGTGAATGAATCAATATGAAGCCATAAATGTTATTAGAAATGGATTGGCGACGTTTTTCAAAATGAACTCTGCCTTATACCGACTTAATGTTAAAAGCATAGGGGTTTAGGATGGCGTTAAGTATTTTCTAAATAATTACTCTTTTTAGGCAAAGCGTGCATTGGGCTAGAAAAAATTTTTAACTAAAATTATATTTATTTTTATGTTTTTATATTTTTAACTAAAAAATATAATGTCCATTTTTATCTTTTTTTTGAGCTCCAGGTAGGGCCAAATCATCCATTAGGCGCTCTAGGCGTCAGTCTGCAGGCCCCCACCAATTTCAAAATTTAATAAAAACGATTTGATTTTTTAGTTTTCTTTCATTGATTAAAATTTTTTAGACCTATAAATCCCACTTTAATTCAACATTACAATTTTGGCAACAATTTAAAAATTGGTCATTTTTGGCTAAAAATAGTTTTCTAGGTTATTGGTAAATAAAAAATTCTGACATTGGAAGATTTAACCATTATTTATATTTTTTTAAAATATAATCATATTAAATCTATTTTCTAAACTAACAGCCTGTAGAGAAGAGGAAGGAACTTAGAGGTAAAACCAATGCAAAAAAAATTTTTGATCCACAATTATTTTTGCCGAATGGCTATGAGTGTAACCTCACCTATGTTACACGGCCAAGCTATTTCACCAGCCATTAGACATTTTTAGAACTTTTCCATTATTTAACTTGAAAAACTTATAAGGTACGATTACGTCTATGTATTAGATACATAGGGTAATCGTGCCTAAAAATGGTTGATTTGATATTTAAATTAGAAATGTTAAACAAGAAAGTGTCCAATTAATTTCGATTCTGATCCAACAAATTCCCTTTAAATTTGAAACCAAAATATCCTTAATTTAAAAAATCCATAAAATTTATTTAGTGTATCTAAAATTTATCTACACATATCAATTTACATTGTTGAGCTTAATAAAATAATTCGTGCAACATAAATCATTAAAATATTTTTTTTACAGCTCGTGATATTTTTTAAAGAAAATTAATGTTTGTTATCTTTATGTGAGTAAATTTTCGTGCATTATTAATTTTTTATTTTTTAATTTAATTATTTCAAATCCACGAAAAATTAATAAATGTTTTATTAAAGTTGTCATAAAATTTTTCTATTAAATGTACCAAGATAAAGAAATAAATTTTGTATAGTATAATTATAGAGCGAAGCTCTACCTTAATGGATGCAAAAATCGACACCTTGTGGGCACGATATCTCAACAATGATCCATCGAATTACTTTCATTTTTTAAAACTGGGTTTTTTTTATCGAGTTGATGGAACCTATAGTTTTTGGGCCCAATCCGCTATTTTTAAAAGCATGTTTATTCTTGTATTTTTGCTTCACAGAGGTGAAAAACCTTATAAATGTCAACTGCGCAATAAATTTCATAGCTTGTGTATACACTTTGAATCAATGAAATATCATAGAAATGCAAAATAACACAAGATACTTATATTTTTAGGCACGATCACCCTATGTATGCAATACATAGATAAAATCGGGCCTTATAAGTTTGTCAGGTTAAAAAATGGAAAAGTTTCTAAATTGTCCAATTCGTGGAGAAATTAGGTCCCCAGGTCATTCCGAGGCCTCTAAATGCTTATACTGTCTTGGTGTGTGTAGGGATGTATGTTCGAGAAAAAGTATCCTCAAGATCTCAGAACCTACTCGATAAATCAAAAATCCCATGGACCAAATTTTTTGAAATCAGATCTAGTTGCAGGGTTTTTAATTTCAAGAGATTTCATCAAGTCCTTGCAGAGAAATGTCCAAAAAACTGATTTCAGATATTTAAAAAAATTATGAAAAAATAATAATACTGGTGAAAAAAAAATGAATTGGTTTTGAATTTAATATGTGGTTAATGATCTAAAATAACCAGAATTAATAAAAAAATAAATTAATTGAAATTTATTTTTTCGGCACGATCACCCTATGTATGCAATACACAGATGATAAATTTTATGATAAATTTTACATATGAAATCGGTTCTGCCTAAATTTGCACATAAATATAGCTTTTTTCGCTAAATTTGCATTTTCAAAATCGGAAAATTTCACTAATTATCGTTATAACTTTTCCGTATGTGAAAATACCCATACTCATATTAATACCAGGTGAATGTATATATAATACTCTTTCTCCACTCCCAGTTTGAAGTTATTTGAAGTGACGGGTTTTGAGTTATGAGCTACAGCCGGTACGGCTAACATTTTCCAATTTTCCGGGTTTCCACGTGAAAATTTTAAAAAACGGTTTGGAAATTCGGATAGCCAGGGAAATTTCCGATCGAAACCGTGTTTCTAATAATATTTTTAACATTTCTTCATACTTTTATATAATGAAGTAAAAGTTAGTGGCTGAGAGCTTTAAAATATCGGTCCCAATTTTCAAAAATTTGCAGAGATGGCTAGAAATGATTTTACGACGTATAATTTAGGGAGTGAGGACATTATAATATATATAATCAAAAAGAGCCTCGGTAGCTCTGTGGTTAGGGCGTTGGACTTCGGACCTGAAGGTTCGTGGTTCGATTCCCGGCTATATCAACAACATCAAGTTTTTTTCTTTGCGGAAAATTCTCGATGTTCTTCTACCGTGGGTTCTAGGATTGAGGCATCCACTTAATGTTAAAAAAAAAAAAAAAAAAAAAAAAATTAACATTACGTGGATAACGCGGTCCGAAGTGCTTCCAGGGCACTATAAGCTGGCGTGGGATTTGGGAGAGGTCGCGTACCTCCTGGACCATAGATTCAACGCTCATACCAGCACACTGACACTCAAACAATTATACAATAACACTTCACTAACAATTGTCAAAAAGCGCTTTCACATTCTCAACCCATTAAAATAGATAAACAGGAAAATTAAAATAGTGCAGGGTGTGATAGCATGGGCAGTTGTTGGTGACCTCTGTAACAACATCCGTATGGAAGTTTAAGATGGAGGTTAAACAAATACCAATACCAATATATAATCACTTGTACAAAGTCACTTTTTTACCCACCCTCTGCCGAGCCGTACTTTTTTAATAACCCATCCAATGAACATGTTCCATGTTAAAAATGTATTGCATAAAATTTTCATAACTTCTGCGGTATGAAAAATGGCTTTTTTTAACATATTTATTTAATAAATAAAAAAATAAAAAAATAGAGGATTAATATAGGAGTGCAGACAATTTTTTTTGTTGAATCCTGAAAATAGCTATTTTTTAAACCAGGGATAAAATATTGGTTGTGACGTTGCATTCAGCATGCGAAAATCGAACCCCATATTTTTTCCCAGAATTTAAAACATAATTTTACATATAATGGGCAAAAAAGCCGCCCCCTAGGGCAGAAAATAGGCTTTTTTTGCCCTGGATATGTAAAGGCATATTCATGTCCTTTAGGTGCTGGACGTGTTATTTTTAAAGCCAAATGTCAAAAAAAAATTCAAGGGATTAACAAGCTAACACTATTATATCGTAGTATAAGTGAACAAGACCCCATCTGGAGGTCAACGTATATTTCACATGGAATCCGCCTACTCTTAAAACGTGGCACTTGGTTTAATTATTAGTTCCAAAATATTGTGAAAAAACTCATAAAATGGAAAGTTTCTGCTTGATTTTCCTATTTTTTTATCCAGTAGGATCCCGAGTTCGGATTCAGCGACATACAAAACCTACAGAAGACTTTTTCTAATTCTAATTGTCGAATTCAGAAACCCTTACACCGTATTTTGACTTGAGTATAATATTAATTTGGTAATTAAGTGGATTGAGGGGTATTAGAGTTCAGAATAATTTTTTTGTTGTTCCTCAATTATGGAAAAAGCACGTAATAACAAAGTTCCGCAAACAAAAGTTTGGTTGAAATCTTATCAGCAAACAAATTACAAGGTTAAAAAATAAGGGGCTGATTTTTGGTGTCCTTTTTGGCCAATACTTAAAAATTCTAACTATGCTTAATATTTTTTTACGTTTTATTTAAACATTATTATTGGAATCAATCAAATCAAAACTTTTAAAATCCCAAAATTAAAAAATTACTGAAACTCTTTTCTTGATTTTTTTAAACATGATCAGCTTTGCTCTACCCGTCTTTGACGGTATCTAGTAGTATATTAAGTATTAAGGGCGTAAAAGTTTTGGCACTAGCGTGAGCACTAGCACGAGTGCTCGGCGAAGCCGGGCACGAGTGATAAGAGTTCACGCTCGTGTCTAAAGTATTTCGCCCATGATGCTTACACTATTTTTTGCCCCCCTAGGCGTAGAACGAGTTCAGAAAATTCTTTACACACGAGTTTTACGCCCGGGAGGGCAAAAAAATTATTTTATTTCAAAAAATTAGTAAATAATAAATTTAACTTCAACTTTTTTATCCTAAGAATGTCACATTGTCATAATTTTTTTTTTTATTTATGTATTTTAAAATTTTTGTGCAATAAGACTCGTGGATATAATAAATTTTATTTTCAAATTTCGTGAATGTTCTAATTTTAATCTATATTTTTTTTATTTTATTTTTTTTTAATAAAATTTTGATATTTTATTGGGAAAAAATCACGTTTGCAAATAAAATTTGGTTTCTAATTCAAAGGGAATTTGTTTGATCAAAAATCAAGAATGCTTTGGTGCTGTTCAACGACTAAACATTTTTAGACACGGTTTACGTGGAATTTTTTTTCATAAAATGCCATCTGAAAACGTTTGAGTACCTTAAATCAAGAAAACGTTTTTTTTTTTTTTTTTTTGTTAGTCTAGTGGATATGTATCTTTGCGAAACTGTGCCCTCTTGAACTCTAAAACTACTAAATTTCTAAATATTTTGGATCAGGTTTTTTTTTCTAATCTAATGGTGAAATCTCTATAGTAGTTCATACTATGAAAAAAAAACCTGACAAGGAGAGTTCAATACATTTGGAACACCAAATTACACCAAATGGTTATGGATGAGTTTGTTATCTTGAAAAAACATGCCGACTACCCTCCGTTCCTTCCAATGGGCCTTCTGGGCCTAGAAACGCAGGGCTCAATGTTATAAAATAGGATTTTTAGGTAATTTTCAATGAAACGCCAAAACCTCGCAAGTTAACCAAAACTCTTCTGGTTGGTCTTATTTTTTGAGTTTAAGTATCACCTTTTATACGCCGTAAACCGCAATTTATTATCATTAATTCTCTCATTACTATAGCCAATTAACCAAACGGTCATTTTTGCTAAAAATGACCAATTTTAAAAATGCTGCCAAATTTGTAATTTCTGACGAAAATGGGTCTTACAGGTCTGAAAAAATTTGTACAAGCTTCAAGTTTCCAAAACTTCTTTACTTTACCCTTTTCAATTATTTGTTAACCAGATATAATAATTTGAAGTCACAGTCCCAATTTTACGATTTTTTAAAAAAGCTCATTTTTAATGTTAACTTTGGAGAGCCATTTCTTAAAAACGAATAAAGGAAATGAGACGAGTAAAAAATTTTTGGAAACTTGAAGATTGTACAAATTTTTTCAGACCTGTAAAACCTTTTCGTCAGAAATTACAAATTTGGCAGCATTTTTAAAATTGGTCATTTTTAGCCAAAAATGACCGTTTGGTTAATTGGCTATAGTGATGAGAGAATTAGTGATAATAAATTGCGGTTTACGGCGTATGAAAGATGATACTTAAATCAAAAAAATGAGACCAACTAGAAGAGTTTTGTTTAACATGCGAGGTTTTGGCGTTTCATTGAAAATTACCAAAAAATCCTATTTTATAACATTGAGCCCTGCGTTTCTAGGCCCAGAAGGCCCATTGGAAGGAACGGAGGGTAGTCGGCATGTTTTTTCAACATAACAAACTCATCCATAACCATTTGGTGTAATTTAGTGTACCAAATGTATTGAACTCCCCTTGTGAGTCAAATCTTTAAAATTTGCCTAAAAATTTTAAAAAAATTAATGATTTTTTGCTTTTAATCGAACAGAAAGGACTTTTAATAACTAAAACCTATCTAAACTCCTTATAAATATGTACTCAAAAAGCATATTAATTTTATAAAAAAATCGATGGAGACATTTTAGAGAAATTTCAGTTTTTTTTTCTAAAAACTTCAAAACTAAAATCCGTGGTAATACTAGTCGAATATTAAGTTTAAAAATTGAAATAAAACTATAAAAAATGCAGCACGAGCAACAAAATAAAATTTAAGTATCTAATAAAAAAATTATACTATTAGTATAAAAAGGAGCAAATTTTATTTTTTGCTTTTATTTTACTTTAAACTTATTAATATTTAATATAACTCAATAAATTTTAAAATGAAATTAAATTTAAAATTTTTTACAATTTTGTTTATTTTATCTGTAATAACTATAAAATCCACTGATTCAGGTATTTATTTAATAATTTTTTAATAAAATATAATAGATTTGAAGGCTATATTTCAAAATACTCTCAATATTTACTTGACAAAAATTTTGAGTTTCAAATATGAGATTTGGTATTGCAAAAACGTTAAAATTTAATTGCTGATTAGAATAATTGAAATTTTGTCATTGAGAAACTAGTTTCGTTTTTTGTTACCAGTTAGATTTATTAATTGATTAATGGTATAAAGTTGTTATTAGACCATATGAATCACTGTATTGCGTATCATTATTAAATTTTCAAAGTAAAAATAGACTCTAAGACTTAGTTTTAGATTTTCGTGTCTTAAGATCATTGTTATTAGGGGTCTTCCATAAATTACATAAGCACAAAAACTGGATTTTTCAACCTCTACTCCTCTCATGTAAGCAATCATAAGATTTTATTGACCCCTCCAGAAGTTAATTAATTTTGAGATTAATTTTTACTTTTTTATTGTTTTATATTTAACGAGCGCTGACAGGACTTGTAAAAGTTCCTATTTGGTTCTTAAATAACTTTTTTAAAAAATGTTAAATAAATGATTTTTTACTATTTGTTCAATAGAAAAATGAGCTAAAATTTTTCGTTTACAGGTTTGCTTCAATCATTGAAGGAAAGATTGGGAAGACACTTAGCCTCGAAATGTTCTTGTACTGGTTATCTGTGTGGATGTTGTTATGAAAAAAAGTTACCTTTAATTAATCATGTAGCATCAGGTAATAAAAAAAATTATTAAATTCATTTGAAATTGATTTTTACCAAATATTGTATTATTTTATAAATTGAACAAAATTTAAATTTAGCTTGTGGAAATTTCACCTTTGAACCAGAAGAGAAAAAGATTTTATTAAACATACTTATTGGTGGTAGTTCGGTAGCTGAGAAACAAATATCAGGTATACAATTATCTCGATTTCACTGAAAATACACTAAATTTTTGTAAAAAAATACATTTTATAAAATTTTTTAGTCGAGAATCCTCAACCAGTTTGCTATAGTCATAACAGTAAAAAAATCTGCTTCAGTTGTCACGATATTCACTATGATAGTGGATGTTTTTCTTCGTGTTTCGAAACTGAAGTTCATATTTCAGCGAAATATGGAACGAAAATTCCCTTAGGATGCCATAAAGAGTGTTCATTAAAAAAAATTCATCGAAATTCAACGGATTCAGAGCTTGAACAGGACAACGATGTACCAGAAATTGAAGCAATTTGATAAAATTTAAAAAAAATTATACTTCTATAGTTTGTATTCTTCAATTATAATGAAATTAAATTTTTCCTTAATTATTTTTATTTAAAAATAAAGATTAAGAGTAAACCTAAAATAATAAAATATTCCTAAAAATTATCAGCATCAAATTTTATTTCAAATCATTTATTATTTGAATATAATTTTTCCTTTACATTTTATAAGAATATTTATAAATTAAAAACTTACAACCGACACTTGCAAGCAATGAACATGGAACATGTTTAGTTTTATATTTTTAATCTTGATGCCTTAATAATTTAAGTCCTTAAGCCAAAAAAAAAATAATTTTAAGCTCCTAAAATCTTTATTTATTTATTTATTTATTTAGAAGAAATCTTGAGTAGTCAACTTGCAGTTGACACCCTTACTGTCCTTAATGTTAATATATCCATAAGGCGCGCAATTACAGTTGTATAAAAATACTCGAAAAATACAGAAAAAAACAAACACCAAAGTACTTCTACATGATAATTTAATTTGCCAAGAGAAATACTATTAAATATTTTAGGAATATTTTTATAGTTTTATCAAATCAAAATTTAAGAATTTTCAATAATTTTATAAGATTTTTAATTTAATTTTGTTATAATACAAGAAAGACTTATATAATATAAAATAGTCATTTCTCTTTCGAGAAAAAAAAAACTTAATGTCAATAATAAATTTTTGATCACAGCTATTAGTATAAAACTTAAAGATTAGTAAAAAGACCATATTTAGACTGTTGAATATAATACGGTTCTGGAGGCTGCATTATTTAATTAACAAAAAACAAAAATTTTATAGCATGTAGTACTGTAAATTTACGAGTAAGTTTAAATATTTAAATATTTCCTTGGCTACACGATTCTTTAATATTATATTTTCACTCTTTTTTAAGCTTAAAGTCAGAAAAACTTAAATTTAAAACCGTATCTGCAAATTTGGGTAACCACACATCGCTAACATTTACTTAAAGTCAATAATTTTTGGTATTTGATATCAGGAAATAATACAAAAAAGAAAAGAAATTTTATATTTATATTGACATTAAATAAAATTTATCGATAGCATCAATAAATATTAAATAAAATAACAAAAATATTGTTTTATAGATATTTTTTAAGATAACAATTAAATTAAAAATATAATCTAATTAATTGTTAAATTGCTAAAAATCCTCTTAAAGAGGCATCTAAAGTCTCAGACTGGGCAGATAGTGTCTCACTCTATCTTAATAATAAGAAAACTATGGCTATTTACTTTAGTACATCAACATTTGTAGACAGGATTAATAAATTAAATCTTGAAATTAAAGTGGGCAAAGTTGTCAGAATTGCTTTCTCTGAGGAAGTCAAAACCCGACGAATTGTCCTGAGATCTCCGGAGATCTCTAAATTGGGGAGATCTCCGGAGATCTCTGGAGATCTCTGAACTTGTTTTTAATTATTTCAAATGATTGAAGCTTATTATGCTAAAAATGCTTATAAATAGCTCCAACAAGCCTACATTATTCATAATACATGTAAAAAAAATTCAAGCTTTATTTATATATAGCTAAACCATCGAAATTTGCCTTTTAATCAAATGAAAATCTGTAAAATATTATTTTTTCTATAATTATTACGAAAATTGAAGCTAAACTTAGGTTTCTGACAAAAGATTCTCAAAAAGCACACTATGTCAATAAAATCATAAATTGCTTATGAAGAAATTTCAAAGATTTAAATCATTTTCTTAACGAAATCGATGAAAAAAATTATTTCAACACAGAATCCTATTGTTTAGCGTACTTTAAACGACTATTTTTTAGTCCTTATTAAGTATACCACCCAGCAAATGCTAAACACGTTAGTTGAACGAGTCTTTGCCCTTTTGTATCGTATAGGATTTATTAAAATACGACCTGAAATGGATAAAGTACTTTTCATTGTTCTTTCATTTTTGTAGAAAGAAAAATTTTATTTCAAAAATAATAATGTATTTATTTCCATAATATAATTCAATTAATTTCTGTTAAGCAATTTATTGATTCTTATTAATGATTAAACGAGAATTTGCTTAAAAAAATGATGTTGTAAAGGAGTTTTTGAACTCATTAACGCAAATCTAAAATACAGAAAAAAATGTCAACTGCTTGGAGATATTATTCAGAATTGAAGAATCCTTTTTAATTTATAATAGACAAATAATTTATCATATACCTTCAGTTTGCTTGAAAGAACCTATACTGAATCTCGAGCCAAGTGCCCCAACTTTACATAAGAACGGGATTCTTAGACGAATACTTTAAATTTTGCTGTAACTTTACTTTTCCACCAAATAACTTCCTAAGTCTTATTTTTTCGATCACAAACACAATTAATGAAATATTGTGAGTAAAAAGTTCAAGCGTTTAATATCACACATAAACAAAATTTAAGTAAGTTATTATTGTTATTATTATTACTGCTAACTTTTTTCATAACTGTCTTTCTAACTTAAATTACTATAAAATAAAAATGAACAAAGTAGTGTGTTATTTTGTCGAAATTCGCGAAAACCGGCCTCTCTACAAAATCAAAAATGGTCTATCAGGGATAGTAAAAAAATTAAAATAGAATTTTTTGCCAAATGTTTAAATTACTGAGCTAAAATTAGAATCTTTCGCATATGCCCAGAAAAGTAAAGAATGGACCAAATTGCACGTAAATTACCATCTGAGGTGAAGCTTTTTTTATGCCCCAGGGAAAAAATTTTTATAAGCTTCAAATTTTAAAAAAATGTTTACTTGCAATATTTCATAAAATCGTTTGTGAGATTTGGCGATTAAAGGTTAGAATCCTAATTGAAATATTTTATAAAATATCAAAAATCACTATCTTTAAAGAATTATAACTTGAAACTTGAAAATAGATAAGATATGTAGTAATTTTATATGAAATCCATTTTAATCGAAAATCGTCCAGTTACCACAATGAGAAGGTATAGGTTATTTTTTGCGGTTATTAAACATTTTTATTAATTACTTACGTTTTGCGCGTCGTTGAACGCAAGTATGATATCAGTTTTTACCTAAGATGACCAAGTTGCCCATAATAAGCAACATTAGGTTATTTTTTGCGTTTTCTTAAATGTTTATTTTTCTGAGTAATTCAATCATTAAAAGTAAAATCTGATATCATACTATAAGCAGTATCCTCGTAGGAAGTTCTGTGACAATAATTAAAAGGATCACTAAAAAGCCATAGTCCAAACTGGAAGTCTCTATCTTAATACATGTAAGAATCATGGCGTCGCTTCCTATTTAGACCAAAAATGAAGTTACTGTAAGAACACTCACTATGAGGATATACTAAGCACAACTAACCAATCAAAATATTAAAGAATATGCAAAGCATATCGTGAAAATACCTATTGTGGGCAACTAAAGCATTTTCAGTTAACACTGAATTTATATTAACATTCGATCCGAAATATTATAAAATTTTAAAAATTTCATAAATCATATACTACAACAGATTCTGTGTTCTTTGAAATTTCTTCATAAGCAATTTATGATTTTATTGACATAGTGAGCTTTTTGAGCTACAAAATATACAAGTTTTATTAATCAGAGTAATATACAAAGAAAATACCATGAATAGTAATTCGCTTTTTGAGAATCTTTTGTCAGAAACCTAAGTTTAGCTTCAATTTTCGTAATAATTATAGAAAAAAAATAATATTTTACAGATTTTCATTTGATTAAAAGGCAAATTTCGATGGTTTAGCTATATATATAAATACAGCTTGAATTTTTTTTACATGTATTATGAATAATGTAGGCTTGTTGGAGCTATTTATAAGCATTTTTAGCATAATAAGCTTCAATCATTTGAAATAATTAAAAACAAGTTTAGAGATCTCCCCAATTTAGAGATCTCTGAAGATCTCTGGAGATCTCCGGAGATCTCCGGAAATCTCAGGACAATTCGTCGGGAAGTCTAGGTGTAATGCTAGACAACAAACTCACATGGAGCTCTCAGATTATATCTGTAGAAAAGAAAGTAAATAAATTGCTCTACTCACTTCGTTTTATTAGACATTTCACTACTGAAAAATTGCGCATTCTACTAGTTCAGGCTCTAGTCACCCCACACTTAGATTACTGTAATACGGTTTATCTTGACGCAAGCATCACCTTAAAAGCCAGAATTCAACGTCTTAGTAATTGTAGCATAAGGTATATTTTTGGGATTAGAAAATACGAACACGTTTCCCCTTACCGAAGACAGTTGAATAGGCTATGCACAGATACCAGAAGACTCTACTTTACGGGTATAATAATATATAAAATTTTACGTTTACAACAGCCCCCTTACCTCATTGATTTATTTACCAAATACATACCCAAAGATAAAACTAGAAGTATCCTCTTTACCTTTACCAAAGAACTAAAATTACCTACTATCAAGGGCTGTGGGTCTTCGTCTTTTCAATTGCATGGGACAATCTTTTGGAACTCTATTCCCTATAATATCAGAGTTTTATCATGCCTTAACTCTTTCAAAACAGCATTAATGAAATACCTGCTCTCCTTGGATCCCTGATTTCCTTGATCTCAATTAACTCTCAAACTGTGATAATACTTATGTATTATCAATACAAAACCAAAGTCTACTTAAAAATTTTTATCATATTAGATTTTATTTAATTAAATATTATACTTTATCATAAATTATACAAGATTTTTATTATATTTAATGTTTACTCAACATAATTGTTATATTTAAAATTATACTTATATGAAACATATTGTGAAGGGCTGCTATGGCCAATCAAATGTATTTACTATTTTGTTAAATCAAATAAAATTTATCTATCTATCTATCTATATGAAGTCTGAATTTTAAAGGCATTAGGATATATTGAAAGTGTATAAGGATTGAGAGTCCTAAAAATTGTTTATAGTTAAAAGCGAGAAATATGCTAACTTAAACAAGGTTTCAGACATAAAACTTATACGCTCTTTTCCTATTTTTTAATAAATATTTATTAAAGTATTGATATTCATGTAATAAAAATTTTATTTGGTTAAAAAAGAAAACATGGATACTGGCAAGAAAATTTAATTAAAAAATTATACTTTATTTATACAAGTTTCATTTATCATAATAAATGGAGAAATTACTTTAAAATTAATTAACATTTTGGTGAGCTTTCACGCGCTCAATAACAATCGGAATAAAATGTTCTAGAAATTGATCTACTTTTTTAGGTCCTGTAAGATAATCGTGGCCAACAAATAATATTGGCATTTTATTTAAATCTGTAGTATCAGTATTCGTATGATTTTCTAAATGACCTTTCAATTCTTCTAATTTTTCACGGTCTTCATGGTGATCCAAATCAATAGAGCTGTATGTTATCACTTTTAAATCATTTAGAGCCTGAAAATTCATTTTAAATGTGATTATTACAGATTTTTTATTCAATTTTTTTAGTTGTTGTATTACTAATGTAAGAAAACTGCAGTTAAAAATATTAGAATAAGCCTCATAACTATTATTATAATAATTTATTTGGATTTGAATACTGTACCGATAATACTTTCATGCAGTGTTGACAATCCCTTCTGATAAAAAGTGTAAGTCCATGTTCTGGAATATGTGATTTCAATACTTTTGACAAAGGCTTAACTAGATCTTCATTTATGAAAAAAAATAAATAAAACTATGAATTTAAAAATATTTTCTAGTATATGTTTAAAATTTATAAATTTTTGTACTTATATTATTCCCTGCAGTTACTACAAAATATTGATTTTCATGATTTAAAACTTATAGTTTTACATAATTATAAAGGGCAAACAGGTAAAATATTCTTTTTTTGCCCCATAAATATGTAAAATTATTAATTTTTAACCAAAATCACAAAATCGATAATATATATATGGGTGCTTTTTACAGGAACTGATATACATAGTCCCCCCTCCCTTTTATATCCAAAAAGAAAACCTTTTTGCTAATTTTGGTTAATTTTGACTGACTAAAATAATGATTTTGGGCGTTCATTTGAATGCCACATCTCAAAAATTTTTTTGGTACAAGCTGACACATAGGCCAATATTTTTGGAAAATTTGAGCAAAAATATTTTTTGGAGAACAAAAATATTTATATTTAGAACTTACTGACTTCCGATGAATTCAAAAAATTCAAACCGCTAAAAATGAAACCGGGAGTGGGCAAAAATAAAAAAAAATTTTTTTCGGGTCCAGGTAAAAAGAAAATTTTTTCCTAATCATATTTATATATAAAAAGTGAATTGGTTTTGAGATAATTAAGCCTTTTTAAAGCCCTAAAAATCAAAAATCTCAAAAAAACTATTTTTCGAGCATCAAAAATTTTCGGTAAAAATTAATATTTTTCCGAAATTCCGCTGAAAATGCAAATCCTAGACCTAAAATAAGCCTTTAAAAAAAAATTTTGAAAAAAAAATAATTTTGGTCCGGTGAGTTAAGCTGGACCTCAACATAAATATTTAGGTATATATATATTATTATTTTTGTAAAAAATATTTTTGTTTTAAATATTTAGTTTTTCATTTTTTTAAGTAGATTAACAGAAAATTTGAAAATTCTAAAAATTAATTCAAGAAGAAACAGATAAAATTTGTCCTAATGGAGACGCGTCCTT
Organism: Anagrus nilaparvatae; assembly: GCA_022575985.1. Lineage (NCBI taxonomy): Eukaryota > Metazoa > Arthropoda > Insecta > Hymenoptera > Mymaridae > Anagrus > Anagrus nilaparvatae. The sequence continues at coordinate 441,490 of JAKSXM010000076.1, read as the reverse complement.
ATGCACTATAAAAAAAAGCATTACCTATATCCTCGTCTGTATCATCTTCAGGTACCTCAACTGTTAATATGGGATTTTGAGCATTTAGAAAATTGAACAGCGTAATAGTTATTAGAGTAATAATAATTAATTCTTTCGCCATTGTAATCTACAAAAATTAAATGAATAATAAATAAGAATTTTGTTATAATCGATTATATTAAAATAAGTTTTTGATTGTTTCAGTAATTAAAATCACATATTTATAGATGCTTATAAAAAATTATTCTTATGAAAAAAAAAAATGATCTAAAAATTTGATAACTGTGGTTTCTGGTTTATAAATATAATTTTCTAATAATTTAAAAATTTACATACCTAAGTATAATCATACGATAACTCAATATTATTCTAAAGCTTGAAATTTTTATTACACAATATGTTTAAATTTTTATAAACACGATTATTTATTGTATTAGCAAGGGAACTATAAAATTTTATGATAAGATAACATTTGAAATTACCAATAGTAAAAAGTTATTCTTGTCTTAAGACGTTAATAGGGTTATTTTTAAAGTCCTTCCAAAAATTTAATTAAAAAAATTAGACAAAAGTTTTTTACTCAGTATAAGTAAGCTATCTTGGTCTTCGACATAGTGTAGGGGGTTTGAGGCGAAACATGAAGAAAATATCCTAAGAAAAAGTATTGCTGTTAACAAAAACCCAATTTTCTGTATGTTTTATTTTACCAAAAAATGTATACTTTATTTATCTATTAGACTTTTTATACAGTATACTTGCCAAAGTATCTTTTTCTTGCTTAAACGCATTTAAACCGATCTCAAATGACTTAAAACGGAATATATCCGGTTTCGACGTGTGGATTTTTTTTCAGTGTAGATAAAACTTACTGCATATGAAAGCGAATTGCATATTCACATGTAATAAATGAACTAAATACCAAGATATCCAAACGGTTAGGTTGCTTTTCTTAATATTTCAAGTAGAATATTTAATTTTAAAGATACTCTTCTATTATCATCAGATGACTAAAAACGCATAATATTAAATTTTAGAATTTTAACCAAATGAATGAATACCAAATGAATTTTGAAGTAATAGAAAAACGTCATCGTTATTTAGAATTCTCGAAACTTATAATTGTTATAATAAAAAAATTGATATTACTAATAGTAGTGAAAATAATAAGCTTTTACAAAAGTACAAAATATTTTTGTATTAAAATTTACTTAGAATATTTTTCAAAATTTAATTAATTCATTATAAAGAGTAGGTTGTATATGCTGATGATCGTCATAGTTAAGGCCAAGTAATAAGCTACTTTCAGTAGCCTTAACAATATTCAAAAGTTAAGTCAGCCCATAGTTGATTTAATTAATAGTGGATGCAAATTCGCTACTCTTCAGGTTTCTGAATCCAAAACAGAAGCCATTTACCTTAAGAAAAATACCGGTAAAAAGAAAAAATCCCAAAAATTCGCGAAATCTCCCAAAAACCCAGCGATAAAATTAAACGGTAAAAACATTGTCTTCAAAAAATCCGTTTAATACCTAGGTGCTCATTTTGACAATGGCCTAGGAATAAATACACATTGTGCCAATCTCAAAGGACGCATACTTAGGATGTTCAATGACTTGATGAAAATGTCAGGAACATATTGGGGAATAAAATTCCCAGCGGCCAGCGGCGGATCCAGCGGGGGGCGAAGGGGGCAATCGCCCCCTCCTGAGACCAAAAATGTACTTGTTTTTTAATAAAATTTTGTACATTTTAAAAAAAATTTGTAAAAAATGGTAAATTTTTACTGAATTGTCCCCTCCTGAGACAGTTTCTGGATCCGCCGCTACCAGCGGCAAAGATAATCTATAAGGGTGTCTTCGTCCCTACGATTACCTATGCCGCTTCAGGTTGGTGGAATCTATGTAACGATAGCCATAGGAGAAAAATAATAAGTGCGCAACGGGGCGCACTACTAGCTATCACTAGGGTCTACTTCACCACATCAAATGATGTCCTGCAAGTAATTGTAGGAGCATTACCGGGTGATGTGGAAGTAGACATTGCGGCCACGAGATACCAGTAACGGAAAACGGGTAAAGTTAACTTTTACGGGAGGAACTTAGACTCTGATGATGAGGACCAAATCACAGAGTTATAAAGTTCATTGCGTACGAGAAATAACAAAGGAGATTGGAAACCTCCTCAAAGGGAAGAGATACTTACGTTTTCTTCAATGATGTAAAAGAAAGAAGTAACCTGTATTGGTTTCAGCCTCGTCACAATCTCGTGCAGGTTGTCTCCGGACACGGAAACTTCAAAGAGTATCTTAAAAAGCGAAATATAATCACCGAAACTGTTGAGTGTGAGTGCAGGAAAGGGCCAGATAACCCTTATCACCTCATATTTAAATGTCTAAGATGGAGTGCCATCAGAGAATCTCTCGTAGGTATAGTCGGATAGACCGCATGGAAAGAGATGGAACAAACACCAAGTCTTCTAGTGTCCATCTAAGGAAACAAGCGAGGTGTTCTCTGACTACTGTGACGAAGTTATGTATATTAAATCTTGTGAAGAATGCTTCTCTGAAATCATCAAATTAAAATAACCAATTTCATCGTTTTTAGTGACCTAAAAAACATGCGGAATGCCCTTTTAAAATAATTTCTAAACATTTTTTAGTCCGCAGCAAGTTTTTGACGTCAAAAACTGTCCAAATTTTGATATTTTTACCACTGAAATCAGCTCATAACTTTTTGCCTTAAAAAAATAATTCAAAATAAATGATTCCATCGTTTTTAGCGACCAAAAAAACTATGAAATACCCCCCGAATTTTTACTTTTATGTTGCCTTTTAAATTTAGTAGCTTTAGTCCCGACCGACGTTCCAGAGCCCATTTTCAAAAATCGAAAATGCTTTGGCGCTGTCCAACGACTAAATATTTTTAGATGCGGTTTACGTAGAACTTTTTCATTAAATGACACCCAAAAACACTTGAGCACCTTAAAAAATCGAAAAATCGTTTTTTTTTTGGCAGTCTAATGTTTAATATATGTTACATATACCTATGCCTTATATTAACTCTTGGTAAATGGTATAAAAAGCTCATCAAGCTACGGCTTGAAAAAAGCGTAATTACCGCGGATAAAATGAGTAAAAATCGGTATGGTTTTACGTGAAACAAGAGCGCTGAAGACGCTATTGTACATATGAGAAATATTCTTCGAGGCTCCGATGAAAACCATGCTATTGGTATTTGGTTCGTCATCAAGAGAGCGTTTGACAACGTTTAGTAGCCCCTGGTGCTTGACGAATTGAGAAAACATCAGTGCCCACAGAACGTTTACAATGTAATCTTTGATTATTTTGAAAACAGGAAAGTTACGTTTTCTTGGGTTAGTAGTAAAATCTCTAAGACACCAACTAAGGGCTGTCCTCAAGGCTCTGTACTCGGACCTTCCTTATGGAATACTCAATTTGATCGAAGAAGCAAACGTTGAGTATGTTGTGTATGCTTACGATCTAATCGTCATAGTTAAGGCTAGTAGCCGAGACAAAATTGAAAAGTTAAGTCAACCCATCGTTGAGTTAATAAATAGTTGGTGCTAATTTGCAACTCTTCAGGTTTCCGAATCCAAAACGGAAGCCATTAACTTAAGAAAGATACTCATAATGAAAGCCGGTCTAGCAGAAGTCTTGTCCCTCCGCAAAACCCGAAGGAACTTTTCACTAATAAGTAACATCATGGTGTAAAGCCAGCGAATAGACGATTTTTCCCGGCTTGGTTACCTGAGGTCCGGTGTAGCGGAATAGTAGATAGAGCTCTATAGGGTCTCGGTCTCAGGACCGTGACTTGGGATATACTCCGCTGTGGTACGCTATGCTCGTATAAACATTCGCTGTGCTATATTACCCTGCTCTTCCTAGAATTTCAGATTTTGGTAAGTTCAAAGTTTAGTAAGTTCGGAGTTTGATACTATACTTTCCACAGACCTAGATTATTTTATTTTTTCCGTTTCAAGGTTTTTTTCTACTTCATGTATTTATAATAAATTCAAATATAAATTTTATTTTCGTTCGTCATTTTTAATCCATAATTATGTTAATAAAAATTTAAAAATTAATAAATGTAAAATTTTAGAGATAAAATTAAGAATCAAATAATGTACAAATCATGTAAACTGTAAAATTTATTATTAAAAAAAAAAATAAATAAAAATAAAAATTGATAAAAATTTTACATTTTAATTTAATAACGAAATTTTAAAATTATATACGTGTGCACGAAATTCATAATTTTTATGTTCGAAATGTTTAATTAAATATTTGTTTATGCAGGATAAAAAAAGGAGTTTTAAACTTTGCTTTCTGTTATTTTTTTTAACAAAGAAATTTATGGGTTATGGAATATTTCTGATGTCGCAGAGTTAAATTTTTGAATATCAAAATATTGGTTCCTCAATGAGAAACCATTGTGATGGGTCAAATTTTGGTTTTTGATTTTTTGGCATATAAGCACGTTTTGATACCTCAGGAATCTAAAAAACCGGTTTTTAAAAAAAATCTGAATGTGTGTGTGTGTGTGTGTATGTAAGGGTGTGTGTATGTATGTAACCGGTGATAATTCACAAACATTATGACCTAATTTTTAGGTACTTTTTTTTTTTTTTAATTTGGATGTAATACCTCATTTATTTTCATGAAAGTACTTATATTTGAAAGTACGATTTTTACTCGATATCTCGAATCTGATAATTAATTTTTTGAAAATTTTTTTCAAATGTAAAAAATGTAAAATTTTTTGCACAATTCATAAGTTGAGTAAAAAAAAAACAACATTTAAGAACTGTCAGCAAATACACTGTAAAATTTTTTGTCCGGGTATTATACTATCGTAAATGCAAAATTATTTTAAACATTTCATGATACTCTTAAAAAATACACTAAGAAAAATATACTATTAATTTAATATGAAATATTCTATTGATTTAATAAAATAATCCTATTCATTCAATTAAATTGTCATTGGTTTAATAAAATTAGTGTTGAATCAATACTCCAGTCAAAATACGGGGGGGGGGGGTTGCATTTACGGTTGCGAATACGAGATTTGCTCTAGTATAGGTTTTTTGGGTCCCTGAACACGAAAATCGGAGTCATTTGGTAAAGAAAATTGCGCTTCACCCTTAAATTTGCAAAAACTACCCCCAAAAGGGGAGTATTTTTTATTTCATCACTTTCTGAGTCAATAGATTTATCCAAGAATTGGTTTCCAAGGGTTTTTTGGGTCGCTAATTAAGAATCTTGATGATTTTTTAAGGTAACATTAATATTTAACCCCTAAATCAGCTAAAACTACTCCCTAAAAGGGGCGTTTTCGTTATATTCGCACTTTTTGCGGCCAGATTTGGTCTACAAGGGTTTTTTGGGATTTTCGTGGATTTTTTAATGAATAATTAGTATAACAACCCTAAATTACCGAAAACTACCCCCATAAGGGGTGTTTTTGCTGTTTCTGCACTATTTGCGTCAAGATTAGGTCCACAAGGGTTTTTTGGATAGCTGAAAACGAATTTCATGGATTTTTTAATGAAAAATTAATATTTCACCCTTATATTAGCTAAAACTACCCTATAAAGGGGCGTTTTTGCTATATTCAAACTTTCTGCGTTCAGGTTAAATCCAAAGAGTTATGACTAGGCCCAAAGGGCTTCCCTTTTGGAGATAGTTTTAGGATTTACGTCCATCTTATGTCTGGAAATCACGAAAAATTCGATTTTTTATATGAAACTCCAGGTGAAAGTCCAGGTTAAAAGCACTGAAACCTCGACTGAAACGCTTAAAAATAATTTATTTTGTACCCTCAATCAAATGCCTAAATTGAATCCAAGTTCTACATGTCCATATTTACGGTTTGTAGCCTGTTTTCTGTCTCAAAATTATGAAAAAATCAATTTCTTTCAAAGAAAATTGGTCTTATGGTATAATAGACTAAAATTTTCGAAAAATACCCTTGTTCAAAATTAGTAGGATCAAAGCTCAAAACGACATTATGTAGGGTGTATGAATCATTTATAAATATTGATTTTCTACGGGGAGGCCGGAGTTTGGCGTAACTGACGCGTCACAAGTACAGTTTCTTGTATTAATAAAAAAACGCTGCCAAGTGATTGGCACTATGGTTCCTCATTAACAATAGCAAAATATTTATAATGGTCTATTTTATCTAATAAAAATTATAATTTGAGATATCAGTATTTCATAAAAAAAAGTTAAATACCGTATTTTATAAGAAAAAAAATGTTGCTGTGATTTAATGTTTTTTATTTAACAAATTTTTAGAAAAAAATTTCAATAAACTAGGTATTACACTTAAAAAAAAAACAATATTACAGATTTTTTATTTTTTTTGTTTTATTAATATTGAGAAAAAAATTTTGAAAATATTCGGTATCAGATCCAAAAAATTACTATGAATAAGTTTTCTAAAACTATTACTCTCATAGAAATTAATTAGGTACTACGTCCGAAAAAAAAAAATTTGGTATTCTTTGTATTTTTTTGTGAAAAAAATTTTGGGAAAAAAATTTTCAAAAAATTAATTATCAGATTTGAGATATCGAGTAAAAACCATACTTTCAAATATAAGTACTTTTATGGAAATAAATGAGATATTACACCTAAATTAAATAGCTCAATTTATCGAATAAAATTATTCAGAAAAAAAAAAAGTATTTTAAAATCTCTTGATGAAAAAATTTTTGAAAAAAAAATTAGATCTTAATTCCATAATGGTTGTTAAATACCACCGATTGCAAAATTTTCAAATATTAGTACTTTCATGGAATTAAAGGAAGTATTACACTAAAAAAAAAAAAAAATATTACAGATTTTTTAATTTTTTTGATATTTTAATTTTGAGAAAAAAATTTTGAAAAAATTAAGTTTCAGGTCCAAAAAATTACTATAAACGATATTTCTAAAACTAGTACTCTCCTAGAAATCAATTAGGTACTACATCCAAAAATAAAAAAAAATTAAGTTTTTTTTGTATTTTTTGGTGAAAAAAATTTTGAGAAAAAAATTTTCAAAAAATTAGTTATCAGATTCGAGATATCGAGTAAAAATCGTACTTTCAAATATAAGTACTTTCATGGAAATAAATTAGGTATTACATCCAAATTAAAAAAAAAAAAAAAAAATAGTTTGAGATTTTTTGATGAAAAAATTTTGGAAAAAAAAATTAGGTCTTAATTCCATAATGGTTGTGAAATATCACCGGTTACAATATTTTCAGATATTCGTACTTTCATAGAAAAAAATTAAGTATTACGTCCTAAAAAAAAAAAAATTTGGCATTTTTTGTATTTTTTGGCAACAAAAATTTTGAGAAAAAAATTTAAAAAAAATAAAGTATCAGGTCCAAAAAAATGCTATAAACGATATTTCTAAAACTAGTACTTCCACAGAAATAAATTAAGTACTGCGTCCGTAAAGAAAAAAAAAATTGGTATTTTTTGTATTTTTTGGTGAAAAAAATTTTGGGAAAAAAATTTTCAAAAAATTAGTTATCAGATTCGAGATATCGAGTAAAAATCGTACTTTCAAATATAGCTAGGTACTTTCGTGGAAATAAATGAGGTATTACATCCAAATTAAAAAAAAAAAAAGTAGTTTGAGATTTTTTGATGTAAAAATGTTAGGTCTTAATTCCATAATGGTTGTGAAATTTCACCGGTTACATACATACACACACACACACACACACACACACACACACACATACAGACTTTTTTTAAAAACCGGTTTTTTAGCTTCCTGAGGTCCCAAAACGTGCTTATATGCCAAAAAATCAAAAATCAAAATTTCATCTATCACAAAGGTTCCTCTATGAGGAACCAAAATTGGATAATTATTTTTAAAAAAACGCTTCGTACCGAGCTGTAACATACGATTACCTAAAATTTGAGCCAAAAAAAAATTTTAGATAATCGTATGTTACAGCTCGGTACGAAGCGTTTTTTTAAAAATAATTATCCAATTTTTTTATTAATACAAAAAACTGTACTTGTGACGCGTCAGTTACGCCAAACTCCGATCCCCTCTTAAGGCATGAAATGGGCTATGAACCCTAAAGCTGGCCATGTAAAAAGTTTTTATTGCAAAATTGGTTTATGAAGGTATATCTATGTTTATAATGAAATAACGACCTTAAAGGCAGAAAATTAGTTTATTTATATTACATAGAATAGGCTGTTTATGGGTTTTTATGAAATCGCACCACCCAATGTATACATATGTAACTGCACCTATACTACGGTGAAAAAGGGAAATTCAAGTACAATTAAATATATTATACCCTTTCAATTAACTTAATAAGCTTAACATAAATGTCTCTGAATTCAAGGGGAAACCTGGGGGAAACTCTGTTGTATGGGCTAGTACCCAAACCTTATGTATTTTTATCTCTCATTTGAGAGAACTTAATAAAAAAAAAAAAAAAAAAAATGGAGGAAACTCTAAAGAGTTAATGGAAACCCTAGAACTTTTCCTAAATGGGCAATTTTTTAAACAGAAAAAAATCAATTTCTATCCCTATTGATTTTTACAATTGAAATTTTATTGATAATAAAATTAGTTCAAAACATGAAAATATATTTTTTCGTGAATATTGAATGATAAAATTAAAAAATAAATAATTTATGCATAATAAAGTGCATGTTATAAAAATAGATTTATGTGTAAAACATCTAAAGAACATTAAAAACAATATTTAAAAAATATGTCTTTGTTTTAATAGGCACGAGTTTTTTATTGAAATTGTTTAATCGTGAATTATTATTTTTATTGAAATATAATATGTCGTGAGCATTGACAATAAAATTTATAAAAATTTATTTTAACAATTTTAACAATTTATCATTTAAAAGTGTAAATAATTTTAAGTACTTATTTTGAAAAAGTAAGGCCCATAAGAAAACCCACAAATTTTTAAAAAACTTTAAATCATATCAAATCATTTCCTACTATGTAATTTTTATTTAATTTTTCTAAGTTTTCTGCAAATTATTTTATTTTTTTTAACACTGAAAAATGCGTAAACGCGAAGGCAGAAAAGTGTATCAATTCTCTTATCAGTTATTAAAAATAATAAATGCAGTAAATTATACTTATGATTAAATCGCTTTTGACAATAACTCTAGAAAAAATCGAATAACAAGAGATTCTGAATAAATTAATTTTTGCGAGTTTCCAGATAAAATCTAGGGTGGTAATTTTCCGTGGTGGAAGGGAGGGAGGAAAGTCAATTTTAATAATAAAATTTTTAAATTTGTTTATCAAAATCGATATTTCTCAATCAAGAATCAACGGAATTCTTGTCTTATTACGTTTCTAACTTTGCCTCACAAGGGGAGACCGCTATGCTACCTTTAAATTACAATCTATATAGTTATAGATGACTTTGATATAATGTAAAATACATCTCGGGTATGGGCTTTCTTGGCTCAAGATTATTAAATAGGGTGCTTTTGATAATTTTGTTGATTCTTCTGCAACCTGGCATGTTAATCTAAAAACTTCTGATTGTCTCATTTTTTTCGCTTATGAATCATAAAAATTTGTAATTTTTTTTTTAGAAACCTGTAAATCGTAATTTTGTATAAATAATTTTCTGATCGCTATTCAGCAAATAGCCATTTTTGGCCTAAAATCACCAATTTTTAAAATGCTGTCAAAATTGTAATATTTGTCCATAATGGATTTTATAAGTCTCAAAAATTTTCTATTAGTTTCAAGTTACCAAAAATGCTTTACTCGTCTTCAAAGATATCGCTTTTTATATAACAATAAGAATTGACTTTTTTTTTTTTTCCTAAAATTGGAATCATATTTGGTCAATTAGTTATTGAAAAGGGATAAGTAAAAATTTTTGGAAATTTGAAGCTTGCAGAAAATTGTTAAGATCTATAAGACCTATTTTCGTCAAAAACTAAAATTTTTGCAGAATGTTATGCTATTACATAAACTTAAATAAAAATATACTCAAATCATGATAATTGATCATTTTGGCCATTTGGTAGTAGTGAGTGAATGAAAGATGAAAAATGTTCATTAAGGGAGCTTGAGGTAATATTTAAACCATAAAAATTAAACAAACAAGTAGTTTTTTGGTTAACTTGAGAAGTTGTTGAAAACCCTATTTTAACATTGAGCCCTGTGTTTCTATGCCCTGAAGGTCCATTAAAATAAACGTAGGGTATAGGTGGTGCTTTTTCAATATATTAAAGTCATCTGTAACAATAAATTGTAATTTGGTTTCCCAAAGATAAAGGTAAGTGAACTTTACTTTTTCCTGGAAATAAGGCCTAGACAAAAAAACTAAAATTCTTTTTCATTCAACTAATAAAAAATTTTACATTTTACATTTTACTATATACCATCTAAATTGTCAGTATTGGAAATTTCTATAATACAAAAATACTGTATTCAGTACGGTAATAATTAAAATTAACGAATTCAGTAAAAATGAAATATTATTACTGCATGAGCAAAAGAATAAAATTTAATAATAAAATAAAAATATTTCGTTTATATTAAATAGTATAAAAAGGTGTAAAAAATTTTTTTATATTTATTTTAGCTTAAAGTTATCAGTGTTAAATACATATACTGACAAATTATATAATACTGGTCGAAATGAAATTGACTTTAAATTTTTTTTTTATTCTATTTGTTTTATTTATAATAAATATAAATTCTTCAGAAGCAGGTATTTATTTAAAAAAATTTTTAAACTATTAAAATTCTAACTTTACCTTTAATTTATTAATAAATAAAAAAATTTTTCATCCTAGCGGGTCGAAAACACTTTTTCGTCCCACAACGAGGTCGAAAAAAATTCGTTTTCTGCCCACTGAAAAAGAAAAATTTCGTTTTGTCCATGAGAGCAAAAAAAGAATGCCCCAGATCGCAGTTTACCAACCTCGGCTTCACCTCGATTGCTAATTACCGTTCGATCTGGGCCATTCTTTTTATTCTTGTCCCTTAGTTAAAAATGTACTATTGTTTTAAGAAAAATGTTTATTAATAATAAATCAGAATAGTTTAAATTGTATCTATTTGTAACAAAATTTTTAAGTACTAATTAATTATTAAAATTATTGTTTCAAACAGTTTTAGATTCTAGATTTTCAATTTTAATATTACAATTTAAAAAAAAATTTTATTTTATTTAAAATATTGCTACTGAAAGAACTTAGCGCATTTTATAGATTAATAGCTTAATCTCGAGTTTAGTTAAAATAACCATATAAAATTTTAATTATTTAATTGCTACTAGGTTTATCACAAAGATTGAAAAAAATTAAAGATGCTATTAATGTTCCAAAAAGAATAGAACAGATGAAAAAGTTGAAAAATGATCTATCAGAATGGACGGATAAAGTCTTGGAAAAGGCAAAAGATCATTGTGAATGCTCTGATTTTACATGTAGTTGTAGCTTTGATGCCAATTTTCCTATATTTAATGTATCAGGTAATGAAACTGAATCTAAATATTTCAAGTTTTTTAAGCTATCCGTTACACTTTATTTAATAACTCTAAAAATTATAGGTCATTCAACCTTTATATATGAACCTGAAGAAAAAATGATGAAATTAAAATTAGAAGCTTTAGGAAATAAAATTCTTGAAAAAGAAAAATCAGGTATTAATAAAAATTATACAAAGACAATTAAAAATAAATTATATTTTATAAATATTTTATAAAATTTTTTAGTCAATGATAATGAACCAGCTTGCGCTAATGTAGATAAAATAAAGATTTTTAAAAAGTTGTGCATTGATTTTCATGATTTTCATTTTGAGAAAGGATGTTTTAAAGCCTGTTTTAGAACGTTATTTTTTGTCTCAGAAACACATTCGCTTAAACTTGGATTAGGATGTCATCAAGCATGTAAATTAAAAAAATTACATAAACCCGATGATACAGAAGATGATGAGAACCCAAGTAATAAGACCGATGATACAGAAGATGATGAGGACAAAAGTAAAAAGACCGATGAACACCCAGATAAAAAGTACGATGATAATAATGAATTATCGAATGATATATAAGTTTATTAATTATATAAAATTGTAATTAGATAAAATTGTATAAATAAAAATATTAAATAGCGTTAAAATTTTATTTTCACCTAAATTAATTCTTGAGAAACAAGGGATATATCATGTCGTTCAGCCTGGTATACTGACAAATAACATGATGCTTGTAAAATTTAAATAAATTAAAAATCATTCTTTAATGAAACTTAATATTTAAAACTTTTTTGACGTTTTCTATAATGGAACTATAATTTCCGATATTTAATAAAAATTTTCGAAAAAATTAAAAAAATTTGAATTTTTGAAGATATTAAATTTTTAGAAAATTTGTGTAGATCTGACGTAATTTAAAAAAGAAAATCGAAAAATGGCATATTTCTTTTATTAATTTTTTTATGCATAATTTTCAATAGAGTACTTATTTTGAATGTCAAATCAGACGGTTTTACTGATTAAAATAAAAAAAAATTCATTCTAAACGCCTTTTTTATTATAAATAAAGGTAAAATATTTTTTTAACAAAAATTGAAATGAAATGAATGCTGAGGATATGAACTACTGCCTTAGTTATGTTAATTGGTTTGATTTTATAAACTTTAATATTTTCTCATTTGATGATTGTATTCATAATTTTTATCAATTATTACATGAATTAATAGATGTAACTGTTCCCAAATTTCAGATAAGAACATCCAGTTACCCTAATTGGTATAGCATGGAACTTATTAACTTAATTCAATGTAAAAAGAAAATCCACTCACAATGGAGATTAACAAGAGATCCTGATGTTTACATTGAATTCAAAAAATATAGAGCACTGTGTAAATTCAACTCTCGAATTTGTTACAGAATCTACATTAATAAGGTAGAACACTCCATTTCACAAAACATAAAATTTTTTTGGCGGTTTTTTAACACACTTAAAAAAAGCTCTTCTTTACCAAATACTTTTTATCTTAATGATACAACTTCTAACGATAATTTTGAAATCTCTAACTTATTTGCAAACCATTTTAAATCAGTATATAATAATTCAACCTTACAGTTAAATTGTAATATACCTTATAATCATCAAGCCCTTATTAGTGAAATGATTGTAACAACAGATCTTATCAACTTGGCTGGTAATACACTTAAAAACTCCAACCAGATGGGACCCGATCTCATCCCTGAATCTTTAATAAAAAAATGTTTTCAGCAACTTGTTCTACCTCTTCTTTTACTTTTCTCCCAGTCATTTAAAACTGGATACATTCCACATATATGGAAGTTAGCTTTCATTAATCCAATATTCAAAACTGGTGATATAAGTAATATTCAAAACTATCGTCCAATTCAAATTCTCTGTATAATTTTCAAAATATTTGATCATATATTCTACCTTATTATTTATGAAAAATTATCATCATTAATATCTCAACATCAACACGGCTTTTTAAAAGATAAATCTCTAATCACCAGCATGTACGAATACAGTAATGAGACTGTAGAGGCTATTACTAAAGGTCAACAGATGGATGTTGTATACATTGATTACGCAAAAGCATTCGATAAAGTCAACCATGCTCTTCTTCTTGAAAAACTAAACTACCTGGGAGTTAGAGGATCTGCGTTGAGATGGATTGAATCATATTTATTAAATCGGTTTCAAGCAGTAAAATTCAAAAACTCAATCTCAAATTGGTTCCCTGTTATCTCTGGGGTACCACAGGGCTCTCATTCTGGACCTTTTCTTTTTCTATTATTTATTAACGACTTATTCTCTCATATTAAATATTCTAAAATTGAACTTTTTGCAGATGACACAAGAATCAGAAAAACTATTCAAAATTTTCTAGATTCAGTACTCTTACAAACAGATATTTTAAATTTTCAAAACTGGTCAATAGAAAATGGTCTTCCTTTAAATATCTCTAAATCCCAAGTTATTAGCTTTTTCAAAAAATCCATCAATTACAAATTTAATTATCAACTTAATAGCACAACATTAGATAGAGTCTCACAAGTACGTGACTTAGGCATTATCCTTGATGAAAAGTGGTCATTTAACAACCACTTAGATCATATAATTTCAAAAGCCAGTAGAATGATTGGTTTCATTCGCAGATCCACTCCTGGTTTTAAATCAACAAAAACTTTATCTATACTTTATAAGACACTAGTCCTACCTCATCTTCTTTTTGGATCAGTAATTTGGAGACCATATAATTTGTCCGATCAGCACAGACTAGAAACAATAACACACAAGTTCCTGAGATTGGCATCTTATAAAATCGGTCAACCCATGAAATATTTTGAACATAATTACAAAGACATTTCGGTTTTGTTAAATATTTTCTCTGTGCATTCCTATCACCAAATTAATGATATAATTTTTGTAAATAATGCAATGAATAAGAATCTCCTGAATGAAACAATATTTAATTTTACTAATAGACATATAGGTTAAATTTAAGAAATTACAGAGTCTTGTCTGAATCTCAAACAGTTAATAATCGTCTGTTTAACTCGCCTCACTTTAGGCTAACACGTACTTGGAACAGCGACACATTTATAAATAAAACATCTTCAGAAACAGACTTAAACGAATTTAAAAACATAATCAAAAACCGCTACTTAAAGCATTATGATTAAATTAATAACTGAAATTATTTGTTTTTTCCTTCTTAAAAATCTTATTACATGACTCAACTCCTTGCTATACCAAACCTCTTTCATCTATCTTATTTTTATCTAGTTTATTTACCTAATTTTATCACTGTTTAATTGTTATAGTACCAAAGGATTTATTAATTCAATGCTAGATTGTTCTTTTATACTAATGGTCAATTTTGAGTTATGTACATGCATTTGTTAATAATATATAAATCACATTTATTTATTGTATATTGAAATATCTTAGATTTTAATTATTTTAATTTTATATTACTTATATTTGTATACTTTTTGTTAATAGCTGTAATTTAGCTCAATTAAGTATCAACACTCAAATTTTGTATTGTATATTGTATAAAGGCGGCAACGCCTGTTAAATTTTGGAAAATAAATAAATAAATAAATATAAAAAAAAAAAAAAAATTGAAAATTGAAAAAAATTGAAATGGTTTTTGTTTTTAATTCAAGGTGTCAATGTCGACATACTATTACAAAAAGAAAATCGATCCTCTTCCTTATACACATAAACTTCAACATTTTTCAACTTGTCAATAAAATAAATGTCTTTACTTAAAAATCTTTTTATGGGAATTTGTTTTATTTTATTAAAAATATTTAACACAAAAATTTTGGCTTTTTATTCATCTAAAGAAACATCCTGATATTTAAAATGTGGTTTTCAATAATTCAGAAATTTTAGAAATAAAGTTTATACAAGAAACAAAAAGTTTCTCAAATTTAGCTCTTCTTTATATTTTAGTGAAGTTTTGGGCACATTCAAATTTCCAGACAATTTAATAACGTAGAGGTAACTCAACGCGTCGATAAGCTACCGTTTTCCGAAAATTTAAAAATGTAAGTAGCTGCGGTGTCTGAAATTAAATATATTTTAGAAATGCTTCAAAAATACCTAGAGATCCCTTTTTATGGTAGCTAAAGTAAGAAATAAGGGCCTGTCTTAATAGCTAAAAAGATCGTTTGCCCTTTCAAAATCCAAAAGGTAATTTTCGGAAATTTCTAAAAATAAACCTAAAAAGGCAATGAAATCATTTTTTTATTTAAATTAATTTTGAAAAAATGTTTACTAATATCACACAAAGCACAATTTTATGATATGACTAATTATATATATTATAGGGAGGTTAACCACTCCTATTTCAACTAAAGATTTAAAAAAAAAAATAAAAAAACACATTTATTAAACTTTTTGCTTTTAATTAAATCAAAATGGATTTTTTAACGAAAAAAATATTTCCAATCCTGGGGAAACAGAAGTAGATTTTTAACTGACATCTCTGAGTTTAAAATTCAAATTTTTAAAATATAAATACTATAATATATGCATTTTTACTAAATCCATGGGCTCTTCAATCAAATTTTCAGTTCCTTAAGAAACAATGTTATTTTCATGATCTCAGTGACATAACTTAGGCGTAAATAAGTAAACTATGGTATTTGGAAATCTTATTTTTTTGTAAAATGGCCAATAAATTCATCCGGTAATCCAAAATCCAAATAACTTTTTAAAATAACTCCCAGGCTAATGTATAAATGTTTTTTTTTAAATAGAAATACGAATGAAAAAATTTTGTTTAGCTTAAAAATTAATTGCGCATCTTAAAAAACAAAAAAATATTAATAATGACTTATAAAAAAGAGGAAAAAATAACCTTGCAAGAAATCAAATTACAAAAATATTTACCCATGTGTTTCTTTATGAATAAATTCTATAAAGTAATTTGAGTTTAACGATTTATCATAATATCATTTATCCAGGAAAATCGTCAATTTAATAATTATTGTCTTAAATTTCATTTTGGGAGGTTAAAATTTATTCACTTTTTCTTTCAGAGATTACCATTCTTATTGAATGAACTTTCATCTTTTGGATTTATGGTTAAATTAACACTATGTGTATTCTGTGAATTTCACCTTGTTATTTATTTGAAAATTTTAGCGCAAAAATCTTATACTGAGCAAATAAATATAAACAGGCAGGTATCCAGAGGGGGGGGGGCCAAAGGAGCCATGGCACCTCACCCCTCCCCAAAATGAAATTTTTTTGAAAAAATAGCAAAATTTTTACCTTGATTTCAAAATTGTTTAATTTTTTATTAACAATTATTGCTTATAAACAATTTAAAAAAAAAAAAAATTATATTTTGATTAATGCTTAATATTTAAGAAATTTAAACCATAAATTTTATTATTATTAGGTTCTGTTCCCCTCCAAAATGTTTTGATCCTTCCCGAAAAAATTTTCTGAATACATGCCTGTATAAATTTATATTTTTTTGATGTTTTGTATGTGAGAAAATAAATCAGGAAAGAAAAGTTTTAGAAGTTAAAGGAAAGTCTGCTACGTGGCTCTGTTATATAGCAGAACTCAAGGGAACTGTATATGATTCAATATTTTGTTAATAACTCAATTACCAGAAAAAGTTTGTATGTGTGAAGTGCTGATGTATTCTCAGGGGCTTTTTTAAATTTATCTTAATAAATCTTTGTTAATGTAATTAGTGAAAATTAAACTGATCTAAAAGTTAGAGAATTTATAAAAATTTTATTATGTTTTTCTTTTGTTTTTCGACTTAATCAAAAGAATTAAGCAATTTTTTTTTTATTTTTTTTTTTTTTATTAAAAATCCAGCTAAAAGCAATATATTTTTTGGTATATTTTTCACATTTGTATTTTCCAAAAATCATTAATTTTAAAATATTTATAAAAAAATATAATCTAAAATCAATAATTAATCAAATACCACAAAAAAAAAAACAAATTATCCCAAGTTAACCAAAAACAAAAATATTAAATTAAATCCTACTCAACTTTCCACTGTACACAAACCGCAGAATACTAAAAATAAAAGAAAAATTTATTGACATAATAAATCAGAAATAACAATTTTTTATTTAAATAACAAAACTATCTTACAATAGAAATATTCAATTACTATAATAAACTTCCTCTACATTTTTTTCTAAACGTGTAAATTTTCTTTTTTTCTATATCATTCATTTATCAATAATGAACAGTAAGTTTTATAATGTAAAATTAATTTTTATAAATTTCATTATTTTAATAAATGTTAGTTTAGAATTTAGTATTTTTGATAAAAGAGGTAAAGAAAAATTTGTAAAATTTATATTTTTATAAAAAATTTAATTTTTATTTAAATTTTGATTAAAGATTATTCAGAAAATGTAAATAATTGCGAACAATTAAAATGTAAAAAAGGACAATGTGTACGTAGAAATTTTTGGTGTGATAATTTATCAACATGTCCAACAATGATTTATTGTTCGTTATCACGTAAAGGTAATTAAGTTATTTATTAATTAAAAAATTATTGAATAAATAATTTAAGAAAATTATTTACTCAGAATCGTTAATTGGACCAGAAACTTGTGAAACTGTACGTTGCACAAAAGGTTACAAATGTACTGTAAAAATCCAAAAATGTTATTGGGATCAAAGTAAGTGAAAAATTTTTCATATCTGACTAATTTCATAATTTATTTTGTCTGTCATAAGATAAATTACGTTATTTATATTTAAAAAATGCATTTTTTGGCATAACCATTTTTTTCCAAAGAAATAAAAAATTTCTTTCATAATCCAATGCATTTTTATATTCTTTTTTAAAGCTTAAACTTATAGTATAAAACTTAAACACAAAAAAAAACTTTTTGATCTCTTGTTCAAAAAATAAAAGTTTAATATAAAAAAGATTATAAAAAATCATATAAATTATCAAGAAAAAATAAAGTTTCTAAATCCTGAATAAATTAAAATTTTGTTTGTTAAGAATGTAAACAACAAACAGCAAGATGTATAACAGAAGGTGAATATTATGATAGCCCAGCAACTTGTGCTGATACTAATTGTCCGTTAGGTCATCATTGTATACTTAGAGAAACTTATTGTACTCAAGCACCATGTAAATTAGCTAAAAGTTGTGCACAATACAGAGGTAATTTTTTGTTGTTATTTTTTATGCATTTTATTAAATAACTTTTTCAAAATAAATACGTGTATGTTTGAAAAAGTTTTTTTTTAAGTTAAGTTGAGTTGACAACTTTGAACTGAAACACGTATATACATAAAATAAATAAAAAGTTTTTTAAGTATATGGGGATTTCCAAGTTAGTTTTGAATTTTTGAAAAAATTTAAGAATTTAATCACCCTAGAATAAATGTTACATATGGTCTTTCCATGGCTTATTAAGGGAGTTAAGGGGCTATGTAAGTTCCATAATGGGCTTATCAGGGCAAGTTAAAGCATCTTGCCAATTTTTAACACTTTTACCATAATTCGAATTTGAAAAGCGTTAACCATCTCGTTATCTAATATTCTGGTTCCCCTATTTAGAAATAAATTCACTTGCGAGAAAAAATTGTATGCCAAATTCCTAACGAAAAGTCGCCTTGTTAACAAAGTCTTCATTTTTGCAGTAATAAACAGATAATTTAATATTTAAAATTTTCCCCGGAAATAAAATGATTTCTACAGGCTACATAAGGATGTGGTATCAACTATATGACGTATGGGAGCGCAATCGTAGTTGATCGTAGTCCAGGGAGTAGCACTCATCCCTTGTAACCGCAAGGTCCCGGGTTCAACTCCTCTCCTCATGATAGAACAATACCATGTGGCGTACTCAGTACCTCCAATTCAAGATAATATGCCGTTTCAATCGGAGGGGATACTCGCAGCGGACCTCCGGTGGCCGTTCCTCATGGAAAAGAGCAAGGAGGGGCTCTTTTCAGCCTTAAAAAAAATGAATAATGACTGTTCGTGGCAATCCCATAAATTTTCTTTCACGTGCAGTTAAAGTTACAAAAAATATTGCAATTAATACAAAAATTGAAACCAAAAGAATCTTTTTTAACCTTTGAAGGAGTCCTTATCAGAATTTTTTAATTCTCTATCTTCTATGAGCAAATTTGGTAACAATAATTTTGCCATATAAGACTTTAGAATTGACGCAGATTTTTTTTGTTGAAATCATCTAAGATTCACTAAACATTTTTTTATGCAAGAAGCCAAAATATGGCTTGAAATATCCCATATACTTTTTTTACACTGGAATATTTTTTTACAAAAAAAAGAATTTTACAAATGTATAAATATATGATTGTTAGTAAAAAATAAAAGTTTTAATTGATTTTTCAAGTCTTATTGAAAATTACAAATCATTAAATGTTTTATACACTTTTATTTATTTACTTTTTTTTTGTTATTTTTATTTTTAAAAAGTACACGTAATAAGTTTATAACTTTTTATTGTAATTTAATATTTTGTTTTCTTTAAGATGTTCAAATGTGGTTGGAAGAATGTCGTAAATTAGGATGTCAGTCTGAATATCATTGTTATTTGAGAAGGCCACCAGAAAAATGTTCATATCCACCGTGTAAACATGTACCTGATTGCATGAAAGGAGACGGTAACAGAAAAAATATTAATAATTTTTATAAGTTACTTTTACATTTTGAAAGATAAAATTAAAAACTCTTGATATTGCAAAAATTACAAAAAATTAATTGTAATGTTCCCCTTAGACGCGCTTGTTTGGAACGTGTATTAATTGATTTGTAAAACTTGAATTGAATTACTGAGCTCTTAAGTTTAGGATACATTATGAAGCTTGTAGCATTTTCATTGAATCATTACTTGAAAAATATTCTTATGGTGACAGTAGACTGACAGAAAATTCTAGTTACCGTGACCGGATACCCGAACGATTGCAAATATCTTGAAACCTAAATAAAATTTTTTAAGAAGAGTTGATGAAGAGAAAATTTTTTTTAAAAACTTTTTATTTCAGTTTGTATGCCATTTGCTATTAATTTAAAAGAAAACAAATTTCGGCTAACCCAACCGAAATTCTGATAATGGCAACCAGATTTTTTTCTAAGTGTTTCTAAGTATTAAATTTTGACCTGAATACTACTCAATTCATTTTGACCTAAAATTTAGAACCATATTCCTGCAGCTGAGAAGAAAACCAATTTTTTTTTATTCTATCAAAATTTCGTACCAACTAACAAATATTTAATTTTAGATGAAAAATTAACAAGTTTAGACGAACAATGCAAAGGTTGGATATGCCCAGTAAATAATGAATGTTCTGCACATATCCAAGGTTCATGTAAATATGATGACTGTAGAATAGTAAGAACATGCCATGTGCCAATATTACAAGAAAAAGAAAATAGTTATGAACAACATTTTGAACCAGCTATTAATTTTGGTGTACCAAAATTGAATACTTTTGAAGTAATTTTATTTATATAATCTTTCTAATAATTTTAGTTTTAACAAAAATATCATTTTTTTTGTCCTCAGCCAACAGAAAGTTATCGTAACATACAAAATATTAATGACAGATCTGATGCGATTCAGTTATCAAATAATTATCGTAATACCTTTAAAGTACTTTTTCAAGATATTTTAAGGTATTTTTAAGTACTCAAACTCACTTTAATTATCTATTTGTTTACAGGAACAATCTTACGAGGAAGAGAAAAGAACAACAACTGATTCCCATTGGTTAAATTACTTAAAAGACAAGGCTGGCCCTAATTCTATTAAATATTGGATTGAAAAATCAAAAAAGAATGAAAATTACATAGTACAAAAATTTCAAAAACAAAAATAGCCCTTCATTTAACAAATTATTAACACTTTTATTTTATTTCGCAGGAATTTCTTGAATGGTTAAAACAAGTTGAAAATTTATTAGATGAAAAAAATTATAATTTATGGTTTAAGGAATTAAAAATAGTAACAAATGATATACCAGAATTTCAATTATGGTTAAATTTTAAGAATAATAATTTTGAGAAAAAATCAGAAAGAAGATCAAATAATATTGATTTTAAAAAATTTCTGCAAGATGATAGTAATATAAATTTTGATTTTTTAAAATCGTTTTCAAGTACGTTTAATGAACCGTTAAAAAGCTCTTTTAACTTTGATGTAAGTTTTTTTCTAAATAAAGTAGAATTTCTTTTAAGTGTTATTGAAAAACTTTTTATTTATAGATAAATACACTGTAAAAACACTTTGATTAAAATTTTAAACAAAAATATTTTTCAACAATTTGATTAACTTCGAGATTTTTATTTTTATCGATTTTTATATGAAATCATTTTTTAAACTATGGGACAAATATTGAATGTGGCAAGTTTAAAACGTACATAATGGTTAACAAATAACTAGTTTAGCTTATAGAATGATTCTAATCCCAGCTTAAAGGCTGTGAAAACTAAAAAGTTTAATTTTGATTTCAATAACATAGTTTTAATCAAAGAACAAATTATACGTAACAAAAAGGAATTTTCACAATTTGATCTTTGAAACATTAATTTTATAAAAAATTATTTTCATTCTGAGGTATACCAATATTTATTTACTTCATATTGATTGAATACTAATCTTTACCCTCATTTTTATTAATGCAAGCTCAATTTTCAAAACTTCATTTTTGATTCAGAAAATTTTATTCAACCTTAAAATTCATAAATAAATAAAAACTGTTCTTTTTATTTGAATTATTCGAATTAAAGTGTATTTACAGTGTAAACATTGCTCAAAACCAAAAAGATCAATAATAAAATTCTTCTCTTTATTTTCAGATATTAAATAAAAATGAAAATATAAATCAAAACATACCAGACATTACAAAATTATACGAATCTTTTTTAAATATAAAACCATCAGAAATCAACTTAAACAATAATTTCGATAATCAAAACAACATCAAACAATTATATGATTTTTATAACAAAATGTTCACCAAAAATTTAAATTTACCCAAAATAACAAAACAAACTGAAAATTTAATTAAAAAAAATAATAAAAAACCAAATAATCAATTAAAATTAAAAAGTAATCTTGATAAATTAAATTTAAATTTAACAAATAAATTACCAAATTTATTAATTTATTTTCCAAAACCATTAAATTTATACGTTTACTATCCAATAAATAATAATAATAATAATAATAGTATGTTAAATACAAAAGAAATAAAAAAAATAAAAAATATGATTGAAAATAATAAAAAAATTAATTTCAACGATCAAGAAATAAATTATAATGATAAAATTGAAATTATCGAAGAGAAAGATCCAGTTGATGTTGCTGAAGATACTGAGGATGGAGAAATTGTTGATAGCGATAGTAGTAATTTGGATATTGAACATATTCAAGATATTATCAAAGAATTAATTGAATTTTGGAATCAAGAAAAAAAAAATAACGAACAAAGTAATGCTGGTAAAAGTAGTGAGAAAGTTAAATCAGTTTATGCTTTTTTGGAATGGTTAAAAGAAAAAACGTCGAAGAATGTGGTTAGTATGGTGTTTTATAAAATTTATGTTTAAGTTACCATTTTATGGTTATTGCACTTGAAATTTCAATCAAGATCAAAAATTTGAATTATTTTAGAGTTTAGTATTGATAATTATAAGTTTTTTCAGGCCAAATGTGTAAAAAAAAACTTGTGAGAATTTTTTGATTTAAGTTATCTGATGAAAATCAGAAGAATATTCTAAAAATTAGCTTGAAATTTCAAGTGCAGCATTTTTGCAGGCACAACTTAACACGATTTACTAATAAAACTAATTATTTATTTTCAGAAAGCTGACACGAAAACTAATCAAGAAACGCCATCTCAAATCTCAAACACTTTAATAGATAAAATAAAAAATAACAACAACTTAACAACAAATTTCTTAAAAAACAAAAAAATACGTATCTTAATCGACATTGAAAAATATCCCGAAATAATAGAATTCTTAAAAAATAAAACCACTAACCACACAGACGAATTACTGGATAAAAACGAATATCAAATAATAATAAATTCGAATGAAAATAATTTAGATAATTTAATAAAAAATAATTTTTTAAGTAATAATAATTTAACAAATAATACCGAAGTACCAAAAATATTATGGGTGTTTCCACAGTATAAAAATGATGATAATTTAACGTTAAATAAGTTAATAAAAAATAAAAATAAAAATTTAAGTATATCATCAAGAATGCATAATTTACAAAATAATCAATTGATTTTAACAAGTACAATGAAAAATTTGTTTAGTGCTAATACGGTTAATGAATATTTCGATACGAAGACAACAGAAAAAAGTATCAGTTATGATCCTGAATCGAATGATAAGGTAATATGTAGTATTTTTGAGTTTAAAATAAGTCACTGCTTTTTTGGTTGATTTAATATTTTTTCTGGTTGTTTGAGATTATGGTAGCATTCAACTGTGTGTTATAAGTGTTTTTGATCAAAAACTAATTATGCCAACAAATTCGGCCCCACTTGAAACAAGTGAGAAAATCATATGGACTAACTGTATAAATAAATTAGACCCAATCTATATGATAGCATATTTACACTTTTAGTAATTTTGTTACTTTTCAAATTGTTTTACTAAGATACCTTGTAATAGTCAACCCTCCATACTAGAATGTTAATTCATTCGGAGTTTACAGGCTCTTATAAATGATTGGGTTTTATTAGGCTGATGAAAAGAACAGTAGCCGAATTGTTAACATTTTTTAGCTGTGTCACCCTAATTCAAACGGAGTCGAGACCAAGACCTTTATATTTGTGTGACACTTGATTTTGAGAAGAAATTTTTCATGCTTTTACATTAAAAATCAAAAAGAGAAAATAAAATAATGAAATGGTTTCAATGGTATAAAATAATCTAAAATACCTATAAATGTCTCAAATTTTTAGGGCTAAAATTTGGAGAGCAAAAAAGCCTTATTTACGTTATTTTAGGAAATTAACAAGCAAGACTTTATTTTTAGCTTTTTAGCTTAGTTGACTACATTCTAGTGGTATTACAAGATAATAATAGATTGGGAGAATGAGATTTTTTACTTTAAAATACCCGGGAAAATTAAGAATATCTCAAATTAACCCATTAAAACCAAAGCAACATGTATGAGGTTATAACCTATTTTAATCAGGACATTGAATCAAAGCAAGTAAAAATAAGTATTAAAAAAAAAATTTCTCTATCAAAAAAAAATTATCACTTTTCATCATAATAATTTTGATTTAGACAGTTAGAATAATTTCAATAATTTCAATGGCTTAAGGTCTTAAAATTATAAAGATTTCAAAATATAAATTTAAACATGTTCCATGTTCGTTGGTTGTGATTTCACAAACCGAATGTAAGTTTTTTTATTTTCACTTATTTTGGTCCAATGTAATGCTTAAAATATGTAACCTCATGTCAAGCGTAGTTTTTGCTTTGGCCCGACTTCAGATTGTATGAATTTTCTGCAAAACTGTGGAGTTCTGAACTATATTCTCTGTTGAAAGTAACTGCATAAATACAAAAAAAACAGCTTATTTGAGAAATTTTCGATAAAAATAGCAAGTTTACGAATAATTGAAAAATCTCAAAATTTTTTTAAAAACTAACAAAAAAATTAAATAAATTATAATTTTTTTTCGAAAATTTTCTTTTTATTAATTTACAAGAGTTACTTTTATAACATGCAAACAGAATAATTTATAAAATATGGATAAAATCAAAAAGTTAATCTGACAAGCAGTGATGTTTTAAAAACTAAAAATAATTTATTTATTATTTCAAGTATACAATATAAAAGTTATTTATTTTATAATTTACAGGTCAATGATTCTGAAAATTTTCAAGAATACAATGATGAACAAGTTTATGATACACAAGATGAAGATGCAGCCTTGAATACTGATGATGTTGGAGATTATCAATACGAGAATACTGACGATGTTATTGATGAATCTGAAATTGAAGATCAAAAAGAACAATAAAAATGTATTTTTTAATATGTGGAAGAAAAACTTAGATTTATAAGATTTATAAATGTTTTTATTTATTTATGTTTTTTTGTAACTTATTTAGAAAATATTATTTTAGAAGAAATAAATTATCAAATTTTACTCATGTTTTGCTTTTTTATAAAGAAAGTATAAAAATTTGAAGAAAAATAGGTATATGGTAGCTTATTTCAAAAAAATCAGGTTCACTACAGTATTAGATCGCTCTGCCTGAATTCTAAAACAATCTGCTTGAATTTTTAGCAAACTTGAAAATTTAATTAAGACTTTTAGGAATTCAGAAATTTAGAACAACCAATCAGTGCAGTAACATTTTTTTTTAATGTAAGATAAAAAAGAAAAAAAAACAGAATTTTTATTTATTTACATATTACTAATTATGAAATTTTCCACGTACATAAAAAAAAATTTTTAATAAAAAATAAAATAAAATTAGTATATCTTTATTAATTAAATAAAAAATTAAGTCAGAACACTTTGTTTAAATATGTGTTTATCTTGAATAAATTTTTAAGTTATTTAAATAATTCAAATATAATCTTACACAATTAGGTTACTATTTCATAAATGAAAGACTTATTGAAGTCAATTGGAAACTCAAAATTAATTTTTTTTAACAATAATATAAGTATAAATCAATATTGTATGGCGAAGTGGATAATGTTTTCATATAAAAAAGAAATGTGTAAGCATTTTTCCCAATCCAGTAATTAAATTAATGTTCCAAAACTGTGCCAATTATAGCAGGAAGTATTTGCCACATGTGGCCTATGCACGTTTTTTGGTATACATTCAGCATTTTTTTGGCCATACTTTGGCCATTAGTGGCAAAAGCTTTATTTTTTTTTAAACTTAATAAGAATCAATCCGTGTAAGAAGACATGCCACAACGAATCTCCTGATTTGTCCCATTTTAGGCACAAGTGTTTTTATAGATGATATAAGAACTTCCTCAATTTTTTTGCTTTCTAGAGCAAATCTGTCCTAATTAGACAAAAATTTCGTTTTTAGCAATTTTTCATTTTTTTATGTAATTTCTAAGTTTTCTATTATTGAAACCAGTTAGAAGATTCCCACTGATTTTGAATTTGATATTAGTTTTTCAACATTTTGTCTCCAGGTGGCTATATTCCCTATTCTGCCCTAAACCTCGCTAATTCAAATATCTCCAATTCCAACTTTGAATTTAAATTTAATTAACCTTAAGCACTTTTTGGTAATTTTTTTGGACAATATTTTATTTTTTCTTTCGTCATCTTTAAAAATCTGTAAAATTTTTCCACTACAAAAACTAACATTTTCTTTCAGAATACTCTTTTATTGAATCCTAATAAACCATAAACCCACGAATACTATAATCAAAAAGACTCGAAGCAAATAAAACTTACCTAAAACTATAACTTAATTTTTCAAAATTTCCAATACCTCTAACTTTCCACACTATTTCAATAGAGTATCGACATAAAGCATAAAAAATGAAAAAAAAAGCATAAATATTAGGTACAATGTCAATGTGCATTTCAGATAGATATAAAAGTATAGATAATTCAAATTCACCTACATAATATAAGTCGTACCTACAAAACAATCTTAAAAAAAAAAAAGTTTAAAGTGGGGGAGTTTGGGAAAGGGCTCTTTCTAAAAAAAATCAAAGATTGTACCATAAGAAACGTTATGCTTTACAAAACAAGAGAGTAGTATATATATATATATAAAGAAAATTATTCTCAGTTGTGTTGGGTGCTGATGCTCTAAAGTCTCTCTTAAAAGAAAAAAAATATATTTTGTTTGATTCTTCTAAGGAGAATGTAAAATAAGAGTATTTATAAGAGCGCGAGAATTTTCAATAAGTTTTTTTTTTTTTTTTAAAAGTGTTTTTTTTTAGTGTTTTTAAAGTGAATATTTTTCAAAAAAAATAAAGTGTGTTTATGGATGATTTTTTGAAAATTTGAGATTACTAGTATTAGTTACAAAATTTTTTTATTTATTTTTAAATATAAACAATTCAGATCTAACCGGATATTTGGTAACATCTTAAAGTGAGTCTGTGAATTATTTTTTTTTTTTACTGTTAATTGTATTATTATTTATTTTTTTTATGTAAAAGTTGTATTGTATAATAAGCTTATTCTTAAATTGATTTATTTTTTTCTTATTTGTGTAATAATTATTATGAAAATTATATTATACTTTTTTTTTCAAATTAATAGTTTGCTAATTTTTGTTTTATGGAAATTTGAAGTTATACGTGCATAAAATTTTTTAGTATTGAAGTTGGGAGGGAAAAATGGGTATTGCAATTATGATGTTGAAAAGAAAATCGTAATATTAAGTTTGTAATGAAATAAACAGTTGATAAAAAAATTGATAGGAGGTGGTGCCTATTTTTAAAAAATTTATTTTGTATTTTTTGATTTTTACTCTACTGAAAATAATGATAATGCATAATTTAGAATCAGATTATTCTGCTTGAAATTGTAATTAAATTGCATTAACCCAATGTGAAAAATTCTACTTACACTCAGCTTACAGATTCAAGAATATTAAATTTCAAGGAAATTTCAAGCAGAACAACCTAACAGTTTTGTTTTCATAGTTGATTAAATAAAATAGAAAATTATCAACCTGCATAATTTTTTAAGTTTTAGTCCTATAACAGAGGGAAAAAAATTTGCTAAATAACATCTTCTAAAAAACTTTCAATAAATAAATTAATATTCAAAATTTTTACCTAATTTCTTGAAACAGTAAAAAACCTAAAAAAAATTTAAACAATAAAAAAAATTATGTGATCATTAAATAAAATAATACATAAAATTATTGAATTATGTAAGTAAAATTTAAGTCATAAAAACCCATAAGAAAAAAAAAATTTTTTTCAACTATATTATGGGAAATTAATTACTGAACTATATAACTATATTTTCCTGTCACTTTATTTTACATGACATGGGAAACTTAAGTTAAATAAAAATTTTAATAATTATTTTTATTTATTTATAAAAAAAAAAAAAAATACATACACATACACGTGTCCCAAATACATTATGTATTGTACATTATCTTATTATAAGAAAAAATTGACAATTTTGAAATTTAAATAAACTTTAATGTTTTATATTATATAATATATAATATAAAATAAATAATTTTTTATTATTATTATTATTGTTTATTATTAAATTTTTAAATTATACTTTCTTTATGATTTGTAATTATTATTAATATAAAATTTTATGTATACATATTAGAGTTTTAGTTGTTTATTTTGTCATTTTACAGCTGCTATTATGAGAATTTTATGTTGTAGGGGAGGTTAGGGTAAAATGGTACGGTTTTTATGATTTGAGATGAAATTTGAATTGTGGTTATATTTTTAATATTTTTTTAATGATGGTTATGATTTTACATTGCTTTGTAAATTTAATTACCCAGTGAAAATATAAAAAGTTAAAAGTCTCATTGATTTTAAATTGTATTTTTTTTTTAATATTAAACAAGATTTATACTTTTATAAATATAGTGCTTTTAGGTAAGTTGATATGGAGTTATGAATAATTTTTGTTTGGATTACAATTTGCAAGCTTAAAAATATGCCAAGATTTAGGAATAGGTGTATTTTGAAGTCGCTACCTTAGATTATTCTGGATATAATTTAAAATAGCTGAAAAAACATATATATTTGAAAAAATAGGACCTACGAAAATAGCTGAAATGAATTTCCAATATTTAATAATTTTAAAATGATGCTTAAGATTATCAAAATCAAAAATAACTATTTTCTATAGAAAAATTTTCAAAAGTGAGACCAAGCGGAAGGTATTTGCTTGAGTTACAAGCACGGTAGTGACGTTATTTAGAAGTTCCTAAAAAGCCCTATGTTACATCCACAGATTACGTTACATCATCTATCCTGAGATTTCTAGGTACAACAAGCCCGTTCAGAGTAAACTAAGGGTATGGGGGATTTTTCCCGACTCCCAAAATCTATCCTAAAAGTTAGAAGTAAATCGGGTTCCTAAACAATTAACCCCCCCCCTTTCAAGTAAATTTAGCACCCTTTTTAAAATACTTTTCCTTAACGGGATTTTAAATCTTTCCAATTCAACTAGTATAGTTACTTATAATAAAAAAGCTTTTCAATATCTTTAACCCCCATTTTTTCAGCATATAATGATGCTGTGATGCATTTAACCCTTTAGTCAAAATATCAGCTGTAATTTCCTTTGTTGGTATATAGCATAGACTTATTACCCCATCATCATAAGCCTCTATGACGTAATGATGATGAATATCAATAAGCTTAGTTCTTGAGTGATAAACAGGATCTTTTACAAGTTCTTGAGCTCCTTGATTATCACAAAAAAATGTGTCTGGCGTTGAATCAAGATAAGAAAAACGTAATTCTTGTAGAATTCTTCTTAATTAAAAAGCTTCTTTTTAGAAGCTAGATATTCAGCCCCTGTGCTGGATAACGCTACTGTTCTGTTTTCTAGCTTCCTAAGTAATGGCCGCTCCAAAGAAAAAACATAACCCATATACGACCGGGTTAATGACTGCCTTTTATTCATTATCAAACAATTATTTATTAAAAATATTTTTTTAAGGTTTTTCCTCGATGATTTCTGCTTCTAAAGTTACATTGAGCACATTATTGTCCGATGAGTTTTCGCAATTTGAATCAACAAATCCAACCATATTTTTCTCCATTTTTTCATACTTTAGATCATGATCTGTGGTGCCTTTCAAATATCGTAAAACACACTTTCCAATGCTGGATGTTTGGATATAAATCAAAAAAAAATTTATAGCAAATGCAATATCTGGCCTAGTAAATATTGCAGCATACATAAGACTACCAATTAATTGTTGATAAGAAAGGTTTAGCACCTAACTTTCTGACTTATTACTATTAATTACATTTCTTTGAAGTTTAACGTTAGTACCTTTAGATTCGTCTAACGGTAAATACTTACATTTTGTAACCGCTTCAATTAATAATAAGATTCACTTATTATTTAATAAACTAATTGTGTGTTTATTTAATACAACCTCTCCAACAACGACATTGGTCAAAATTAAGCATCTATGCATCATCTTCAAAAATAAAAGAATTTTGAATATGAAATATTTTGAAATATATCAAAGAATTGTAATATATTAAAAATTTTCTCGAAATTGAAATGACTTTCAAAAATTATAAATATAAATACTATAATGCAAATCTTCTGCAAAAAGAGAGCTGGCCTTTGTCTAGTAAATAGAGTTCTTGCCTCTTAAACAGCCCGGACAACGTTTCAATTCTTGTTACAGCTGAATATCTTTTTATCTTGGAAGTAAGATTCACCATACTGCTAACCTTGTTCGGTATTTCATATGGGTCATGCTATAATTATTTGCCGAATATTAAATTTTGAAAATCTTTTTTGCTGGATGACCAATTCTATTAAATTGCTATTTTGCCAACTTTTTGTTGATTTTAAAGACGAATTTCGGGGAGTAGGGCTTCTAAATCGTTGCCAATTCGCCATAAATAATTATTCCTTTTTATTTTTACAATCATCTAGTTTTGAACCTAATCTTTTATTACAAAATTCAAAAATTTGGGGCTATAGAACCAAGATAAAATTCAAGAGCCATGGCGAACTATCCAAATGATCAAAAATCACAAAAGATTTCCAAAAATGCTAATAATTTAACTATAAAGCATGATAAAAAATTTAAAATACACAATATGAATACAATTCTTTAAAATCTAAAAAATTGTACAAAAATATCCTATTTTCCCCTATATTATTATTAATAATTACAATATATATACATAATTATTTATAAATAAATACTTAAATTATGAAGATATACCAATATTTAATAGCATTTTTTTCTATTTTTTTTTTTAATATAAAAAACACGCGATCATTTTATATTTAAACGTGCAATATAACTTATTATTATTATAATAAACATTACAAGATAATTTAACTACATAAATATAAGTAAAGTTAAATATTTTACAACTACTAACTTAACACTTTGGTGAAAAAAAAAAAAAATTTTAAATAAAAAATCAAAAAAGGAATATAAAATACTAAAATAAATCAAAAATCCATTAAAATAAAACATAACCAAAAAATTTCATTATCATAAATAACAAGCAAGTTACCTATTATTATTTAAAAAAAAAAAAATTGAAAAAACCACAAATCTCATCACATAATAAAAAAAAGAAACACGTGGTTACATACTCTATTACTATCTAAATTATTATTATTATTGTAATGCATCATATCAAACAATATATGAGACACAGACACATAACAGTGTATATAGAAAATTAACCCGGTATAAAGGTGAAAGGATTCTTCGCATGGGCGAAAAAAATAGAATAGAATTAAAATAATAAAAAAAATCTTATGTTTTTTTTTTTTTATTATCTATCTGCCTATGCATGTAAAGAAAAGAAAGGGAATATTATATGCCATGTTGTGAAAATTTTTAACTTTGTGTGTATATGACTTGGTTTTTATTAACATATTATGTTTATGTATTAAGGCCCTTAATGTTAATTAAAGATTTTAGGTGTGGTTTAGCAAAATAATTATTATTTTTTTTTTTATTTATAATTAGTTTTTTTTTATGTATCTGTCAGTTAGTGCCTGAATGATTGTGGGTTTTGTTTTAGAAGTGTATCATTAAATGTTTAAGATATTAAATATTGTTTTTCACGATTTTATACTTGCAAAAATATGGTATTTAATGTTTTTAGACAGGCATTTTTAAGCTGATAAAATATTGGGTTTCTTTAGCCTTATTATTCCTTTATATTTTTTCCTGAAAATTTTCAAGTTCTTGCTACATTGAATTTAAAGCCATGGAGCTATATCTTGTTATCTACACTGTAAAAAGTAACTTTCTTATATTAACAAAAAAATTAGAACATTTTCGAAAAATGAGTAAATTTGCGAAAAAATGTGTAAATAATCGAAAAAAATCGTATAATTACTAAATTTAGTATATTAACAAAAACTTCGAGTATTCTCGATTTTTTTTTTAATAGCCCTCCAGTTTTCTATATTTGTTTTACTAATAAATGAATCTCTAAATTTTAACGTGTGTTTTCTTTAGCAACGTAATAGTGCTTCAGAAGTTTCTTTATTGACTGAGCCAATATTTTACTAGAACTCAGTCATTGTCTTTTTTAGCTTTTACCTTAAAATATTACGATATAATATGCGAGGGGTTCTACGCCAATTCGGTCAAAATTGAACTATAAAGTCACGTAAATTGAAACTACTTTTTTTCGAAAGTACAATTAAAAATAAGTCCTCCTAAGCAGCTTTAACTTTCTAGATCCAACTCTAGATTTTTAGCAGATATTTATATGTTTTAGGCCATTTTTGGAAAATAGGCTCAAAAGTTTCTTATTCTTGTTGTCAAATGCTTATTTTGTGGTTAAAAATATTTTATACTTAGGCGGAAATTTCCGATTTATAAAATTTGATTTGAGACAATCATCATTTTAGAACTAAAGTTTTAAGGTAAATCTTTGAACTGAGATATCTAAAAATGTTCAGGTTTCATTTTCTTCTAATTGAGCGTAAATTTTTTGTTTTATAACTTATTTTCAACGCCTTGAAAATAATTCTTTGGCTAAACTAAATCGAAAGCTCTAGATCAAAAAAGGTATTTCTTAAATAATAAAAGTTTTTGAACTCCCCTTAAATCACGTGACCAAATGATAATTTGACCAAAAACTTGTATTCTTCGTAAAGTTAAAAATTATAAAAACAGCATGTTTTTTTTACAAATGAAGAATATGATGCTCTAAGTAACCAAGAGGCTGCATAAAAAAAAATACTTTATGAATCATTTTCTAGATTCATAAAAAGATAAAATCAGCTCCTTATTTATTATTCTCAATAATTGATCTTGAGACTCGTAACATAAAAAAGTTTTAGAAATCGTTTAAACGTCTAACCTTTGCATATACAAAAGAAAGGGAATGCCACGTCATGTGAAATTTTTTATTTTAACTCAGTTGTATTTATTTATGTCTTGAATTATTTTATTACAATAACATGCCCTTAATGTTAATCTTAATTAAAGACAAGGAGTGGTTACAAAATAATAATAATTATTATATATTTGTCCGTTTATAATTCATAATTATTATCATTATTGGTTAAGTGTATCATTAAATACTTGAGATATTATTTTTTTTCGCAATTTTATGTTTTTTTAAAAAAATTATTATACTTATTAGTTACTTTTAAGTCGGGTATAGTTTGATACAAGTTATAAAATATAGAAAGAAAAAATTCTTTTTTTATTTTTATTGAGATATCATTTCTCACGATAATAAAATGTATAATCTTTATAAAATTGGTAGGGAAGAAAATTAATAAATTTTTATTTTTTTTTACATGACTGATTTTTTTAATGCTTGTTTTATATATGAGTTATGAAATAATTGATATATATTGAAGAAAATATTACGAAATTTCGTTTGAAGAAAAAAATGGTTTTATATGGAAATAATAATTTTTGAAGATAAAATGATACTGACAATGGGAGTTCAGGTTCTTTGGAAAATCAAATTACACCAAATCGTTATGTTGAAAGAACATACAAAATACTCTACGTTCATGCCAATGGGATTTCTGGGACTAGAAGCGCAGGGCTCAGTTTTATAAAATAGGGTTTTTCGGTAATTTACAATAAAACACTGGAATCTCAAAAATTAATCAAAACACTTCTGAATGGTCTCATTTTTTTCATTTAAGTGTCGCCTTTCAAACGCCCTAAACAGCAATTTTTAAACACCGATTCTCTCTTCATTATAGCCAATTAACTAAATGGTCATTTTTGGCCTAAAATGACCAATTTTTAATTTTGTAATTTTAGGATGTGCCGGTAGTTTTTCAGAGCTCTGAAACTAGGAACCAAAAGTTTCGCATAGAATCTAGTTGCAAGTAAAAACGCTCTTTGTTGAACATAGAACTCTTATTTTTAACTTATCAGTTAATCATTTGCTTAGAACCTTAATTCACCATGAAAAATTAGAATTCTTACATTTAACAATAAATAAAATATAAATCTCAAATATGCTAACTAACTCTCATATCACTTATAATTTACAATTACAATTACAAAAATAATTTATATTTTCTGTTTTTAAAGATGATTTATTTTTATTTAAAAATAAAAAAAAAAAATTAAATAATTTATTATTTAAAAAATGATAAATTTTATTTGTAAAATCATCATAATTTTTAGTTTAAACTTTCCTTTTTTTCATAAAAATATATATTACTAGGGGGCTCCGCCCCCTGCGCGCTACGCGCGCCAACCCCCGCAGAGTGATTGAAGTATTGCGATAGTATATTTTTATAATCACTTGTAAGGCGTACCACAGTGTAGTAAAAAAAAAAAGTGGCCAAAAATCGGCTTCAAAAATCGGTTTTAAAATATGCACATAAATGATAAATAAACCTAAAAAAAGTGTATTAGTATAATTTTAGATGGTTGTATGTAGTATAAAGAGGTGTTAGTCAACATTTGCAATTTAGTCAAAAAATGAAAAATTTGATTTTTCTATTTTTACTTATATTTTAAACTTAAACAAAGTATAAAAAATATAGATTATATAAAAACATAAAAAAAAACAACTTTATAATAATTGGTTAAATATAGAAAAAACCGCATTGGCCCAAAAGGACCACATTGGCCCAAAAGGACCACTTTGGCCCAATAGGTTCACTTTGGCCCAAAAGGACCATTTTGGCACAAAAGGTCCATTGGCACAAAAGGTCCATTGGCACAAAAAGTCCATTTTGGCACAAAAGGTCCATTGGCACAAAAGGTCCATTGGCACAAAAGGTCCATTTTGGCACAAAAGGTCCATTTTGGCACAAAAGGTCCATTGGCACAAAAGGTCCATTTTGGCACAAAAGGTCCATTGGCACAAAAGGTCCATTGGCACAAAGGGCTCATGCGACATGGTTCATTTTGGCACAAAAAATCCATTTTGGCACAAAAGGTCCATTGGCACAAAAGGTCCATTGGCACAAAAGGTCCATTTTGGCACAAAAGGTCCATTGGCACAAAAGGTCCATTTTGGCACAAAAGGTCCATTGGCACAAAAGGTCCATTTTGGCACAAAAGGTCCATTGGCACAAAAGGTCCATTGGCACAAAAGGTCCATTTTGGCACAAAAGGT
Source organism: Anagrus nilaparvatae (assembly GCA_022575985.1). Taxonomy (NCBI): domain Eukaryota; kingdom Metazoa; phylum Arthropoda; class Insecta; order Hymenoptera; family Mymaridae; genus Anagrus; species Anagrus nilaparvatae. The sequence goes on along the minus strand of JAKSXM010000076.1, from coordinate 405,643 downwards.
CCATTGGCACAAAGGGCTCATGCGACAGCGGCGGCAGCGGCGGCAGCGGCGGCAGCGGCGGCGGCGGTTATAACTTTATAATATATATATTAAATTACTAATTAAAATAAAAATATAGGAAATATATATAAAAAAAAAGCAGCATAAATTCTAGAAAAAAGTAGAAAATATGAATTATATTAACACTTTTTTTTTTTGCTAAAAATAAAACATTTTATTTCAAAGTAATTGAATTATTATTTTTATTTTAAAATGCACTGTTGGTTAAATGATAATTGGATTTATTAAAATATTAATTTATATTTAATAAATTATTTTTATTTCAAATAAATATATATTTTAAATAATAAAAATTTTACAAAATACAAGAGAAAATCAAATAATCATTGAAATGTAATAAAATATATTACACAAAAAACAATTTAATTTTTATGAAATCTGTAAATATACTACAAGTTAACAGTAAATAATATTTTATGATTTTTAAGTAGCTAGTAAAAAATAAATCATTATTTTAATTATAAATAAAATTATGTAATTTAAGTTTAATTTTGATAATAAAAAAAACTTGTCTGACCAACTCGTCTGTATCTACTTACATAAAAAAGAGTCTGTAACTACTGCGATATTATCTCTTTTTCTACTGACCGAATATCCGTAACAACTCGTCTGTATCTACTTTCAGTAGTACCAGATATTTATGAAATATATGACTTTTATAAAAGAGACTTTATTTTAAATATCAATGTAAAATAAATTTTTCATACAAAATTTAATTATTTTAAATTTAAATTTAAATTAATTTTTATGTAAAATTTTACTACTATATATAGTAGTTATATATATATATTTGAAAATATATTTGTGGATGTGTGTGTGTGTGTGTGTTTGTGTCTCTGTGTGTGTGTTTCGTCATCAGGGTTGAACCAAGGAACGAAATTACATAAAACCGGTGTCAAAATAAAGAAAAAAAGTCTGCAGGGCCATAGTTTTGCGACTCAGGTATCGTACTTTTGGAGATATTTTTACTATTTTTACTATTTTTGGAAATACTACATTTATTGAAAATTTCGTTATAACGTGAAATATCTTTAAAAAAAAGATATAATGTCGCGATTGGTGAAACTGACGTTTCTTTTAAAGTTTGTAATACTTTTTTAAAATTAGAAAAAATTATTGATTTTTCAAAATTTGGCATTTTGTGGTAAAGATAAGAAAACTAGAGAAATATTCAAGAAAGTTTCTAAATTCTTTACTATTTAGAAAACAAAAACATGATTTTTGTATCATAAATTAAGTATTTTACAAATTAGTGTATCAAGATTATCATCTACGAAAATTTAGGGCCCTCTGAAACACTATATTTTGCATATCCAGGAGCCAAACGCACGATTGTTTATTTAAAAATGACTGTATTATTTTATTGTTTACGCTATAAGGACTATAATGATGCCCCTCCAAAAATTATTTGATAATTTTTTGTTATGAGGCCTCAAATTCTCTATAGATTAAAAAATACCAAAAAAATTACATATCCAGTTTGTTAATTTAATACTCTGGTGCAAGAACTTTGTATGAATAGTACATTAAATTTTGTGGCCTTGAAAAGGGCCGGTTGGCTTTGCTTTGTAAGTTCTCACTCAAAAATTCTCACCTATATTAAAATAAAATTCATTCACTCACATGTACACTCATATACACAAAATACTAAAAATACCTGGTGACTCTGAAAGTCCTAGTCCTTACGTCCGGCCTGCAACCTGCAGCCGACGACAGCCCCAGCGGCTGAACTGACGCACACTAGGCGTCCAGAGGTCCCAATAATGACCTCGTTTGGCCAAGCCCCACAGAGAAACCAAATACCTCCAATAGCTCTTTCGTCTACACACAAAATAGCCTTCCTCGAGAACAGCAACAGCAAAGCGAGAAATGATATCAGGAACAGGGGCACCAACTGCAGCAAAAAATCAGTAAGCGACTCGATGCGATGTAGTCCACAGTTCATGAAACAAAGTTTAAATTATGAAATCACTAGCTTAATAACATGATCAAAATAGGTCTTGAAGTCTCTACAGTACTAAAATAGTACACAAACTACTAATACTAAAAATGCTACATTCTGTGAATTTGGTGAAGCTGAAATTGGCTGAGGGGAAAGGGCTCAAATATGTTCTATTAAAGCAGGAAGGGTGAATGGATTTAGAAGAATTTTAATTTAGGGACTTAAATAATCCAAACTTAGGGAATTAAAGACTTAAAATAATTTGGATTTGGCGAATAATAAGAATAATTAAAATTTAGAAACTTGTTATTTTTATAATTTGTAATTATCACCTTTACTAAATCTTAAGATTCTAAACTCAAACTATTCTGATTCCATAAGCCCGTAGTTCCAAAACATGGATTTTTCTGAGTTCCTTAACATTAATTATTCTTAGTCCCTAAACTTGAATTATTTTAAGCCCCTAAACCTGAATTATTCTAAGTCCCTAAATCGGAATTCCCATATGGCCCTCTTTCACCTTTTATCGGACAAATTAAACCCCCCCCCCCCCCATGATTTTCAGATTTCCAGAATACACCCTTCCTAAGAAAACATGCTCCATGTTAAAAAACAAACAATAAAAACAGTTTTTTGAGAATAAAACACAAAATAAGTTTAGTATGATAAAATAAGGACTTAATACTTTTTGAATTTTATTTGTTTTTACTAATAAAATGGTTAAATACAAGACAAATTATTCAGAACTTATTATTTTGATAAGTCGTTAACAATTTCTGGTTCTGAATCTTCATTTTCTATTTTGATTGGTATATCTTCATATTCTATTTCTTGCTCAGCTTCATTAACAATTTCAGATTTTGAATCATAATTTTCTCCTGCAGCTAATTGCTTGCTTGTGCTTGGTTCATCAGCATGTGTTCTTAAGTGCCTTTTTAAATATCGCTTTAAAGCAAACGATTTTTGACAGTATTCACAATTAAAAGTTTTTTCACCCGAATGTGTTCTCTTATGTGCTATAAGATTGGAACCTTTTGCAAACGCTTTTCCACATTCATCACACTTGTAAGGTTTTTCTCCAGTATGTGTTCTTTTATGTGCTGCAAGATCGATATTTTGTGTAAAAGCTTTTCCACATTCAACACACTTGTAAGGTTGTTCTCCAGAATGTGTTCGTTTATGTTCTGTAAGATGAAAATTTTTAGCAAAAGCTTTCCCACATTCATCACACTCGTAAGGTTTTTCTCCAGTGTGTGTTCTTTTATGTTCTGTAAGATGGGAATTTTTGGCAAAAGCTTTTCCACATTCATCACACTCGTAAGGTTTTTCTCCAGTATGTGTTCTAATATGTTCTGTAAGATGGGCTTTTTTTGCAAAACCTTTTCCACATTCATTACATTTATAACGTTTAATATGAACTTTTTCATGGATTTTTAATTTTCTAGAATTATCAAAAACTAGATCGCAATTTTCGCATTTATGCTGTGACCCACCACTTCCTCCAGGATTTAATTGCTTAAAAATAACATAACAATATAATTAATATTGTAAGCAAAAATAAATAAATAAAAAATTTTTACTTGTATTCTGCCCGAATTATCTTCCGTTAAATTATTGGATTTAGCATATTTGGTAATACAAATAATTAAAATAAATAAAATAATTTTCATATTATAAACTTTTTTTAAAAGACTTGTTTTCATCAAAAACTAAAAAAATATAATATTTTATTGTTTTTTTATTCTAAAAGCTAAAATAATAAGAATCGTGATAAATTATAAAACGTTTAAACAATTTTCAAATAATTTTTAATGTGCTATGTACCCACGTAAAATGTTTACCGGTAAGCTTAATTTTGGGCAATCTTACCTAAAAAGGCTTAATAATTTGTGATTCTTCGAAAAATATTTTTTGGCTCAAAATTTATTAATTTTCCGTGAAGACACCTAAAAATGACTAAAAAGAAAAAAATCATACATTTTTTTGCTAGAGCTTTTAAACTCTAGATTAATTACTTTTTTTGGGAAGCCAAAGATTTTCAATGTAAGTTTTTTAAAAGTCTATTGGCACATTTTCATTTTTTATTTAAGCTTACAAAATTTTCATTAAAAATTTTTGAAAGCAAAAGAAGAAAATTAACCTTTTTCAAATAAACGCAAAATCTCTTTGCACAAGTAATTTAGATATCATTCTATAGGGGAGTTCCTCCAATTATAAATTTCTCTCTATATAAATGTAATTTTATAAAAATCCACTCATCATTTATGTTAAGATTACTTGTATTATTATAAGATCATAATGAGGCATGAAGATATTTTTTTGTAACTATAATAACTCCTCCACCACGACCTTTTTGTTCTTTTTTATCATTTCTTAACACATCATAATCAGACGTCTCAGCAAGAATTAAAATATCAGGTACATCAGTGAATTTATTTAAATTGTTACTAAGATCCAAGATCTTAGTTCTTAGACCCCTTACATTCTAAAATAACATAGTAACGGCTTGTCAGTTGAATAAGATCTGGCCTATGTTTACCATGTATTTTATTACCTATTCTATAGACTTTTACTAAATTTGTGTTTACATTTATATTTCTTAACACAGATATGATTTTATTACTATCAATTATAGGATTTTTATGCTCCCTAAGGCCAATAAAAATAATATTATTAATTTTATCTATTCTGTGCTTTAACTCTACTATCAAACTATTAGTATAACCTGCATATTCAATGAATTTTGTGCAGAGTTTCCAAAAGGATTGTTATTATCTACACACAAAAAAATCCCGTGCGGCGTCAGCCCGAAGCTGGGTTACTGCTCCACAGATTACAATGCTTTTGTTGCATGTGATTTCAGACCTCGTAAACCTTCGTGCCGTAAGAAAAATGCACGATTTCCGGGCTGCCTGAGCCCGGAATATTAAAAAAGTAATGCGCATGATCATACGAGAGCACGATAGTATACGTACCGTGCGCCCGACACGCACGTTGTAATAATATTTATTTGTTGGTGTATATTATGTACTATTTTTTTTATTTGCAATTATAGATAATGGAGTAAATAATGAGTTCCATCGTGATAATGAGATATATTGTTTAGATTAATAAAAGATTCAATGCAATAGAATAGATTTTTGAACCTATATTCGCGAGTAAAAAAATAGTATTTACAAACTCCGAATCTGAAGTGAATACTACTATATTAAAGCATGCTTATTAAAATTGATAAATACAGATTTTTTTAATGAAAATTTTATGTGTCTTTTAAATAATAATTTACAGGATGGTAATTTATCTGAATTGCTATACCCGTTTCAAAAATGTATTTATATTTTACATATTCGCTTGGGACACTAGGCGGGGCTTACGTTATCACGTGGTATTTTTAATCTTAGGGGGGCCGCTGTTCATATGAAATGTACATGAAAATTTTGTATTTCAGTTTTTTAAAGTAATTTCGGGTCGATTTATGCAAATTTTTTTTTTCTTAATATGCAAAATTGTTTTTAGAAACTAATTTTTATAAGTACTTGGTAAACTTTTAAAATCTTTTTTCAAAAATAAAGTTTTTACCGAGTTTTTTCATGTTAAGAAGGTTATAAGTAACGTATATGCAACCCGCTTTACACAATATTTTTCATTACTTTCAATGGGATTCCTCATTTATATTGCTTATATTTTTTTTACAAATAAAAATTTGTCTGTAAATTGTTTTAATTATTGTAAATAATAAGATTAATTATTACCCTATAACATTATTTTTATCCTTTTATAGTTTTTTCTTTTTTATTTTTTAGATTTACCAAAAAATCCCATGCTAAAGTTTGTAAAACGGCCCCCCCGATCGGTATATTTCTCCACCGCGAGCAGCACCGTATTTTTCAATTCTCCCTTCTACCTCCGTGTCCCAAGCGAATACAATTTACCTTTTTAATAAATTGCATACATATATTATATAATATTATACATGTATTATATTTCTTTTTTAGGTTATACGCGCTCGTTTTGTAATTTAAATTAAATTAAATAAGACTTTTTATCAATTTTTTGTCAATTTTAAATGCAGTGTATAATATAAAAATATTAATTAATAGCGCGCACTATAAAAATCAATATAATTTGACTCTATAACATTACCGTCATTTTACACGAATTAACTCGATATTATTTTCTGAATTTTTCTGGGCGTCAGCAGCCCGGAAATAATTGAGGAGCTGCACGATAATATTGGTAGTATACATCACAGGGGCTCGGGCTCAAGGAATACAGGATTTTTTTGTGTGTATGTAATTTAATATATGTTTTATACCCGTATTATTTTTTATAACAGATATTTCAGAGGTGTTAGCATTAATTCTAGTTTTATGAGATTCTAAAGTTGAATAAACATGTTGCGAATTATTAATTTAATTTGATACGGAAATCATTAACATTTTTTGTTTCTTATTCTGCGCTCACTAAGCGCACAGCTTTAATAGTATTTAATTTATTTTTTGTGACAATATATTTACTTTCCTTTTTTAAAATACTGCACTTGCTGTATTTCTGGTGATGTTTGTTTATATATCTTTTGTAGGTAAACTTTTTATTATCGAAAAATTTTGATCCGAATATAATAACAAATTTTTTTTTAAATCTTTAGCAGCTACTTAATGGATTCAAGTTTTTTTCATACCTTTTTTTATAATAATATAATTAAAAAATGTTAAAAAAACCATGTCATTTTTGCCGGAGTTATAAAACATTTTTTTTAAAAAGTATTCAAAAATAATATAGAATATTTTAATTTCAAAAAGTATATAACAAAATTTTATAAGAGAAAGTGCCAAGAAATAGAAGAATAAGAGAAGAGAAATAATGAAGGTGGAAGCAAATTTTATATAGTTTTTTTTCATCTATTATGAAAAATCCAAGAATTTGTCTTTTTCACAACACGTCTTCCCACCATTGAGTTGCTTTGAAAATACGGGTTTTATGAAACACTCTAGAGCGCCGTAATGTTATAATTTTGAGCATTCTATTATAAAAAATTTAATTCATGATTTGTGTTAAAAATTTAATCTTTTCACTTATAGAGCGCTAAGAGGCGCAGCCGAAGGCAAACAAAGAGCAAGACCGGCTAGAACCTTATCTCCTCCCCTCTTAGCGACCTATAGTGAAAAGATATTATTTTTACCACACATTATGAAAGATTACATTATTTTAATTTATAAGATATTTATATAGGTTAACTATTTTGATAAAAGAAAAACTTTATACTTTTTGAATTTTATTAATCTTTACTAATAAAATGGTTAAATACTATAAGACAAATTATTCAGAACTTATTATTTTGATAATACGTTTACAACTTCTGGTTCTGAATCTTCATTTTCTATTTTGATTGGTATATCTTCATATTCTATTTCTTGCTCAGCTTCATTAACAATTTCAGATCCTGAATCATAATTTTTTTCTACAGCTAATTGCTTGCTTGTGCTTGGTTCATTAGCATGGGTTTTATAATGTTTTTTTAAATAATTCTTGAAAGCAAACGATTTTTGACATTGTTCACAATTAAAAGTTTTTTCACCCAAATGTGTTCTTTTATGAGCTGCAAGAACGGAATTATGTCTAAAAGCTTTTCCACATTCATCACACTTGTAAGGTTTTTCACCAGTATGTGTTATTTTATGTTCTGTAAGATGGGTTTTTTGTGTAAAACCTTTTCCACAACTATCACATTTATAACGCTTTATATAAACCTTTTTGTGGATTTTTAATTTTCTAGAAGGATCAGAAACTAGATTGCAATTTTCGCATATAGGCTGAGAATCGTCGCTCGTTTCAGAATTTAATTGCTTGATAATAACATAACAATATAATTAATATAACCTAAGCAAAAATAAATAAATAAAAAATTTTTACTTGTATTGCACTCGGATTTTCTTTCGTTGAATTATTGGATTTACCATACTTGGCAGAACAGATAATTAAAATAAATAAAATTATTTTCATATTATAAACTTTTTTAAAAAGACTTGTTTTCGTCAAAAACTAAAAAAATATAATAGTTTATTGTTGTTTTATTTTAAAAGCTAAAGTATTAAGAATCGTGACAAATTTTAAAACGTGTATAATTTTTAATGTATTTATGTACCCACGTAAAAACATTAAGCTTACCAGTATGCTTAATTTTGGCAACCTCACCTGAAAAGGCTTAATAATTTAAACTATTTTTCGAAAAATAATTTTTGGCTGAATTTTATTAATTTTCCGTGAAGACGACTAAAAATACCTTTAAAAAAAATCATACATTTTTTTGCTATAGGTTTTTAAACTCTATATTATGTCTTTTTTTGGGAATCCAAAGATTGTCAATGTAAGTTTTATAAAGAATCTATTGGTACATTTTCATTTTTTTTGAGCTTACAAAATTTTGCGCTCGAAAATATGGCATTTATTTAAAGATATAAAATAAAATAATATACATTAATAGTTTACACTATAGCCATTTTCATTGAAAGGGCAAAAACATAAATGATTTCTGAGCTTACAATTATTTGCTTTATTTTTTCAATAAATTGCCTACGTTTAGAAGACCTTCAGTCAAGGCTAATAATTTTACAATATTTTACAAAAATAGTGAAGCAAAATAAGAAAAACCGCTAATAAGTGGCTTTTCTGGGGACCAAAAAAGCAACCTTTCCTGAAAATTTCAGCCCGATCCGAGCAGGGAAAATTTTGTCTCATTGTCAGCACCCTCGAGAGACACGTCTTATCAAATAACTCGCAAGAAACTAGGTGAAAGATTTAAATCCTTAAATGTATTATCTCCTTATATGTTGAACATTCATTTTCCGCTATAAAACCCGAAGTGCCCGACGTTTGCATAATCCGATCTTTCAAGCTAGCCGTGATATATGATATAAACAAAATACAAAGATTGTAACTCTAACGTACATTTTTTAACGAATATTTTTTAATGTGAAACTTATTACTCATTATTAAGTACTCTGAATCTATAAATTTTCAAAATAATTTTTTTTTCGGTCTCTCAACTCTTCTATCTGATTTTTAACATATATCTAAATGTTCAAGTGCTTTAGGTTTAAAATAATTTTTTAAATTTTTATTATTTCCGTTTTCTTATTATTTTACTCTTTTTATTTAACCCCAGTCTATTTTTATAATAAAAAATTCTTTCTTTGATCTTCTTGCTCTTTTTATTTAAACGTATCGTGTTTTTAAAATGACCTTTTAAAAAACAGGTGTCTTCTATTCTATTCGTGGTATTATTGTTATATTCAATAAACAATCTCCGAATATAATCGTTTTCTATATTTTTTTCCTCTGTCTAAAATGATGATTTTCTCAAAGTCAATTTTATGTTTATAAAATTTACTATGTGTATTTAAGACGTTGCGACTACATTTTTTTTATTTTTTTTCAACATCCTTTTCATGCTCTCCAATCCTGATACCCAATTTCCGAGATGTTTGACCTATATTCTTATGATTGCATGATTTACAATTTATCTGATAGACTACACCTGAATTTTCATTTTTGTTAATTTTATCTTTACTTAATTTTACGAACTTTTTTAATTTATTTTTTGCCGCATTAATCGTAATATATTTGACCTTTTTTATATGTTTATTTAGAGAAGGGGAAGCATACTTTTTTTTTTTTTTTATTGCGTAGGAAGTGGAGAAATGCGTTACGCATACTGTTCAGCATCCGGACTGACAGTTATGTGTGTACCTATTTTGCCTAGATGACTAGGACCAGATCGTCAGCATATCCGACGATAAAAGTATCCTCCGGCATTGGGAGCCTAAGTACCTGATCGTACATGATGTTCCATAGATCCGGCCTGAGGACCAATCCTTGGACTGCTCCTGCAGTTACTCTCCTCAATCTTTTTCCTTGAGCAGTTTCAAATATTATTTCTCGATCGCTCAGGTAACTGCTGATGATTCTTCGCAGATATTTTGGCACCTGGAAGTTCCTTGGCCCCTCCATAAAATCGCTCCATCTTGCTGAATTAAAGGCATTCTTCATATCTAGGGTTACTAGTAGCGTGATTTTCTAGAGTAGTCATTGCCTGTATGTTCATTCTTAATGACACGGGTGATACTGCTTATGGCATTGACTTCCCTCGGCGGAACCCGTATTGTCGGGGAGAAAGGTCTCCTGCAGTTTCTACAGCCCTCAGTATCCATGGTTGCAGCATCTTTTCATAATTTTTCCCGGCTATGTCCAGGACGCCAATAGTTTGGCAGCCTAGGGTCCCCTTTAACCTTGCTGATAAGGACTAGTCTGGCTCTTTTCCAGAGTTTGCTGAAGACGCCCGCTCGTGCACAGGTATTGCACATAGACAGAATAAGCTGTGGACACTCGTGTACGGCTATCTTCATAATCGCAGCGGGTATTCCATCAGGCCCAGGTGCCTTTCCAATTTTGAGCGAGTCTACTGCTGTTACAAGCTCATCCACGGTGAATTCGAGGATATCCTCCTCGTCATCCTCCTCTAAGTCATCCTCTTTCTCCCTCTCAGGGTGGGTAGGGAAAACTCCGTCAACTATACGGCCAACCTCCTCTTTGTTCATAACGCCACTTGTGAAAAGAGCCCCAATTCTCTTGGTGACTATAGATCCCATGGGTCATTGTCCACCTCATTGACCTATGTTACTATTACTTTTATTAAAATGATAGCAAGTCTTTTTTTGACATATTTATTTATAAATTTCGAAGGATAATTATTCACTTTTAAGTAAGTCTTTGCCAATGTGATGTTTTTTTCTTGAAATTTCTTATCCGACAATAAAATGCATTTATTTATCAAATTATTCACTATGGCTATTTTTTGGGCATTTGCTGAGTGACTTAAAAAATTTACTAATCTACCACTATATGTTTCTTTTTTAAATCAATCCGTTTTTGCTTTTACATTTTTTTCCTTTATAATTTTTAAATCTAAAAAGTTAATCGAATTGTTGGTTTCTCTTTCCATTGTAAATTGTACCAAACTATTATAATCATTAAACGTCCTAAAAAAATTAAATATTTCCCCTTTTTTTATTTTTTTAAGCAATTTATCTCTAATTCTTGCAAGGTTATGTTGGCTAAAATTGGACTAATAGAATAACCTATAGCTGAACCCTTTTTTTGTCTGTAAATATTATTATTGAACTGAAAATAATTAGATTTGAGTAAAACTTGTATGCCCGCTATAAATTCATCTCTTGATAATGGAATATGATTCCTCAAATATTTCCAATTTTTCTTTAACGCGTCAAAAATTAACTCATGAGACAAATTTGAATATATACTCACAACATCTACAGAAACAAACTCATAATCTTCTGGACTATCATTGTTTTTTAATATTTCCTTAATTTTTAAACTTTATTTTACCGACGAATTTGGAGTTTTAATATATTTTGATAAGAATTTTATATGGTTTTTTCGAAATCATAAAAAACACTGTTAATACATGCAACTACAATTCTAACTGAAAAAATTTCTTTGTGGATTTTAATTAAATCATAAATTCTGGCTAAAATTGTTTTTTGTAAATTTAAAATTACGTTTTGAAAAGCTTGGTCACAATTAAAAACTCCTAATTCATACCATTTCTTTAACAAATTTTCTCCTAATTTTATCATCATATTTAAAGGATTTCCATCTACTTGTTCATAAATTTCTGTATTACTCAATTCATTTTCTACTTTAATCTTGTACTCTACATCTCCTAAAATTACCGTAACCTGGCCCTTATCTGTTTTTGTATCTAGATATTTCTTTTCTAAAATTTTATCTATAAAAGCTCAAAAAGAAAAGGTTAAAAATAAATAAATTTTAAAAGAATGATATTGGTGTTTAAATATTTGAAATCTGTTATTAAAAATTTTTCAAAGCAACAGAAGAAAATTTTTTTCAAATAAACACAAATATTAAAGGATAATTTATTTTTTTTTATGCGTTTCAAATAACTCGAAGGAAATAGGACCTGGTTAATGAATGAAAAATGTCAAAGTACTTAAATATTTATAATTTTATTAACAACATATTATTAAACTTGTTTTACTTTTAAAATCAAACTCTTTTTTTTAAATTGATAATTTCATAAGTAATTTATTACCTATTTGGCACGATTTTCTTTATCTGCGTTATTTCAATGTTAAAAAAAATATAAAATATTTTGATTAAAGTATAAAAACAAATTTTAATAACACAAACTGCGTATTATTAAAAATTATTTATGGCTAGGTAATTAGAAACATTTTTTTAAAAAATAGTTATCAATCAAATTACATTTTGATACTTTTTAAATTAATATTCATGTTTCATTATCAATTTTAAGGAATAGCAAATTAGATTCAGGTATTTATTTATTACATAATAACGTTATAGCCATGAGGCTCTATATACAAACGTAACTACCAACAATAAGTTAAAAAAGTTGGGCCATGAACCACAGTAGGTCTTCCCAACCCTTTAAAAAATAGTTTTAAAAGTGTCTCAAATCCTCTAATTTACCTTCTAATCCATTGAGTTCACTGAAAATTCATCCTTTACACCTCCAAACCTTGGTAATTTTGAGTCAAAAATTTTACTGACCACCATAAATTAAATTTTATTAATAGCTAAAATTCCTAAAGTTAAGTTAATCGAAAAACAATTTTCATTATTACCAAACATTTAAATAGTTAAATATATATACATTTTAAATTGAAACAATGTTTATTGTTATCAATTGCTACAATAAAATAAGTCATGCAAATAATTTTAGGTTTTCAAAAAAAAAAAAGAACTAAAGAATCTTATACAGTGTTATATATTAATAAAACAACAACAACAACAATAATAAGAGGTTTGAATCTTCTTTTATATATATAAATTTATATATATATATATATAACACATTACAATTACATATACAAAAAATATATAGGAAGTGAATAAATAAAAAAAAAAAATAGTGAGACTGTAATAACATTACACAATTCTTAAAGTAAAAATATACATGAAAGAAATAGTACCAGTACGAATAAAGAAAAAAAAATTGAATTAAATAGTATCATATATATTCGTGAATATTTTTTAGTATTATAGTCGCAGAGAGAGGTAGAAAGCCGATTAAAATGCCACAAACACGTCCTCTGCATTTGCGATTATTTTCTTTTTTTTTTATTTCTTTTACAATAATAATAATTCTTTTTTTTTTATTTTACTTTCTTCAATTATTCTTTACGTATAGTATTGTTTTACTACTGCATTTTTAATATATAATGGTTATGGTATATTAGACCGGGTTCGTGTTTTGAAGAATTGGATTCATTTATCATTTAATGTAAATTTTTAACAAAAAAATTAAAATTTGGACATTTTTGCAATTTTTTAATAATATGTAGGGATCTGATTTTATGCCGTGAATTTCAAATGAAATATTAAGTTATTAGGTAGAAACTGAGCAAATCCAAGTAGTCAACCTAAAAATACGAATAAACATTAATTATTTAAAGGGATTTGTTTTCCTTCAAGAAAAGGCAATAAAAATATAACCGGTTTATGTATAACTACACAACCAACGTGCATGGAACATGTTTACTCATAAAAGTAATAAATCCAAAAACCGAAATTACAATAAATCCTGAAATATAAATTATCCTAAGTCCATAAACTTAAAGTATTCTAAGTTTTTGTTCTTACCAGAGCCTGATCAGGCCCTGACTTCCAATTCAAATTATTCCAAGTCCCTAAATCAAAAATATTCAAAGTCCATTTCACCCCCTCCCTAAAAACGTCAATTTTTCACCCCCCCACCCCTGCCGGGCCAAACATTTTCAAATACCCCATCCAATGAACATGTTCCATGTTAAAATCAAGAAGTTTAAAAAAAATGATATCGAGTTTATATATTTACATTCTTGACACAACGAGCTTTTAGAATATAGTTTCAAAAATTAGCATAATATAACGAAAATATATAAAATCAAATTTACAGCCTATGGGCTCTCACAGTATTTAGAAAAAATCATAAAAATTTTTTAAGATAACGTACAGTCTAAGCTATACTCATAAATAGATAAATAGATAAATAAGCTTATCTAAGAATTTGCACTTTAAGATTATAAAAAAACGTATATTTCATAAAATAAATTTTTAAAATTTATGGCAAATTAAATTTTTTTTATTAAAGTTGATTTCGTTTCTTTATTTAAATAAAAGAATTTTTTATTTTCATTTTACAAGATATCATAAAATTTTTTTCAAATTGCTTAATACTGTATTTTTATAAGTCATATTATATAAATGAAAATTTAGTGCAGTGGATAACACATTTTCATGCAAAATTTTTAAAAATGACTCGAAAATTGCTGATTGAGGCTATTAAATATTTTGAGAAATAATTAAAAATTTTGAGTTATGAAAAATCTTTAATAAATCTAATCTCTGATATCACATTAAGCATCAAAGTCGCAGAATTTGATACCAAAGCGTCAAAAAATCTTATTTTCAGAAATTTCAACCCTAATCAGACATAAAAGTTCGTACCAACAATAAGAAATAAACATTTTCAGACCTTATCTTAAAAACACACAAAAAATATGAAAAAAATGTAAAAAATTTTAAATATAATTTAAAAAGAATTTTCTTCAAATTATAAATAATTACTAATCTTTCAGCACATTAAAAAAGAAAAAAAAATAGCATAATCCAGTATTACAAAAAATTACATAATGAATAATAAAAATAAATGTAATATATATAAGTCATAATTTTAGCAAATCTAATATCTGTAAATTATTTTAAGAGAATAATAAAAATAAAGAAAATTATTGATTATATATTTATATATAGCAAAAAAAGAAATATTTTTGTATTTTTTAAAAGTTATAAACTTTCACTACATAAATTATTTATATTAGTACATAAATAATGTCTGAAAATGTGCGAAAATAACTTAACTTACAATAAATTTAATAAATATCTAATAACAAAAAGTATTATTCATCATTAATTATTTTTTGATACCACCAACTTTCTGGATAAATTTTTTTTACCAAGACTTTGAGGCAGTTTATTAATTATCCATTTATTAATTTAATTTAATTAACTATTTTCAAAAACAAAATAAATAAAATAGTAATATTCTAAGAGCTTTTCTATAATTTAATTTACTTAAAATTTTCCAAAATTTTAGATAAAATAGCTGAAACTTTATACTAATTAAAATAAGCTTTATTTTAAAGGGCAATTAAAAATTAAAAAATTTATAATTGCCACTTGCATATAATACATAAACAGAAAGACCCTTAGATTATATTGTAATATAAGGCACTTTAATATTAAACCACAAAGTTATATTATAATACGTAGATATGCATATATGCTTACTAAGCTTTTTAATGAAAATTTCTGGAATTTTACATTAAAGTGGTTTTTTAAAGTCTATATAGATAGTAATATAACTTTATCTTTTAATTACATATTTTATATATTTATAAGCCATACGTAAAATTCTATGAATATATTTTGGAATTATGAATTTAAAAATTCATACTAAAAAAAAAAAATTTCGTTAGGAAACTTTTTTTCTTGTTAGTGGCCAAAAGCCGTCGATATGAAAATACCTGTTATTTTATATATTATTTTATATATCTATTATTTTCTATAAATTGAAAAAATAATTGATATATATTCAAATATGAAGTCAGAAATGCTATTTGATGCTTTCTCGGGGTGGTTTTGGACTTTTTCAAATCTTTTACGGCCCTAATATTAATATGTAAGAAAACTTTAATTGTTAACTTTAAAACGCCTACTAGGGTTTTTTGGGTCATAGAATTCAAATATGATGTCAGAAATGTCATTCAATGCTTCGCTGGGGGGTAAATTGGCCTTTTCAAATCAACTGCGTATCACTTTATTGTATTTTTAGGGGAGTGAAGTACAATATGCGGCAGTATATTTAAACATTTTTATAAAATTTTGTAATTAAAGAATTACATATTTAGAGGGCAAAATGATTCATTTTTGAATTCTACAACCCAAAAAACCCATAAAGACATTTTAAAATTGGAAAGAACGGTGAATTTAAAGAACTACATATTTAGGGGGCATAGGAAGTGAAAAAGGCCAAAATCACCCCAGGGAAGGCATCAAATAGCATTTCTGACATCGCATTAGAATTTTGTGGCCCGAAAAACCCAGAGAGATATTTTAAAATTGGGAAGAACGCTGCATTTAAAGAATTAAATATTTTAGGGGTAAAAGTGGTGAAAAAGGCCAAAATCACCCCCGAGAAGGAAACAAATAGCATTTCTGACTTCATATTTCAATTGAAAAAAAAATTGAAAAAAAATCAGTTCTTAAATTTGTCGGAAAAATCTGGGGGAAAATGGGCAAAAAATGCCCCCTTCATTCACACAAATTTTCCTTCCGGCGTTTTTTTATTAACATCTTTATATTATCTCTACGGGATATACATTGATCGGTAAAGAGTTAATTTTTTATCGCGAAAAGCACAATTTTTTTCAGTGTATCTATATAGTTACTTATTTTGTAATTACTTATTTTGTCAAACATATATTATTTTTGAATTTTTTTTTTAATTTTTATGAAGATACATTTTTTAAAAGTCATGCATATATATTACATATATATATATAATTTTAAATTTTAAAATTACAATTTTCTTTAAGTTCTAAAAAATACTAACTTTCTGTTAAAATAAACCTATGAATTAAATTATTAATTAATAAGTAAAAGTATTAATAAGTTAAATTATTAATTAATAAGTTTTCTATTCATAACTAAAGTAAATTCAAAATTAATTATTATGTATTATAAAGTAAATAACATACAGTTAAAAAAAGGTTTTGCACATAGGTATAATTAAGGAGTCAAAATGTTTACTTTAAAATTAACTAAAAAATATAATAAACTGAAATTCTTGATGATATTAATATCAGAAAGCTAGGAATTTAAAAAAATTTTTAATTTCAAGATGACTAGGATTCCTCGACCTGAAAAATACCTCCTAAAAATGATTTATTTTAAAAGTCTCTTCCCAAAATCCCATTTCAAACATCCCTGAAACTAATACAATTTATTTTAGTTTTATAAAATACGTATTATGTGAAGACGTTTTTTTTTTCGCAAGAAACTATGTCAGGTTGCTGAGCTTGAATAATCTTTCAAAATTCGGGCAATCCTAGAAAAATTCAAACACAGCAACTTGACAATGTACTCGACACTTGGACATAAAAAAAAAATCTTCAGATGCAGTTTACATAATATCTAGGATATTTCTAACTTTCCTGACGATAGGTCGTAAAATTTTATTGATAAAAACAAATTTTTAGGTCATATAGTTGAGGTATTAACAATTTATTTTCGATTTGTAAATAATAAAAATTAAATTTTCAATAAAAGGATTTTCATAGATGTATAGAAAATGTGATCTTTTAGAAAAATTTTTGAAATCAACAAAAGCTGTTAATTTAACATTTTTCAGGATTATAAAATTTTCAGGATTCAGAATGGAAAGAATATTAAAATAAAAAACAAAAAACATTTTTTTTAAATTATTTTGTACCCATTTATCAAATAATTAAAATTAATTCAAGATTCACTAAAGTTTATAAAAAACATAAAATTTAATTTTTCTAAAAAAAGAAAAATTACTATATTCCACGAAATAAAAATTATAGAACAAACATACATAAGCATAAAAAACACACACACACACACAGTATAAATTTTCTTTTCTTCTTTTTAAAAACAATTTTATAACCATGCACACATACTTATTATAAAAATGAAAATAAGAAACACGTGTTTTTCTATAAACAATAAAAACACACACAACATGTGAATTATAGAGTCAAAAAAAAAAAATTCTATTGTTATAAAATTTGCAATATATTAATTTATTTCTCTTCCTTTATTAAATTATTACGTATTAATAAATAAAGAAAAAATTTTTTTTTATAGATGAGTTGTAATTGTCCATTAACATCAACATCAGGACCAACATTAGCATCAACATGTGGTGGTTCGTCATTTATGTTATTTATGGGTTTATTAGAAGTTTTTTTACGTAGTCAGTGTGATTTAGAAGATCCATGTAATAGACCAGTACCAGTTAGGAGAACTAATTCAAGGTAAATAAAAATTATAGATGTATGGATAATTCGTGAGAGTCATGCTATTCAAAAAACGTAGACTTTCTCCTGAAAAAAATTGTATATTTTTATCATTTTATCGATTATCTTAATTTTTTTTGTTATTACTTTTGACATTTATTTTTATATATGATTTATTTTTAAAATTCAGAATGTTTTAGCTATTGTCTTTTCATTTTTATAATTGTTTAGAAAGCAGGACAAAAATGAGATTACATTAGTAGGTACCTTTTTACTTTTTTTTTTTATTGATTCATAGTCTCATGAAGAAAAAAAAAGAACTTTAAAAATGAGGTTAAAAATTGAACATGGGACAGATTTTTAATATCACTTGTAATATTCTTAAAATATTGGAGATAATAGTTTTTCAGTTGATGAGAACGTGAAACAGTAATTAAACTGTTTCCTCATCAATATAATAGTTTTTCAGGTTTCGGTTTAGTAGCCTAATATTTTTGGGAAAAGCAGCTTGATTCCTTAAAAGACATATTTTACAGAAACTTCTCTTAGTTAATTTAAAGATAAATGATCTTCACTTAACTTTCTTATACCAGCCCTTTTTTAATAACTCTTTTTATTCTGAGTTATACCAACTGTGGTTATCCGACCTAATAATATATATTTTTTAGAGAGTTTTTTGGATTTTTAGCCAGAGAAATTTTCAATACAATCTTTATCTGCAGTTTTTTTTCGGAAAATTTCGGACTTTACTCGAAACTTGATCCGACTCTACCTAAACTTTGAGGTACCCAACTTGAAACTTTTGGCGCATCCATATTCTGACTGTTGCATGAAATTTCTGCTACACTTTGATCAAAAAATTTTAATTAAAAATTTTCAGAATTTTTTTCGTCCTGATCTCTTTTTGAAAAAATTTCAAAGTTACGACTCTTTTGTGGGAAATTTTTTACCCTTACTTTTAAATTAATAATTTGAATCCTTTTTTTTTATTTCAGGACACGCGGTTAGGTTGTTTTGCTTGAATTGCTTAAAATTTTAAGCAAAACAAGATAAGCATGCATATTTTTATTCAATTTTCTTTTTAGAGTCATTTTTACTCTTTTACCCTTTATTAAAAAAAATATACCATCAAATTATATACCATTTTATGGACAACTTCTCCGATTTACTGACATATTTCTCTTCTGCAATTTCGGCGTCAGTTTTTGATAGTCGGACTTTGTAACAAGAATTTTTTTTATTTATTTTTTTAGAATTAATTTCGTACAATATTTTCGATACTTCCAGTTTTACCTTACTCTTTTTTGAGAGTAAAATTTTATTTCTATGTTTTATATTATAAACAAAAGTATTTTTCATTTGTAAACTTTGTCTAATATTTTAACTTCTAACTTCTTTAGTTTCGAGTATGAAAATACCTTTTAAATTCTTACAACAGTTCACCCAACATCCAAAATCTTTCCTTATCTTAAAATTAAAAAAAAAATAATATTATTTTATTTTTTTTAAGGTATGACTTCATAGTGATAGGAGGTGGTAGTGGAGGAGCGACAGTAGCGTCTAGGTTATCAGAAGAAAGTCGGTTTAGTGTACTATTATTAGAAGCAGGCCTGGATGAGCCGACGGGTACCCAAATCCCGTCATTTTTTTTTAATTACCATAATACAGATATCGATTGGCAATATAAAACAGAAAGTGAGGACGAAGCATGTTTAAACAACGAGGAACGAAGATGTAAATGGCCAAGGGGGAAGGTATAGAGTAAAATTATTTTTTTATTTTCATATTTAAGGCTCAATAATTAAAATTTTATTTACATACCAAATTGTGTAATTAGGTTCTTGGTGGTACAAGTGTATTAAATGGCATGACGTACATGAGGGGTGCTCGTAAAGATTTTGATGATTGGGCAAAGTCTGGTAACCCTGGTTGGTCATACAAAGATGTCTTACCATATTTTATGAAAAGTGAAGATAATCAACAGTATAACGAAATGGATTATGGTTATCATGGTGTTGGTGGCCCATTAACTGTCACGCATTTTCCATATCATCCACCATTAAGTTATGCTATTTTAGAAGCTGGAAAAGAAATGGGTAATTTTTTTAAAATTATATAAAAAATATATTATTTGAGTAGTACCAATAAATTCCATTTTAATTAAATAGGTTACGACACTGTTGATTTAAACGGTAGAGGTCACACTGGATTCGCGATAGCCCAAACAACATCAAGAAACGGTTCAAGATTATCAACAGCACGTGCATTTTTAAGACCAGCGCGTAATCGTCGTAATTTACATATTATGTTAAATTCAACAGTAACAAGAATATTGTTTGATAAAAATAAGAGAGCTGTTGGTGTTGAATTTGTTAATAATAATGAACTTCATAGAGTTTCTGTTGATAAAGAAGTCGTTGTTAGTGGAGGTAATTCAATAGTATTTAGTAATCCACACTTTTCACTCTAAAGAAATTTTGAGTCCTTCGACAAACAATGAAAGTAAAACAAAAAAAAAGTGCAATCTATATTTCTCTTTCTAAAATGATATACTTTGCTCATAGAAAAAGTGCATGTACATATTCTAATATTCACCTTTAAAAACATTACTCAATCTTAAATTATAACAACAAGAAACACAAATTACACAATAACTTTTATAATAATTGCATAAAAAACTATTAAACGTTTATTATAATTATTTTTATTGTTTTTTTTTACTCTATAGGTGCTGTAAATTCACCACAAATATTACTTAATAGTGGAATTGGACCAAGTGATGAATTGGAACAAGTTGGTGTACCTGTTATACATAATTTACCTGGTGTTGGTAAAAATTTACATAATCATGTTGCATTTGCATTATTATTCACGATCAATGATACTGATACAACACCATTGAATTGGGCCACTGCCATGGAATATTTGTTATTCAGGGACGGACTTATGTCAGGAACTGGTAATGTTATTATTTTTTTTTTTTTTTGATTATGCATTTTAATATTATTTTTTAAGTATTGCGAGTAACGTTTTTAGCTACTATTTTTAAGGTATAGATTAGAATATGGTTTTTTAGCTAGGAAATAGAAATTATTTTATTGATTGCTCCAGCTTGAATTTACAAATTGGTACTGTTTACTATATACTTGAAAAATTTTTTTTTCTTTATCAGTTCAATTTCAAAGATTTTCTGAGCTCAAAACTGCAAACCATAGTTTTATAAGATTAGGTTTCTTATTTAAACTTAAAGACAGAGTCACCAATAATTAGATTTATTTTATTTACTTTTTTTCTTTATAAACGCTAACTTTTAAGTCCCGCAATTCAAGTTCTCCTAAATTTTTGATGCAGTTAAATCTCGGCCCCCTGGAAT
This sequence comes from Anagrus nilaparvatae, assembly GCA_022575985.1. Classification (NCBI taxonomy): domain Eukaryota; kingdom Metazoa; phylum Arthropoda; class Insecta; order Hymenoptera; family Mymaridae; genus Anagrus; species Anagrus nilaparvatae. The sequence goes on along the minus strand of JAKSXM010000076.1, from coordinate 384,123 downwards.
GTTGGCCCCTCAGGATTTTAGATAGTTTTTTATCGCTGGAGCTTTGCCACACCCTCCATAAGAGGGTAAGTGCATTAAGTTTTTTATTGCGGGAGGTTTGCCCCCCTCGGACCCCTGTAGTGTAACTTACAGTAGAGATAGGTACGAGTACATCATTTGGGGGTAACAGGATGTATAGAGCAAGTTTATTGCGGGAGCTTTGTCTTCGAACCCCAGCTATAATTTACAGGATGGAAAAAATGAGAGGGAACTGAAATCATAGATGAGGAAAATTTCGGTGAGCTGAACTCCCGAGTGGACAAAATCTAAGTAGCCAAGACTCTGCACACCAAATTTTTAATTAAAAAATACTAATTATAAAATTGCAGCTCATATTTTTATTCTTCAGCCGGTTATAGCGTTTTGTATTTCAATTGTACTTCTTAACTTGTAAGTTGTATTTTATCCAATAATAGAGTTTTTAAAAAAAAACCCATATCCTTCAACTTGACTTACAACTTCACAGTCAAAATAATATTAAAACCTTAACTCAAATCAAACTGAAGTTTTAGAATCATTAATCTATTTTCTATTCCATTTTAATATTACTAAGCGAATTTAAACCTCAAAAAAAAATTGGTACTTTCAAAACAAAAATTTTTGATATTGTAAATAATTTTCATTTTCGCAATTTTATTTTATAATTATATCTTTGAATATGTAATCATTATCTTTCTGGCGAATATTAAGGACCTAAATTCATACCGTAACTAAAAACTTTACAAAGCACGATTTTTAACTCTTTAATTATAAATGACAGATGAGCCATTCACGTCTTACTTTTTAGAAAAACTACTAGTAGTATAGTTTTGTAAAAATTATAGGTTAATGAAAAAAATTTTACATTTTTCGCAAGGTTAAATTTTAATTATTTGCATGACATGTTATTTAAAATAATGTACTTACTACATATAATTAAATATATACCATATTATTACTGATATTTAAAAAATTTTTAATATGCAAAATGTAACAATACAAAAATTTTTATATTACCTGATTTGTTAATTCGGCTATACAGAAAAATAATAAAAATATTAAATATTTTTTTCTTTATTTTAAATGTTAATATTTTACGGTAAAAATATTATATTAGGTGGTTGCTTATTCTAAATTTTACCATATATTTCATACCTTCATTAGCATAATTGACAACAAATGTATTTTTACAAATCCTCAGAGCGCCCTTGCGATGATCCTGTTAGCCCTTAGTCCTCGGACCGTACCATAGATAAGAATGTAACTAGTTAACGCCAAGTTATCGCCCAATAGACATTTCTTGGAAAAACTATATATTTTGGGCAAAAAACCCCATGTATTGAGTTTTTCAGGTCAATCTTTTCATTTCCGAAATCCATTTTTATCTAGAACTGCTAGATAAAGATATATCAACCCCTAAAATAGTGTGAATTTTTTTTTAAAAATAAATTCAAAATTATTACTAAAAGTAAGGAAACAATTATCAGAGATTGTAATTGAAGTGAAAAAATCAACTGTGAATATATATATTATGCCCACCCTTTCAGGTGTATATTGAGGCTAAGGGAGTGAAATGAAATTTGTAGATAAATGAAAACTGTATATTTTGGGGGAAAAGGGGTATCAGCCCCTAATGCAGGGTAAATAATTTTTGAAGAATTTGATAATTCGTTTTCTAGGGGTTGTTTCTCAAAAAGGACTTCGCAAACGGAAAAACTGACCTAAAATACCCACTGGGGTACCTAATTTTTTTATATGGAAGTATTAGTTTTAGAAATATCGTTTTAACACCAATACATTTTATAATAATAATCTTTATTTATGCAAATTTTGCCTTACATAAACTTAACGGGTTTAACAACCCTTTTTTACAATTTCTAGCATAAATAACAAAATTTATAATATGTCATATATATCTTACAGTAACTGAATAACAAAATTATAGGTACATTGTCAATTAATATCTTTTTTTAATTATTATATAATAGTTATCTTAATATTATTATTATAAATATAGTAACATCAAAATTTAAGTTTAGTGTATCACAGTTATTAATACAATTCAATATTGCTTCAAAATCATAACATTATAGAAAACATAAGCATGTTATTTAAAAATCGTATATTTCAATATATTAAAAAATTTTCAGCAGAGATTAATTTTATTTATAACTCTTCATTATATTAGAATGGATAAATTTTTTAAAGTCACTTAAATTAAGTTCTTTGATATTTTTAAAATTTAGTGTGTCAGTTGAAGTATTCCATTCTCTATTAAGCCTAATAAATGGAGAGTTAAATAAAAAATTTGATTTTGCTTTTTGTTGTTCTAAAGGCCTAGGATTTCTTAAATTATATTTATGAGCACGAAATGTGAATGTATATTTGTTAGTATTGTCACGGTCTAACATTAATTCATCATAAACAAATTTTAGGTCACATGCAAGATGGTGTGATTGTATTGTGTGTATGTTTAGTTTAGTAGATATATTTTTATAAGAATGGTCATCGTATTCCATTTTTTCTCCAACTCTGTATGCTGCATACCTCATAAAGTTATGTGGCACAGAGTCCAGTCTATTGAAAAGTGTTTTGGTGTACGGCGACCATATCACTGAGCCAAATGTGAGAAGAGGCATGATGAGAGAGTTAAATAAGTAGCTAAACGTATTTAAGGATTTAAAATCTTTCGATGCTCTCTTTATCATTCCAATTCTTTTGTTGGATTTAGCAATTACTTTATTGATGTGAGGTTCAAATGTCCATCTCGCATCCAGTATTACACCCAAGTCCCTGATTTCAGTAACTCTAGTGATAGATATACCATTCAATAGATAGTGAAATGTAAATTCTTTCCTTTTAATAAAGCTAATAATCTGTGATTTCTTTATGTTAAAATTTAAACCATTTTCAATGGACCATTGGAAAAGATTATTTATATCACATTGAAGTAAAATATTGTCAATGGGTGATGTTGTAGTTTTTCTGAGACGGGTATCATCGGCAAAAAGTTCAAGAGTGGAATACTGGATACGGTCAGGTAAATCATTGATAAATATTAAGAATAAGAGAGAACCAGAGTGTAAACCTTGGGCCACTCCTGATGTACAATCAAACCAGTTTAAAAAAGAACCTTTTAAAGAAACTGCTAATTTTCTACCAAATAAATACGATTTAATCCAGGTTAAAGTTTTATCTCTAATACCTATGTGGTCTAATTTTCTGACCATAAGATCTATGTCAACTTTGTCAAAGGCTTTAGAGTAGTCAAGATAGACTAAGTCCATTTGAAAACCTTTATCTAATGTTTCAGCTGTTTCATTAGCAAACTTAAACATATTATTAATTATTGAATGACCTTTTCTAAAACCCTATTGTTCAGTATATAAAAAGGGGGAAATGACATTGTAAAGATTAACATAGAAAATGTCATCCAATAATTTAAGAATTATACAAGGATTGGCTACCGCCCTGTAGTTTTCAATGTTTGCTTTGTCACCATCTTTATGTATTGCTTTAAGAAAGGAGTGTTTCCATATATGTGGAATATAACCACTTTGGAAAGACTCCTTAAATAATAGCAATAATGGTAAGATTAAATTATCATAGCAAGTTTTTATGAAGGATTCAGGAATGTAGTCTGGTCCAAATGAATTAGAATTTTTTAGTTTTTTACCAGCTTGGGTAATTAAGTCAAGAGTGATATTAAAGTCATCAACAATAGGTTCTTTGAGAAGTAAATTACAAGTTAAAGGTGGGTTATTAGTAGGATTGAAGACTTTACTGAAAAAAGTAGCAAATAGATTAGCTGAGGAAATATTATCTTGACTAAATTCATTATTTAAATATAGTGTATTTGGTATGTTATTAGTATTTGTTTTATTAAAATGTTTCCAGAAAAATTTAGTGTTATGAGATATGGAATTTTCAACTTTGTTTGTAAAATCAACATAGCAAGTATTTGATAAAAACTTACAAATAGCTCGTAGTCTTTTGAATTCTATATATACTAATGAATTTTTTGTTTTTTTCCATAAAAGGTGACTTTTCTTTTTAGAATTTATGTAATTAATTAAATCTCTGCTGAACCATTCAGGATAATTAAAATTTTTGTATTGAAATTTTGGTACAGTCTCTTCCATGATGCTATTTAAGGTTAAATAAAAATTTTCAAGACATGTTTTGAAGTCATATTTTTGAAAGTTAATTATATTAAACCAATCTATTCTACTAAGTAAATTATTTGCAAGTTCTGAATTTATTCTATTAAAATTGTATCTTGAAGGGTGAAAATATTCTTGATTTAAAGTTGTATTTGAGTTATATTACATTTTCCGTAATTTATTTCTCAATTTAAAAACAGTAAACATTTTTTCATTTTTTTCATAACATAATTTTTGTAATTATGTCTTTAAAATATAATTACATCAGCTACACGAAAAACTGTCTTTATAGCAAACATAATTATCATAAAAGAAGATTATTTACTGTACAAGTGTGGGAAAATCTTTTTTTTATATAAAAAAACTAATATTTTCCATGAAATGAGTGTCAAGGAAAAAATCATTTTCAGTTTTTCTTATGTCATTATACTTTGTTAGGTAAAATAGACCATTAATAACATTTTGTTATTGCTAATGAGGAACCATAGTATTACTTGACAGCGTTTTTTCTCGGTCTTCAATAAAATTAAAACTTACCAAATCCCAAAATTAGCAAAAACCTAATCTGCACAAATACCAATGCATAATATATAAATTTAATAATAAATAACTAATTGTACAAAAAATTCAATCAATCAAAAAACTTAAAAAGTTTCAAATATATCTCTTTAAAGATCTTAACAACAACAATAACATTAAATCACACATAGTTACATTATATATATGCATAAAATTATTCATTCATCATCGCAGTATTCTCTTCCTTATTATAATTTTAGTAATTTATATTTTTCTTTTTAAAATACATACTTTTTAACTGTACTTGCATTCTATCAAATTGATAAAAAAAAAAGTAATAATAAATAATTTCTTTATATATATAAACTAACTTTGTCTCTCTTTTTATAACAAAAGGTATATATAATGCACATTATAAAGTCCAGTGAAAGCCAATTGCGCAATATAAAAAATATATAGGATCTCATTCGTGTTCTATGTTGTTAGATCGAAATGATGGTGCAACCGATTTTTTTTCCGATTTCGATCGATATATATAAACAATTCACGCCGGAATATTAGATTCAAATCTCTTTCTCTCTTCCAGTTTTATTCGCCCTCAATTTTATAGACTTTTTCTTTTGCAAGAGTCCATATAATACCTGGAATATTCATAAGTTTTAGATGCTATAGTTTTTTTTTTTTGGATTTAAAACATATAAAAAAGTTTTTCTTATTGTTTTTTTTTTATTCGATACAGATAAATTCGATTTTCTATTATGTATATATTTCATCGTTTGATTATTATATTATTATTTGAATTTTTATTTTCATATTTATGCATGTATATTAGAGTGTGGCTTATTTTTTTGTTTTTGAGATTTTTTTGCTCCACACATTTTTTCGGATATTTTGGTCATAAAAACCCCCTAGCCTGTGCCATTGAGCACTTGAAGTTCAGCTTTCTAATTTTTTAATGTGCTTCAAAAATTTTTTAAACACTAGCTAACAGATAGAAAATGATGTTTATACATATAAAAATTGATCCCCAAAATTGTACACTTTATTATGATTTTCAAAAGAAGATAAAATAAAGTGTTCTGGGACTCCTACAATTTATAGGATCAATTTTTTTTTTAACTCTAAACATCATTTTCTATCTGTTAACTGGTGTTTAAAAACATTTTGAATCACGTTAAAAAATTAGAAAGCTGTAAAGTCAAAATTCCCATGTTATTTAAATGGGGTTCTTCAAGTGCTCAGTGGCACGGATTTTTAAAATCGAAAACCAAAATCCTTGGAGCTGGGAGGTTTTTATGACCGAAATACCCGAAAAAAATGGGATGAGCAAAAAAATCTCGAAAACAAAAAAATTAGACCCACTCTAATATATATCTTGATATTTTTGCGTAGTATATATTGATGATTGAATTGATTTTTTTGTTGAAAAATATATATAGGTATAAATAATTTTTTGCCTAAAGGGATTATTGATATTTACTAGAAATATAATATTATCGATAAATTTTTTTTCTTATTTTTTCTATAAAATGTATATTGGTAATTCTTTTTAAATTTCGCTACTGTAAAATTTTATTCAAAATTGTCGATATTGGTAAAAGCTCCGTGAAAGTCTCTGTTATATATAAATAAGTAATCTTTCACGAATTAATTTACGTATCATATTTTTTTTTTTAATTTCTGTTGAGTACACAAACAGCACGAAATATTTCGGAAATAATTTTGTAATTCTTTTTTCTGTATTTTCCACGTTTTCTTATAAAATTCAACTGAATATTTTAATGAATTGATATTTAGGGATAATACTATTTGTTATAAAGGTGGCCATGGGTAATTGTGCCTATTTCTATGACAGCTATGACACCTGAATTATTTTTTAGAGATAGTTAAGACCAAAACAAATTATCTTTGTATCCTAGTTTTTACAGCCCGGATATAATAATGAAAAGAGCTACAATTCTTTAAATTTAGTTAATTTTTGCATGATAAAAGTAAAATGATGTCTCGAAATAGTCTAGATTATCAGATTAAGTCAAAACGTATACATGGCTTAAATTTAACAATTTTTTAATTTTAAATTCTAGAACGATATGTTGAGCTATTGAAGCTTAGCACATCGCAGAAATATTTACAAATAACCAACATACCTCTTGTCCAAAATAACGATACCGAAAAGTGTCAAATGTAAACCTTGTTTATTTTGTCTTACTCTAAAAATCTTGATTATTTTGACGTCTGATACTTTCAGCTTATTTGCCTAAAATTTTCTAAAAAGTTCATAGATTTTTAATTCCTTACAGAACACGTCTGTAAAAATTTCCATAGAACGTTAGTATGTTTTTTATCTTGATAATAATGAAAATTTGTTTTTTTGCCAGAAACCACATCATTTGTAAAAACTAGAATTCAAGATTTGCTTAAACTAGCCATTGAATCCTTAACTTTTTGAAAAAAGGTGGGTTACCAGATTGAGAAAGAATCACCTAGATATCATATAAAATAATAAAAAATTTTTTATAAATGATCATTTAATGCGATTATATATTTAATAAGATTAAATTTTTTTAATGTAGAAATAATATATTAAATGATATATAATCTTGAAAGATTTTCAATATTATATTTTCAATTTTTTTATCTTGAATACTTTTCTAGGAATAGATTCTTAACTCGGACTTAAAAAAGTTTATTTTGCCAAACGTGAAGTATATTACAAGCTTGGGGCAAAGAGGGTCGAGTGACTGTAATCCATTTTGGTATAATAAACGTTTCTAACACAAATTTAAAAATGCTTTTTTTGAATCCTTATTGATTCTTGCTGCTTAATAACAATTTCCCTGGATTCGCATGAACAATTTTTTTTTACATTCCAAGTCATTTTCTATCGTTTTAATAAATAAAAATATATCAGAATATTTTAAAAATAAGCCTATAAATTAAAAATTTTTGATCCTACTTTCTTTCTTGTCAAAATAAAAGCTTTTTTTAAATTAAAAAAAGCCCTTTATTATTTTTAAGTCCAAATTTATAAAAGTTCACCAAGACACATAAATTACCACCCTTCCGAGACGAAGCCACAGATGGTAAACTGTCATTTGGGTCATTCTTTTTTTATGGCCAAGGGACGTATATTATTTTTCTCGTCAGTGGCGAGAAAGTACGTATTTCCTGTACACTTTGATTTGGGTCATTCTTTATTTTTCTCTCCATGTGTTGTAATGTACTATTTCTTCGTCAGAGGCGAGAAAAAATGTTTTTCACATGCTTTCTCGCCACTACTGACGAGAACAAGTTTTTATCGAAAAATTACAATTTATGTAAAATTTTTATTATACATATATGTTGAAATCTTTTAAATAAAAACAATAGTAATTAAATATATGCAAAATTCAATGCCTATTAAAAAAAAATTGATCTAGTTCACTTAGTATATCCAATACGTTTATTAATAAAAAAAAAACAAGCAAAAAACATACATAATCGATTTTAAGCTCAATTAATTTCACTACATTTTCATTATGTATGTTTAATTGCTGTATAAGTTAATTTAATTTATACTATTTTTTTTACAATACAATATTAAAATTTATCGCGTGTCTATCTTGAAGGCCATAGTAACTAAAGTAGATATTTTTTTACAGCCTTACACAATGTAGATTTTAAATAAAAAATAAAATAATCATGTATAATTTTTTATTGTAAATTTAAACTATTATTTTTTTTTTTTAATATGTAACTTAAATCTTTCTCTTATTATAAAGTGACATAAAGAAGATTTATTTCTTACGTCATGGGATAATGATCTTTTTATAATAAAAAATACATCTAGGAAGATATTGTTATTAACATAAGTATTTTTTTATCATTTGTTATGGGTACTAACTACTAGAAAGTTATAAAATTTCAATTTTTTTTTTTTTGAATAATTTTTTAATGTGTTTTTGTAAATAGTTTAATTTTGCAAATTTTAAAAATATTTTTTAGTAAGATAAAACTCCTAATTTACAGTAAAAATGATTTTATTTAATTTTTTTTTTTTTAATAGTTTCATTTTTAGAATTTTTTTTATAAAAAACTGATACAGTGGTGAGCATCGTCAGGAAATGTAGCGTAAATTGGTATCAAAAATAAAATCGGTTCGAAAAAGAAAGTGTGACATTACATTTTTCTGTCTCACTGAATATTAAAAGAAAAAAAATATATTTCGTTTCCTGGTAGGGAACTAGCTCATCACTGATCTGAAAAATAATTTAATTTTAAGTTTAATTATTAAGAAATTTGTCAAAAGAACCTCCACGTTAACATAAAAATTGGTCTTTCTACATTCTTCCTACACAAGGGAAAACATGCGAAATTTACTAACATTTTTTAGCTTACTAAACATTTATGACAAAAAAATAAAGACCTCCCATATCTTCTTTCTTACCACATATAATTTGTGAAGACTCCCTAAATAGTAATCCTATTAATCATTTTTCATCAGTATATAGTCATGTGATTATTTTCTTATTGAAAAAAAATATGTATAAAATGAATAAAAATGAAAAATTAACTTAATAAATAAATTGAAATAATAAAATTATTCTGTGTACTCAAAGAATAAAACAATGCTTATTATTTTATTTGTTTTTACTTAAATTATATTTATTTATTTTTTACTGTCCATTGTTTGAATAATTTTTTATATTAAAATTATAGATTATAATATGAGAATTTCTTTTTGAAGTAGGCCTCCTTCGTTTTGCCAATAAAAATCTTGTTAAATTAAGAAAAGCCTAAAGAATCTAATGTTTGTTGAAAATAGGATTTTTTAATAATGTTAATTTAAGTGTGATGTTCAAAACAACTGCATTAAAGTATTAAAATTATAAGAAAATAAATTAGTAAGAATTTCTCAAGATAAATCGAAAAAATTTCCTTTATGTGATTTGTTAAATTTCTGTCTGAAAATATGCCCCCTTTACTAAATTTTTGTACTTCGATTAATAGGATAATTAGGAACCATTTACCAAAAACTAAAGCTTCAAAAATTATTGCTCATTTAAATATTTACTTATAATTACTGCCAGCAAGTAAATTTAAAATCGTATAGAACGAATTTTCGGTGCCATGCATCAAAGCAAAAGTATTTGGAGTAATCCAATGAACTACAAAAATTTTTAATAATTTTAGAACCTAAATTCTGCTAGTATTCGTAAATCCAAGTTACTTTAATATAACTACCAGGCTAATGTACAAATAAACAAATTACTGTTAACTACTGAAGTAATTTATAATCTAACATTTACCTACCTGTTTATATACAATTAAATAAAATAACAATAATTTAATTTTAACTTTCATTTATTATTACTTCAGATATTAAAGAACAATGAAGTTTGCATATTATAACTGATATCTTTACAGTATAAAAAATATAATTGTTTATTGATTTGTTAAATAAACAATAATATTTATTATTTGTGAAAATTTTTTATACTTCCATATTTTCTTTGATTATTTTTTTTTCTTTTAGTTATTTTTGAAAATTCAAATCACTTATTTACGAAAAATAATATTTTAAACATTTTTTAACCATGTAACATTTTCCAGATAAAAATAATAATCAATTTTAAATTTATATTGAGAGGCAGAAACTAGTTATATTTTTCCTTAATTTTTAACTTAAGTCATTTTAAAAATTAACGAATTTCAGCAAATTTTAATTCAGTAAATGTTATTATCGAAATTTTAGAGATCTCCAATTAGCATAATTACCATACTTAAATTTTGAGTAGAATTAGAGGAAATCAAATTCAAATTCTAATTCAAACAAGAGAAATTAATACCAATAATTATCGAAAACAAAAAAAAAATCATTTTTTGTGGCCTGAATAAAAATTTTACTTTTTTTCAATTTTCTGTACACTGAAAAAATAATCGGCTTGCCGCAAGCGAAAATATTCCGCTTGTGGCTAGTGGAATTCTGTTTATGACCAAAGGAATTTTTTCTTCTTCAAACGATTGGGGTTGTTTTTGCTAATTTAGGGGTGAAATGTTAATTATTCATAAAAAATTCCCCCGCATTCTTGATTAGCGACCCAAAAAACCCGTATGGACCTAATCTGGTCGCTCAAAGTGGGAAAATAGCAAAACACCCCTTTTTAGGGGTAATTTTTGCTAATTTATGGTTGAAATATTAATTATTCATAAAAAATGATCTCAAATTCTTAATTAGCGACCAAAAAAACTCTGTTATATCAATTCTTGGCTAAATCTGGAAACTCAGTTTACTAATATATCAAAAAAACCCTTTTTTGGGGGTAGTTTTTGCACATTTAAGGGTGTTCCGAAAATATCTCCCGGAAAAGACCCGATTTTCGTAATCAGCGACCCAAAAAACATATAGTATAGCAAATCTCATGTTGGCCAGTGAAAATAAAATACAATAAAATAAAATACACCCTAAACCGCGATTTGACTGGAGTAGTATCTATAGCAGTCTACATTCATAGTCCTCATGTAAACAGGGCCTGTGTATCAATTTAATCTTAAGACGCCCATTTGTAAACCTCAGAAAATATTATTTAGCTAAATTTTCAATAGAAATCAGATTTTCATCAGATTATATTTCGTTTTTCGTGGGTGAGGTTGTTGCGTATTCCTACTTTAACCAAAAATATGGTCAGGGTTAAAAAGTGAAAATAAGTCTAGAAAGTTAGCAATGCTTTTGAAAAATTATATTATACGTATAAGGGGGATATATTTATCTAGTAATTTGATATTACAACAATTCATGTAAAAAATATCATTTAATAAATAATTTAAAAAATTTACTCAGTTAAAAAAACTTAACAAATAATTAAAAGAAAGGTTCTAATTTATAGGTATCTCGGAGGTCACAGCAATGATAAATACAAAATATGCGAATCCAAAAGAAGATTATCCAGACATACAAATGATATTTGGTGGATACTTGGCTGATTGTGCAGAAACTGGTATGGTTGGTGAAAAGAAAGGTTCAAATCGAATAATCGTATTTATTCCAACTTTGTTACATCCAAAAAGTCGAGGTTATTTACGTTTAAGAAATAATGATCCACTTTCGAAACCATTGATACATGCTAAATATTTAACTCATCCTGATGACGTCAAGGTACTGGTTGAAGGAATCAAATTCAGTATAGCTCTGAGTAAAACAGAAATTTTGAGAAAGTAAGTACTTTTATGTTTTTGATAATAGGAATTAGATATTTTAGTAGAATCAAAACGTGGTAATTTTTTTCAAAATTATTAATATTTTAAATTTAAAAATAAAATTTTTTAAAACTTGTAAAATTTCACATTTTCATAATATCATAATCTTCATGTTATCATATTTTTGCTCTCATTCTCTCAACTTGAACCTAATAGGAAATACCTACGAATTTCAATTATTATCAATTTACCTACCATTTAATTAATAAAATTATTTTCTTTGTTTAGATATGGATTTAAATTGTTAAAATCACCAACAAAAGGTTGTGAACATTTAAAATTCGGTTGCGATGCCTTTTGGGAATGTGCAATAAAACACGATACTGCTCCAGAAAACCATCAAGCTGGTTCATGTAAAATGGGTCCAGCTGATGATCCCTTAGCCGTTGTTGACAATCAATTACGTGTTAGAGGCATACGTGGTGTTAGAGTTGCTGATACAAGTATCATGCCAAAAGTTACAACTGGTAATACAAATGCACCAGCTATTATGATTGGTGAAAGAGCTGCTGATTTTATTAAAAAAGCATGGATTGGTTAATTAATTAAATTTATCAGTTTAGTAAAGGAATTTTTGAATCAAAAATTGATAATTTTCTAAAATTTATTATAAAATTTATCTGTATCAGAGTTTTTGGAAAAGATATTTAGGCAGTTTTTTTGAACAAATTTTTAAATTTCGATTTAGTTAAAATTAAAATTTGTAATTTATATAATAAAATTAATTTTGATTAAAATTTTTTTAATTATAAATAATCGACTATAAAAGTATTATTAGTAAAATATAAGAAAAACGAATAATTTTATGCAAAATTTGTAAATTTTAAAATAAGGGGCGGTAGTGTTAATGCTCTTTGAAAGAGCTAATTTATTTAAAAAAACATATTTAAATGAAATTTTGATATAATTAGCACTTTCAAAGAAACTGAGGCAAACAACCACTATGAGTACTTTTTTGGAATTCATATAATAATTTTTAATTTTATAAGTAGTTTTAATGCGTTAGTGTAATTAAAAATTGTTTTAGATTTAAGTATTTTATAAATTTCCAGCTATGATGTTTTGTGAATTAGATTTTATATTTTTGTAGATCTCTTTTAAAAAATTTACAGATGCAACGATTTTGTTGCAACCATTTTAAAACAAAAATTATTGGTAGATTATGGTTAATTTAGATAAACTATGCAGTTGTAGTAATTAAAAAATTTTTTTAATCATTTTTTAGCTGAGAAGGACCATTATTTGTAGCTATCCATAGTTTCTCAAGAAAGATTTAAGTCCAAAAGATTAAAATTTTACAGTAATTTAAATTTATAAACTCAATTTAATATTTTTCTGACTCTGCTTGAATTTAATTTGAATTTTCAAATAATCCATAAAAAATTCAAGCAGAACAACCTGATAAGGTGTGTAACTAAAAATCAATAGGAATCATAATTTATTTTTAATCGACATACCTACAGTATAAATTTTGAAAATATGCATTTTCTCCTCGCAGTGTACTTTTTTCTTCAAGGTTAATAGAAACTTAAACGTTAGTTTTTAGTAAAAATTTCTTCTTAAATCTTGTAAATTAGATTTTTTATCATTTAAGATAAATAAAAAAATGTTCATTATTATTATAAAAAATACTTATAAAATACGTTCCTCAATTTTACATAATCTATAAATAAGAAATTTTATTACATAAGTTGTATTAGATGTAATTTATAAAAAAATTTATGTGTATACTAGACTGCCTCTTACAAGGGGAGTTCAATACATTTGGAACACCAAATTACACCAAATGATTATGGATGAGTTTATGATGTTAAAAAAACATGCCGACTACCCTTCGTTCATTCCAATGGGCCTTCTGGGCCTAGAAACGCTGGGTTCAATGTTATAAAATAGGGTTTTTTGGTAATTGTCAATGAAACGCTTGTAAACCTCATAAGTTAACCAAAACACTTCTAGTTGGTCTCCTTTTTTTGTTTAAGCGTCACTTTTCAAACGCCGTAAACCGCAATTTTTTATCACTAATTTTCTCATCAATGTAGCCAATTAACTAAATGGCTATTTTTGGCTAAAAATGACCAATTTTTAAATTACTGCCAAATTCGTAATTTCTGACAAATAAGGGTTTTTATGTCTCGAAAAATTTCTATAAGCTCCCAAAAATTCTTTACTCATCTCATTTCCTTGAGTCGTTTTTAAAAAATGACTCTTCAAAGTTAACATTAAAAATGAGCTTTTTTAAAAAAATCATGAAACTGGGACTCCGACTTCAAATTATCATATCTGATTAACAAAAAATTGAAAAAGGTAAAGTAAAGAATTTTTGGAATTTTGAAGCTTGTGGAAATATTTTAAGACTTATAAAACCCATTTTCGTCAAAAATTACAAATCTGGCAGGAATTTAAAAATTGGTCATTTCTAACCAAAAATGACCATTCTGTTAATTGGCTGTAGTGATGAGAGGATTAATGATGAAAAATTGCGGTTAACGGACCAGAAGAGTTTTGGTTAACTTGTGAGATTTTAGCGTTTCATTGAAATTATCAAAAAACCCTATTTTATAACATTAAACTACGTTTCCGTAGTCGGCATGTTTTCTCACCATAATAAACTCATCCATAACTATTTGGTTTAATTTGGTGTTCCAAATGTATTGAACTCCCCTTTTTAGTTAAATTTTAGGCTATCAATTACAAACCAAACGCATATCAGTATTAATTTTGGCATCAATAAATTTTATTGGCGAAAAATGCAAATGAATTTTTAAAACAAAAATAAAGCAAAGTCTAGTATTAATATTATACACTCTAAAATAGTTAATTAAATGTATAAAATATGTAGTTTTTATTGTATGTTAAAAATATTATTTAAATATTTTTTTTACTTTTGGAATTTTAATTTATAATTAATTAATAAAATTTTAATATTGTAAATCAAATATATTTATCATTAGAAATACTTTTTATGCTGTACATTTTTGCTGGTATAAAATTTTTAATAAATAAAATAGATTTTATTAATATTTAGAGTAAAAACTTTTTTTTCAAAATAAAAATAAAAAATATTTTTTCTAAAAATTATCTTTAACTATAATTACATTGTTTTTCACCCCATAGCTTTGACCATTTTTGGGATAAAATAAGTTTGCAATTAAAAGGTTTACTCGTTATAGAAATTTAGTATCTTATGGTACAAAAAATGATTATTTTTCAAATCAATTGAATGAGTTTTAGGTTCTATAGAATCAACCCTAGTTAAATATTTAGAGGAGTTCCAATGACTAGGGTGGACTGGAACATTTGGGTCGCGAAAATATAATCTATAGTTATGGATGACTTTAATATGTTGAAAAAATATCCAAGATGTTCTCCGTTTATTCCAACGCACCTTCTGGGCTTAAAAACGCAGAGCTCAATGTTACAACAATGCTATAGAATAGGATTTTTAGGAAATTTTCTAAATAACGCTGTCATATTGCATTTCACCCAAAATAATTCCGATTGATCTCATTTTTTTCTTTCAAGTGCTGCCTTTGATTGCTCGTAAACCGCATTTTTTTATCACCGATTTCTCATCGCCGTAGTCAGTAAACCAATTAATGCCCATTTTTGACCTAAAAAATACCCAATTTTTTAATTGCTTCCAAAGTTGAAATTTTCAATGAAAATGGATTAGGTCTCAAAAATTTTGTATGAGCTGTAAGTTTTCAAAAATTT
Source organism: Anagrus nilaparvatae (assembly GCA_022575985.1). Taxonomy (NCBI): domain Eukaryota; kingdom Metazoa; phylum Arthropoda; class Insecta; order Hymenoptera; family Mymaridae; genus Anagrus; species Anagrus nilaparvatae. Next base: position 368,473 of record JAKSXM010000076.1, on the reverse strand, counting down.
TTTACTTTCGATTTTTTGCATAGCAGATATGATAATTTAAAGACAGAGTCTTAATTAAAGGTTTTTTTTTATGAAATCATATTTTCTGGAGACATAGCCCAGAAATGTCTGAAGCAAAATGAACAAGCAAAAAATTTTTGGAAACTTGGAACATGTACAAATTTTTTGAGACCTATTAAACTCATTCTCATCAAAAATTAAAATTTTAGTAGCAATACATATGACTGCCCCCAAATTGGTCATTTTGGGCCAAAAATAGAGATTTGGTTTATTGAGTATATAGCGATGAGAAAATCGGTAAAAAAATTTTACGTGGAATAAAAGGTAGCACTTTTAAGAAAAAAATGAGACCAACCGGAAGTATTTTGGTTGAAATGCAATATGAGAGCGTTGTTTGGAAAATTGCCTAAAAACCTTATTTTATAACATTGTCGTAGAATTGAGCCCTGCATTTCTAGGCTCGGAAAGCGTGTTGGAATAAAGAGAGGGTGGCTTGAGTTTTTTTTCAACATTTTTGGGTCATCCGTAATTTAACGAACCGAATGTTCCGGTCGCACCTTGTTAGTTGGTAAAAAGACTATTTTTAATTAGAAGATAGCGAAAAAAATGAATATAAAAAAAAACTTTTTTTTTCAATGTTAGCTAATGATTTTTATTAGAACACCTATACATCCTTCGAACTTTTTGCACATCTTTTATACTTAACCCTTCTCTTTGGCCCAATAAATTAACATTGCTTACCTTTAAAAAAAATTTTTAAATAATAATTTCAAAATTAAAATAAAGTAACAATTTATAGAAAAATTTGTAAAATTTATTCAATTTCTTACTCTTGGAATAATTGTTGGTTTTCCATTACTTGAAAATGCATTTGCTGAATAATGTAAAATACTTCCAAAATCATAACCAACGCCATATGCATCTGCTGAAGCTTTAGCTGATTTTTCAAAATTTACTTCTCTACCTGAAAAAAATCATAAATTATAATTTTTTTTTGAATTTTGAATAAATAAAAAAAATTTCTTGTCAGCGACCGCAGAAAGCAAGTATTTCCCGGCCGCTGCGCGACCGGAAAAGACGCTTTTTCTCGCCACTTACGAAGAAGAATCGTATACGACCCTTGTTCATAAATAAAGAATGACATTCTTTACTTTTCTGAACACGAGATCGTAATATACTATTACCTTTCATTATATTTTTCCACTGTATCGAAATAAAATTATCTCTTTCAAAACGACTCTGTTCGTGTAAAAATCCAATAACATGCATTAATTCATGTAAAACAATTCCTTTTTTTGAAACACATTGTGGTATTTGTAAATTAACTTCTTGACGACCACCAATTTTACCAAGTGAACTCCAGCATCCTGTATTTTCTGCTTTTATTACAACATAATCAGTATCGTTATTTTTTTTAAATTTGAACCTAACGCAAGTAAATTTTTGAATATCATTCATTGCATCTTGTATTACACGACGCTGTTCTCTATCTTAGTTTTAAAAAAGATTAGTTTATCAACTATAAAAATTAATTTACTTTTAAATAAAATCTTACTAAAATCAGGAACAAGCAGAAAAGGTATGGTTCCATTTGTCCATCTTGTGTTTTGATATTTTCTAGGAAGAACGTTATTTGGGTAAAGAATATCACCTTCTACATAATTACCAAGTTCTTCAGGATTAACATCCATGTTTTTATTCCAATTTGCAACTTTTAAACCTGTTTCATAATTTGGTGATTTATTTGTTTCATTTCTTAAACGTGACATTAATTGATCTAATAAATTTAATTCTATGTCTGTTGGATCATTTGTATCTTTATTTTCTTCTTCCTCTTTTGATTTTCTGGTACTTGAAAGTAACAATAAAAGGATATTCAACCAAATATCAAAAGAATAGTTATGTAATATTTTCATATCTGCCTTCTTCTGAAAATTTTCATTTTGTATTTAATAAAATTCTGGCTGACAAAAAAAATAAACTGAAAATTCCGAGTGAGAAAAAACTAAAATCTTTAGAATTTTCTAAAAAATTGATTGAACCAAATTCTATACTTATTGGACAACAGTCCAAGTTTTAAATTACCGCAATGTAAACAAAAAAAGAATGAACATTTTATTTTATAAATTTTGATTTTGATTAGAAAAAAGATGTCCTGATTTTAAAGAAATATCTGTTTTTCAGAAAAATTTATTTTATGGGATTATGTACTATTGGTAAAAATAATATTTTTCAACGCAAAAGTTTTAGTATTTGGGGATCTTTTTAGGCAATTAAAAATCTATTCTGTATTAATGGAAAGAAAAAAATAATAAGTATAAGTGAAAAATTTGGATGTTTGACCAGACTTCAAAATATAGATGGTTTAAGAAAAAAAATTTTGTTTTTTATTAAACCTAAGTATCTTAATATAAATAAATTATTTGTTGTTTAAGAAAAAATGTTTATCTTTTGTAAATCTTATTTTTTTTTACCAAAATTATTGGATCAGGCCATATAAGAACAATTTATTAATTTTAAAATTTTTGTGCAAAAAATCATACGGTGGTACCAATATTATATTAATTTAAGTTGGCTACACTTAAAAAACCGGAGTTTTGCAAATTTTATACACGTAAACATAAATATTGTGTATAATTTATATCTGTGCTATTTGTTGTTGATTAGAAGCAATAATACAAAGTTATTTGCGTTACTTAATTAATAAAAATAAATCATTTTATGACTGAAAGTTTATTCACGCAGGTTTATTCACAAACATTTTTTAAAACTAGAGTTAATTATGTATAAAATACCATGCTTTCTAATAACCTCTATTTAAATTTTAGGCATTAGTCTGCACTCTGCATTGTTAATTTATTTATCCAAAAATTTTATTTAAGACTACGTTGTAAAAAAAAAATAATATAAGATGTCAACATCCTCGTGGCCTGAAATATATGTGGCAATTAAAGAAAACCGTCATGAATTAGTATTGAGTGGAGGAGAAATATCTGAAAAAATATCTGCAAAGGGAATTGATCCAACACTTTTTACAGTTCAAGGCTTAAATTATTTAAAGATTAGTCATACATGTTTAGATAAATTACCAGATGAAATCCAAAATTTACAAAATCTTACGAATCTAGTTTTAGATTTGAATAAATTAAAATCATTGCCTAAATCAATTGGTAAATTAACTAAGCTTAAAGTTTTAGATTGCTCTATGAATAGCATTGAAAATGTACCAGAAGAATTTGAAAATTTGCCACAGTTGTCAACGTTAAATTTAAGCTCCAATCTCATTGATAACTTGCCAAGTCAAAAATTGAATACAAAGCTTAGTGTATTAGATTTGTCTCATAATAAATTTGAGACATTTCCAGATATCTGTTATTCAGAATTAGTTCACTTAGCTGAAGTTAGGCTTCACAATAATGAAATTAAGGAAATTCCATCAAATATATGTTTATTGTCGTCACTCAAAGTTTTTGATATTGCAAACAATAAAATTACAGGTATTTCAAAAAACTTGAATTAATTCAATTTATTTTTTTATTTTGAAGTTATTCAAACTTTACTTATTTTTAATAAAAACAATTTTAGTTGTACCTGGAGAATTAGCAGACTGTGCCAAGTTAAAGGATATAAACTTAAAAAATAATAAGCTTTCCGATAAAAGGTTATCAAAGCTTGTAGATCAGTGTCGCCCTAAGCAAGTCTTAGACTATGTTCGTCAGAATTGTCCAAAAGTTGGAAGCGATGCAACAACTAACAGTAATTCAAAATCTAAAAAAGGAAAAAAAAATAGAAAAGCATCTGAAAATGAAAAAATTAATGAAGCAATAGAAGAAAATTGCCACAAATTAAGAATAATGAAAGTGACTGATAATGTACCACAAATAAAACTTCTTGATGATGTTAAAAAAGTTAGACCTTTTATACTTGCTTGTATTGTAAGAAATTTAGTATTTACTGAAGAATCATTTAAAAAATTTATTCAATTGCAAACAAAACTTCATGAAGGAGTTTGTGAAAAAAGAAATGCTGCTACATTAGCTACTCATGATTTTGATTTGCTAGTTCCAGGTTACTATTAATGAAATTTCACTAACTTACAAATAGCATTTATTTATATTTTATTTATGTATCGAATACTTTACAGGTGATTTAACATATACAGCCAAACCCCCAAATGATATTAAAATTAAACCTTTGATGCGTTCAAAAAATTTTACTGCTGCAGAGTTGTTTAACCAACTGCAGTCAGAAGCAGAAAATTTGCGGAAAGAAAAGAAAAGAAATGTTTATTCAGGTGTTCATAAATATTTGTATCTTCTAGAAGGCAAGAGTCACTATCCTTGTTTACTTGATAGTTCAATGCAAGTTATATCTTTTCCACCAATTACCAATAGCGACATTACTAAAATGTCTGTAAATACAAAAACAATGCTTGTTGAAGTAACAAGTGCTTCTAGTCAACAAATATGCAAGTTAGTATATATTTTTAATAAAAATTAAAAATTTATTTAACTTTATTTAAATCAAATTATTTTTTGTGTTTTAGAACAGTACTTGACGAATTTTTAAAAGAATTAGTTGTTCAAGGACTTGGAAGCGCTGATAATGATGCAAAGTCTTTTCATGATTTATTAGTTGAACAAGTTAAAATTGTTGATATTGAAGGTAATATGAAGTCTGTTTATCCCTCAAGAATGGATGTTGTTTATGACGATAAAAATATAAATGTGATAAGAGATTAGAATATAAGATCGTCGATTATTTGACAATTTTTTATAAAAATTCCTACTTTTTGTAAATTTTTTATTAATATAATATAGATGTAGTTAAAAAATATTAGAATTTTTTATTTTTTTTTTTAATAGTTGATGCAGCATAAATATTTTTTTAAATAAAATAGATTTGTCATTCTTATGAAAATGTAATTATTGATGAAAAAGTTTAGAATGAGTTTTTCTTTATTCTTATTAAAATTTTTCTTTGATCTTTGATTAATTATAATATTATATAAATAAAAATTAAATTGGTAAAAAAATTTAATCATTAAAAATTTTTTCTGCTAAATACCATCAAAAACTATAAATGAATCTAAAAAATTTAATGTTTTTAATTTTCAATTTTTACATAACTTTTTGTTATTAAAATTTCTTTATTAACTTTTTAATGCTATTATTAACCAATAAAGTACCAAATGTATTTTTTTCAACAAACCAATAAAAAAAATTTGAATAAATGAGTTTTTTTTTTTTATGGTGTCGAAAATATTTTGTGAAATCCAAAGACCATAAATATTATTTGGATTTTTAAAAATACTAAAACATCGTCAAAATTCGGGTTTTTTCGTTTTGCAGAAGTAACAGCTGATTCGCGCGAACTTATCTACTTCAACTCATTGCTATATTTTTCAGAAATCAAAATCCGGTGTGTCATTTAGTTTAATTTAATAGACAATTTACATAATCAAGGTTTCAATTTTTATATACACGTTTATTGAGTGTATCGTTCGTTTAGATTATTAATTAATAATTAATAAATTTAATAGTTTTTTTTTATTTAGTGTTTTTTAATTTTGAATAAGTTATAGTAGTAGTGCAAAGTAAAAAACAAATTAAATATAAAGTTTTATTTTCTTCATTAGTTTTAAAATAAAGTACCTAATGTATTTAATAATTTTTAATTTAAAAAGTGAATAAATTAATAGTTAAATTTTATAAAACAATAATTTTTGAAAGACAATAATAAATAAATATACTCGGACATAATACATGGAAAATTCGAATTCTATTGGCAAATTGTAACGTGCTGAAAAATGGCGCTGAAAACGTGACTAATGAATTAGAAAAAAAAATATACAAAATTACAAATATTCCCATTCTTCTCGAAGGTTAGTATAAAATATATATGTATAAAATATATATATATTTGAAATATTTGTTTTCCAAAAAAAAATTTTCGAAAAAAATATAATAAAAAAAATATAAAAATAAATTTAATTTTGCAATTTTTTAATTTAAAAATTAATAAATTAATGTATGCAATCAGATTTAATCAGCTATTTTTTTAATTTTTTGCTTAGTAATATATTTTATCATTATGTACTTATAATTTATTTAATAATGTATAAGTAATATGTACATCTGTCATCATATTATTGGAGAAGCAAAAGTTTAATAATTGCAAAGTATTATTAATTACAATTTTAAAAAAACTGAGAATTTTCAAATTTTCATTTTTAATTATGGTAGGTATGTAGATGTAATTATCAAAAAAATTATTACTTACTGCATATATAGTTCGAGACATAAATTTATTTTTCCTAAAATATATTTAATTTTTGGACAACATTTTCACATTTTTCTTACTATTACACAATTAGCTAATTACTAATAACATAGTTATTTTAAAATCACATTTCATACAATATCAAAGTAAACTGAAAGTAAAAAAAATTAATAATTTAAAAAAAAAAGTATAACATTTTAATCTTTTACAAAAAGACTAAAAAATAAAAATAAGTACAAAAAAGAAAAATATAACAGATTTTTGCTAAATCATTAAAAATAGAATGAAAACAAGGTCAGATAAATATCAAAAATGCAATTGTAAAAAAAAATGTTGATAAAAATTATTTTTTTTTGTTTTTAACAAAACTAGGAAATTATATAACAATTATAAGACCTTAAAAAATCATAATTCTGTAAAATAGCTGTCAACTTTTATATTTATATTTCATTAAATCTGTAACAGAATTAGAATTTAATTTAAAACGACATGAGCATTTTAGAACAATTTACACAATTTTTAGTTAACAATAAATATTTTAAACATATAAAATATAGATTCTTAAAAAAATAGGTTTCTTTTCTTTATTTATATATCCATCTGTGTTATTATTATTCAAAATAAAATGCAAGTTTAACATGCAGGTAATTACTTTACATCTTTGAATTCTATTAAACTTAAATGCTAGTAATGACCCTATCAACAAAAAAGAAATTATTTTTAATCTCAATACCCGTACTGAGGCAAGGGTACAATTTATAACATTGAAACAAGCTAAGACCTAAATATCCTAAATTAATATTTAAGTTTGAGTGTACAGTATTTTTATTTTTTTTATAACCTTTAAAATAGGTTTAAATTAACTGTTCTTGTTTATCTTGACTAGTAACTATTAGATTGATCTAAGTAGGATTATTGCATTAAAGGAAGAATTACACCAATCACAATTTATCTTGACTAGCAAGACTTCAAAATTAAAATTATGAAAATTAATTCAATTTACGTAATGACTCTCTTTCCTTTATATCAATGATACTTAAATTAATACATGCAACATAACCATGTAGCAATGAAATCAACGTTTTGACAAATGCTACTGGTGCTGATAGGTATAACACAGCTCTGAATAAACTGATACCAGCCACTAAAATTTATTAAAATTGTATTAAAATGTTTTTGAATAATTACTTGTTAAAAAATTTATATTTACCTATAGGTCCTTCGGTAAAATACAGAAGATACAGAGCTGCATAAAATGCTTCATTACCAGCGCACATGAAAAAAAGTACTGTACGATTGGTATAATAAATACGCATTATTGGATTTTCTGACATATCGATAAATTTATGACTCGTTTTGCCTTGCAATATTGAACTAAAATTGACAAAAATTATTAATAACTAACAGTACAATATTTTGCATGAATTAAATAATTAAGTATATTGACTTACGTATGCAAATAAATCCAATGACAAGCAATATCGATAGCCATACTTAATTGAAACCAAAACATGTAATTAGGATAAAATTTAGCCAAAGTAACGATAAGACACATAGTTCCAACTCTGTCAGTTAATTGATCCAACATTGCGCCAAATTTTGTACCTTGATTAAAATATCTAGCAGCGTGTCCATCTATAGCATCTAATAAAGCGCTTGTTATATAACACCATGATGCTATAACATAATGTGTTGGCATAAAATAAAATGCTATAAGAGCCAATATTACTCTTCCATATCCTGAAAATAAAAAGTGGTTTTAAAAGTTAGCTAGATAGCATTGAGATTTTTTTATTCTTGCATTATGTAAAACAATAATACACTGGACAGGTAAATCAATAAATGAAAACTTATAAATGCTAAACTATCATTTATGTACATAATATAATAATAAAAAATGTTATAGGCATGAATTTTAATTAATTAAATAGTCTTTATTTAAAAAAAAAAACTAAATTAAAATTATTAATTAACGAGATAAAAATTATTAATAAATTTAACTTACCAATGATATTTGGAACGAACAAAAATATATTTTCTGTTTGTGACATTTTTAAATTATTAATTTTCCTTTCTGCTCTAATAGCTAATAATTTTTTTTTAATATTTTTGCTTAGCTTCAGAATTCTAAAAAACAGAAAATTTTTATTAAACTTATAAATATTCAATCAACTTAATATGTAAATAAACAAGAAAATTTAAATATACTTTGATGATTTATTTTAAAACTTCGTGTAGGTAAATAAATACATATTTTTTTGTTAATTTATAATTTTTTTAATTAATTTAAATTAAATAATTAAAAAATTGATATTTTATTGTAATAAATAAAAATATACTTGTCTTTTTGATTTCACATCTAATAATAATAAAACACATGCGCTTACAATATCATTGAAATTACTAACAACGTCATTATATTATACAATTTGAATATAGCCGTTAGTAACTCCAGTGACTATAAATCGATATACATCGAGATATTAATAAAAAAAGGCGGGAATTTTTAAAATTAATTATATCCACTTGTTGATTTTTATTATTAAAATAGATAAAATTAAATTTTTAATTAATTATTTCATAAATTTAGGTAAATAAATAAAGATAAATTAGTATTGATAATGAAAAAAATTTTATTGATAAAATTCTGAAGTATTATAATATGCAATAAACTTTAGAATATATAAAACCTTGAAAAGTTTGTGATGTGACATTAATATTACATTCAACAGCTGATTACATTTAAAGATAGATTTTTATTTTTCATGATTATTATGATAAAATTATTATTATAAAATATGATGAAATTACTTATAAAGAATTCAAAAAGTGTAACAATAAATTAAATTAAAATTTATGTGAATTTTTATAATAAGGGAGGCTTAGAACTCAAAATGAAGAAATGTAGAAAAAGAGGGAAAATATTGTAGGGATCAAATAATTTTAATGTAGGTCATCAATAAAGAAAATAAGGGTCTTTTTTTGTGAAAGAGGGAATATAATAAATACAGCATCTGCTCTTTGTATTGTAAGAAAATTGTTAATAATTTTTTTTTTTTTTTTGCTTGAATGTACATAAATATACGTTATAAAATCATAGATATATTTTTATACATAACAGCAAATAGTTTGAGAATGCGCGAGGAAAATATTTGTTTGATTATGAAAGAATTGTATATCGGTTTTTTGCAAAATTATTTAGTTTTATGAATTTTTAACAATTATTGTGAGAAATATTTTTGAGGTTTTTTTGGGATTTATTTTATGAAATTTATTTTTTAGCAGAAAGAAACTTTTTTGAATTTTCATTTTTATTGCCAATTTTTTAATTTCTGGCCACTCGGTTTTTATTTGAGAAAAACTTATAACTGGTTTGTGGGTAACACAACCAACAGGCATGGAACGTGTTCAATTATATAACAGTTATTAAAAATTATAATTTCGGTAACAAAGTCCCTAAATCAAAAATATTCTAAGTCCACTTGACCCCCCCCCTTGAATTTGTACCCCTCCCTATAAACATGTTCCATGTTAAAAACTTTTATATCTGTACTTCAAATACTTCAACCTGACTTCAACTCACCTACCCCAAAAATCATAAATTTATTTTAAAAATCTGCAAAAAACCCATATAAGTAAACCAAAGTATATTTACATTACTGTTTATTTATATACATGCACATTTTTTATTATAAAAAAGTGACATTCGATCTATAGGTGTTACATGATGATAAAAAATTTTATGAATGCTTACTTTTTATAGGAAAAAAAAATTTATAACTTTTTTTATTCAAATACAAAAAAAAAAATTATACCTATTCTAATAAACGAATGGATATTTTACAATTCTTTGTTTTTATTTAAATATTATGTGCTATGCATGGGAAATCAATATTCTTGGAAGCTTTTCTGTTTATACATTCAGGCTGTCAATATTTTTGATGTTATGGATGTGCGTATTATACCCATATTAAGAAAATTTCTTTTATTTATAGAAAGTTCTTTATCACATATATTTACACCTACACGTTTTTTATTTTAAAATTCAGGAAATCAAAAAATTTTAATTTACAAAAAAAATTGATAATTTTTATAATTTAATTAATTCTTCTCATTATAAAAATCAATAATACTTAAAAAAAAATTAATTAATTAAATAAAATATTATATCACACATTCTAGAAATCCATGATTTTTTAAATAATTTCTTGCATAATAAAAATATTGCACCTGATTTTACATGCTGCATATAATATAAAAGTTAATACATTAAAGTGCAAGGTGATTTTTTTTCTTCTCTTTTTCAATATGTAATAAAACCACTACCGCGTATTTTTTAATGCATTATGTTAATATACATGTATGTGTGTGTGCGAGGGAAAACCACATGGTTAGATTTTATAATAAAAATTCTTTTTCTAAGAAAAAAATATGACTTTTTAGTTAAATAAGTATTGCTTCTTAAATAAAAAATTATTACCAATACATAGAAGAAAAAAAAAACTTAAACATCCTTGTCTTTTTTTTATGATAAAAAAAAATAATAATAAATAAGTGTTTTCTGCAAAAAGAAAAGAGTAGGTAGGTATATTATCTATCTTGTCTCGTGCTGTTCGGTTCGTTTCGTTCCTGTTCCGCGCCGCCAATATACATTTCGTGAAGAGAGAAAAAAGAGCGTGGTGTATTGTATATTTTAGTGTGTCTGTTTTTTTTTCTCTCCCTATTTATTAGGGTGTATTTTTTACAAATAAAACAAAAAAACAATTAAAATAATCAATAATTACATTATTTAAATTAATTATTTAATTTAATAATACTAATATTTTTAACTTAAAAAAATTTTTTTACTTTAAAAAAACAGTGAATTCTTATTATAATAAAACTAAAATATATCATGTGTGTGAGACATACCTTATAAGGGTGTAACAAAATAAAAACAAAAAAAATATATATTTAAAAATTATACAAATTATTATTATTTAATTTTAATTTGATTTTTTTATTTATAAATAATAATTAAACTATATAAAATTATTTATAATAATAAATATGAGAGAAAGAAAAAAGATATAACATGCGCGCGCACGTGCTGCTCGTGTATATATGCAAAAAAAAAATTATATTCTTCAATAAATAAAAAGTGAGGTTATGTCAAAAGATATACAATATCGCTTTTAGTGCAGGACATTATATACTTGTGTGTATATGTGTGTGCTTTTTATTTTTTTTACAGATATGCATATTTGTTTAAAAATAATAATTAAAAAATATATACGTGACTAATAAGTTATATATACGTTTAAGTTAAGAAAAATAATAAATCTTTCGTTATATGGAAATTTTCAAGACTGAAATATAAAATATAAAGCATCATTTCAAGATTACATGCCATTTCAATGAGTACTGTTTTTGGAGTTTAAGAATAATTAAATTAATGAAATTATTTTTTTAACATTTTATTTTAAGTTATATTTAAAGTGTTTTTTTAATTAAAAATTTTGTTAAAATCAAGAAAGTCATACAAAGTGCCGGCAGTGTGTGTGTGTATAAAGTACAATAATAATAATAATAATAAGATTTCTGTATATAATACAAAGTGATTTTTTTTATTTTTAATTAATTTTTTTTAAAGGTGTGTTCACAAAACCATATAATTTTTTTTCATTCTTTAATTTATGTTAAATAAAAACAAATTATTTAAAAACTAAACTATTAGATATATTAAAAAATCCGTTATAATAGTCTGTTTGTTGTGTGAATGTATGTGTTAGTGTATTAAATGTATCTAATAATTAAAAGAAACATTTAATTAGTGAATTTATTAATTAAATAAAAAGTAATTGAAGAAAATTAAATTTTAAAGAGTTTTTTTTTTTTATAAATAAAAAGGATAATGTGTTTTATTAGTTGTTGGTATTACACAAAATGATGACGTCGACTACGAGGACAATAATGAAAAGGACACGATTAAATATAATAAAAGTGTATTAGAAATAAATAAATAAATAATTAGAGAAAAAAAATTAATAAAAATAAATGTAATGGACAGAAAAAAAAAGTATAAATTATTTTTTAAAAATTAAGTAAAATATTGAGAGACACATAGCGCTGTCTTCTATAAAATACCGATTCGTTGTTGGGTTAAGAAAATAATGGCTCCAGGACCGGAGCAACAACGTCGTGAGCCCGTATCAACATCGTTAGGATTAACTGATAAATCAATATTAACAACAAATACAACAATATCAATAACAACGACTTCAGCAACAATTGTAACACCAACGATAACGACTTCTTCTGCTTCTTCTTTAACGACTAATAATTCAACGGATAAAAAATTTATCGTTTGTGAAATACCAGCATCTTTATTAATTGATGATAATAACGAAGATGTTAATTTACTACAAGCAGAGGATTTAAATGGAATTTCGACTACAACAACAAATGATGTCAAACAGGTGAGAGATGATGATGATGTTAAATACTACGAAACAAGGATGATGATGATGATGATGAATAAATTGAGAGAAAGAGAAAATAATAGTGAAGTGTATTTTAAATGTAAAGTAAGTTTTTTTTTATTTTTTTTTTTTACTTCACAAAAAATTTTTTCTATAAATTTTTGAAATATTTTCTCTTCATGAGTCAGAAAGAGAGCGCAAATGTCTGTAAGAGTGAGATAATACATAAAAGTTGTATCAATGATTGCGTCATTTATTCGTGTGTGTATGTGTGGGTACTCGTGAGCGCTCCAGTCGAGCGAATTGGAACGTGGCTATTTGTAATTTTTGAATTTTCATGATAATTTTTTAATTATTATTTAAAAGCACATAACCTATAAATGAAAATTAAGCTAAAATACATTAATTGATAATAATTAGGATCTAACATAACCTATAAATTACAGTAATAGTTTTAAAGAACAAACCTATATTATTCATAATTATACCTACACTATTAAATTATTTATTTATTTATGCAATTAATATATTGAGGAAGTTATGTCTTCAGTTTATATGGATATTAATAATAACTTTGTTGTTTGTTTTTTCTATAAAAAGTTTTCAAATTGTTTTATAAAAATTCTATCTCTATATACTTTAATTTCAAAATATTTATTTATTATTTATTATAAATTATTAGTTTAATTAAATAAATTATTTATAATTTATTTTTATATACCTTAAAGCTTTTTTAAAAATATTTCCTGTATTAGTTTATTATGAAGAGAGATTTATTAAATGTTAAGGTCATGTTATTGTTATTTATTAGATTTTTATGTTTGTTTATTGTTAATGTCACAGTTTAAGTTCTGATTTATTTATAATACGATTTATAATTACAGTTCTAAATTACAGGATTTGTAAATATAATTTTTTTTTAGAAAAAAAATTTTTCTTGGGAAAATTTTAATTTGTAAATTCTCGTGTAAATTTTTAGGATGGGAGTTTTTAGTTTTGAAAATAATACACGGTTCTCCTTAACTGGCACCAACCCAAGATGCGCTGCTACGATGAGTTTTTGACGGATTTGTTTAAAGTACATTTACCTAAGGTGAAAAAAGCCAAATTTAAAAAAATCGCCCGGGCGCTTTTTGAAAAAAGCTCAAAAACGTCTATTTTGGACGTTTTTAAAAACTGAATTCCGAAGGAAAAAAAATTATTCGATTTTTTCGTTTACAAATTATTATTACTACCAAAAAATGTTCTAATAGGAAGTTTCTGGCTTAAAAATATATATTTTTTCCAAATATAATAATATTGGCTATTTAAAAGCGTGTAACTGGGCCAAAAACCGTTTAAAACTCAATATTCAGATTTTAAAATTTTCATGAAAAAACTTGGGTATTATTGCTTATAAAATGCAAAAATCGGTTAATTTATCGCAAATATGAGCTTTTTCTATTAAAAAAAGTTTAAAAATATATCTTACCTGATGGTATACAAATTTTAAATGCCAAAACTAACAAAAAATGATAAAATTTAATTAATTTAGAGCTTTTTATAAGGGTCGATATTCCTTAAGTGTATGTAAACTTAAATCTTGGGTCTTCAAATCGGTCCCAAAATATTTTTTGCTCAAACTATTATCCAAAATAAGCTACCTCCCTAATTTTTAGCCTCCTAGGTCTTCTCCTTGTTTTTTTACAGCCAAATTACTTTTTTTTGTGCTTTTTATTTTTTTAAATTTTAGGAGCGCAAAAATTACTAAAAACTCTCTCAGACTCTTATTTTATTGCAAAAAAAATTTTGGTCTTAAGCCCGGATAGGAAATTTCCCTGGCTATCCAATTCCGTGGTTGAAATTTTTTTTGAGCTGCGCGTGCGCGAGAAATCATATAAATACGTTCCAACTTTTTGATTTTTTAGAAATTCATATTACCGAATTTGTGGTCGAAATCTTCATTTTCTGGCGTTCTAAAGCATTTCAGGCTATTACCAACCAAAAAATCGAATTCACTGGAAAATTTCCCATAGGGGTATATCTATTGAAAATATTTTTTTTTGAATTTTTTTTTGCAAGATGGGCACTATTTAGCTGGATTTAACCCTATTTTTTGCTTTTTTTTTTAATTATGCTAAATTATTCGACAATAATCGGGAAATTCTTTCAAATTTCTCTGTCTCAACATATAATCTTGTAAAAACATGAAAATATCCCGCGAAATCCAAATTTTTGGTCAGATTTTTGATTGGTCACATGACTTGGAAATTTTTTGGAATTTTTCAAATTTGCTAATAATTTTTTTAAAAAATTAATTTATACAACCAAAAAAATTCAAAAAATTAATATTTTCAATAGATACCCCTATGGCAAATTTTCCAATGAATTCGATTTTTTGGTTGGTAATAGCCTGAAATGCTTTAGAACGCCAGAAAATGAAGATTTCGACCACAAATTCGGTAATATGAATTTCTAAAAAATCAAAAAGTTGGAACGTATTTATATGATTTCTCGCGCATGCGCAGTTCGAAAAAAAATTTAAACCACGGAATTGGATATCCAGGGAAATTTCCTATCCGGGCCTAAGACCAAAATTTTTTTTGCAATAAAATAAGAGTCTGAGAGAGTTTTTAGTAATTTTTGCGCTCCTAAAATTTAAAAAAATAAAAAGCACAAAAAAAGTTATTTGGCTGTAAAAAATCAAGGAGTTGACCTAGGAGATTAAAAATTAGGGAGGTAGCTTATTTTTGATAGTAGTTTGAGCAAAAAATATTTTGGGACCGATTTGAAAACCCAAGATTTAAGTTTACATACACTTGAGGAATATCGACCCTTATAAAAAGCTCTAAATTAATTTAATTTTATCATTTTTTGTTAGTTTTGGCATTAAAAATTTGTATACCATCAGGTAAGATATATTTTTAAACTTTTTTTAATAGAAAAAGATCATATTTGCGATAAATTAACCGATTTTTGCATTTTATAAGCGATAATACCCAAGATTTTTCATGAAAATTTTAAAATCTGAACATTGAGTTTGAAACAGTTTTTGGCCCAGTTACACGCTTTTAAATAGCCAATATTATTATATTTAGAAAAAATATATATTTTTAAGCCAGAAACTTCCTATTTTTGGAAGTAATAATAATTTGTAAACGAAAAAATCGAATAATTTTTTTTCCTTCGGAATTCAGTTTTTAAAAACGTCCAAAATAGACGTTTTTGAGCTTTTTTCAAAAAGCGCCCGGGCGATTTTTTTAAATTTGGCTTTTTTCACCTTAGATAAATGTACTTTAAAGAAATCCGTCAAAAACTCATCGTAGCAGCGCATCTTGGGTTGGTGCCAGTTAAGGAGAACCGTGAATAGGCTGGATAATATAGGTAATAATGTAATGAGGTTTGGATTTTTGACATTGTTTTTGAAGCAAGAATTTGGGTGAAACAAACTTTTACCTAAATTTTTTAGCAAGAAGTGAAAAATTGTTTTTCAATTAATTGAAAATGTTGTAATCGTTAGAGTAATTAACAATACCCGAGACAATACCAGAACTTGTTAAAAGCAAAAAAAAAAAAATTGAAAAATTTTTATTGTTGATAGTCTGAATGTGATTAAAAAATGTTTTTTTTCCTGTTTATGAGTATTTATTTAAAACTAAAACTAGACTAAAACTTTTCCGGAATTTCCCAAAAAATAAATTTTTGAACTCCCAAAATTGCAAAGTATTGGAATTCACGTAGGAATTCATTAATAAAGCATGGTTTTGTTTTAAATTTTTATCACTTTAGGCGAATTTTTTTAATTTTCGACAATTTTGCAATTTTTGAATAGCTATTTTTTTTGCTATTTTTGTAATAGTTTAATATAAGTAAAATCTGGTAAAATCATACTTATTACTGCATAATTTTATAAATTATTAACTCGCCACTTAAAAAAGCGTAAAAAAGCAAAATAGCCCTTTAAACTAAAGATAGGATAATTAAGGAGGGTCCAAAAAGGACTTAGAATAATTTCGATTTAGGGACTTAAAATAATTCAGGTTTAGAACTGGGTTTAGGGCCTGGTTTAGGGACTTAGACTTGGACTTAAAATAATGCTAGTTTAGGGACTTAATTCAGGCTTAGAGATTTGTAATAATTCGGTCAAGGGATTTAGAATAATTTTGATTTAAGGGCTTAGAATAATACGGGCTTAGAGAATCAGGATCAGAATAGTATGGGCTTAGAATCTTAATATTTAGTGAAGGTGATAATTATACAATTTATAAAAATAGCAAATTTTATTGTAATGCGTTGCATTACATTTATGCCTTACACCTAGCCCTCAGCTGTAGTAAATATGTTCCATCGTGTTGTTCCGTGCATTTAGGTTGTGTTTACACAAACTGGTTAGAAGATTGTTTGGTTACTTTACATTTTAGATTTACACATTATTATTAAATTATTTCAAGTAAAATTTACATCTAAATTTAGTTTATTATTTGATAATATTAGTATTATTACATAAACAATATACATACTAATATGATGCCAATATCACTGATAAATAGTTAATTATTTTCTATTGATTAATGTAAACACATACATTATTTATTTGCATCTATACTGAATAATTTATAAATATCATTGATACTTTACTTTTGACTTACTTCTCGACTTACTTTCATGGTTTCTTATCACAACACAAAAAATTGCAATTTCTTTCAATAGTTAAACGTTATGTTACGTCATCATTATTGTTATCATCAAGTAGATTATGTTTAAAAAATATTTTCGTTTACCTTTATACGCTTTTATACAACAATGTATTTAATTTTTATCAATAATTGACATTTAAGCTTGCATTTATGTGAGATGTCATTATATTATTAATTATCATTTTTTTTTTTTAATATATATTTTTTAAAACTATTTTTAGAAATACTTAATTTAGCATTTATAAATTCGATAAATTCATAATGTGAATACAAAGATAAATTAAATTATAGGTATCGGTGTGAAAAATCAAGTATTTTAATGACAAAGTAAAACGCGAGGTAAAACGTGGGCATTTGAAATTTTTTAGAAATACATCATATCTTATAATATTGGTTATTCTTATGTATGATTGATTTGAGTTTAATATTGGTTCCTTATAGAGGAAACGGTGACATTTCACTACCATTATGGAATCGAGTATGGTATTAAGACCCTAGAAGCGCTAGGGGCTTTTAAATTAAGTCGGGTGCTCCGGAGTTTGTCTTCCCCCACCCAGGCAGAAAAAAGACCAAAATATTAAAATTAAATTTTTTTATTAAAAAATCTCAAACTACTTTTTTTTTTAAATTTGGATCTAATACCTCATTTATTTCTATGAAAGTATTAATACCCAGAACTATCGTTGTTTTTACTCGATATTTCGAATCTGATAATTTTTTTCTCAAAAATTTTGCCACCAAAAAATACAAAAAACACCAATTTTTTTTTCTTTTCGAACATACTACTTAATTATTTTCTATGGAAGCAGGGAAGTCAGGATGGAAGTATACCACTTTTAGAAATATCGCTTTTTCTCGATTTGATACCTTTTTTCCCCAAAATTTTTTGCATTAAAAATTTTAAAAAAGCACCAAATTTTTTTTTATCTTTGGACCTCGCTTTCGACCAGGCTTTTGGCGTAGTACCTAATACGGAAGTTTTAATTTTAAGAAATTCATTATATCTTCGTTATATCTCAATTCCTCGTTTTTTTATTTTTTCCGTCAAAAGCAGAAAAACTCCATTCTTTATTTTTTTGTTGATAGATTAGAAGATAGCTATAGTAAAAAAGTGCGTGTATTTAAAACACCAGAATTTCAGTTTAGAAAACACTAAAACGTACCAAACTTTAATATTAAAGATTTTTTCGCCACAGGTTTTGAAGAAAGTTATGAATTTTGGTCAAAACTATATTTTGGTAAAAAAAAAAGTGAACTTGAGACACCTTGGACTAGGCTAGTAATTTGAGAGTAATTTGGATAATGCCAAAGCGTTTGAGGTTTACATTTAATCTGTTTTGGTATCGGGGTTTTGAAAGAGGGAGTCGGGCCCTGGAAGTTTTAAAATAGTAAAAATCAGAAATATAACCTCGAATATAACATAAAAGGACCTAAATGAGGAGAAAAGGCCTTCTATAGTTTTTTTGGGTCGCTGAATCAAAATTTCGGAAAATCGCCCACGGGAAACGTGCGTTTCACTTTTAAATTAGCAAAAAATACCCCTAGTAGCTGCCTAGTAGCCAGTCTAAGGGGGGTGTTTTTGCTATATTCTCACTAAAAACCATAATTTTGCCATAGTTTGCCATGGTATAGGTTGTTTCCTTGGTTTTTCGGTCGCTGAATCCAAATTTCAGGTCATTTTTTATCAAGATTGGGCATAATCTAACGCTTAAATTAGCAAAAACACCTCTTTCGTTGGTTAGAAATCAGGACTTTAAATGTATGCGACCTGAATCATTCAGCGCTCGACTCAGCGCTACACGCCTCGAGCCAATAATTGCATTAACTTGCATTTTCCCCATTTAATTCGTTGCATAATTGCCACAATAAGTAATTGCTGATTAAAATTAAATTTTTAAATTTAAAATGGCGGGCCCAAAGTTACAAATTTTTAACTTCTCAATTGAAAGTGTAAGATATTTCAATCATTTTAGCGTTTTTAGATTTCACGTTTCCTTTGATCATATTAAAGATCTTATAAGATTCTGATCAGTGACCACAAAAACTTGTGAATCAACTTAAATGTTTGAAAATAACTGAAATTAACAATTTAGAGATAAAAAATCCACCATTTTGAGCTTTCAGCTTCAGAATCTGATTTTCTAAACATGAACAGCAATCTCAAAAAATTGCAAGGTACACTAAAATTTAGATCAACATTTTTTGCTTATTTTTAAATAATTACTCAAAACTGCAGTGCAGTCATTCTAAATTGAATTCGGATGAAACTTACAAAATTATTTTTAGTAATCGCAAACACTTAGCATCTCTTAAGGTGAATCCCAAGCAAATCCCTTTTAGGTTTAAAATTTTTTGATGTATTTAACATTGCTGGTGCGTTGACTATTTTCGTTTAAAAAAATTTTTTTCAGAGTATTAAATGTCTTATATTATAGACCAAGATAGACTGATCTTGCTGATTAATGTAAAAATTATAAATTTTTTTACTGGAAATTTTGTTTTGTGGGTCACTAATTTCAAAAGTCGGAGCCTAAACCTTCAAAATATTTGGTACATCCTTGTAAAAAAATTGTGTAATTGTGAAATCAGTAAAGTATGAGGTGAAGTCTAAAACAATTTTAGTTAAAATAAGAATACCTCGGAGAATACCATGCCCATAAGTATAATAAAATATTTAACAACTAGATCATTGGTTGCATAAAGTAGTTCATAACTATTTATAAACTTATAATTTATTAATTAATATCAATAAACATGAAAACATATTGGAATGGATATATGATTCATCGTGATTCATGACTGTCATACAAATACTGATACAGTTCCTTTCATATTTTTTTTTTTTTTGGCGTGAGACGAGTGAGAATAGGAGTAACATTAAGTGGGGAATTTCGAGGGGAATTCACAGACTGCGGATTTTTTTTAACGTAATTTAATCGTATTGTGAATGAATTAAACAAATTTAACATGATGAACTTGCAGTTTTTTAAAAATATTAAATTGTATAAAAAATTAATTGTTAAAATTTTTTTTCTTCAAAAAATTAACTAAAATTTTAAATTTGTTCTATGCCAACTAAATAAATATTTTTAATTATTTGAAATTCTTATCGCTTATTACACGTTTTTTTTATCCAGTGTTCATTAAAATAAATTATTTAATATACCTGCCCTTGATGAAATTATTATTATAACTTTATTTTTCATTAATTAAAAAAAATATATATGAGACGTTCTGTGTTAACGAAGCCAACCCTTTCCTCTCTACTGTAAAATATTAAAGATAAAAAGATAAGAATGGGCTTAAAATTTTCGTTAAAGATCCTAGTTTTTAATGCCAAGAGGTGTTTTTGTTATCATTTTAGCGAATTTTGGTCAGTGTCCAAAAAAAAAACAAGAATCTTCAATAAAATGCGAGAAAATGTTTGGGTTTGATTTTTTTTTGAATTTTTTTTCAATTTTAGGATCTGGTATCTTATAATTTATTAATTAATTGGTTAAAAATATAAAGATTTTTTTTTCTCTTGTAAAAATTTCTAAAAACTTAACCCTGTTCAGCAAAAATGTGTCAAATTAATTGTAAATATTGGAGCTTCAATAATTTTTCAAAGATACCCACGTAAAAGGATTAAGCTTAATTTTGGGTAAGGTTACTGAAGTAATCTTACGTACTAACCTAAAAAGGCTTAATTTTTAAAATTAAGCTTACGGACTAACCTAAAAAAGCTTAATTTTAAAAATGCTGAACTAAAATTAAGCTTAATCTTTTTACGTGAGTAAACAGAACATGCTAAGAAGTATATTTATGGACAACAAAAAATGCTTGGATATTTTCAGATTTCCGGATTTTTGAAATTCGAAAATTTTCGAAAAGTTTTGACAACATAATTATGTCCATATTATTTGGCTAATTCTAAGCACTTTTTGTTCTGTAATATATTTATCTAAAATTAACCCTTCTCGAGTAATAGAAAAATTTATATAATCAGAAATATAATAAAAAATCTCGTAAAAAATACTTAAAAAAAAAGAAGAAAATATAATTTTTCATGAATAGTGTAAATTTTTTTTTTTTTTGCAAATAACTCAGCAATTAATTATTTTGTTTGTGGTGATTACACGTGTATTATTTTATACCTGATTTTACAACAAAAAACAAAAATCATTTATTTTTTTAGATTAATTTGTTAATTAAATCGTAAATTAAGTAGCAAAAAAATTTTTGTTTTTGTAATTTTTCGAGTAATTTTTTAACTCTCTTAAGTTTCATGCTTGTTGAAAAAAAAAATGTTGTACTTATTATACGCTTTTTTCTGTATAATTTGCAAAAAAATATATAAATGTATTTAAAATATGCATACACGTAAAAAGTAATGTCACTACTGTATTTTAATGCTGATAAAAAATTATGGTATTGAAAAAAAAAATTTTTTTCTTATTTAAATCACGTTTTTAAACTTTTTTTTAAAAAAAGGTTTTTTTTGTTATTTTTTTTTTCAACTTTATTAACACGTGTAAAAAAAATGTATAATAAAATTTTAATTTTATTTCCGCATGTATTTTTTTTTTTGTTAAATATTGTGTTTTATATGTGAAAAAAAACTTATGCAAAATTAAAGTGTCTATTGTTTTCATGATGATTTTGAATTTTTTTAAAATTGTTTGATTTACTTCATTTTACTTATTATAACGCAAACATGCAACAAAAAAAAAGCAGGACAGTTTCAGTCTACACACATGTGTCGTAGGTGTCCTGATTTCTGGGCGATATTAAAAATTTTACAATAAAAATATAACCTAACAAGGAAGTTTGACATTAATTTTTTATTATTTTTTGTATTGCATTTCTTATATAATATTTACTTCAGCAATGTATTAAAATACTCATAATTTAGTAACTAATGATAGTCTAGGCGCCTGCCATACTAATCACGCCCAAAAATTAAGAAATTAATTTTCTTTTTCCAATGATAAAAATAGGTGGTATTTTGTTTATGACACGCTGAACACGAATCCGGGGTCCGTTTTGCGAATTTCGTGGTCAATTTTTTGTTATTAACAAATTATTGTAAAATTGGCCAATAATTTGTTAGTAACAAAGAATTGACCACAAATTTTGCAAAATAGACCCCGGATTCGTGTTTAGCGGGTCAAAAACATAAATACCACCTATTTTTATCCTCGGAAAAAGAAATTTAATTTTTGGGCGTGATTAGTATTGCTGGCGCCTAGACTATGAGCATAAATTTTGATTAATAATTCTTAAAATTACTAAAAAAAATTAATTATTAAAAGAAATTATTAAATTAAACTAAAAAATTTTTAATTGCTACAAACTTTTTAATAGCCATTAAAGAATTTTTATTGGATAAAAAGCTTTTACTAGTCTCATTTGAGCCATTAATTTGATGGCTAACAACTTTATAATGGCAAAAACTTTTTTACTACCTCACTTATAAGCCATTGGCATTTATTTCTTATTATTTTTTGTATTGCATTTATAATTTTTTTTTTAGATATATTTAAAAATACTCTTAATTTAGAAACTAATAAGCTGATAAACTTAAAAATTATTAAATGAAACTAATTATGATTAAAACAGACATAAATGTGTGCGCGCAACCAATTTGTTAATTAAATTTGTGAATCCCATTTATCGGGCTGCTGGTGTATGGAAATTGTACGTTTTGTTTGTGAAATAAATAAGCTAAAATTGATGTAACAATACTATCTGAAGCGATCTGAAGCTATCAAAACACTAAGTGCTAACTTAGAACAAACTGGTTTCTCACTTGCTCCTCAGAAAACTGAATTTATTCACTTTAGCAAAAGCAATGTTCCTCCCGAAACTCTAACTCTATACAAATAGAAGGAGAAAACACAAAGTCAGACTCGTGTCAGACCCAACCACAAGAATTTTAGGTTTACACTATGATTACTAGCTTAATTTTCATAAACACATATCTCGAGACATAGCAAAAACGTAGCAGAGCATTAAATATTATAAAATATCTTAGAGGTACCTGGTCTTGGACCACCCTAATACACTTCTTACAATTTACAAAGTTTATGCAAGAGCAATAATAGACAACGCTTCTTTTGTGTATAATCCAGCTATTAAATTGATTAAATCCTCAAAACTAAAATTAGAACGTATTCAAAATCTAGCCATAAGACTATCTCTTGGCTATATAATAGCACTCCTAATAATGTTTACTCTGAATCCAAATTATTTAGAATTGAACAACGAACCAAATTTTTAGCCTCCAAATTCTTCTTAAAATCGATTTCATTAAAAGATACACTAATATCCGCTAATATCCAAAAAATCTATTCAAATTTTTACAACGACAGACAAAAGCAAAACTTACGCCTATCATCTATTAGAGTAATCATGTTCTATAAGCAATATATGCACAAGGATGAGTTATTGAGTATACATCACTGCAAAAAACCAATACCGCTTCAAATACTGAAAGTATAATTGATATTTCCGAGGATATTTCCATCGGCAACAAGTTTAATGACTCTCAAACTTTTAATTTAAACTGTGATTTCAATTATCATTTAAATGAAGAAACCTCGTTCAAAATATACACTGATAGAAGCAAGAATCCTAATCAGTTGGCAGTGCTTGTTATTGTCCTCAGCTCTATAATTGAAAACTCTGAAAGCCTACCTAACATCGTATCTATATTTACTGCAGAGTGCTTCGCAGTATCAATGGCACTAGATATTGTATTATGAAACCCCGTGAAACCCCCAAGTTAAATTCAATATCTACACTGATTCTCTAAGTTGCAGCACCAGCTTGATAAATTCTCTTAGCACTAAATCAATTAATCCATATATAAATAGCAATATTCATAGCAAACTCAAAAAAATACAAAATTGCCAACAAAAAAATGTAAAGATTACATGGATTCCAGGTCACGGAGGAATTAAAGGAAATAAAAAAGCTGATCTAATCTGAATCTAATAGCCAAACTCACAATCACTAATTTACCATCTAATATTTTGTTACCATTTTGTGTTTATTCCAAAGTTTATTCCAATTCAAATTTTGAACAAATTTAAGAATTGAACCCTAACTCTAAACCTCATTAATTTTAATTTATCAAGGTTGGATTATATGTTTTTATTTGTAATTAAACATTTTTTTAGAATGTACTTATTCCATTTTTTATAAATCCTTGAATGAATTATTACTTTATTGTATGTGGATTGCCCCTGAAGTATTGCTTAAATAATGACTAAATTATCTCATGGTATTGATGCTTAAACTCAATAACAAGTAAATTCAATAATAAAATTATTGATACGGTTGGCTTATCAGAAACAATCATTTTATAAGAACAATAAAATGTTGGATTCTCAAGATTGTTTTAGGAAGCTGAGATTGATTCTCGGCATGATATTCGTATTATATTATAAATCAATGTCCTCGTCAATGTCTTTATTATATATAAATACCGAAATCACAATTGCTTGTAACTATTTAATATGATTTAAAAAATCTTTATTCTATGTATTCAGAGATTATCACACAGTTTCAAAAGAACACAATAAAATATGGATTGGAACAAAAATTTAATTGTTTTACCAATTATATCTTTTATATATTTTTTTTTATAGTTAGCAATGTAGATGGAATGACCTTGAGTATAAGTTTTACCTTATCACATCTCAACCATGTAGTTAAATTCCAGGTTAAATTATAGTAAATTTCGAGGCTTGGGTCGAGGACCAAATTTTTCCTTTTCCGGATTATGGTATGCCACATAATATATTTTCTACCTTCCTAAGTACTAAAATAATCATCTCCTAAAACTTCAAAATACTTTTGTGAGTTATGTTTGTGACATCTAGTTTCCAGCTATAACCTCATCCCATAAAATAAAACTTGGCCGACTAAATGTAAAACTAAGAACCGACTAAGAACCAAATATTTTCGTGCTGCAAATATTTAAAATGTTTTTAACGATGGTAAACCTAACATACCTCAAAAACAAAACCCAAATTTAAATTCCTAAAATAAAACTTTGAAACGCCCTTATCTAATTGTACACACTTCTAAAAATTCAACTGTAAGAAATCTTGTCTTCCCTAGTATTCATGGTATCTTTCTGAATCTCATTCCCCGGATGGATCTGCCTGTCATCATTTTTAGATATTTAAAAAAAAAATTCGATCGAATCCTAAGATTTTATGTTTTCCCTTATACAAAAAATAATTCCGTACAAAATTAAAACAATAATATTTGCAAACAAAAGTATTTTGTCATAAAAAAGTATAGGACTAATCTAAAAGTGAGTTACCCTTGAGATATAATGGCCCTAAAATATCAAGATTTTACTAAAAAATTCAGATCAAAGTATGATTTCGATGGTTATAAGTGAAGATAAAGACTCGAAAATTCTTAAGTTACTGTAGGACCCAATAGAAAATTATTGCAAACCGGGCATCAGAAATACAAAAAAATTTCCCACGGATTCCAAATTTTTGGTCATATTTTTGATTGGTCACGTGACTTGGCACGGGAAATTTGAAATTTGTACAAAATGATCTTTTGAAAGCTGCTATTTTTTTATCTAGAGCTCCCAAAAAGTAGTGTCCTATCGAAATTTTTTTTTTGCCAAAAAATATAAGGTTTAAGAAAAATTTTAAGCCGGTTAGAAGATTTTTCATTAATAGGCATTTGAGAAATCGACTTTTGAAAAAAAAAAAACAGCCTATCTTAGCGATTCCTCGCGCATGCGGTACTCAAAAAAAAAATTTGATCTCGGAATCGCATAGCCAGCTCATAGCTAGAGAAATTTCCTATCCGGGCCTAAAAAGAAAAAATTTTTCATGCTAATGTAAGTTTTTTACAGCAATTATAAAAAAAAATTATGACTCATTTTTCTTACTTTTTTTACTCGTTTTTTTACAAAAGTCCAAAACACAAAAATGGCTGCCAAAAACAGGGCCAAAAATCGAGATTTTGCTCTGGGAGGCTAAAAATTGGGCTGGTGACTAATTTTTGGTAGTATTTTCAGAAAAAAACACTTTGGGGCAGTTTTGAAGACCTGACCATACAAGTCTTCGACCCACGCTTCATTTAAATCTACCCATAACCATTCCCATTCAGAATGGTTTACCTGTTTAAGTTCTAATTTTAGAAGTTTTAAAGATTGGAAAGATTGTAAGTAAATAAAATCAGGCAAAAGTAATTTTTAAAAATATTTATTTCATTTTGACCTGTTTTTTTAAGTTAAAGCCTGGTTGAAGCTCAAGTTGAAGTTAAATAAAAACTATTAAAAAATATTCTGAAGTTTTTAAAATAATGTACCCTAAAAAAAATTATTTTTAAATATAAGTTTGACGAACTTCAAGTTAATGATTCTTTATCACGTAAAAATAACATTAAGAAAAAAAATTTTTTTTTGGCATTGTCATTATTTTATCTGAACATAAATATTTGATCTAAAGTAACTTATATTTATTTATTTATTTTTAATATATATATGGCATATTATTGTGTTTTCTCAAAGTAAATCTTTTGGCTCTAATCCAATTTTTATTAAAAAAAAAAAAATTATTCTTAAGTCTAAAAAAAAAAATAATTTTTTTTGGCTAATTTAAAAAATATATTAATTATATGTTATTTTTTAAATTAACTTAATTTTCTTTTGTTCGTTCAAGCGAAAGAAAAAAAGAAAATTGGTAACAAAAAAAAATTGTCAAAATTTTTCATTCTGTTCTTTTTGTGAAGTAATTCGTTTAAGATAATTGTTCTTTTTATTATACTCTCAGATATAAAAAGTTGGTTCAATTTATATTAATTACTTTTTTCATTCATAAAAAAAAAAAAATTAGAATATATTAGAGAATAACAATAAAAAAAATTTTATTATCAGATAATAGGATAAAATTATTTGGCATTGAAAATGATCTCAAGACTTTTTTTTTTCTAAAAGCAATTTTTTTGTAACTGCATGCTATATGCACAGTTACTAATGCAAACTATTTTTATCGTCGTCTGTTTATTAAATTTTGTCCTAGAATATTGTTAAGTGTGTCTGTTTTGTATAGGGCAAATAATATGGTATCTTCATTAAGAATTGATTAATAAATGCCCAATTATATATGAGGGATTCCACGCCAATTGGGCCCTAGTTAAACTGAAGGGTCGCAGAAATGGGTCCAAACTATTTTTATCGCTAAGTTTTTTATCACTAATTTTTCGATCACTATTGTCAAAAAAAAAACTATCTAAACGTTGCAGCCTGTTTATTAAAAAACTATTTTTTTCCTATATCTAATACACGGCTTGACAGCGCCATTACACCGCTTGTCGTCGCCATTTTTGTATACATCAGCGCCAATTTTGTCATTTTACGGTGGTAGTTTTTTTTGCCAATAGCTAATGAATCAAATGATCACTTTTAGCCCAAAATAAACAGTTCTTAGATTGTTGCTAAAATTATAATTTTTTACGAAAATGGGTCTTATAGATCAAAAAATTCCTTACTCGTTTACTTCTCGCTCATTTATTTCCAATTATTTTTTTGCAAGATATGAAAATTATTCAGAGTTCCAATTTCAGGATTAAAAAAAAAAAAGTAAAGTATCATTATCTTTTTATTCTCAATTCAGGGACATTTTGGTTCCTCATAGAGGAACCTTTGTGATAGATGAAATTTTGATTTTTGATTTTTTGGCATATAAGCACGTTTTGGGACCTCAGGAAGCTAAAAAACCGGTTTTTAAAAAAAGTATGTATGTGTGTGTGTGTGTGTGTGTGTGTGTGTGTGTGTGTGTGTATGTATGTAACCGGTGAAATTTCACAACCATTATGGAATTAAGACCTAATTTTTTTTTCAAAAATTTTTTCATCAAAAAATCTCAAACTACTTTTTTTTTTTTTTAATTTGGATGTAATACCTCATTTATTTCCACGAAAGTACCTATATTTGAAAGTACGATTTTTACTCGATATCTCGAATCTGATAACTAATTTTTTGAAAATTTTTTTCCCAAAATTTTTTTCATAAAAAAATACAAAAAATACCAATTTTTTTTTTCTTTACGGACGCAGTACTTAATTTATTTCTGTGGAAGTACTAGTTTTAGAAATATCGTTTATAGCATTTTTTTGGATCTGATACTTAATTTTTTTTAAATTTTTTTCTCAAAATTTTTGTTGCCAAAAAATACAAAAAATGCCAAAATTTTTTTTTTTTTAGGACGTAATACTTAATTTTTTTCTATGAAAGTACGAATATCTGAAAATATTGTAACCGGTGATATTTCACAACCATTATGGAATTAAGACCTAATTTTTTTTTCCAAAA
This sequence comes from Anagrus nilaparvatae, assembly GCA_022575985.1. Lineage (NCBI taxonomy): Eukaryota > Metazoa > Arthropoda > Insecta > Hymenoptera > Mymaridae > Anagrus > Anagrus nilaparvatae. The sequence goes on along the minus strand of JAKSXM010000076.1, from coordinate 339,719 downwards.
TTTTTTCATCAAAAAATCTCAAACTATTTTTTTTTTTTTTTTAATTTGGATGTAATACCTAATTTATTTCCATGAAAGTACTTATATTTGAAAGTACGATTTTTACTCGATATCTCGAATCTGATAACTAATTTTTTGAAAATTTTTTTCTCAAAATTTTTTTCACAAAAAAATACAAAAAAAACTTAATTTTTTTTTATTTTTGGATGTAGTACCTAATTGATTTCTATGAGAGTACTAGTTTTAGAAATATCGTTTATAGTAATTTTTTGGACTTGAAACTTAATTTTTTCCAAAATTTTTTTCTCAAAATTAAAAAATCAAAAAAATTAAAAAATCTGTAATATTTTTTTTTTTTTTTAGTGTAATACTTCCTTTAATTCCATGAAAGTACTAATATTTGAAAATTTTGCAATCGGTGGTATTTAACAACCATTATGGAATTAAGATCTAATTTTTTTTTCAAAAATTTTTTCATCAAGAGATTTCAAAATACTTTTTTTTTTTTTTAATTTAGGTGTAATATCTCATTTATTTCCATAAAAGTACTTATATTTGAAAGTATGGTTTTTACTCGATATCTCAAATCTGATAATTAATTTTTTGAAAATTTTTTTCCCAAAATTTTTTTCACAAAAAAATACAAAGAATACCAAATTTTTTTTTTGTTCGGACGTAGTACCTAATTAATTTCTATGAGAGTAATAGTTTTAGAAAACTTATTCATAGTAATTTTTTGGATCTGATACCGAATTTTTTCAAAATTTTTTTCTCAATATTAATAAAACATAAAAATTAAAAAATCTGTAATATTGTTTTTTTTTTTAAGTGTAATACCTAGTTTATTGAAAATTTTTTTCTAAAAATTTGTTAAATAAAAAACATTAAATCACAGCAACATTTTTTTTCTTATAAAATACGGTATTTAACTTTTTTTTTATGAAATACTGATATCTCAAATTATAATTTTTATTAGATAAAATAGACCATTATAAATATTTTGCTATTGTTAATGAGGAACCATAGTGCCAATCACTTGGCAGCGTTTTTTTATCATAAAAAGCTATATACTTTATTAACTATTAAAGAAAAAAAATGACGGGTGAAAAATTTTTTGAAACTTGAGTAAACTTTTTTCGCCAAAAAATTTTTCTGACCTACTCATGTCTTTATTTTTGATTAAATTAAAACGGTGTTTATGCCAAAATTTTCTAAATTGAATAAAGAATGCAAGACTACTCTGATAAGATTCAAAAAAATTTTCTAATTTAATAAAAAAATGAAAAACAAATAAAAAATTTGAAAAAAAAAATGGCGCAGCTCTAAGATCTCGTAACAGATAAATCATGGACGCTAGATGAAAGGACCCCAAGCATAATATGGTTTCAGGTTATAAATTGAGGAAAATTTGAAATTAATATTATAAATTATATTTTTGCCTTAGATAAAAAATTTTGAGTGCATGTAGTTTGAAATTTAATTTTTTAATTAAATAATGCCTATATTAAGGGTCGTTTTACCTAAATATGTCGATATTTTTTATTTTTTTTATAGTTTACAAATATATTAAAAATTAAAAAAAAAAATTTTTTTTGTTTTTTGTGACGTCAGTTTTGCGTGAGAGAGGTGAACTTGCGTCTCTGAAAAAAAAAAATTCAAAACTGTGTACTTGATATCTTGACTTAGGATAATCTAAAACGTACGAAAAAAAAATTGGTAAGACTGGAAACCCGTAATTTTGGGATGTCGTCGAGTTTTTTCAAAAAAATTAATTACGAACAAAATGGCGGCTACGCAAAGTTAAAATGACAAAAAAAGCCTAGTATTTTCGGGCAAAAGCAGCTGTAAAAATTTTTTCAGAACATAAAAAAAAAAAACTTGACGACATCCCAAAATTAGTGCATTTATTAAGTTGCTTAGTAAATTTAAAGAAAATCGGTGCAGAAGTAATCGCGCAATCGAGTACAGGGTTTTACAGACGTTGTTTCGAGTAAAACGACTTTGAAGTTTTGGAATAATTTTTTCGGTACTTTTAATCATTAAATTATTATTATTTTTTTTTATTGCGTAAAGGAACTTACAACAAATAAAATTATACCAAAAAAATAAAAATCGGTCAAATAGTTTTAGAGAAATCTTAATTAGAAGGTGTAAAAACATAGTTTTCTAAATAAGAGTAAATATTTTTTTTTCTTAAAAATTTAACAAAACATTTTTTTTTTTGTATATTTAAGTGGACTTATAAGTTATCAGTGATTTTTGAGCCAATAAAACTATCCTTCTGGTTTTCATACTGAATTTGTAGCTGATTTTACCCCTGCTGCTGGGCCGATTTGCTATTTTTTACCATTTTGGCACGGCTAAATTTGGAGTCATAAACCATCGCGAATATTAGCAAAATTTGCTCATAATTTCTATCAGTGACCAGTTCCGACATGATTTCTAACTATTTAACAGTAGTTAGAAGATATGCAAAAAAATATTAGAGCCATACCGTTAAATTTTATCAAAAACACGTTTGACGGCGCCGGCAAAACAGGCAAAAAAATATACTTAGAGGGGAAGATTTAAAAATAAATTTTTTTTACATACTCTCGAGACATATATAAAGTAATTAATAGAAAAAAAAAAATCGGTTATCAAAAAAAAGTTTAGGTAAAACGACCCTTAATTACTGAGGCTAAATAATTTTTCAGACCCTATTTTACATGTATAAGAATTTGATTTAGCCTCACTTAAATAACACGGTACTTGGGGTCCTTTCATCTAGCGTCCATGAGATAAATAATAAAAAAATAGTAGATTTAGTCATATATGAACACAGGCAAAACAAGAGCATTGCGTTTGCATATAAATGCATAAATTTAATAACATAGTTTTTGTTTATTATATTTACTCTTTTTTTATTGCTTTCTTTTACTACTACATAAATAAAAAAAGACTTTTTAAATATTCTATTATAAATTAAATTAAATTCTTTTTATGTATTCAATATTTAAATTAAAAAATTTTTTTCTTTTATTTTCCAATAATATTTAAAAAATTATGTAATTAATTATGAAATAAGTAACAATAGTAAGGAATAATTATTTTATACTAACCTACTTTATTATTATTGTTTATGATTAATGATAATTTCTCTTGTATCTGAATATATTATTTATCTTAAAACATTATTTAATAAAAGTTAAGTCATTTAAAATTTGTTTTCTTTAAGGTGTAGATATGTCGTTGTATAATAAACTTTTCAGTATAATAGAAAATTAACATCGGTTTTTCGCATATAACTCTAAAATGAAGCAGTTTAGAAAAAAAATTATTGCAACAAATTTAAAGATCTTTTGAAAACGCGTAATTTGAGACCATTTAGAGCTCGAAATGTTGACTCGTTAATTTTTTATAACAATTTTTTTCCTTTTTAATAACTTTTGTTAATAAAAAATTAACGAGTCAACATTTCGAGCTCTAAATGGTCTCAAATTACGCGATTTTAAAAGATCTTCAAAGGTGAAATAAATTTTTTTTCTAAAATGCTTCATTTAAGAGTTACATGCAAAAAATCGATGCAACTTTTCTATTATAATAAAATGTCTATTGTACTACGACAGCTGATAAACTCTTATTTTTTTTGAATTGTTAACTGAAGTTTTAATATAAATTATGAATATTTTAATAGGTCACTTTTCTTAACCTATGAATGAAAATTCGTGAAAATTTAAAGCATGTTTTAAAAAAAAAGTAACAAATCGGTAACAAATAAAGTTTATGACATTTTAGTCACGGATTTATTTAAACTTTTTAAAATCAGCTGGTTATACAGGCTTTAATTCTGCTTTAATACAAGTTTTTATAAGCTTTCTTATAAGTCACTTTTGTTTCACGTTTTTTTTTTTTTTTATTTTAATTCATAATTTTATTTATATTACCTGACATAAAAAGATAGATAAAAGATTAACAATTTTTAGTGACCAAGTACCTCAAAAACATATTTTTTTTGCCTAATTAAAAATTTTTGTATGCATTCTTGAAATGTTTATAAACAAGAAAATCAAAAAAACAGAAACAAAATGCATTAAAAAAATGTAATTTTGAAAAGTGGGCCTTAAGCGTGTATTCCGAGAAAAAATTTTTTTTCAAATTATAGGTACATTTCATGAATTGAAAAAATGCCATTTAATTTCTTTAACTTTTTCTGTTAATTTCTAATTTAATTAATTGATTTTTATGCGAATAACAAAATTTTTTTAATTTAATGAAAAATTAAATATTTAATTATTGATAAATATTTTTATTTTTAGAAATAAATTTATAAAAAAAATTAATTAATTATTAATTATACGGTGATTGAAATTTGAAAGCATAAAAAATTAAGCTAAATTGAGTTAAGTAATTGCTAAATTGTCCATTCGTTAATTAAAAAAAAATTAATATTATTATAATTCTCAGTATAATAATTTTTAAATTTCAAAAAGCTTAATTCTTGGGCGGCTCCATCTTTAGGGCGCCATCACATTACCGGTAAATTAATAATATTATCATCAAGTAGTTTCGTCCCTGAAGAGCTTCATATATATTTTTTATTCACTCTATTTTTGGCAACATTATTTATAATACGACAATTTAATTGTTAAAATTTAAACACATACAATTGTAAAAAAAAATATATTGAATAAAAAAATATATTAACTGTAAAGCTGTAAGTAACCATATATATACAAATTTTTTTAAAGCATATAAATGGCGACGACCATGCCGACGAGAGAGCGAGATTGCGCGCCGCGCCCGTGTTAAAATGTACTGTAATGCGCGCGCATATTCACATTTATATATAACAAATACATTTAAAACATGTCACAAAAAAAGAGTGAAGAGCAAGAGTTTCTCTTGAATCGTCCTCTCGTCCCATCATTCGCCGCTTACTTAGACTTTTAAAGTGAATTCCGGAATCGTTTAATTATTAGTTTTTATTTGTTAAAAAAAAAAAATAACAATTTTTTTTTTTTAAGAATGTTAGTGTAAAAAATAATAATTATCGACATGTCAAAAACAAAAGTGCGGAAGGCTAAAGGTGAACGATAATGTACGATGAAGTGAATTATTATAATTATTATTTTTTTTATATATATTTTCTAAAACAGCAATAGTTATTTTAAAAAAGTGTTTGTGAATTCCAGTTTGGAGTTCCTTCTTGCGCGAAAACGCCGACGGACATAAAAATATTATACTGGGAACGTATAAATTAACATAGTTTTTAACTAATATCTTTTTGTATTATCTTTTTATATTATATAAAAATATACATATTATACTGACATTACAAGCTTCGATTGCAATTGGTTAAATCAAGAAATAAAAAGAAAAGAAAAAAACACCCACAATAATATATAATATTTCTCGGAAGTGGTTATAAATAGTGAACATTAAATTAAGAATTTTCCTTTAAATTTTTTGATTTTTTTTTTAATTTAAAATAATTTTTTATAAATAAAACCAAAAAGAAAAAAAAAATACTGTGCAAAAAAAAGTGAGCGCGGTCGCGAGAGGGCGACGCATCATCATCATCACGGGTGGTGGTGCGCGCTCCTCGGCGACGTCGTCGTCGTTGGAAGTAGTGTATTTTTCTCGAACGTTGGAAAAATTTCTAGCCCATGAATATTAATTACATTATTTTTATAAATGCGTAAGTAATTATATTTAATATAAAAAAATAAAATCTTCTAAAATTGCTGAGATAAAAATTTTTCAAAATCATTTATATACCTGCACACATACATAATAAAATATTTTTCACGCATAATAACGTACATTTATAAGAAATACATACACGCACATACAGACAAGGAAGTTCCTGTAAAGAGGAAATAATAATACATGACGACGACGATTAAATAGACTACATTTTTTTATTAAAAAAAAAATCATTGTCATTATTATAAAATATATATTTATGCAAAAGGTGTATGTCAATTATTGTCATATAAAAAATATCATGTATAAAATTACAGTGAAGTGGGTGCATATTTTCATATTTTATTTTTATATTATATATTAAAATTTTCAGAAAAATAAATTATGTGTGTCTGTATGTATATTTTTATTAAAAACATGCAAGTGTGTGTGAGGGAGCGCGGGCAAATAATATTATACGATGAGGAAAGCCACCGCGATAATCTGGGTGTCCTCTAAAAATATAAATTCCACACGCTGTGTCGTCGGCACACTGCCCGGCAAAGATATTTGCTTTTATATTATTTTTATTTTACATATATTTTATTTAAAACACATATACTTATATAAACAATTACCACCGTTTGATTTGAACAATTTTTTTTTTTTTAATTCGAGGTTGTGTTTATATTTATTGATAAATTAAAAATTTTATCATGGGTGTATTATAATGTATACATATTTTTTATTTTTTTTGATAAAAAAAATGATAAGGTAACATATAATTTTGTTTTAAACGGTTTCTGCATTGTAATTTTCTAAAATAAAAAAATTTCTGTTAAAATTTTGTTATTTTAAATTACAATGCATAGGAGTTTTTTATTATAAATTAAAAGTGCAGACTGTAGGGGAATGAAGGCAAAAAAAGAAAATTTTCTGCTCTCGTTTATATTATACATATATGAGTAGGTAAAATAAAATCTCGTCTTTCGATTATTTTGCAAATATATGTATTGTCTAATAAATACATGTGTGCAAGTGTGTGTATGTGTGTGTTAATATACTACTGTATCTACAATAATTTGGTGGTCCGATGTTTTTGAAAATGAAAATATTTTTTGGAGTTAAAATTGTTTTAATTAATAATTTTAATTTTAAAAGAAATACAGAGAGAAAGAGAAAATAATATACATAATATAGACATTTTGGATCACATACACTTCATTATTATAGTGGTTTACATTGATTTACTCAAGTTTCAAAGAAAAAAAAAGTAAAAAAGAATATGGCTGCCTAACTATATAATGTTTATTGCATGTGTGTATACTATTTATACAAATTAGTTTAAATATTATATTGAAAGTGTGTGTATAGTATTATCTCAAAGCTACTTTCAAAAGATTAAGTTCATATAAGAATCAATTGATTTTTCATTTTATTTTATCATAACATAAAGGTTTAATTATTTTATAGGTTATTTTTTTAGTTAAAAAAATTTTTTTTTATTAAATACTTATTTTATTTACATCAGTGGTTTTTAAGAGTTTTTTTCACACTGACCTATTACGTGGTTTTGACAAGGGGCAGATAAACATTTTTTTTTTTATCTACTTTGTATTTTTATCCTGATTTTTATGCACTTTGATTATAGTTTTTTTCTTTCATTATGAAAAAATATAAATTACTTTACATTAATATTATTTGTAGAATTTCATGAATTACTAAATTAATATTTTAAATAAGAAATTTCATCAATTAAAGTGAATCACATAAAAAGACATATTAGGAATTAAGATTCTAAATATGATTCAACATTAAAAGTTTGAATAAAATTACATGACATGTTTTCCTTATTTGTTCATTTATTTAAAAAAAAAAAAAGAAGTTAATTCCCATTTTTGTAAAAAAATATAAATACAAATCTTTTACTTTTTTGATTTCACTATTTTATACATTTTTTTTTTAGACAACATAATAAAAAATTTTAGTTGTAAAATAGTGTCCAATAAGGTCATAAATACATTAATTTTAAAATATAAAATAATTGATTAATAGGTAAAAATTTTTATTGTGTTTTTAGGAAGAACCGGCAACCTTGTCAACTTTGAATGAAGGGGAGTTGAGGGCTTTATTAGATGAAGCGATCACTTACAAATGTCCAAAAGATCGAGAAGGAAAATCTAATCTTTTTAAGGTAAATTTATTTTTTATTTTATTGAAAATATTGACACTACCTATTAATATTTAAAATATTTTTAAACAAAACTAAAGTTATTTTTATTAATTGACTATTATTTATCTTACACAGGAATTATTAGAAGAAGCAGAAGCTGATGAAAGTGAAGAAGGTCGTTGGACAGTAACAAATTCACGTTGTCTTCCTGGTTCAAATCGACGTCGTAATAAACGTGATACTGTATCAGAAAGATTAACTCATGGTGGTTCGCTTCAAAATTTAGCACAACCACTTAATTCAGAATTTGACAACTATACATACTTGACTTCTGGATCCAATCAGTCTTATGCTGCTGGAAGAAAAAAAGGCAACAAAAAACATTCTTTGCCAAGTGTTTCAGCTAGACAACGAGAAGGAGGATCATTACCTTCTAATGTCAATGCATCACATACTCTTAATTCTGTAGCTAATTTTGACCTTGCGTTTGATAAAAAGGTATTTTCTTTGCTCTTAATTTTTATTTTATTTTTTATTAAAATTACTTTCTTTTTTTAGAAGGTATTTTTTGAAGAAAAGTCTATACGTGATTGGTCTGATAAAGAACATTCAAAATCTTCATTATCAGCTGCAACATTTGAACGTAACTTAATTAAAAAAGAAGACAGTTATATTAAAGAAAAAGATAAGAAGGATTATTTTGATAGCGATTGTGATAGGCGAAACAACGCTAGGGGAAAAATTGGAACAAATGAGATGCTTGAGTCAGAAAACCCACCACCAGAATATAACAACAAACAACAAAAACCTGATTGCATGGTTCTTGATTTAGAAGATTTTGAAGCAAGTGTCATAAGCGATCGAAATGCTTCAGCCGCGCTTAGTGGTACTTGTCCAAGGCCACGGTCGTCATTGGATACTGAAGAAGAAGAGGGTACAGAAATGAAAACAATTGAAAATCGTAGACCAACACAGTTTATAACACGTGCAACATTTGATATACCTCAAATTCCAGTTGATACGCCATTAGATTTACCAACTTTTCGAGAACATACATCTAAGCTGGAGAAATCAAAAATCAATGTTAATGGAACAGAAGGAACAGGTTCACTGCCCTTTGCACCATACAACAATGTAAAATGTGTCATGAGTAGTGGCCCTTCGAGTGTATACTCTGTCATGCCTTGGCCTCCTAATATTTCTATGGGTATGCTAATAAAACATTTGATATATAAATTTAAATAATCAAACAATTTTAAAAATCTTTTTTTTAAAAAACAAAATTTTTTTCTCAATAATAGGTACGAAATTGATTTCAGAAGCAGTTTCCAGAATAACAGCACAACATATTGCAAGTAAAGATTCATTAGCTAGTGAAAAGAAAACACTCGATGAAAACGGCAATGCCGTACAGGGTCATAGTAGTAACGGTGATAGTAAAAAATCACGTCGTAAAAAAACTCAAGAGCCTAATGTAATTGTTTATCAAGCAGAAAATGTTAAAGGTCACAGAGACGATGAAGACATTGATGTATTAATAAGTTTTATTGAAAATAAAGAGTGTAAAGGTAAAAAAGGTAAAACTGGTGGCGGAGGAGGTGGTGGAGGCAGTGGTGGTAATTCTGTTAATAAATTTAAGACAGCTTCATCATCATCTTCATCATCTAACTCATCAAAATCACGAACTCGTGATAAAGATTGTAAAAGAGAAGAAATAGCTTCAAAATTGCAAAAGGCTAATTCATACGAAGAAATTTCAAAGACTAAACTTGAAGACTTAACTACTGAACAAAATACTACCTTTAATGGTTGTAATACTGTTTTAAACCAAATCGGTAATACTTTTTTCTAAAGATATTAAATTTTTTAAATCAGTTTTAGGTAAATTACAGTTGTAATTTTAATTTTTTTTTATTAATGAGTAGGTCCTGTAAATGTAGGTATACGACGTGTCAAACAGCGTAGTACTGGTGACGACGGTACATCAACTTCCGATTGTCGAGGTGATCGTCGATCCTGGGGTACTGAAGAAGGTCAGTCAATATATTGCAATGATACGGGTGACGATAGTCCAAATAATAGTCGTCGCAATATAACCAAAAAAAGTAATCCAGATAACGAAATAGAGACGGAGTTTCACGTCGTTACAAGTAAAAAGAAGAAGACCAAAAAGCAGCAACGCCGAAGTTGTAGCGGTGGTAGAGCTCAAAATTCAGCTTCTGGCTTACAACGTTCTAGAGGTTTTTCTAACGAATATAGAACTCCTTTATCTCCTGAACTAAGGCGAATTTCAGCTAGCAGTATGCCGCCAAGGTAAAAATTAAAAACTTTAATTGAATATTTTTACAAGACTAATAAATTTATAATTACAGTGACAAGTCAGATAGTAGTGATTTAGATTCTGTACATTCACTTCCGGTAACTTCTAATTCATCAAAGAACGATAATTTATCAATAAGTGGTACACCACAAGCAAGCTATGCTGAAATAGCTCGAATGGCTAATATTAATGTAGTAACAAATTCTGCATCCAATACATCACAAGGCATTACAAACGTAATGAATACCTCAACATGGCCCAGCGTTTCTTCAAAAAATAGTCATGATACTAGTGAAAAAATTACTAATGATTACTATCCTAGTCTTGATGAACTTCAACATACTGATAGAAAAAATCGTCAACATAATTTAAGTCAAAGTACTGATAAGTCGCCATCTTCACCTTCTTCATCTTCGTCAATGAAGATTTCAAAAAGTCCTCATGATTCAAACTCAAAATTAGAATCTCAACAATTTACTGAAGAAGATTCTAATACTACATCAAAAAATGAAAGCAAAAGTTCTAGTCCAAATATAACTAATAATCCACTGCCACCAGATAGCTTAGAAAGTAATTCTGAAGAAATAACTAAATATTCTTCAAATACAAATTCAAAATCAAACGTCTCTCGATCGCGCATTCATGAAGAACAAACGCGAGAATTGAAGAAAGCTTTAAATTTTCAAGGCAATGAAACTCATAGTACTAAATCTACGATTACTATATTGAATCAGCAAGAAGATTCAGATTTAAATAAGAAAACTTCTAATACACTTAATGCCGCGGCAGGTCCGTCAGAGATTATTGAGTCATCTAAAACAAAAAATATATCTGGTAAATCTGTTCAACAACAACGAGTTTCAGAAAGAACAATGAAAGCTTCAAAAGAGCAACAAGTAGTCCATCCTAAAGAAACTTTAAAAGTAAGTTTCATAATTACTTCTGTAATTTTTAAATGATCCCATGAGTGTTTTAATTTTATAATTTTAAACTAAATTGCTTGTTTGATGATTTGAATAAAATAAGTCCGCTAATTAAGAGTTTAAATTTTCTCGACGTTTTTAACTTTAAATTTTTTTCCCAATTTATGATAAAAATTAAATGTCTATTTTTTTATTTGTTTAAATAACAGTAATAAACTATGAAAACTTTTTGAAAACTATGGTATCACAGCAGGTGTTAGATACAAAAGTTTCAAAATAACAGCTGTATTTCAATTTTAAAAGATTTGCGAAATTCTGAGCAAATTTTTGATTTGAATTTTTTTACACTTAAAGTAGATGCTAAAAAATAATTTTCCAAATTAGAAAAAAACTGATGAGATTTTCAGATGAAAATTTCCCAAAAAGCAGTTTTTTTTTTCTAAATGGCCTTCATATTTTTGTTTTCCTATAATCTTATTGGTTAACAGTTTTTAGGAGCTTTTTGAAAAATTTGCATTTAGAATTTTCATAAATTTTTCCTATTTCCTTATTTCCTTGAGATTTTTCCGAAAAACTGATGGCAAGATCGTCTTCATTGGGAAATTTTACATACCCTCTAATTTAGAAAACTTTTTTAGCATCTCTTTAGAGGGTAAACAAATTAAAATCATAAGTTTGCTCAAAATTTTGTAAATCTTTAAAAATTTGAAAATAGCTGTTATTTTGAAACCATTGAATCTAAAATCTTGAAAAGTAGTGTGTTATTGTATTTTTACATACTAAACTTAGTCAAAACAATTCTTTTAAAATTTCAGACTATCTCCTTTTGTTAAGAATTATTCAAATAAGTCTGTAAAATATTATTTAATTTTAAAAAATAAAAAAAAAACAAATTAACTTATGAAAAAATTTGTGAACTTTTTTAATTAAAATTATTTTTAATGGAATTACTTATTGTTATTTTTGCAGACTCAAAAGGAGAAACACAGCAAAGAAAGTGAAAATATGGAAAATAAGAAATCAAAACAAAGTAATCCTGTAGCAAAAGAACAACCAAATGAAAATATTGTAGCATCAAAAGTAAGACCAGCAGTAATATTACTTGATGAAAATACAGATCAAATCAGGAATTCTGATTCGCCAAGTGAATTTACTTTTGGATTTGAAATAAATGAACAATTATTACAGTCAGAAGAAGAGGTTGATGATGATGAAGAAGAAACAAATCCAGATTTATCAAGATTTTCAACATCACCTCCAACCTCTTACAGCAATAGTCATGGAACAACGTCTATAATATGTGATAAATTTACTCATCAAAATATACAAATGCATTCATCATCATTTATGTCAACTCATCATCATCATCATCATCCAATGCATCAAACGCCACAATTAATTGTTTCGGGTATGCCTTATGGAGCATATCAAGCGCAATATGTTCTACCTCATCAACAAGCATCACAAGTTATTGAGAAATGTGTTAATAGTAGTAGCAGTAGTAGTCAATCAAAAGATGATTTTTCTGCAAGATATGTTGCTCCTGACGATAATAATGTGCAGCATTATAATCATGATAAAATCGTTACTTTTGTTGGCTTAGGTTTGTAAAAAATTAATGATTCTTAAAAAAATGTTAAAAATTTGAATGAATTCATTTAAATAATTTAACTTTTTTCAGCTTGGGACGATGTCATGCGGGAAATGCCATCTGTTTCTTCACCTGGCCGAGTACAGTACTATAGTGGAGATTGTGAAAATTTAAAAAATATAGTTCAAAGTGATTCCAAAGTATGCAAATAAAACTTAAATTTTCTTGTGAAAATAATTTAGTGATGGTGCAAAGGAAAATCAAATTTAGTAGTTTAGAAGAAAGTAAAACTCAGTTAAACTGTGCTTAAAACTTTATTATATAAACAATAATGTAATACTTAGATGAATCAATTAGGTTTTATAAAAAAGAAAATAAATTGTACTCAGGAGTTAATAAAATAAGATTCATTTAAAGTAAGTATCTAAGATTTAAAAAACAAAGTGACACATAGTTAGAGTGCCTCTAAGGGATTAGTAAAAAAACGTGTACATATTACTAGAAAAAAAAATGTGCGTGAAATTGAAAGAAACTTAAAAAAGACTTCAAAATAAAATTATAAGTCATTTTATGAATAAAAATTTTTTGGATGTTAGACATCGCTAGAAGAAAGAACGAGTTTAAAATAAAAACTTTTTCAATGGTAGTTATTTAAGAAATGTAAATATACTTAAATAAATCAACTTTTCCCTCTGCGAGGGAAATAAAAAGCTAAGAATTTTTATTTAAAAAAGAAAGCATAAAAAGGCAAAAAAAAATTCTTGTATTTTATTTTCTTTTTTATTAAAAAGGATAAATAAGTTTCAATTAAAATTTTAGTGGTAAAATTTTGATCACAATTTTGATTATCAAAGAAATAAAAGTTAATTTTGAGTTAGGAAATCAACAGAAACTTTTATCAATGGGAACTTAAAAATTAAAAATGACAATAGTTGTTTCTTTTAACGATAAAACTGCTAGAAATTAATACTGAAAAATAAAATGTTCTTTTTTTTTTTTAAGTAAAAAATTTTAAAAAAAACATAAAGCAACAAAAAAATAGTGACAGTGCAAGTGTATATTTAAGCATAAAATAAATAAAAAGTTTATGCTTATAAAAAAATGGTTTAAACAATTTTTCAAAAAAACAAAAAAAAAAACAAAAAAAAACAAAAAAAAACAAACAAACTACTTATTTAATAATTAATTAAAAAAACGTAAAATTAAAAAAAAAAATTAAATATCGTTAATTTTAAGAAAAAAAAAAAATAAAAGAATGTTATAGAAGGTATAAGAAGGTATATATAATGGAAAATGTGCTTATATAGATAAAGAATTGTCTCTTTAAAAAAAATATCACCTCAAAAAATTAAAAAAAAATTGTTGCGCTGGTTCGTTTTTTTTTTTCTTTTTTTTTTTTAATGCATAAAAATTGTATTATTATTATGAAAATATTAAATATAAATAAAATATGTATAAATATGAAAATAAATATAAACTCGTGCATGCATTTATATATAAATTTTTTTAGGGAATAATAATCTGTTTTTGTATTAGTAAGCTCTATTTCTTAATAAACGTGATTATTTTTTTGTTCTAAAAACTTTTATTCGTTATAAGAGTGGCTTCCCATGCCAGTTAAACTTAAATTAAATTAAAAAAATTAACGGATTACATTGAAATAGTATAATTTTGCTCCCATGATCAAAATATAATTTTTGCTTCCTAGCGAGTTGAAAACATGTTTCGATCCGCGGCGGAATAAAAAAAAAAACGTTTTGTCCCCACTGAGAAAAAAAAATTGCATTTTATCCATGGGAACAAAAAAAGAATCCCCCAGATCGCAGTTTGGACCATTCTTTTTTTTTTACTCCTTTGGTTATAAATTTACTATTCTTTCCCAGCAAGAAAAAAACGCTTTTTTTAAACGAAATTATTCAAGTTTGTTAAGCTGATGGAAGAAAATTTTTTGTTAAGTGTAGAAAAATTCATTGATTAAACATTAGTATCACAGTTTATTTTTCGTGATGTTTTACAAAAAAAATTTTTAACATTTCATATAAAATGCTAAAATCTATTTGAATTTGAAAGTTAATAATTAATACTTTACAAAATAAATATTCATAACCAATAACTAATACAAATTTTTTATAATAAAAAAGGTTACTATTTATCAAGAAATAATTTTACTAATAAAAAACAGACCTAATATCAGACCTTTGTTATTTAAAAATAAAGACAAAGATACTAAACTCACAAAAAGTGGTCAAGATATTTGGATGACCAAATTGCTTCACACTTTTGAATATAGATTAGGGTAATTAATTTAAAAATTTGATAAATTAAGTTATGGATGAATAGGCCTCGAGGTTTAAGATAAGATTTTTTAGACTATCTAAAAATAATGCTTCAATCTTTTAAGCTTGTAATATCTACTTATCCCTTGAATTGTTTTTTACATTTTAAAAATTTTAAAATTGATCGTTTAAAATCTCCATTGTAATATTTTTATAGTAGTCTAAAAACAGGGTATCAGAAATTTTAAACTAAGAGGACTTATTCAGTTCAATAAAGCGTATTTGGATGTTCTTTTATATTTATTAAACTAAACTACTCTAAGCTATTCTGAAAGTATAAATCAATTAGATGTTTTAAATGTCTAGACTTCTCTGTGTCAGTTTTTCTTTGTCCTTTAAAAAGATAAAATTGAATATGTAAACATGCATGCATGTTTAATCATTATAAAATCAATTACGTATACATAAATGTTCAAAGTTTGCTGTTCGAAAATTTGTCATAAATTTTGTACATAATTATTATTTTTTATTAAAAAAACGTATGGTTGTAAATACTTATAAATATATACAATTTAAAATATATATTAATAAAATGTACATTATTTTAATTTTATTTTGTTTTAATGAAAAAAGAGGGAAATTTAAATTATTGGAGAAGAAAATACAGTTAAAAAAAAAATATATATATATATATTATATACATATATGTATATATATTACGGGTACTTTTTAAAAATTTTCCCATATCGTGTGCCATGTTATATAAGGTCTGTTCTTTTTGTCTCAGAATTAACTATTTTTTTCCTTTTATGGTAACCGTGGTAAAACTTTTAAGTATTTAATTCTATGGCAAAAAGAATAAACATAATTTTTCGATTCATTTTTTATTTTTTGAAAATGAATTAAAATGAAATATTTTTTATTTTTACATTAAAAAAAAAAAAAGAAATCATGTGTAATAAATAAATTTTGTAAATTAAATTGAAGGCTTTTTTGTTATAAAAAATCATTATTCGCTTTAACTCATAATATAGTTATTTATATTAGTTAATTAAATATACATATTTGCATGTGTAAATAAAAATTTATGATTTTTAAGAATAAGTAAAGAAAAACCTTTTATTCTTAAAATAGAAAATTCATGGAAAAGAAAATTTATATTCAATTGAATGGTTATATTTTGAAGTGTTATTTTAACAGAAAAAAGTATTTTTATTAAAAATATTGCTTTTTTGTACTTTTATAAATTATATGATTAGATAACAAGCAAAAAATATTGTAAATTGTTTTTAGGAGTTAATTTATTGTATAAATTAGATATAATTTTCTTCCAAATCTATAAAGAAATTTCAAATTATCTAGTTTCTGTAATATGAATAAGGCTCCCCATAAAATATTCAGAAAACTGAAAATTATTTCTGTACGAAAATTTAGTAATTTAATTTATACAAATTTTTTAGTAACTATTATAATAGACTAGAACAAAATGTATAATTTTAAAAACATCAAGAATTTATTTAAAAAGAAAAAAGTAAAAATTATTATTTTAAATTAATAAGGGGAGTTCAGTAACTATGAAAGCTTAAATCATTTGATACTTGGAAAATGCTATGGGTTTAAATTATTTTCCAGGTTTAAATTGATTTTAGTTTCCAAAGATTCTTGAAAATGTTTCTGTAAATAGAAAAAAAAAGAAGGTTTTTCTTAGTATATAAAAATTAATAAAAATTTTTTACATTCGTTGATTGATAAAAATAATTTCGAACAGCAATCTTCTGAAAAAAAGGTGATGGAAATAAACAAAGACAGTCCGATCACACTCAACTATAAAGTATTCGCTTTGTTAAAAATGTAGAAAAATATGTTTTATTGTATCGTCATTAAATAATTAAGCACTAATCAATATATTCTTGGTAATTATATATATATATTTTTTTTTTGACATTTCTATGAAAATTTTATTTCTAAAAATTATGTATAAATTATTATTTTTGAAAGGTTCTTTGTGCACATAATCTTTTTTTTTTTTGTTGACATATTTCCTTTATCATTACTTTTTTTTAAACTTCAATTGCTTATAAAAAAAAAAAAAAAAAAAAAGAAATGAAGCAAAGAACTTATTGTGAATATAAATAAAAAAAAGTTAATTTCAATAAAAATAAAAAAAATGTTTTTATTTTTAATTTTTTAATCAATAAAGATCTAGTTCAATACATGCAAAACATTAAGAAAATTTAACGATTTGTAAATAAAAATCATGTATATATCTCTCAAAATTTTTTGTCGACCATGTATAAGAAAAAGTTAGTAAAAAAGTAATCAAATCGTTAAATTTATCAACTATTACCATATAAAATATTAACCTTAAATTATTTTATTGAAATTTTTATCTTTATTTAAAAAATTTATAATTTTTTATATTAAAAAGATTTGTTAATTATAAATAGTTGTTGAGATACTTAAAAAAAAAAGAAAAATTTTCGATAAAAAAAATCAAATTTTTTTTTTATCAAAAAAAAAGTTATTTTTAAAAAATAGCATAAAAAAAAATGCTGTTAATTCATTCAAAAAAAAAAAAAAAAAAAACCAGTATATAATTTTAAGTCGATAAATCAGTTGTATAAAAAAATCAATTGAAATAAAATATCAATAAAAAAGTCATGTAAACAAAACATATTTTACTTTCATTTCAAAAAACTGCTTTACTTTTAACTAAAAAGCCTTTTTTTTTGCTGATTTATATCCTTTTAATTATTTTATTATTTGTTGATGAATATTTTTTAACTTCAAAAAATTGGCAATCATAAAGTATCTACCCCAAAAGTTTTTATTACTGCACTTATTCTCATTTTATTAATAAATTAATGCATATCATTCTTTTAAAATAAGACTTGAAACATACTTTATCTTCTATAAAATAGATAAATAAGCAATAATTTATAGAGACTAAAAAAATTAAAAAAAAATAAGTTAGCGATTCCAGAATATTTTACCATATTAAAATTTGCTACCAGGTTTTGAACACTCCAATACTTTGTAAATAATTTACGTATGACATGGAATTACAATAAAATACAGTACAATACCTAAATATTTAAAAATAAAAACCAGAGCGTATACTTTTTAATTTACCTGAACTCAAAAATTTTGAGTAGGTTAATTTCATTCTTTTTAATGATACTGAATTTATACAACGTTTACATGAGTCCTTTCATATTTTCAGATAATTTGTATAAGCTATAATTATTTGGCTATTGACATACGTTGACAATGTAAGTAAAAGTTACTAAATTCACCAAAAAAAAAGTAAAGATTTCTATAATTATACTGCAAACAATTAACTAATTAATAGCTCACACCTTGTATTAGTCATCGACACAAATTTAAAAATTTTTTTACAAGTTATACTTTTAAAACAGATTATATTTAATTTTTCAAAGATTCCCATATATTATTCCCATAAATTAAAATTCATATAATTATTATTTTTTATTATTAATAATTATTTATTTACATGACTGCAATGAGAAAAAATATTGCTAATGCAAATAAATGTGAATTAAAAAAAAAAATATATATATATTAAAAGGAATAATTATAATCAGTAACTTATTTGTTTTGTTCGCTATTGATATTAAGTTAAATAATAAATTGAGAAAAATTATTATAAAATTAATCAATGAAAGAATTTTTTGCAATATTGACGCCAATATGCTAGCAAATTTTTGATTAAAATAAAAATGTGATTCCAAAAAAATTAATTTCTAATTGTGAGTGTATTATGAAAATATTTTCAATGTCGTAAATAAAACAATAATGAAACAACTTAAAGATTTTTTAAGCTATTCAAATATAATTTTTAGTTATTGATCTAGTTTCAATTTTGGATTCATCGGTATACCTAGTAGGTAATAGCTATTACAGCCTACAATATTTATTAAAAATTTTTATTAATAAATTAACAAATCTGAGAAAGAAGTAGACCCAAGTAAAGTAAAGTAGGAGACCAAAGAAATTTATGCTTGGAATGTGGCCTAAATTTTTTTAGTAGGCCAAAACATACTTAGTTTATATTGTACATTTTCTGGCATCTGGAGTTTAGAGGGGTATTTCGGGCTATTGATGTTTCGCCGTTTATCTTTGCCTAAGATCATATTTGAAAACTCTGGTTTCTGGCGGGGTAACTTAAGCAAATTTAAGTCATGGATAAACAGTGAGACTTATCGGGGAAGTTACTTTTGTATTACGCGTATTTCAATCGTGGCTTCACTTTTGCCTTATTTATTATTTTATGAAAAATTTTCAAGTAAAACCAAAAACATATCCTTAATCGTCAATATCTCCTTTATACTCCAGTCAAATCACGGTTTTGGTGGTATTGTTTGTGGCCGCTACCAGATTTGGTCTACTATAGGTTTTTTGGGTCGCTGAACACGAAAATCGGGGTTATTTCTATGAGAAATTGGGGCTTGACCCTTAAATTAGCCAAATCTACCCCTAAAAAGGGGTGTTTTTGCAAATTTTGCCCTAGCCCTCCAAAATTTGGTCTAATAAGGGTTTTTGGGGTCGCTGATCACGAATATTGAAGTTATAACTACGAAAAATTACCCCTTCACCCTTAAAGTGGCCAAAACTACCCCTAAAAGGGGTGTTTTCGCTACTTTCACTCTAGCCCTCCAAGATTAAAATTTTTTTAATCATACATTTATTTATAATCATTTTTTAATAAAAAAGTCAATGCTTTTCAGTATTTGGTAAAAGAATATAAAAAAAAACTTAAAACCGGTTTGTGTAAACACAACCAAAATGCATCGCAACATTTGAACACAATTTTTTATTTTTATAATTTGTAATTATCACCTTTACTAGATGTTAAGATTCTAAACCCAAACTATTATGATTCCCTAAACGCGTATTATTGGTAAAAAAACTACCACCGTAAAATGAGAAAATCGGCGCTGATCTACAAAACGGAATTTTTTCTCTTTAAACGATTGCAAATGACTTGAAACGTAAAGAAAATTAAAAAAAAATTTTTTTCTTGCTTACTTAGGATATGCGAATATCGGTATGATGAGATTTGAGAAAATTTTGGAAAAAGAAAAGAAAAAATGTTGTTTGCAAAAAAAAAATTCCGCTATTCACTAGCCGAATTCCGCTGGCCGTAAGCGGAATTTTTTTTAGTGTACCTAATTTCTTTCTATAGGAGTACTAGTACCACGCTTATAGTAATTTTTTTGAATCTGTTAGTTAATTTTTTCAAAATTTTTTTTTCAAAATTAAAAAAAAAACAATAAAAAAAACTGCAATTTTTTTGTTTTTTTTAATGTAATACCTAATTTTTTCCTATGAAAGTACCAATATCCGAAAATATGGTCATTATTCGATATCTCCAATCTGACACTTAATTTTTTGAACTTTTTTTTCTCAAAACTTTTTGCATAAAAAAATAAAAAATGCTGTGGGAGTAGTACTAGTTTTAGAAATATTTTTTATAGTAAATGTTTTGGATTTGAAACTTAATTTATTGAAATTTTTTTTCTTCAAAATGTTTTACATAAAATAATAAAATTAATAGCAATATTTTTTTTCTTTTGGGACGTAGTACTTAATTTTTTTCTATGAAAGTACTAATATCTAGAATTATCGTTTTTACTAGGTAAAATAGACCATTAAGAATATTTTGTTATTGTTAATGAGAAACCATAGTGCCAATTACTTAGCAGCGTTTTTCCATATTCTTAACATGTTCTCGAAGCCAAAAAACAAAAAATCAATTTAGAACAAAATCCAAATGAATCTACCACCTTAAAACTATAAAAAAATCCTTTTAAAACTTAGCACCTTGGACTCCGAAAAGGAGAAAGATGGTTTGCCCGCATGCATAAATTTGTAGTATTTATTTATTTGAGCATTTTGACCAGAAATCATACTTTATATGGACTAAAAATGAAACAAAAATATGTAAATATTTTGTGATGTTAAAATTTTGACGAAGCCGCGCCTTCCATAATTATATGTTCTGTTAGTTAAAATCCTGTAGAATACGAAAAAAAAAACGTGAATAGAAATCTGTGATGGATGATAAACAGATTTTTCCTCTTTTATGTTAAAAACCGCGTTTTTCTGAGTTGCCAAAAAATTTAATATTTCTTCTTTTGTAAATAAAATTTAAAAAAATAGATGTAAAATTACGATTACCAAGAAAAAACCACTCCTGAAACATAAAACATTTAAGGTAGATCACCAGTAATTTTGACGACAATAGAAATCGATGAAATTTTTATAGGAGCTTTCTTTATATTATAATAATACACATAAAAATTAAATTTCAGAAAAATTGTCGTTTTCGTTTAGGAGATACAAAGCTCGAAACTTGAATCCTTATACACCTGTATCCACCACGTCTTCGTCGTTGGTCCTGGGTAAAGCTAAGAACGGATTTTTATGACTAAAAAAGTTATTTAACTTTCAAGATGGCGGAAAATTTTCCTTTTAAAATTCGAATTTTTCAACCTCAAAAACCCATCAGTAATGTACAATTTTCAGTTTCATATTTTTTTATGTCCGCCATTTTGAAAAATCGGAAAACATTTTAGGGTGAAAAATTGAAAAACTCCCTTCTAAAATTCGTATTTCTCGACCTAAAAAACCCCGCGGTAACGTAAAATGTTCATTTTAATTTTTTTCATGTCCGCCATCTTGAAAAATCGGAAATCATTTTAGGGTGAAAAATTGAAAAACTCCCTTCTAAAATTCGTATTTCTCAACCTAAAAAACCCCGTGGTAACGTAAAATGTTCATTTTAATATTTTTTATGTCAACCACCTTGAAAAATCGGAAAATATTTTTGGGTGAAAAGTTGAAAATTTTCTCTTTAAAATTCATTTTCCTTGACCTCAAAAACCTTCCGGTAACGTAGAAAGTTCATTTTCTAATGTATTACAACTCGACCACCAATTCACCCGACAACTCGTCCAACAAGTCTCTCGACTATTTACCCACCCTCTCTCTAATTCTCCCATGATACTATGCGGCTTCCGTAGTTTTATATAGTAATTTACAGTTTAAACAGCTAATTGACAGCTGTCAATTGACAATCTTGAAAAAATAATAAAAAGACATGGTATATAATAAAAAAAGAAAAAAAAAAAGAAAATCTTTATTATAACGGTTTTGATTTAATTAATTAAAAATATCAGAACAGGTGGAGTGGAGCCCCTCCTCACAACCATGCTAGTATAGCTATTTTTTAAACAAGGGTCAAAATATTGGTTTTGACTTTGCTTGCAGTTTTAAGGGATTATTTTAGATTAGTGAAGGGTTAAATAATCAATATTGATAAAATAATAATTCAATAGTATAAAAAGTTTATTTTTTGAAAAATAAAAATAGTTTTAAATTTGACCATGTTCAAATCATACTTGCAAGTATAAATGAAATAAAGTTTAATTAAATAACTCTTATGTAAAAGTTTATCTATAGACCACTATCTAGACAAAAAAGAAATAAATTCTAAATTTAACACATATTGAAACAAGCATTATGACAGTGCTTATTCCAGAAAGTATGGAAGTTTTGAAATCTATAATTTGTTCCATTTTTCAAATATGATTTTTCATAATAAGCAAAAACAATGATCGTTTGAGGGTAAAAAATTGTTCATTGTTTAAGCTTACACAAGCTTACATTGAAAATTCATTTATTTTCTGACAACTTCATGGAAGTGAAAACCTATCTTTTTATCCTTTTATACAAATAACTTATAACCGGTTTGTGTACACACAACCAAAATGCATGGAACATGTTTACTTACATCTGTAATCTTACAGCATAGACACACAAAAAACAATACAATTTCCTATTTTTATAATTTGTAATTATCACCTTTACTAAATGTTAAGATTCTAAACCCAAACTATTATGATTTCCTAAACGTGTATTATTCTAGGTCGCTAAAACAAAAATATTCTAAGTCCCTAAACCCGAATTATTCTAAGTCCCAAAATTGAAATTATTCCAAGTCCCATTTGACCCCCCCCCCCTTAAATGGGACATATTTGACCCCCCCCTTAATTTTCCAGTTCCGAAGTACCCCCTCCCTATAAACATGTTCCATGTTAATAGATATTCAGCATGCTTCCTGGGGCATCCAGGAGATAAAATCACGACCCAGACTCAATTGAGTAATTAAGATACCATAATTATTTACTAGTGTAAATGTGCATTTCTACGAGAAAATACGTTTTATGAGCACCAAAAATGAAAAAAAAAATCGACGAGGCCGCGACTACCACCATGATTTTCCAGTAGTTTGGACCCTATAGAATGCAAAAAAAAAATCGTGAACACGAAATCGTCGATGGATGCCAAAAAGATTTTGACACGTTTATGTCAAAAACCGTGTTTTTCGTATCTAAGCTACCCCAAATTTTCAAAATTACTTTTTAGGTAAATAAAATTTTAAAAAATAGATGAAAAAATATGAAAAAGCACTCTAGAAGTAAAAAAAAATTTTCTTTTTACGATGAAATTTAGTCAAGTTATCGTCAATTTAAGATTTTACTAAAATTCGTTTTAAAAAATATGTTGATAAAAGTCTGTTTCTGAACTTAAAATATGCATTATATGCTTGATTATTATGGTAAAATACTAATTTTTTTTTTTAAATCGTTTACTTTTTCCCTGAGTATTCATTTCTTCAAGAAAGAAATCATTTTTTTTTACAAAATTTTAATTTTATTTACCAAAAAAGTTATTTTGAAAATTCGGGATAGCTGAGATACGAAAAACACGGTTTTTGACATAAAAGTGTCAAAATCTTTTTGGCATCCATCGCTGATTTCGTTTTCACGATTTTTTTTGCATTTTTTAGGGTTTAAACTACCAGAAAATCATGATGGCAGTCGCGGCATCGTGATTTTTTTTTTTTTTTTTTTTTTTTTTTTTTTTTTTTTTTTTCATTTTTGGTGCTCATAAAACGCACTTTTCCGTAGAAATGCACAAATATAACGCCAGCAGGTCCCAACTAAAAACTTTTTGATAGTATCAGTTAATCGCTCAAACGGTCACTTGTTCTCACTATGAACGTATCCTTAAAAATGATTTTAATAAAAATTTTAAAATAAAATTTAAATACTTGTTTATTAAATAGAAATTTTCAACATATTCAGGTATTATGTAAAAAATAATAAATATACTTTCAATATTTTTTGGTCAAGATGCTTTCACAATAATATTTATTTATAATTATTAATACAGATTTTTCGTTGAATAAATTTCAAGATACACCATTAGGTATCCCTTTTTATATAAAATAAAATATAAAATGAAAAGTACAAGTACACAATATATCCTCAACAAGATTTCCAAACAGTATAACACCTTATTTTATTCTTCCAAAACATCGACCATCATTTTCTAATATTGCTGGACTCATTTTTATAAAAATATTCTTTAGTTAAATTTTTAAAATCATTAAAAAGAAAAATATATGAGTGTTTGGTAAAAAATTAACATAATATGTATATAACGTGCATATGCGCCAATAGCAGGTTTGGTTATAGTCTTATAAATATAAAAAAGTCAATTAAATTTGCATTGCAAAATTTTAAAATAAACTTTACAACGTTTAGCTAAAGATTTTTGGATGGGGCATTATGTTTCTAGGCCCAGGAGGCCTATTAGAATGAATGGAAAGTTTTTAATTTCGTTTAATTTGGTGCTCGATTTGGTGCTCCAACTGTACTAGACTCCCTATTGAATTAATATAAAATACTCTCCAAAACATTTAGTAAATGATTTATCAATTTGAAGAAAAAAAATTAGCATTATCTTCTTTTGGGTATATCAGTTGATAATGGTTCATTCATTATTGTAGTTTTCTCAAGAGAATTTTCTGTATCAGGCAATGCAGCTTCCGTTGTACCCATTGTTGAAGAAGGAAGAATAGTAGTTATTTTTTCGAGAGGATTTTCCTCGGAATTTTCTGCATCAGTCAATACAGCTTCTGTTGTATTTATTTTTGAAAAAGGAAGAATCATTGTTGTTATTTCAAGAAAACTTTCTGTATCAGACAATGAAGCTTCCGTTGTATTTACACTATTGAACCCTTGAATTATTTTTACTAAATTTTCACTCACTTGCCTTATTATTTCCTAAAAAAAAATATTTTTTTTATTTATATAAACGAATGTCAATTTATTTCACTTAAGTCATAAGAGAAATTTTTTTTTCAACCCTATTTGTAAAACACGAGAAAAAAATTGATTTCTCAAAGAATAAAAATTTTTTCAAACAAACATCAGAATTAAAAAAAAAAATGAAGGCTTTTTGTTATGATTATTATGAATATTGCAAAGATATCAAAATAAGGGATTTTTATAATTTAAAGTTGTGTCACTCTTTTATTCAAATAGTTTTTCGAAATTTATTATAAGCACACTGTAAAAAGTAACTTTCTTAGATTTACAAAAAAAATAAAATTTTTTCGAAAAATTCGTAAATTTTCAAAAAATTTTGTAAATATTCGATAAAACTCGTAAATTTACTAAATTTAGTAGATTTTCAAAAAATTCGAGAATTCTCGATTTTTTTTTGTGAATTTACGAAAAATGTTGTAAATTCACAACTATTTTTCGTAAAATTACAACTATTTTTTGAAAATTTTCGAAATAAAATTGTAAATTATCAATTTTTTTTGCGAATTCACAAAAAAAAATCGAGAATACTCGAATTTTTTGTTAATACACTAAATTTAGTAATTATACGATTTTTTTCGAATATTTACAAATTTTTTCGAAAATTTACTAATTTTTCTAAAATGTTCTAATTTTTTTGTTAATATAAGAAAGTTACTTTTTATAGTGCAACAAAAATGTTCATAGTTGAATAAATCTCATTATGCTAGTGAATACTGGAAAAATTCATTCAAAATGGGGTGAACTTATTTTGCTAATTTAAGGGTATTTTTTGAGATCTCCTCGAGTGAAACTATGAAACTCGCAATATGAATAAATGATACTAAAACCTGCACTAGATCTTTCAAAAGAGCTTTTCTCTTCAGAATTGAGATAAAAAATCGAAAAATTGTTATTCCATTGGTGTAATTTAGGTAAAGAATAAAATTCTTTAAAATTTTGAAAGAATGCACTGGCAAAAGATAAGATCTCTATAAATCATAATAATAAATGAAAATTGAATATTTAAATCACTGCCAAAAGTGCAGTTTGTACTATTACTATCAAAATGTATTAATATCAAAATTTACTATAAATAAACAAATTCTCAAAATACCTGGGACTTGATTGATGACTTCTAATCAATCAATTTTTTCCTACTGCATATAAAATAAAAAAGTAAATAAACAAATAAACAAACCTTTTTTTCTTCAGCATTCATTACTTCATTTTTATTTTCAATACCCAGATTCGCATTACTATTTAAGTTTCTAGCTAATATTATTGAAACTGATGCAAATATAACAATAATTTTTAAATACTTCATGATTAAAAATTTTCTTATTACTCGCTTTAAGTATAAAAAGTTTGAATTAACTTTTTTAGCAATGCTTTAACAATATTACTTTAAATTTATTGTTAAAAAAAAAAATGAATTAGTATAGTACAGTTATATAGGGTGACTGTACTAATTAATGTCCAATCCCATGTTCTTCTTATAGAGATTTTCTGTAACTGGCCTTTTAACCCCTGCGTCGATGCGGAGTAAATTTTTTCAAGTGTAAAATTTCATCTTTTTCGCAGCCGTATAACAGGCATTTACATGCAGTTCGTTATGGAAGGCGAGTGGTTATTAATAGGGAAAACTTTGGTCATTAATTGTAACAGTGACCCAACTTTAGTTTTATAGTTTTTAAAAATTGTAAATAATAAACATTAATTGTGATTATAAATGTTTACAAATGATTTTTTTTTTTTTTAGTCACATTTTTTATTAATCATTGCTATAAAATTATATATCGCAAAAAAATAATAAAGGCATAATTTATTAGTATAATATAATACTCTTTCCTGTTAACAAATGATGTTTTTATTAATAATTGGTAATTGGCTTGTTATTTCTGAAGCTATAATGATTGGTATTTCAAGAGGAACTGAAAAAAAAAATGGTTTGTCGCAAGCGGAAATATTTCGCTTGTGATTAACTGAATCCGGCTTGCGGCCTGCAACAGTTTGGGCAAAATAAAATATCCACTAGCGAAATAGCGCTAGTGGCAAATAGAAAATACGGTTTTCAGTGTACTTTTATTTTATTAATATTTCAATTTATTACATGGGAGTTCCGTTTTAGGAAAATGGGAAATTTAGTATCACTTATTTCTTTGATCTAATACCTAAATTAGATGCAATTTTCGTAAAAGTATTTCAACAGAAAATTAAATTTTTTTTTTCTTTAATTTTTTATTAGAGTTGATTGATGGCAGACCAAAATACAATGACAAATAAACTTTATAACTATGTGGGTTTTTAAGATAGAGGAAAAAGCGATGGAAAAGAATTTCCTTATTAAAAACTTGTTTTTCTCACAGCCAAAATAACTTTATCAAACTTTTTTCATTACGTATAATTGTTTCTAATTTCCGAATGTGAGGGGGTAAATTTCTCCTATTATATGCCTATGCCCCCAAAAATACCAAACTCTTCTCCTTCAGAAATTAATTTCACGTCAAAATTAAAGTCTTTTTGTAGTTTTCCAAAATGCTTGGCAAAGAAAAACTCTATCTAAAGATTATTTCCCTTTGTTAATCACATCCTGATCATATCCGTCATCTTGTATTATTAAAAAACTGTTTCCGAGATCGAAAAATA
The DNA here is from genome assembly GCA_022575985.1 of Anagrus nilaparvatae. NCBI lineage: Eukaryota > Metazoa > Arthropoda > Insecta > Hymenoptera > Mymaridae > Anagrus > Anagrus nilaparvatae. The sequence continues at coordinate 311,942 of JAKSXM010000076.1, read as the reverse complement.
ACAATTTTTAATTATGGTTGGTTTGGCCGAATCTTCTTTAATTACCTACTTTTATTCAGCTCATTTATAAAGAAATTCCATTTTTCCTAATAATTATGGTTCTTCGTTTTACGAAAATTAAAAAAATTTTCGAATGTAAGAAAATATACCTAAATTTAGTTATTCTAGCCTCAAATCTTTCCTGTTATGAAGAAATCATTTGAGTTTGAAAAATTAAAAATTTTATTTAAATTTTATCTGCACCTCGAAGTATCCTCTTTATAAAAAACGCCCGTTATAATGAAAGTTCATTTTCTTTAATTGCTATTTTGGTCTATCATTTTAGAAAATTAACAATTAATTTGTTTGTTTCTCTTACCACACTTATATAGAAAGTTTATTTTCGTTGTTTTCAGATCAAACATCTTAAAATCGAAAAATCATTTGAGAGGGAAAATTAATATATTCCCCTTATGAACTGAATTATATCATTTATTTATATGAAAATTCTATTATCTAGGAATATCGTTTTCACTTGATATTTCCAATTTGACAATTAATTTTTTGAAAACTTTTTTTCTCAAAACTTTTGCTACCAAAAAATACACAAAACGCCAAATTTTTGTTTATTTTCGGACGTAATATCTAATTTTTTTCTCCGAAAGTATTAATTTTAGAAACATCGATTTTACTCGATTTCTTTGATTTCATACATAATTTTTTGAAAATTTTTGCCACCAAAAAATACAAAAAACAAAAAAATTTTTATTTTTTATGGACGTAGTACCTAATTTTTTTATATGGAAGTACTAATTTTGTAAATTCAATGTTTCTCAATAATGCGTATTTTTTGTATTTACATTTTTTCCGCCAAAATATTATAATACGTAATCCCTAATTTTTTAAATGGAAGTATAAGTTTTGGAAATATCGTTTTATCATAATATATTTTCATCAATATATTTTCAATAATTTATTCCTCAATTTAAAAATAGTAAAAATTGTTTCATTTTTGTTATAGCCGGTATAATTATGTCTTGGAGATATAACTATGCCAGCTACACCAAAATCTTTCTAACAGACATAATTATCATAAAAGAAGGTTATGTACTAGTTTAGAAAAATCTTCTTTTTTTTATGTAAAAAACCTAATTGGTTCCTCATAGAGGAAACTTTGTGATAGATGAAATTTTGATTTTTGATTTTTTGTCATATAAGCACGTTTTGGGACCTCAGGAAGCTAAAAAACCGGTTTTTAAAAAAAGTCTGTATGCATGTGCGCGCGCGCGCGCGCGCGCGTGTGTGTGTGTGTGTGTGTGTGTGTGAGAGAGTGTATGTGTGAGTGTATGTATGTAACCGGTGAAATTTCACAACCATTATGGAATTAAGGCCTAATTTTTTTTTCAAAAATTTTTTCATCAAAAAATCTCAAACTACTTTTTTTTTTTTTTAATTTGGATGTAATACCTCATTTATTTCCATGAAAGTACTTATATTTGAAAGTACGATTTTTACTCGATATCTCGAATCTGATAACTAATTTTTTGAAAATTTTTTTCTCAAAAGTTTTTTCACCAAAAAATACAAAAAAAACTTAATTTTTTTTTATTTTTGGATGTAGTACCTAATTGATTTTTATGAGAGTACTAGTTTTAGAAATATCGTTTATAATAATTTTTTGGACCTGATACTTAATTTTTTCAAAATTTTTTTCTCAAAATTAAAAAAACAAAAAAATTAAAAAATCTGTAATATTTTTTTTTTTTTTTAGTGCAATACTTCCTTTAATTCCATGAAAGTACTATAATATTTGAAAATTTTGCAATCGGTGGTATTTAACAACCATTATGGAATTAAGATCTAATTTTTTTTTCAAAAATTTTTTCATCAAGAGATTTCAAAATACTTTTTTTTTTTTTTTAATTTAGGTGTAATACCTCATTTATTTCCATAAAAGTACTTATATTTGAAAGTATGGTTTTTACTCGATATCTCAAATCTGATAATTAATGTTTTGAACATTTTTTTCCCAAAATTTTTTTCACAAAAAAATACAAAGAATACCAAATTTTTTTTTTGTTCGGACGTAGTACCTAATTAATTTCTATGAGAGTAATAGTTTTAGAAAGCTTATTCATAGTAATTTTTTGGATCTGATACCAAATTTTTTCAAAATTTTTTTCTCAATATTAATAAAACAAAAAAATTAAAAAATCTGTAATATTGTTTTTTTTTTAAAGTGTAATACCTCATTTAATTCCATGAAAGTACTAATATCTCAAAATCTTGTAACCGATGATATTTCACAACTATTATGGAATTGAGATCTAATTTTTTTTTCAAAAATTTTTTCAGCAAGAGATTTCAAAATACTTTTTTTTTTTTTAATTTAGATGTAATACTTCATTTATTTCCATGAAAGTACTTATATTTGAAAGTATTGTTCTTACTCAATATTTCAAATTTGATAATTTACTAGTTTTATAATGTTAGTTTATAATAATCCTCTTTTCGATTTTCCCGGAGCAACTTGCCCGTTGCTATGTTTTTTTATGTATACAGCCTAATGAAATTATAAACAATACACACCAAACCTAAAAGAGTTTTTTGTTACGCAGAAAATATTAAATGTTTATTTAATTCTTTAGAGAGGAATTATTTTGAGGTTAATTATTTAAAAAAAATTTATTTTTGTTTTTATTCTGTCCAAAAAGAATTAAAACAAAAATAAATTTTTTTAAAATATTTAACCCCAAAATAATTCCTCTCTAAAGAATTAAATAAGCATTCAATCTTTTCTGCGTAACAAAAAACTCTTTTAGGTTTGGTGTGTAACAAAAAACTTAAAAATGTTAAATGGTTATGTTTGCACGATAATAAATTTTTAATGTTTATAAAATAAAATTTTTATAATCAAACGAAATCAAAGGAACAGAATGTTTATGAAATAATTAAATAAAAAAAATTTATTTGCATAACATATATTGATATTTTTGATAAATAAATTACAAAAAATTTTGGTTATATTTTAACATCGGATAAGTTGATCAAGGCAAGTCGAAAAGAGGCAGGATTTCCAAGACTTTAAGAAAGAGGTTTAAAGCAAAACTTTTATTATTCTCTATTTCTTGTATTTTAAACTTGACTTTATCCTGTTTTTCTGTGTTAGAAATGTTCATATTTTTTATGAAATTATGATAATAGGCATCAGCAAACCTTGGTCGAAATTTTTGGCTTTCTTTTTCTTTTTTCTTCGGGGTACGTAACGAGAGTCGGGAGTCCTGACTTTGACTCCCATTTTGGGAGTCAAAATTTTTTTTTCGGCCAGAATCGACTCGAATTGGGTTTAAAAAAACTTAAAAAGGGTTTAGAAAGGTTCTAATCATCACGACTCCCAACGACTCTGAACGACTCCCGAATATTAGTTTAAAAAATTTTTTTGTTGAAATCACTCTTATTTGACTAATTCTTATGTTTAATTCTTATATTTTACAAAATATTACAGATAAGATTTTTGAAAATTTAGATTTTTTGGAAACATTTGAATGCATAAATTGCAATAAAATAACTAATGAAGGCATTGAGAAATTATTAAAAAAATGTTGTTTACTAAAATATATAAAAATTATAGATTGTAATAAAATAACAAAAAAAATATTTAATATTTTAACAGAGACAATTTTGAATAGGGGTAAAAAAAATATTTTATATGCACAAATACTAAACAATAAAATTTCAAGTTTGGATTCAAAAAAAATTAATAATTGAATAATAACTTTTACAACAATGCTTTAAATAAATATATGTTTGATTATTGTTTTCATTACTATATTTTTTTTAATAAGATATAATTTTTTATTTAATTTTATAATTAAAATAATTATTTATAATAATAAAATTTATTCACTATATAAAATGACTTATTAAAATATAATTAATTATTAAGATACTTATGTATAATTTTTATATTGGCAATATATTTTTTATAACTGATACTTAGTTTATTGAAAATTTTTTTCGAAAAATTTGTTAAATAAAAAACATTAAATCACAGCAACATTTTTTTTCTTTTAAAATACGGTATTTAACTTTTTTTTATGAAATACTGATATCTCAAATTATAATTTTTATTAGATAAAATAGACCATTATAAATATTTTGCTATTGTTAATGAGGAACCATAGTGCCAATCACTTGGCAGCGTTTTTTTTCCATGAGATGTTAAACTGATAGTATCAAGGAAAAGATCATTTTAAGTTTTTCTTATGACATCATACTTTGTTAGGTAAAATAGACCATTAGGAATATTTTGTTATTCTAATGAAGAACTATAGTGCCAATTAGTTGGCAGCGTTTTTTATATCTAGTCAGTTTTACAAATTGTTTACTAAAAAAGCTTAGCGGACCTGAAAACTTCTCAAAAAAGTTCAAATGGGCCCAATTTGGGCACTTTTGCACCTAGAGGGCTAAAAATTTGGGAGGGATACAGTTTCATGAACATATAAATATCTGCTAAATTTAGGGTCAATTGGTGACGGTAATTATGAAAAAGATGTACCTTCCAGTTGGATATATCCATATGTAATCAAAAAATAATTTGGAAATATTGAGTATCAGGAGTGCCCCATTATTTAACTTTATAGGAAATTTATAAGTAATATGCAACAGTTTAAGGTAAAGAGGAAAAAATTTGTGTTGTTTGGCATCAGAATTTTTCAAAGAATTTTTGGATACTGGTGTTTAAAAACGAATAAAAAAATTCCATATGTTGTTTATATTTGTAAATATTGCAAATTATTTGAAAAAAGGTGTTTTTATTTCTTGGAATCAAGAAACTCGCATTCAGCTACCAAAAAAAACAATGAGAATTTTTCAAATGATAAAAAACTTGGATAATTCGAAAACTTCTAAAATTCGAAAAAAGAGCCTGATCCTATGAATTTCAAATTATACAAGTTAAAAAAATTTTTTTTCCTTTCTTGAATTTACGTGACTTTTTAAAATATAATTTTGTAAAATCTTTGTAATTGAAAATATTATTATCAATGTTAGAATAATTTAAATAAATAAATTGAAAAAATTAAATGATAAATATTTTTCTGGTATGCCATTTTTCCTGCTTCTATTGTATTTTTTAATTTTTGTTGTTAATTCTTTTAAAATTAAAATTTATTACAAAAAACTAAAATTGAATAATATTTTAAAAACCAGCAATTTTTTGTAAAAATCACGTACACTAGATAAAAACTAGCTAGTTTTTGTGAAAATCACGTGCACTAGATAAAATTTTGGTATAAAAGTTAACGCTTTTCAACAAAAATTATCATTTCTGCAGAAAAAGTTATTCTTGTAAACACTTGAGTTCTTAAAAAAAATTGGTAAGTACAACTTACAATTTTATAATCCAAGTAAATTTATAAAAAATTATAAACTTTTCTTTTAAAGAAGGGTAAATTTTGCTCTTTTTTAGATTCAATTATTAATTTTACTTTAATTATTAACTGTTTCAGAAAATGTATTTGAAATCTACAATTATATTCGCTATCTTCATGATAATTGTTTTGGAGGCAGCTGCAAAACCTGGACATTCTCATGAACATTCTCATGAAAGACACTATCGTAGACACCATCGTAGCCGTTGTGTAAGTATTTAGTATACTGTTAATTATTTAATTATTGATCGAAGCTTTACCTATTTATAGAAAAATTTTAGTTTTTGGGGTATTAAAATCTGTGGAAGCTTTTTGAGCAAAGTATCAATCAGATTATTTTTATGTTTGAAACCGGGTTCTTTATTAATTTTGTTTTTGACTTAGAAAGTAACTTTATTTTTGTACATTCTCTTTAACAGCTTTGTATTTTCTTGGCATGTCTCTAAATGGCTTTAACAAAATATAGTCTTTAGTTTGCAATAAAATTGCAAAAATTGATTGAAGTAAGGAGCCTTAAATAAAATTAAACTAAAAAAAAAAATTGCATTTTTTACAGTATCCTGAACGTAAGGAAATAGAAATTTTAAGAATTCATGTAGTGAAATTAGAACAAGAATTAAATTACGCAAGACAACATAATCAAATGCTGCTAAACACATGTACATGTTCAGATGTTACTATTCATACGCACAAAGAAATGACCAAAGTTGTTGAACAATTACCAATCGGTCTTCCCAGTGTATCAGTACATTAAAAGGTTTTTTTCAAGGTTTAATTATTTTGTGAAATTCATATTGCTAAAAATATTTTTTTTTTAATTCAATTTGGATTTTTGTTCAAGTAAAAATTATGTATTTTAAATTGAAATAAAATTTGCAAAATTATAAAAAATAATTTGTTGTGCATTTAAAAAAAATTTCCTTCGTATAAATAAAAATTCTTCCTAAATTCTAATTGTTAGTTATAATTGTATAACAGGTTACTTGGCAGCGTTTTTTTTACTGTACATGTAGTCAATTAAAAATCCTCATTTTTTATCTAGTTCGTCAAGTAATTATAAACGTCACGTTTTTAGGTAAATTAAATAAATAGAATTTACTTTTTTATATTTAAAATTTATTCTCCATATTAATGTCCACACAATTGATTTTTTATAGCAATAATATCAATAAATTTTAATACATATTTATAACATAAAATTACAATAAATTATATGATGATTAAAATAAAATTACAAGGAGAAGCTTTGACATTTGAATCATCAAATTTACAGTTTGAGGCAAAATAAAATTTTTTTGAAACAATAATAGATTTTAATTAAGGAAAAATTTGTTCTTCATATTTGAATTAAATTATTTTCAATTCTATAATGCTGCTGAATCAATTTTTACAATATCCTTGTGGAACAAATTATTAATTTGGATAGGTTGGCGCTATAAGTTTGTTGCTCCAAAATCTCAAAAGACCTGTTTGCTAGAATCAGGGTGCCGGAAAAGTTTTCCAAACGGGCACAGACTATTTGCATACTATATTCGAAATTAATAACATTCAGATAATTTCAATGTCGTAGCTGTTACTTGTTAATTTTTACACAAACTGAATATCAAATTTTTCTTTTAATTTTTTCCTTTTTACGTCGCTGATGACCATATTTACACAATTACCCATATGCATATATATAATAATTAAGTAACAATGAATATATTTTTTATTTTTATATATAAGAAATTTTTAGTTTGATCAACAAAACTAACTACTGGATGATTTCATTGATAGGACTAAACTATAACTTCGTTTATATTCTATGCATAAAAGTAAATAAAAAATTACGCTGAAGTCAAGTAGGATTCTAAAAAAAATCAAAAAGAAAATCAGCTGTCCTAATACTTCAATCAAATTACGGGTGGGGGGGGGGGGGTGGTTATTTTTTTGAAATCAGATAGATAAAAAGTCTACTAAAGATTTTATGGGTTGCTGAGTACGAAAGTCATAGTTTTGCTCGTGGGATTTTGAGGGAACATCTTTAAATTAGTAAAACACACCTCTTTTTAGGGATGTACGGAAACCTAAAATTCTTAATTAGCAACCCCAAAAACATGTTGTGCAATACCAAAACATGCCGAAAATGGGGTGTACTTAAATAATTTAAGGGTTTTTCTCCAATTTACTACGAGTAAAACAATTATATTTCTAATCAGCGACCTAAAAAACCTATAAAAGAATATTTTTTCTTTTATGTTTTCTGTTTTCAAGAAACTACCTTCCTCTCAGTAATTTAACTGGACACATTTGCATATCTTGTATTGAAAATTTTAAGTATATCATTAAAAGTTTAAATCTCTTTGTAAGGTGGATTTTTATGTGCTTTCATCACTCTAAAACATATTTTTAATACTTGCAAAAATGAAATACAACTTTTAATATTGACAAAAACCAAGCAAAATTTTGTATTTTTACTCATGAAATTTGTAAAAAAACAACAAAATTAACAAAAAATATCCAATTTTAGATTAGACTCAATTTATCGCCCCTACCATCCCTCCTCTGGATCCTCCTTGACAAAAAAAATATTTCAATAAAATTGCTAAATTTCACAATATAAAAAACGATCAAAGAAATCAATACGTCAAATTTTGCTGATCTAACTAATAATTATCATTAAAACACAAATTTTTAAAGCACTGTACTGTAGATAAATAAATTTTTTTGTACCTATTATAGAAAATATAAAATAATTATTTATATATTATTATTTATTATATTATATTATAATTTTTTGTACTGAAATTATTCACATAAAAGATTATTTAAAATTTGTGCACAAGTATTTGTTATTAAAATAGTGAATTTTTTTATAATTTTAGCAAAAGCTTAAAATTATAAAACTTTTGTTATTATTTTTAATTTAAAATTCATTGTAATATTATTTTTCTGTAAATTTTTAGGAAGAGTTCATATCGAGGGGCTATCGTCTTAGAAATTACGAATTTGATTTAAAAAAATTTTTTTTTATTTTTTTTGATTTTGTCTTGTTTGTACCTCAATCATGAATCGTTAGTAGTTGAAATGGTTTATTTTCGCCTTGTAATGATTTTTCGTGATTTTTCGCGATTTTTTACGTTTTTTAGCCTTATAACTCACCCTAGACCTCAAAAATCTATTTTTACTATTCAATATAATATTTTGCGGTTTTTACCAAAAAAAATCAGAAAAAATCACAAAAAATCAAAAAAAATCAAATTCGTAATTTCCAAGACGATAGTCCCTCGGTTCATATTATACAATGAATTCAACATGAGGAGCATTCACAATTTTTGTTATGGTTATTATTATAATAGGGCGATTAGCTTTCAAAAATTATACGATCATTTCTTATAAGTATAAAGTTACTGATGACAATGAATAGAGCAATTATACCACATAAAATTTTAATTTATTCTATAACGGAAAATATGGTATCTTTTTTTTGTGTAATAACGAAGATAAAAATATATTTAAAGAATTAGTATATTACGAGCCCAAGTCCAATTCTAATATCTTATTTTTTAATTGGGTTATATTTTTAACAACTAGATGGCGCGTTATTTTCTCGTGAATGAAATGAGATTGAAATGATATATAAGAAGTACTTTTTACTTAAAACGAAATTTTTAAACACGTATAAATTTCTTTTGTATTTTACTAATAGTGTACATCCTAAAGCCCTTATTATTATTCCATCAAGAATTCGTTTTTTGGTGATTATGTTTAATTATCGATATTATATCTTATTTTTAGTAATAAAATTTTATAGATTTAGTATTAACGCTTCTATTCTATTTGTATATTATGCTTAGATATCTTTTACCAAATTTTAAGCATTTAATTCTGTATAATATAGTATGTCTTATAAACTTAAAGAATAAATGATCGTACAATTTTTGAAATATTATTTTGAAAAAAATGAACACTTAACATTTAAAGCATAATTATAGTGTACATAAAATTATTTTATCTTGTACAATTTTAGTAGTAGTTATCATCTTTTTATGTTTTTATCAGTCTTCTTATATTTTTAATGTTATAATTTAATTAAAAGAAAATTAATAGTTTTACATATCTAGGGCAAAAAAAGCCTATTTTCTGCACTAGGGACACGGCTTTTGTACCCATTATATGTAAAACTATGTTTTAAATCATGGGAAAAAATAGCTATATTTTTATTTTTCACTGTCAAGTTGCTCGACTTGAAATTTACTTAAACTGCTAAGAAATTCAAGCTTTGTTAAAACTTACGAAAAAATTTTCTCTTGAGTTTTGTTCGACAATTCGTCTACAATTCAGGTGAATTTTAGACAGAGTAACCTAACAGTTTTACATTTTTTTATTTTATTATTGTAGACATTAAAATTATAGTATATTAACCAGTCGGTCTATAAACCCTCTTTAATAAATTTTCTTTGGCTACTTTTTTAGAAAAATAATAATAAAAATAGAGCTTTTAGTTACTCATATAGCCTATTCTAATATATACCAAATCTTTAGCTGAATTTTTGCCTCAGAGGGATAATATCTTACAACCAGGGGCTGTAAGTTTATTTTATTATTTTTTTTTCTTCAATTTTTAAATATTTTAATAATTTGCATAAATTTTTTTGTAAATTTTTTATTAACCCAATTATTAATATATTTAGCACCAATTTTTCTTAATTATTCAGAATTTTTTTTCAGAATCAGTTAAATTAATTTATTTTTAACTCAAAATTAATTAAGCATTAATTGAGATCATTTTTTTATAAAATTCTAAGAGTAAGGTCTGTATATAACAGTAGAATAACAGTTGCCAAAGAATTAAAAAATTTGTACTTAAGATAAATCAGACTTGTCATATAATTTTTGAGAATTTTTTGAAAATGTAAGATAAAAAAATAAATCAAAATTTTCAGGCTTATTTGTTAGTTTTACACCTTGGATTCAATCTATTTTTTAATAATGGATAACAAGTGCTCTGAAAAAAGGTTATTTTTGTAGTTTTCCAATGCATTTACTGATCAATTTTGAACTTTCAAAAATTTAAATATAATTTTTTTTAAATATATTTTGTGCATGACAATCGTGTGTATAATCAACATTTTAAAAATTCGTTCATATTTTATAGGTCCCTTTAAATAATTTATTTTTTTGTTGTTAAATAAGTTAGATTTTTAATTAAATAGGGTAAATGCACCATCGAACGTACGATTACGTTTTACAATGTTGTTTAGTCAATCACTGGTACATTTTTACCTTAGAATTATATAAACATAAATAATTATTTCTTTTTTTATATAACCAGTATATATTTAATTAAATTTTTGATAAAATAGACATTAAAAAAATAAATAATTGATTTATATTCTTTAAAAAAATAATTTTTTATATTTTTTATAATTTTTTAATAAAATAATTCTTGACTTTTAATATTAGGTACTGATTTACTTTTTTTGTTTAATTTTTCTTCTTTATTAAATAAATTACCCCATGAAATACTCCATTTATTATGACCAATAAACTCAGAATTAGCACTTTCTAATAGTACATCGTAAAAATTTATTTCACTTGCTTCTTTGCTGTTGTGAATGCCATATAAAAAGTATATGAGCAAACCTATAAGAAATTAAAATTTTATTATTTTCTAGATTATTTAAATTTTTACTAGGGTGGTCCAAAAGTCACGTTACAGTAAAAAATTTAAATGGTTTCTATATATAGGTATAGCTACACGGCCAGGCTGCTTTGTTTGAATATTCATGCATTTGCTTGAATTTTCAAGCAAATGCTTGAATATTCAAGCAAAAAGTATAGCTGCTTGAAAATTCAAGCAAACTGCTTGAAAATTCAAGCAAATGCTTGAAAATTCAAGCAAATGCTTGAAAATTCAAGCAAATTGCTTGAATATTCAAGCAATCAATTAAAACAGATAAAAAAGACTGTAGGAAAGCTTAAATTTTGTTCCCCTCCCTTTTTTTTAAGAGTTATTTGTTTTTATTAAATTTTATAATTTAGTGATAAATTAAAAAAAAAAAAATTAATATTATTTATTATGTGTCTAGCAAGGGGAGTTCAATACATTTGGAACACCAAATTACACCAAATGGTTATGGATGAGTTTATTATGTTGAAAAAACATGTCGACCACCCTTCGTTCATTCCAATGGGCCTCCTAGGCCTAGAAGTGCAGGGCTCAATGTTACAAAATAGGGTTTTTTGGTAATTTTTAATGAAACGCTAAAACTTCGCAAGTTAACCAAAACTCTAATTGGTCTCATTTTTTTAATTCTTAAAAACGACTCAAGGAAATGAGACGAGTAAAGAATTTTTGAAAACTAGAAGCTTGTAGAAATTTTTCGAGACATATAAAACCCTTTTTGTCAGAAATTACGATTAGCGAAAAATGGCCATTTGGTTAATTGGCTTCATTGATGAGAAAATTAGTGATAAAAATTGCGGTTTACGGCATTTGAAAGTTGACTTTACACCCAAAAAATGAAACCAATTAGAAGAGTTTTGGTTAACTTGTGAGGTTTTAGCGTTTCTTTGAAAATTACCAAAAAACCCTATTTCGTAACATTGTGCCCTGCGTTTCTTGGCCCAGAAGACCCATTGGAATGAACGAAGGGTGGTCGACATGTTTTTTCAACATAATAAAATTTGGTGTTCCAAATGTATTGAACTCCCCTTGCTAGACACATAATAAATAATATTAATTTTGTTTTTTTTAAATTTATCACTAAATTATAAAATTTAATAAAAACAAATAACTCTTAAAAAAAAGGGAGGGGAACAAAATTTAAGCTTTCCTACAGTCTTTTTTATCTGTTTTAATTGATTGCTTGAATATTCAAGCATTTGCTTGAATTTTCAAGCAGTTTGCTTGAATTTTCAAGCAGCTATACTTTTTGCTTGAATATTCAAGCAAAGCAGCCTGGCCGTGTAAAATTAAAAAATGCATGCAAAAAGCTTTAATTAAGTTTCATTTGACCCCCCTTTCCCTGATTGTGAAAATCTGATTCCCTTCCCAACTCCGGTTTTCAGTCCTTATTAGGTACCCTCCCTGGAACATTTAATATGTTTAAAGTGCACTGAAAAAAAAATTTGCTTGCGGCAAGCACTCATTTAAGATATGCGCGCAGCGGCATGATGAGCTAAAAAATAGTAGATTACGACACAAGGCGAGAAAAATACTGAATACTGAATTCAAGAATAAAATTTAAAAAAATGAATATTTTTAGCACAGTTCACCTAACAAAAAATAGTATGCGTTTTCGAAACTTTTGTACCACCCTTGTATAGTTTATTTATATTTACCAATAATCATCCAAATAATAAATCTAAACCATGTTAACAGCGATAAATGAAACATTAATGCAATATTCAATAATATACTTATTGCTGGTATTATTGGTACCATCGGCACACGAAAACTTGACCCTAACAAACTTGGTGGATTTTGTTGATGTGCACAAATAATTAGTAAACCTTTAATTAAATAAAATTAATTACAATTTATTTTCTTCAATTAATTACTATCAATCGAATTATAAATTACTTACTAGCAATAAGAATGATAATGATATTTGTTAACATTGCATAATCCCACCAACTAGTTTGATATTGTTCTTGTGTTATCAATACAAGTAATGAACAAAATGATACACATGCTGCTGAATAAAATATAACTGATATAACAACTGCTTTACCAGGTTCACAAAAATTCAAAAAATTTCCTAAACGTTGATAACGTGGTTTTACTCTGCCGATCATGTCGACGCAAAATCCTTGAATTAACTGTAAAATTAAAAATTAGGATTAGATTTTGTTTAATTAAAATTCTAAATCATCGATATATTTACTTGAGATTCAATAGATGTTGTCATACTGTTGTATTCACTGTTATAATCAACAGGTAACTCTGTACTTGGTGATACACCATGTTGCGGTGTTGGTGTATCAATACTTGTTGTATCTGATGATATGGTTAAGTCATTAGCTAATGATGGTGGTGGTGGTGGTCTATATCTTAATACAATAACACTTGCTGATACAATAGTATATGCTAAAAATGTACCAATTGACATAAATTCAACCAAATGATGTAAATCAAAAAATAATGCTATTATTGAACTGATTAAGCCACCAATTGCTAAATTTATTGTTGGTACTTGTGTTTTTGTATTTATTTTAGAAAAAAATTCAAATAATAAACCATCACTAGCCATTGAGTACATTGTTCTTGGTAATGAATACAATGAACCAAATAATGTTGTTGTCATACCACATAATGCACCAATACTAATAACGTATTTAGCCCATGGTAAACCTCTGTCAGCAAAAGCTTCTGATAATGCTGCTGTTGGATGAATTTTCCAGTATGGTACTACCAATGTTAATGCTGCACTAACTAATACGTAACCAACTGTTACTAGTCCCATTGAATAACCCATTGCTCTTGGGATACTTCTTGCTGGGTCACGTGCTTCTTCGCTTGATGTTGCTATTGAGTCAAAACCGATAAATGCGTAAAAGCATGCTGCTGCGCCTATTAAAAAAATACATTTTATTATTATCATTATTTTACTTTTCAAAAAAACAATTAATCAAAAAAATTTAAGTGGGAATATGGCATTCAAAAAAAGTTTACTTAAGTAAAAATATTCTTTGGTTCTAATTTTTTTTTAGTTTCTTGAGAAAAAAAATGGGGGAGGGGGGTTAAAACAACCCCTAAATTTATAAATACATAAAAACCATGATAAAATTTATTTTTTTACTTTTTTTGGTGGTATCACGTATTCAAAATATTTTATGCTATATCAACCACCATAAAATGTATCAAAAAATCAGCAATTAAAATTTATTAATAAAAATTATTATATCAAATGTATAAATAAACGTAAATAATTAAAATTTTGAACATCATATTCCACTTAAATAAGTTTAAAATCAAATTTTGTTAGCGTGTTTAATATAGCGCCATCTACGTTTGAAAATTTAAAATTTATTCAGTTTTTATTAAATTATATAACCTGAGTTTTAGTTTTTCTTTTATATAAAATAATTATTTTTACTATTCTGATTTTTATTGAGAAATCTATTATGCATTTTATATGAGTTTATATGTTAAATAGCTTTCTATATACAGTAAAAATTATGTGTCTGACAGTACTTATCCTTTATCTACTTAACGACTTTGAATAATATGAATAGCTATTAAAATTTAACCGTTCGTTTTATAGTTTGAATTTATTATGCAAAAAAATAAAAGAATTATTTTAAAAATAATTAAAATAGTACCTGTAAGTACACCACCAAAACCAAATGGTAAAAATCCATCATTTTCTTGGCTCCAATTATTAAAATCAGCATAATAAAAACCTAATATAATAACTAATGACATAACAGCTAAATTAATAATTGTTAATAATGAATTAACATGTGTTGAACATTTAACACCAATAGCTAATAACATTGAATAAACAATGCATAATAATGCAGCTATTGGATCAATCGTATTACCAAATGGTTCTATAAATTTATTTTCTGGCATTAGATTTTTACTAAAATTACTTATTGCACCATATGATAATGAATCGACGTAACCACTCCATGCTCTGGCAACTGATGCAGCACCTGTTAAAAGTATTAATTATTTTTTAATAAATTAAATTTAAAAAATTTGGTTGCTTACCAATCATGTGTTCTAAGATAATATTCCATCCGATGATAAATGCCCAAAATTCACCTAGGGAAACATATGCATAAACATATGCACTACCAGCTTTTGGTACTTTGGCACCAAATTCAGCATAACAAAATGATGATAATAATGACGCTAATCCAGCTAATAAGAAACTTAATATAACACCTGGACCAGCAATATCATGTGCTACAGTCCCAGTTAACACATAAATACCAGCACCAATCATATGACCAACACCTAAAATTTATTAAAATTTAATAAAATTGTAAGTAATTGAGTTAAAAATTTTTTGTTACCCAAAAGTGTTATATCTAACGTCGATAAACAACGTTTTAGTGGTGTTTCCATGACGTCACCTTGAAACTTTTTTTTTCGGTTTATTTTCGTACAAATACCTGACACTACGTGTTTTATTATTGTTTTCCTAACAGATGGCATATTTTCTTCTTCTTTTAATTATTAATTAATTAATTAATTAATTGTTACCTAACATATCGTAATTTATTTACTAAAAATATGTTACACTTACTTTATTTTATTCTATTTTATGTAGAAAAAGCACAATTTACTTAAATTTTATTATATAAAAGCTACTTTTTTTGTTTAGAATTTTGCACTAATTTAAATAATTTAATGATTAAAAAATAAAATTATTTATAAAACTGTTACAATGAATTTTTGCGTTTCATATGGTAATAAGAAAAAATTTTTTTCTATTTTAGTACATTTTTTTTAATAGAAAAAAAGGGTTTTAGAATTTAACGCATGCGTATTTTGATTATTTTATTTATGTTTGTAAGGAATAAGGATCGATTTTTTATACATGTTATTGTCGTCAAAAGGATATATAATAAATTTTTTTATCTCTCTTTTTTGGAAAATTTATGTAATTATTGACATATATTAATGATGCATTAATTTTTATTTGTTTTATTAATCTACAATTTTGATAAAAATTAGTTGGAAATAAAGGAACTATAATGAGAAATTTCAAAGTTCATATTTATTTTAATTTAGTGTAGAGAAAAATCCGAGAAAAATCAATAAATATTTTTTTTTACTTAAATATTTTTTATTATTTTATTATTTAAATTTTGACCCTATTTTGTAAGTTAAAATTAAATTACTAGATTATATCAATAGATGATAACATTTACAAAGGGAGGAGCTTTTAGTAATAAGTAGTAACGGTGAGCTTTTTGTAATCCTTACTGATAAGATAAGTTATCGACTGTAGCTTTTACATAATCCAAAAAAAAAAATTATTTATTTAAAAGAAAATTTTTCATAAGCATAAATAAATTAAAAAATTATTTTATATTTTAAGGTGGCTTAAATAATTTTTTAAGAAAAAATCTGAAATATAAAAATTTATAGGAATGTGCATTTAGTTTAAAATAAATTTAATTGAATGTAACTTAGTGTCGCACTCATTTTTGATCCAAAAAAATAATTATTAACATTTACAAATTGTTTAAACAATTGAAAATTGTTGAACCTAAAGTATTAAATATTAAAAATTTATGTACTGTAAGTTCAAGTATATCAGAAAGTTTTGCTTAACTCACAAATTTTTGAAGCTTGTTAACATTGACAACTCGATTTTGCTTAATTTTGGGCTAATTTTGCAATAATTTGTTAATAACAATTAATAAGCCACTTTTAGGTCAAAATAGACCCCGGATTCAGATTTAGCAGGTGGAAAAACATATAATGCACCTATTTTTATCCACGGACCTAAAAAAAAAAGTGGGTTACGAAATACATTGGTGGCGGCTCGACTATAAATTAAACAAAAATGTTTCAAAATAATCATAACTAAACTTATTTTTCTTGTTAGTGTCCAGAAAGTGCGTGTTTTCTGGCCGCTGCGATATTCGAAAAAACGTATTTTCTCGACACTGGGCAAGAAAAATTATGTTTTGTCCTTGGCCACAAAAAAAGGATGCCCCAAATCGCAGTTTACCATCCTCGGCTTCGCCTCGGACGGTAATTTACGTGCGATTTGGGCCATTCTTTACTTTTGTGGCCATGGGTAAAAATATACTATTATAGTTTGTTCGAAAAAAAATTATTTAAAAAAAAAACTAACGCCACACGGTGTTCCCAAGCGGTCACCCATCCAAGTACTAACCGCGCTCAACTTTGCTTAACTTCCGGGATCGGACGAGACCGGGTTTTTTCAAAGTGATATGGGCGTTAGACGTTTATAAAAAATTTTGTGACAAATTCGTATTCAAAAATATTTTTAACTAAAACTGAAGTAAATTAACATTAATTACTTATAGATAGTACTTATAAGTACTATTATGAGCTTCATAGTTAAGTTCAATAATAATTATACGGATGCCTCGTTCGAAAAGATTGCATATATATTGCAAAAAAAATAAATGAGTAAATGATTAAGGAATAAATGATTCAGGAATTTGATATAATTAAACTTTTTTGAAGTCCTAAAAATAAAAAATCTAAAAAAAAAACCAATTTTCGAGCATCAGAAATTTTTTGCCTAAATTAATATTTTTCGAAAATTCCAGTAAAAACGTCAACCCAAGACCTAAAATAAGCCATTTAAAAGAAAAATTTCAAAACGATTCTAAAACGACCCTGATACTTACGTGACGTCAGAGTCGTATCCAGAGAGACTACCCAAAAATATCGATAATTTGTGTATTCGCTAATTGAGAGAAAAAAAATATTTTTGCCCCCTTTTTTTCGCTATTTTTTGGTAATACTGACAGAGAGAAATAATGATTTGAAGCGCTTATTTGAATGTCACATCTGAAATATTTTTATAAGGCAAATTGACACACAGGCCAACATTCTGTGAAAATTTAAGCAAATATAGTTATGGCAAACTTAATTTTCGGTGAATTTGAAAAAATCAAAGAATCAAGATCGAAAAATCAAAGTAACTTATTTAAGTATTGAAACACTAAAAATAACTGTATAAATTGTTGTCTCAATTAATTGATTTTTCTTAACGCAGCAATTTATTGTCAAAATAAATTTATAGTTAATATATAATCCCAAATAATTTAAAATAATCAACATTTAAAAAAAGGATTTTTTATGAAAAATGGTTTTAAGATGTTAAATTTAAAAATAGAACGTAGCAATCAGCCCCTTTTTAAAATTTGGAAAATCGTTATCTTGAGTTTAAAATTTATACCAAGTTATTTTCAAAAATTTAGGCTTTTCGATATGAATTGAAGGAAATTAAAATCTAAATCCTGATATGGACAGGAAATCCTGGTACTCGTAGGAACACCCCAAGTATCACTATTCTACATACAATAAAAACACAATCTATTTCCTTTTATTAAGTTAAACCAAAAAATATAAAAAATACATTTACATCAAAGTGCTCATATTTCCTAAAATCGAAAAACTTTATTTTTAAAAAATAGTCACATAAACCTCTGAATATCTTTATAAATCATCTAAAATAAAAAAAATAAAAATCCCAAAGGTCCACCTATAAACTACTTATATTTTTTAAAACCAATATACAGAAATATCTCTATAATCTGGACCCTTGTCAAATGGTTAAAGTAAAACTCGTAAAATCAAATGTTACCCTATCGTACGATCAATTACTTTTTTCTTTTTTTATCAGATATCTAGTACTACTATATTATGTAGTTTGATAAAACTGTTAAGTTTTTTTTTCACAGTTTATATTATACATAGTAATCTTTTTTAGGTTCTTCACACTTTTGTATGGATAATTTTTTATTCGATATGATAAATCTAGTTTATTTTGGAAAAATTTTTTTATACGTAGGACAATAATATTTTTTTATTGCGAATTGCGAGCTTACATTTATAACGAACCCAAAAAATTTTCATATTTACGTTGTGTAATACATTTAACCGTGTGTCATGTTTTTGAGACAATTTTATTTGACTTTTTTTGGGTAAATTTTCATTTCATTTGTTATGAAATATGTAAGACGTTTAAGCACAACTTCTAAGAATGAAAGATTTGCTTAAATTACGTTTGCGAAATAATTTAATTTTTTAAGACTTTGCTTACACTACTTACACTGAAAAAAAATTACACTAGTACTCCATCCTAATCGCGGGAGGGGATGTATACTGACATTTGTGATCAGCGATTCAAAAAACACATGCAGATTAAAATGGATTCTAAAAGCGCGAAAATATCAATAGTACTCCTTTTATAGGTAGTTTTTGCTAACTTAAGGGTAAAATAATATTTTTTCATAAAAAAATTTCCAAAATTCGTGCCCAGTGACCCAAAAAAATCCATAAGGATCAAATCAAGACAGTGCACAGCGTAATCAGAAAAAATTGACTATACTATCTTACAATATCCCCAGATACACTAGTTTTTAACTAAGTTTAAAGTATCTGTAAACAGAGTCTAAGACTTCGCGTTTAGTGATTATGGTGACTAGAAATTTATCTCGCACAAAGTCTTTGTATACAGTTTAGTACATACAGATTTTTGAGAAAAATTTTTTTTAAAGAAAACTAATAATTATTACTTAGTAAATGGGTCAATGAGATGGAAAAAAATTCAGAAGGAGCGTAATAATACCTTCGTATTCCTGGTGCAAATTAATCCCCACGGGAATAAAAATGGACTCTTGGGGTACAAAATGGGTCGCAAAAATTAGATTTCATCCAATATCAAAACGAAATTTGCATTTTCACATTAATTGAAGTTAGAATGAAGTTTTTTGCGTACTCAATTAAAATTTTCTTAAATTCAATATTATTTTTGAGTATCCTGTTAAAAGATTAAAAAATTTGATTAAATTTAAAAATTCAAAAACTGAACTAAAAAAAGCCAAGCATTTTTTCGTTTACATCCTAATTTATAACAGACACCAAAAATTTTAAAATATTACACAGATAAAAAGCATAAAGCGAGAGTATTAAAACATTAAAAAGTATCATAATAACGTACATAAAATAATCAAGAGAAAAGAGCCCATGAAAAACAGTTATTATTGTCTAGAACGTATAATAATTACGTCTCTAAAACTCTCATTAATAATAATAATTTCTCACAAGGTATTAAATATTTTTCTTTTATAATAATATTTCGTGTAGTAATATAAAGAAAGAGAGAGAAAATATATAATAAAAAAAAAAGAGAGATAGAAAAGCTATCAGAATGGTTTATTACTTGGAAGTATCCCGGTAATAATTAATGTTAATAGCCATTAATGGCAAAATGTTAAATAGTATAAAGTGCCGAGTTACTAATCTTAATTTATATCCTATATATTAAAAGCCATTTTCCTTCATATATTTTGTAACGTTAATGCCCATTGCGATAAGATCGTCAGATTAAGTTATTAAATATGGCTTTTGGCATCCTGTGGGATCTTTATAACTATATATATTTAAGTTTATTATTATTGAGATAGTATTATAAATGTATTTATTTTGCATGTGTATGTGTGTACTTTTCTTATTTTAATGGGTTTATGAGCAATTTTTTTTTTAGATATTAAATTAATGATTTATGGTTTGTGTATAAAGATATTTTGTGTGTGCTTTTTTATTGGTTGTAAGTAATTTTTATGATTCATAAATTTTTAATAAATTTTGATTTCATTTTCTTTTTAATTAAATTTTTTTTGTGGAATTTTTGTTTAATATTGAAAAATATGTTGATTAATAGATAGATCCAGCAGCTTTGGTTTGATTGTGAAAGATCAATTCAGAAAATAAAAATTGAAATTTCCTAAAGTTTTCTTGCAGTAGAATTGTTCTAAATCTCCTTTTGCTTCATCCCCTAAATAAAGAAATTTTTTTTATATTTATTTCATTTAGAGCTATTATTTGATACTATTTTTGAATCACTGTTTGGAGGTATTTTTTTCCCAGTAGTATTATCCTCATTTAAAGTTGTTTTTATGTAAATCTTATTCCTCTATTTTTATTATTTATGTATCATTTTCATTTTCGCGCTATTTTTGAGAAATAGGCCTCTTAGGATTTTCAATTAACCAATTTTTTAAAGTACTACCTCTTTTAGAGATTATTTATTTACCATCCCCTATGTGGGAATATTATTTACCTCCTTGCAAGCTATATATGATTTTGTACTGCTCTCTTTAGGAGCTATTTTTGGATTACTTTTTTTTAGAAACATTCTTGTGAGACATTCCCATTTCTTAGGAATTTGTTTCTATTCTGAAAAACAAGTACCAAGTTAAAAAAAATTGAAAGAGTCCATTTAACAAAAACATTTTTTATGATGCCTCCATCATGCTATTTCTATAGATCAAATTTTGAAACTCACTAAAAAAAAATATCAAAGGAATATATATATTCATAAACTTTTGATCTATTTTAATTAAGTCATCATAAAATATTTTATTTTATGTCTCTTATATGTTTGACTATGCAAAATAATCATTCATGTGTATACTTTTTATCCTAAAAATTATTTCTTTTGTATTAGTTTAATTAGTTTTCTTTTGGTAATAATTTATGGACCTATAAAACTCACAGTTCAAATAATTGGCGTAAAAAGCTTAAAAAATATATTGCTTCGATAAAGTATGAGAGTAGATAATGTAGAAATCTTAAGGCTTTTGAACTTGTGAATGCTGTTGTAACTTAAGGTATTCTGTGATAGATGTCACATTATGTTCTGTTTTTCACATAAAATTATTAAATGTGTTTTTGAAAATTAGATTGGATCTTCCAGATAATTTTGATTTATGCTATTTTAGATTATTTCTTCCATATAAGGTTTTTGAAAAAATTGAATTCTCGTGAATTTAGGCCTCTTTGAACAAAATAAATTTTAGCACAGTCAAAGTTTTAACCAAATAGTATCAGTTTGTAATAACATAGTATAACTGCATGTTTTCTGCAGTTAATTTTTTTTTATGTGTACAGATAAGTACAGATTATTAAACCAATATTAGTATTTAAAATCTTTTTTTTACTGCACTTTGTGATCCCATTTTTGTATCCCCTTTTTTAAGATTTTATGAACACATTTTTGGGCTATTATTGTATACCTCCGCTCCGTGGGAACTTTTGTACTTTTCTCTTAATAAAAATATTTCTATATTAAAAAAAGGCTGAATTCTAAATTAAGATAACCAGATTCAACAAAAATTTCTGGCTATTTTTATTACCCAGGCCAAAATAGGATTCAGCAATTACGTTTGAATATAAAAACTCATTCGACAATTATTTATAAAATTTACTGAATTAAAATTATTTTTTTTAATAATTATTAGTTTTCTAATATTTTAAATTAAGTAGCAAACACTTAAATTTGGTTGATATTAAATTTCTTTTTGTTTTTTCAAGTACTCAAAGTTGACAATCAAATAGAAAATTTTAATATATACGGTTTACAATTTTCATTAGATACTCAAAATAATTTTTGTAATTTCCAATAATACATATTTAAAATGCTAATAAATTTTTTTTGCAAATTAAGGGAATTCCCTGAATAAGACTTTCAGTTTCTTTTGAATTAAATATACGTATAATACTGTGTATAATTAATTGTTTGAAATCTAATAAATTATACTTAACTTTTTATAAAATTTTATTTTTTAGAAAATCCAAATTTAATAAATCATGTATAATATAGGTGAGTATATTTACAGCACATATACTATTTTGCTAAAAATTTAATTTATAAATGATGAAATATCAAGTTTCTTTATTTTTATTTTACTTGAATTCGTAATTTTTAAGCATTTGTAAGAATTTTCAAATAATTTGTTTGAATTACTATGCAAATGATAAATAATGGTAAAAAACTTCTGATTCAAGCAAGTTAAAATAATGCAACCTGATAGAGTATGCGAAAAAATATAAATTCTATCCAAAATATTATTAATTAAGATGCTGATAAGTTATTTAAAAAACCTTTAATTATTAATACATATAATAAAAAATAAGTTATTGTACTCTAAATGTATTCACCAAATTAATTTTATTTATTCTTACTTCTGAAATAAAATCATTTATTACTTCAATTCATTTAAATTAACATAAATAAGCTAATAAATATACCTGTCTGATAAATAATCATAATAAATATCAATAAATTGTCTTAAAGTATTAAAGCACCTTTTTTTGCACATAATTTAAATTTACAAAAGCTTTAAAAAAAAGAAATGACGATAAAGAAGGAAATAAGGACAATAAATTCATCGTCACGTCTGGGTGTTAATATTAATAATTCTCTCTTTTATATAATGCATAAAAAACATTAAATTTATGTGATCATAACTTATCATATACTGATCAACATTATAAATATGACGACATACGCTGAAGTTATAATTCTTATTTATATGTGTAAAAAATTTTTTTGGATTTTATGCTAATGGGTTTAAATTTTTTTTATTTGTATGATGGTTTAGTTTTGATGAAAAAAAGGATTTTTTTTTGTAATAAAATTTAGAAGAAATTAAATATGATTTAGGGTAGAAGGGGCGGTTTTCGCCACCATTAAGAAAATTTGAAATTAAACAATGGATATTTTAAAATATTATGCAATTGCATGGCTAAAAAGTGTTTAAATGTTTTTGAGAAAGATAATTATTAATTAAAATTTCGACCCTGGTAATTTCCAAAACTTATTTTTTGTAAAACCTAACCTTTAGGTCCAAAACCCTGAAAAACCGGGGTTCTCGCCACCAAGCATATTAGCGAAATGGGTCAATATTCTTGTGGCTAGATGCAATGAGTCATTAAAAAATAGATTTTTTAGTCTTTTAAGGTAATTAGCACCACATTTTAAAAGGTTAAACTTCAAATAACGAGGGTGGCGAAAACTGTATACACTGGCAAAAACCCCCTTCTCTACCCTATTCTTTTTATTTATAAAAAAAGTATAATTTCAGTTTTTGGGGTCAGATTTTCGAAATTTTTTACCAAGTGAAATATGGTCCCTCAAAGTTGGCTCGTTTATACTTATTAAGAAATATGGCTAAGACTTAATTTTTCAAGACTGATGCATACAATATATGAAATTATAGATAAAGTAATTCCAAGAATACAACAGGATTACCTTATTTTTTGATGATAAAAATATTTTTAGAAAAAGTTTTCACAAATTTAGGTATCAAATTTAAGAAATCGAGTAAACTCGATATATTTAATAATGACTTAATAAACGAAATACACATACCTGACATACCTATTAGTAAATTTTAGTAACCAGGGATTCGTAAGTTACATTAATTATTTGAAAGAATTATGAGCTTCATGACAGATTAGATAATACATATTAATGTAAATCCTAAAATAAATTCTCCATAGTTTTTCTATTTTATACCATTACCACTGTCATTAATAGTCAATGAACATCATGATTTCGCTGTAAACTCGGAATCTGTATATTATATTGAAACTTTTTATAGCTATCAGATGAATGCAAATTAAATTTTTTTTTATTTTATCAGTCATTAGATAAAAGATGCGATAAGAATAACATGATATAGTTGAATTTAATATAAATATAATGATAATTATATTTATATTTATTTAAATTTTCAGCTATTATAAACATTTTTTAACCGTAATGTGGTCATATCTCGCATATTATAAATTTGATTTGTTGATGAACAACTGATTATTTATTCTCGCAAACGAAATGAGTTTCAAAGAATATATAAGTAAGATATCAAACCTTCTACAGATAATATTATTAGTTTATGAAAAAGTACATTCGGTTTCTTACTGATGTCCTCGCCTAATGTATTGAGTAAAATACCAAATATAATTACTTCGTTGGAATAATTTGACAGAATGAAATGTTTCATAAAAAATTTTTTCGTTTAGTTTATCATTAACATTAACGATTAACATTATCCGTATATCATTAGCAGCACACGTTAACGATGCTTTGAAAATATATGTAGACACATTGTGTTAAAAGAATTTGTCACGTTGGATTCTAAAGTGATTGTATGGTCTATGTGTACCCTGTCAACATGAAAATACCGAATTGTCCGTACTAAACTACAAAAATGGCTCTTTCGTATTTTGTAAAATACTAAACAGCGTTATTAGTATTTTATAAAATTTTCATGAGCTCTACTGCGTTTACAAAATACTAAACATAGTCGTTTGAATTTTTAAAACTACCAACGACCTAATTTATAATTTTTCTCAAATTCGGCAACTAAAACGTATTTTGTAAACTACAAACGAGGCTAAAATAAAGAATTGTTATTATTGTTTTATAATTATTTATGAATTATAATAAGCCAACCATAACACCAAACCTAAAAGAATTTTATGTTATCCAAAAAAGAATTAATGTTTATTTATTTCTTTTGGGAGGAATTATTTTGAGGTTAAATCTTTTAAACAAAATTATTTTCAATTCAATTCTTTATGAACAGAATTAAAACAAAAATAATTTTATTTAAAAGAATTAACCTCAAAATAATTCCTCCCCAAAGAATTAAATAAACATTCATTCTTTTCTGGGTAACAAAAAATTCTTTTAGGTTTAGTTTGATCATTTCTATTTTTTTAAATACGGTTTATTAGTAAAAATGGTCCATTTGCCCACAATATGGGCAACCATAAAAACATATAGAATAATTAAAAATTTGAAAAAAATTCTATTTAAAAAAAATAGAAATGATTTTAATAGAATTGATTTTTAGAAACCATTCGGTATTATCATGTTGACAGGGTATGCAAACTAAATAAGGTCCTATACATACTTTTTCAACTATCTGTATAGGAAAATCTAGATCATAATGTTGATGTATAGTATAATGTTCGCAGAATGAAACACATTTACCATTTGCATTGGCGTATGTCCTATACGCGTTTTTTATATTCCGTATAGAAATAACACAGGTTAAGTTTATATTAATTAATATAAAGTATGAAAAAATAATTTTTATAAATAATTGTACAATAATTATTCATGTTTCGAGCTAAAATTATACAATCAAAGAGATTCATAAAGCAAAGAGCTTTTGAATGTTTACACGAATTAACTTAATTACGTCATTTCAAAGAATTAAAAAGTATATTATCTATGTATGCATATTTATTTGTTTAATAGAATAATAATTATTTGAAAGGCATTTGTTTGTATTAAACTTTAGGTTATTCCGTTACATTCAATATGGATGTAACATTGATGGTTAGGATTCTTAGAAGTAAAGAATGTTCCAGGTTGCACGTATATTGCCAAAAAATTGTCAAACTGCGATCTGAGGAATTCTACTCGATTTTTCACGCAACTTAACAAAAAAAATTTGAACCGCGGAATCGGATAGCCAGGTAAATTTCCTACCCGGATTTTTAGTAATTTTTGGGATCTTAAAATTTAAAAAAATAAAAAGCAAAAAACAAACCTTGTAAAAAATCAAGGAGAAGACCTAGGAGGCTAAAAATTGAGGAGGTAGCTTATTTTTGATAATGCTTTGAGGGAAAAATATTTTGGGACCGATTTGAAAACCCAAGAATTAGATTTACATACTTTTGAGGAATATCAACCCATATAATACTCCAGTAGAAATGCGTTAATTATGACGAAATCACGTACCGACTCTCAAATTGTCTCAAAAGTAGTGTAGCACAAAAATTGCTCTGTTTTACGGAATATGTAATTAAAAAAAATGTTAATATCCCAAAAGTAGCTAATAATTAACACCTTTTAATTTAAAAAAAAATAAAAAAAAATTGTCATAAACTTGAATAACTGCAAACACATCAAAAAAGTGAATAAATCATTTATAGATAAATTAAAATTTTTCATATACCCAGAATACATCACCAATAAAAGAAAAAAGTAAAATAAATGATTGAACTGTAATTTATAAGAGTGAAATAAAATTGGGTATTGAGAAAAGGTCAACAAGCATGACAAGTTCAATCTAATATATCGTAAAGATAGTTCTTTTATTTTTTTTTTGCAGTTAAAAAAAAAAAAACCGACATCTGCTCTGTCATTATTGACGCTCTCTCTAATACAAGATTCATATATTATTATAGTTTTCTCTACATATAGCGTCGAATCACATTTGTTCGATCATTAATCGAACTCATGTTACCGACATTACTTTTATCTTTCTCTCTCATTCAATATATATACCACTCTAGTTTATCACTTTATACATTATAGTATAAGTAAGTGATCGATTTTTCTTTTTACTATTCACACACATACATATAGAAAATTTTGTACATGTTAGTTTTTCGTTTTCTTTTATCTATATACATATTACATGTGGGCTGAAGTGATTTATCAGACTTGCCTTTGGGCCATCACCTCCCTAATCTCTTCCTATATATACTTTATTTTTTTTTTATACTACTATTTCTTTCGTTCAATTTTAACCCCTACGTTTTATACTGTCACTTCATCTTCTTGACTTTTTTTTTTTTTTTTGGTTTTACTTTACGATTTACTTTCTGTTATTTATATATTTTATTCAGTTTCGTTCGTTTTTTACGACTATTTTTTTTTTTTTGCATACATATAGGAAATAAGAACTTGTTTGAATAAAATTGCAATTTATTTATTTTTAGAGTATTTTTATTTGGAATTGATAAAATAGGAAGTAATGAAAAATTTAGGTATTTTTAGATTTTAATTTTATATTCGTGATTGGGTTTAATTTAAAATTAATTATTTGAGATTTTTTTAATTTAGATGTTTATTTGAAGATTGTTTAGGTTGTTAGAAAGATACTGGATAAGTGTTATTTTGATTTAAAGAGATTTTCATAAATTATTAGTGCTATCTATCGAAGTATGTATCGGTTAATTTATTAAACAAAAAATGTGCCAAAAAAAGAAAAGAAAATTTGTAATTTACTTGTACACTTAGTTTTTGCTGTTTTCAAAATAAAAAAGTTCAAAATTTTCTCAAAAATGAAAAATTTTTTAAAATTTTTTTAAAGTTTTTTTTGAATATTAAGGGCGAAACAAATTTTATTTTTTTGTCAGCAGCCAGAAATTGCGTATTTCTAGTTCACTGCGCGACAAAGGTTCATAAATAAAGAATGCCCCAAATCGTAGTTTACCATTTATCAATCTGGAGCATTCTTTACTTTTTTGGCCATAATATTGAAGATTCAAATAAAATTTTTTTTTATTTCTGGCGTATAGTTTAAAACAAAACTCATGCATAAAACTTGGAACAGAATTTTCTGCACTTGTTGTAGGCTTAGACAGACAAAAATAGTGTAAGCACCTTGGCGAAAAACTTAAAAGGATTTTATATGAACAGTGGAGACAAAAATACAATTGTAGATATATTATCCCAGAAACAGGGGAGGAGAATAGCTCATAATGAAATTGAATACCAACTTTATATATGCAATAGCTGTTTAAAAACTACTTCGCTATTATTTGAATGGTTCGAAAAAAAATTTTAGATTTTACCTCAATCTAATAGAAAAAAAAATTTATTTATTTTTTCATGTATCAATTTATCTAGATCTGCATTATAATTATTATTTTAACAACAATAAAGAACAAAAAAAAAAGTTTTTGTTTAATTCTTTATGTAACAACTTCCTGAAACACATTTTAAAGAAAAACAAACTACTGCAGCAAGAATAATGGCACATATATTTTAACAAACATAAAAGGATTATAAGAAATTTTTAAGGATTACAAAAAAAGCAGTACCTACCTACCAAAAAAACTTTTATATTCTGATTCTTATTTTTATAAAAATAACAAAAGTTTTATTTAAAATAAAAAAAAAAATGATGCTGATAAATATCACACGTAAAAACACACGTTTTTTTAAAAAAAACTAAATATAAATTATATATAAAAAGGATTTAAAAAGCTTTTTTTTTTAGTACATAAAACAACAACTACAATATTACCTCGCACGCGTGGCGGCATGGAAATGCGGTCTTTCGATAACATATTTAAAAAAAAACGCATTGGAAGCAAAAAAAATAAAAAAGTGCTCCTTTACTCGTTACGCTGTATTAACATCATGTCCTGTTTTTTTTATTATCTTTCTTATTAATCATTTTGCTCTCAAAGAAACTGAAAAAAAATTTGTTGTTTTTTTTTTTATTATTTAAATATGTTTTTGTATACAAAAAGAAATATATATGTTCTTTATTTTGCATGCATGTGTGAAATATTGCGGCAAATTTTAGACGTAAAGCAATAAATATTTTAAATTTTAAGAGTATTTTCTTTATTTTAAAATTAAGATTTTTTAAAAATATTATTTTGGTGAATATCGACCTAGGGAGCTAAAAAAAATTATGAGCAATAGAGTCATTAACAAAAATATTTAAAAACGGTTGTTGACCAAGAATCAACCGATAATTTCAAGAAAAGAGTCTTTTTGGATAGCGAATGTCATACCTTCCTGTAGCTCAGTGCTCAGAGAGTCAGACTAGTAATCTGAAGGTTGTGGCTTCGCATCCACCAGTAGGGATTTTTTTCTTGAAATTTTTTTCTGTCCTTTTTAGGCTAAAAAAATATTATTTTTAAAATCTCTTAAAGTTTTTAAAAATATTTGATTATATAAAATTTGAAAAAATTTAAAATTGATTGATATACGTTAAAAAATAAAAAAAGTGATTGCATATTGCATATAATGCACCCACGTCGAGTTAAATAAATTAGAGATTTATTTTGATTAGCTCTCTAGGTCTTTATATTCACCAAAATAATATTCTTAAAAAATTATGAGCAATAGAGTCATTAACAAAAATATGTAAAGTGTAACAATTTTTTTATGCAGAATAATAAAATGTAGAAGGACTGAAATACAAAAACATCAAAATTCCTAAATGACAGTACAGATTTGATGAAATTTTAAAAATAATATGCAAGGTGTTTTAGAATAAATTTCAAAATTTATCTTATTTTATACTTTGATCTGATTTCACAAATTCGTAATAAAATTTCTTTGCATAATCAATTATCAAAAAATTAAGTCGATTCGTTAAACTATCATGGATGGACAACGACGGTAAAGACCAATAATTAGTGGCCAATGCAGAGCTAGAATACTTTGGAATTAAAACTCTCTAACAATATGCTGAAATAAATCCTCCAGCATTATGCAGAGTTAGAATCCCCCATCATTATGTTAAGCAAAAACCTGAATCATTATGCTTAGCTAAATCCTCCAGTTTGTGCAGAGCTAAATCCTCCAGCATTATGCAGAGCTATTAACCTCGAACATTGACCAGAAAAAAAATCCTCCAGTATTATGTCGAGCTGAAACTTCCAGCATTATCCAGAGTTACAATCCTCCAGCATTATCCAGAATCATAATCCTCCAGCATTATGCTGAGCTAATACCACCAGAATTACCTGATACCTCATTGTCAGAATTTCACCCACTAACATTTGCTCTTCCAAGCTTCTATCGAACTGAAACCTATAAGCAATCAATTTTCTAATCAACCATTACTGAGTGAAATAATCTTCCATTCACTTTAAAACCTTATTCTAATCTCGATACTTTCAAAGTTCATTTAATGTCGCACTTGTTAAGTATTAAAAAAACCCCTATAAAGTGCTAAAAATATATGTCCTTCAACAGTAAATGTAAATAAATTTTTTAATTTGATGCCTTTCAACTTTTTAAGTCTTTATCTAATTTAAATTACTCTTTACATTACTTTATTATTGTATTATTCTATTATAACCTTGTAATGTGATTAATGTAATATGTACTCTTACTTAAAATGTATCAAATGCGCATCGGCCATGTGTGTGTTATAATTCTTTCTTAAATAAAATAAATAAATGGTAAAATATTTTCATGTTTTTGTATGTTAATAAAATAATAATATTACCTTATGCTTCTCTTTTTATACAATGGGTTATGCACGTTTTTTTATGTAATTATTATAATTTTCTTTTCGAAACTCATTTAATCAGCTGTATAAAGCTTTTTCCGTTTGCATAGGGTAGATTCGTCAGTGAATGACCGGTTAAAATCTAGTAAATGACCACTCGTTTTTCATAAGAAATACATGTTATTGGTCATTCACTGGTGCATTTACCCTATATCTTCTTTTTATAATTAGATATGAAATAACTTCAAAAAACGTCAAAAAGAATCGGGCACATAAAAGTCTAAGCGATGCATCACAGATGCAAAATTTCCGTGACTAGAAAACCGTGTCTGCAAGCATGCCAATTTTTGCAAATTAAATATATCCTACATGGTTTTTATTCTTTTATACTCTAGTTTATGACACTTCCATATAGAAATTTCTAAAACCCTTAATCTAATTCTCTAAAACGAGTTTATTAAATTATTTCGAAATTATATTCTAAATCTTATTTGACCACTTCCTTCAATCTGACACATTTGACCCTCCTCCCCTTGATTTTCGGATTCCTAGGGTACCCCTCCCTATAAACATGTTCCATGTTAAAAATTGATTATTCTATTTTGAAGCTAAAATATCCAATTATCATAAAATTTTCATTAAATTTTTGGCCAATAAAAGATCTGGGGTTGAAAATAATTATTTTTTCTATTAAATTTAAATAAAAATTAAACGATTTGAAAAAAAAAGAAGAAATTTATTCAGATAATGAAACGTAAAAAATGTGTACCTGTTTTTTACACAAAAGTATATTACCCTTGCATAATATTATAAATAAATTAAATTAAAAAAAATTATCTTACATTGTGTGTACATAAATTAAATGATAATACAGCAAAAATTAAAAATCATTAAAATAAATTGTTTTTAAGGTACTATATCGAATTAGATAGACGTTTTTAAGGACATTTTTCTTTATTTATTTTCTCATCTTCTTTACTAGTTATAGTACCTTAAATTTTTTTAAAAACATTTATTTAGCGTTTATATAAATAAAAAATTTTTTTTTTTAATTTTTATAATTAGTTGTTAGAGGGAATCGAAGTACAGGCGTAGAAAATACAGCCGGTCCATGGATGAGAACAAATCTCAGGATGGGCATGTTAGAAAAAAAAATCAAAAAGATTATTAATAAGTGATTTTTCTCACAGGGCAATTCACAATAGAAAAAAAAAAACTGAAAAAAATGGGCCAGCCAGAAAAAATTTTTTTAAATTAGACGTTGTTTTTGACCTTTTTACGCTTTGTCAATGCATATTTATATTAATTATTTTACAATTTTATGGTGAATTGCCCTGTAATATACTGTAGCTCTCAAATTTTTGAAAATCGGCCCAGACAATCCGGAGAGTAGTTGTCAGCCAGTCGGGATTCGGATTATTTACTTTGCCGCATCTATAAATGGAACTAATTAGAAAATAATTTTATTTCAAAATTTAATTGTTAGTTATAATGTAAAAAAAATAGTAAGTAAATACATAATAAAACAGCTGATAAAAAAAATAAATAACTAATTTGGAATAGTACCTTAATCAGCTTAAATAAACAATCTCAATGCTTTTTCATTACGTATATAATAATTAAGTTTTAATTTAAATCATATAAGAATCCAGACTCTTATATAAATGTTCGAAGCTATTAAATGAAAGAAATTACGTTAAATTTAATAATTTAGCAAATTTGAAAAAATGAATTCTTTAAATGTAAGTCATTTAAATTACTTTTAATTAGTAATTTTTTTTAAATTTAATAATTTGGTTATTTTAATTATAGAAAAATGATAAAGTTAAATTTGAAAATAATATTGTCAAAGGTGTTAGTACGCCAATAACAGTGACTAATAAAATTGGTCAATTATTTTTGGATATTTTTCAAAAGAATCCTGATCATGTTGGTTTAGTAAGTACAAAATTTTCGTTTTAAATTTTTTCTTTAATTCATAAAAGATCTTTGCACTGCTGAATTTTTATTTTCTTATCTTTACTACAACATTTTGTTTATCACATAAAAAACCATTTTCATTATAAAAATAATATGATAAGATAATTTTCAAAATTTAAATAATTGAAAATAAATTCATATTCACTCATTTTTAATTATTTAAACTGAATAATTATTTAGATAGACAGTTTAACAGATGAAAAAGTAACTTACCAAAAAATGAAAGATCGCAGTATTAGATGTGCACTTTGGTTAAAAAGTCAAAATTTACAAAAAGATGACATTATTACAATTTGTACTTACAATCGAATAGATGCTTATGTTCCAATGTTAGCTACATTTTATGAAGGTGCAATTTATTCTGCTTGGCATTATGAATTTGATTTAGGTATAAAATTTAATTTAATATTTTATCATTTTTCCTTATATTTGTGCACGAATTAGTAGAAATATTGATATGAGTTTAAATGACGTATTTTTTTAATTATTTTTAGAAACAGCTCGTTATCTTATGAATTTAACAAAGCCAAAATTTATGTTTTGTTGTGGTAGTATTTTAAATGTACTATTAAAAGCTGCAGAATCAGAGAATGTAAATACCAAATTCGTTGTTTTTGATAAAGTTGAAAATATGTCTACTTTAGATGATATTTTAAATGCACAGTCAGATAATGACGTTACAAATTACGTACCTCAAGAAATTACAAATTTAAAAAATGTCGGCTATTTGTTTTTTACATCAGGTTCAACTGGTTTACCAAAAGGTGCTAAGCATTCTTATGAGTCACTTTTAGTCAATGTTATTCATTCTAATAAATTTTTATGTGAAAATTGTCGCATTTTGTATTATTGTTCACCGTATTGGAGACCACATTTAGATTTTACTATTAAAGCTATTGTGCATGAAGCTGTGGTCATTATTGAAGCCGATTTTGATCCTCAAAGGTTTGCTGAAATTGTTGAAAAATATCAGGTATTTTAATATTATTTTTAAATAAACTCCTTAAAATTGATTGATATTAACTTACTAATCAATTTACTTTAAATAGATAAATTGGGTATTTCTTGGACCAATTCGTTTGCATCTTTACAAAAAATCAGGTTTGTTAGAATCAAAAAAATATGCATTCAAATCATTAAAAACAATTGCAACAAGTGGAGCAAAAGTTAGTGAAGAATTAATAGAAGAATATCGAAAATATTTACCCCACGTTTCAATTTCAAATTCTTTTGGTAAATAAATTTTTTTATAAATTTTTAATGACAAAAAATTGCATTTGTAATATTTTTTATTTTTTGTAAATTAGGCATGACTGAATTGGGACGACCAATATTTTTTCAAAACAAAAATAAGAAAATCTCAACTTCACTTGGTTTTATAACATCAAATTGCGAAGCAAAAGTGGTTGACGAAATAACTGGTGAAAATTTAGGACCAAATAAAATTGGCGAACTTTACGTCAGAATGCTAGTTCCTATGTTAGGATATTGCAGCTACTCAGATAATTCAAGTGCATTAGATGCTGATGGTAAATTTATTAAATTATTTATTTTACTTTTTTTTTTATTTTATCAAAATTTTTATTTAGGTTGGTTACAGACTGGTGATTTAGTTTCATATACAGAAGATGGAGAATTTATAATGGAAGGTAGAAGAAAAGATTTTATAAAATATCGTCTTCATGCTATTGCACCGATTGAGTTAGAAAATGCATTACAAAAGCATCCAGGAGTATTAAACGTTGCTGTTGTACCAGTTCCTCATCCTGAAGACATTGAAATACCAATGGCATTTGTTGAAAAATATCCTGGATCTAAAGTAAAAAAAAGATATTTTTGAATACGTAATCATTTTGTTTTTAAAAAAATACTTATTTTAGGTAACTGAAGAAGAGTTGATAGAAATTACTAAAGAGCTTGGTGAATTGAAAATTTTGCGTGGTGGCGTTAAATTTTTGGATAAATTTCCTTTCACAGGAAGCGGAAAAATAGATAAAAAAGAATTGACCAAAATGGCCCAAAAGTTTGCAATTAAGAATTAAAGGTTTATACTTTTTTAAAAGATTGTAATCCGTTAGTAAAATAAAAAAATGTCTCTAAAGATGCGTAAATTCAATTACTGCACAAATTAAGGCCAAAAAAATATAGATCAGCATAGATTTCATATAAACTGAACTGGATATAGATTTCAAATCAACTGAGATCTTGGAAATAATTTTTTTTGTGCTTTTGTAGGTGGGTCTCTACAAAACGCAGTCTTTGAGATAAATTGATTAGCTAAAGCTCATTATTTTTGTTGAACTACCTAGGTACTTTTCTAGGTACTTAACTAGCAGGTTTTAAATTTTTAGCAAAACCATCGTACTCAGGTGGTTAAGATTTTTTTTGTTTTGACTTAGGTATACAAAATAATGGCTATATTAATTGGAGAAAAATAGCTATTTATTAAACAAGGGATAAAATATTGGTTTTGGCTTTGCATGTAGTTGTATGCTCGAGCAAGCGTAGCAAGCGAGTGCAGTCAGCATGCAAAAGTCGAACCCCGTATTTTGTCCCGTGTTCTAAACAATAGTTTTACATATAATGGTCAAAAAAGCCGTCCCCATAGGGCAGAAAATAGGCATTTTTGCCTCAGATATGTAAAATTATTTCTGTGCTTTTTTTGTATTTTTATGATAAATTGCTTTTGTCTCTTAATGGTTCCATTTTGCTACTGCCACTTACAAGATAAATGTTACATGCAATTAAAAACTAAAAAGTTCAAAAAAGAAAAAAAAATATTAGCGATCACTGATTAGTTTATCTCAAAACTTCATGATTAGATTGCTTTACTTGAAAATTTAAGTAAAGCAAACTAATCGTGCACGTTACGCCGAGGGAGTGCCCGAGTTAACAAAGAATGGCCCATATGCATTTTTTTTGTTGAAGATTTGTATTTCTATGCATTTGTTGGCACAAAGATTTATTTATAAACTTATTTATTTAACAAACAAGTTTTTTTGCATTATTGAAATAATAAAAAATTATGAAAAACTTAATTTTTTTAATTTCGAGAAATTTAAACAAAAATACTTAAATTAAAATTAGAATTAGACAGGTGCATGAATTTGAAAAATATTTTTTAGTTCATTTATTTTTATGCAAAAA
Organism: Anagrus nilaparvatae; assembly: GCA_022575985.1. Classification (NCBI taxonomy): domain Eukaryota; kingdom Metazoa; phylum Arthropoda; class Insecta; order Hymenoptera; family Mymaridae; genus Anagrus; species Anagrus nilaparvatae. Next base: position 275,901 of record JAKSXM010000076.1, on the reverse strand, counting down.
ATTTTTTTCATAAAAGCTCATGAATTTGACGAAGGGTAGCTTTTAGGAATGTTTATTTCTTTTTGCAAAATGGCATCTAATTAATCTGAAAGCTTTTGAATTCTAATATGAATGATTTTTTAAAATTACTATTTTTTCAAATTTTTGAGAATCTCGCCAAGTCAATTGGTCAAATGAAAATCTGACAAAAATATGTATTTGTCGAGAAATTTTACATATAAAAATTAACTTTTGGTTAGCTTTGAAAGATTTGTATGAAAATGGCAAAATTTTAAGTTAAAATTCATAATTTTACATTTTTTTTTGAAAAAATTGAAAAAAATGAATTCTTAGTAAAAACTGTACAAATGTAACAAATTTATTTACTCTACGTCTGGTATGAAATTACAATGCCAATACAAAAAAAATTTAAACTAACGTCTTTTATCAAATTTTCTTAATTTTATACACTTACACCACTTGTCAGGACTAGTATTTATTGATAATTGTCTGAAAAGGCGTATTATTTAACAAATTTAACAAACAAATATATTTGAGCAATTTCAAAAAGCCCAAAATATCTCAAAAACCACAATTTACACAAGATTATTTGAAGCCCAATAATAAGAAATTCTAATAAAAATTTTTTTTAAAATAAATCATAATTTTAACATATTTATAAGCTCTAACGTATAATTATTCAACATAACATTTTTCTATAATGTCTTTTCTGTTGAAATTAAAATATAATGTAATTAAAAATTTTACAACTTTGATAATTTATTATTATTAATTATTTATACATTCCGTAAATTAGATTTATATTATAATAAATATTATTATAAATGCGTAGGTTTTTTTTAATAAATTTTTTTACACATTGTATTAAAGTATGTATTTATTTGATTTATTATTTTATAAATAAAATATTTTTACTGTTTATGACATTTAATTACTATTTTTCTATAGATTATGATAATCGATAAATATCTTATTAAAATGTATATTATATATGTATTACATTAGATTTTAATTTATGTTACTGACATTTTGTAATAATTTTAATATTAGATTGAAGGTTTAAAAAAAATAATCTAGATTTTAGATTATCAGGTAAAATTAGGTGATACGACATTTGATCTATGAAATATATGAGTTTTTACGAGGGTTTATATGGAATAAATTTTTAATTAATTAGAAAACAATGTCATTTTTATGTTTTGTATAATTTCGTGAATCTTATTTTTATCGTAAATGGTACTTAATTTAATTTGGTACTTGAAAATCCAAGCAACTTTTATAAATATCTACCAGGTTATTATAACTACTTTTTCTTTTAAAAAATATTGCAAAGAAATCTAGATGTCGTTCTTTACTCGCAAGTGAAAAGACCTTTGAGCATTATATAAGGAGTTTCTGTACTTCAAAGTAACAACTTTATTATTTAACCACATATTCAAAAAAAATTAAAATACAGGAATTTTCTCTATTTGGGTTTGTTGATCACTCTTACATTTATTGATTATAATTACCGCCCTTGCATGGTATAATTAGTTTTCAAAAATGCTTAGTATCGTATTATAATTTTGGCATGTTGATATTCTTAAGTTTTTTGTATCTTTTCGATACTTTGAAGGAATAAACAAAATTTTTTTATCGCACTCAGAATTATCTATTCTACATATACATATGTAAAATCATATATGTATTAGTTCAATTTTAGATTATTTAAATAGTTTTTATTTAATTATGTATTATTAAAGCCTTTAAGGAGGAAAAAAATAATTGGAAATTTAATCATTTTATTTATTTATCATTTCCTGCTAATTTTAATCACTGTGTTATCATTTTTATATTTTTTCAAAACTCTAAAGCATTGCTTTCGCAAGATCAATGTTAAACCTCCGATTTTTATTTCTTAATTTAAAAAATTAATACTGAAAGAGGTGTAAAATAAAGTTTAAGTTTCAAATTGTTTTAATTTTAATAACTTTACTATTTCATTAAGGTCTTTCATCAGTTGTTTCAACTTCCATAAAACTTTTATTCTATGAATTCAATTTTTTATTTTACTTTTATTAATTTTAGATATTTTAAAATTTTTATTGGCTGAAATTATTGATAGGTACCATTTTCAATAATAACACAGGCACAAAAAAAAAGTCATGTCCAGAGGGTAGACCATCTGGTATGGGGGTTTTTGGTGGTGCTAAAACCGAATATGGCCATAGAAATGCAATAAAACTAGCCAATTTGTCTCCAGCGCCCCCAGATGCTCCCCAAAGAAGTCAAAAAAATTTTTTTTTTTGAAAAATGAAAATTGAACTACATACTCATGTTTTTAAGAGTTACTTAATAGGCTATCAGCATAATTAAATACATGCTGAATAGTGCTGCCATCTAAGTAATATTTGATTATTATTAAATGATCTAAATTTTGGAGTTTATAATTGTATCGATACATATATTGATTTAAATCCGGATTTTGGTATTTTATACTCTTATGCGTGTGTAAGGTGCAACACACGTATAAGTAAGTAGAATTAAACTGTTATTTGCATTCATAAATATTTGCATATCTTAGGGGTCTTGGCATTTGGTACGTTACACGGTGAAACCAAAAATAAATATAAAAAATGTTTTCTACTAATGTTTGGCCCTGTAAACCACCCCAGTGGCCCTATGCAACCCCCCTCCCCCAAACGAGATATAAAATTAAATTATTATTACAAAAACTAAAACTCAATGTGTATTGTTATGTTTTTTGAGGCGCTGAAACCAAAGATGAATATAAAAAATGTGTTTAACCAATGCTTGGTCCTCTAGTTCACCCCAGTGCCCCCATTCACCCCCCAAACGAGTTAAAAATATTTTTATTAGAAAAATTAAAACTCAATGTATATTCTTATGTTTTTTGAGACGCTGTAACCAAAGATGATTATAAACAATATTTTTAACCAATGCTTGGCCCTGTAGACCCCCCCCCCCCCGAACGGGTTAAAAATATTTTTATTAGGAAAATTCAAACTCAATGTGTATTCTTATGTTTTTTGAGACTCTCTAACCAAATATGAATATAAAAAATGTTTTTAACCAATGCTTGGCCCTCTACACTACCCCAGTGCCCCCATACACCCCCCCCCCCCCAAACGAGTTGAGAATATTTTAATTACAAAAATTAAAACTCAAGGTGTATTCTTATTTTTTTTAGACACTGAAACCATTAGAAAAAAAATTTAACCTGCCAAAAAATTAATGCATGCAAAAAGAGACTCGTCATGCAAAGAAGATCAAAATTAAAATATTCTCAACCCGTTTGGAGAGGGGGGTGTGAATGGGGGCACTGGGGTGGTCTACAGGGCCAAGCATTGGTTAAAAATATTTTTTATATTCATCTTTGGTTGCAGCGCCTCAAAATACATAACAATTCACATTGAGTTTTAGTTTTTGTAATAAAAATTTTTATATCTCGTTTGGGGGGGGGGTGCAAATTTTTTATATTCATTTTTGGTATAAGCGTCCCAAAAAACATGAGTATATAGTTCAATTTTTATTTATCGAAAAAAAAATTTTTTCACTCCTTCGGGGGGCATATGGGGGCGCTGGGGGCAAATTGGCTAGTTTTATGTCATTTATATGGCCATATTCGGTTTTAGCACCACCAAAAACCCCCATACCAGGGGGCCTACCCTCTGGTACATGACTTTTTTTTTGTGCCTGTGTTATTATTGAAAATAGTACCTATCAATAATTTCAGCCAATAAAAATTTTAAAATATCTAAAATTAATAAAAGTAAAATAAAAAATTGAATTCATTGAATAAAAGTTTTATGGAAGTTGAAACAACTGATGAAAGACCTTAATGAAATAGTAAAGTTATTAAAATTAAAACAATAAACTTAAATAAACTTTATTTTACACCTCTATCAGTATTAATTTTTTAAATTAAGAAATAAAACATCGGATCTTGCGGGAGCAATGCTTTAGAACTTTGAAAAAATATAAAAATAATGACACAGTAGATTAAAATTAGCAGGAAATGATTAATAAATAAAATGATTAAATTTCCAATTTATTTTTTCCACCTTACAGGCTTTAATAATAAATAATTAAATAAAAAAGCTCTTAAAAACATAAAAAGATATCTCCTTATGTAAAATTTCCCGCGGAATCCAAATTTTTGGTCAGATTTTTGATTGGTCACGTGACTTGACGGGAAATTTGAAATTTGTAAAAAATGAGGTTTTGAAAGCTGCTATTTTTTTTATCTAGAGCTCCCAAAAAACAGTGTCCCCGGCGAAAAAAATTAAGCCTTGTTAGAAGATTTTTCACTAATAGGCATTTGAGAAATCGACTTTTGAAAAAAAACAGCCCATCTTAGCGATTCCTCGCGCATGCGCTACTCAAAAAAATTTTTGACCCCGGAATCGGAGAGCCAGGGAAATTTCCTATCCGGACCTAAATGGAAAAAGTTTTTCATGCTAATGTAAGTTTTTTACAGCAATAATAAAAAAAATTATGACTCATTTTTCTTACATTTTTCACGACAGTCAAAAACACTAAAATGACTGCTAAAAATGGAGATTTCGCTCTGGGAGGCTAGAAATTGGGCTGGTTACTTATTTTTGGTAGTACTTTCAGAAAAAAACACTTAGGAGCAGTTTTGAAGACCCGACCATACAAATCGCACTCACTTCATTTAAATTTACCCCAATAAGATATTGTTTAAAAATTTTTTATGTTGGGAAATTCCGAATAAAATTTCGGAAAATCCCAAGGTCATTTAGTTTCTTGGCTAAACAGTGTGAGGCATCATCAGTATGATCACTGTTTAGCCTTAATCATAGATGACCAAGATTTAAATAAAAATCTGTTTTTCAATTTTCAAAAATAAAACAAAAAAACAAATAAAAATTTTTAAGCATCTTATTGATTGTTCTTAACTTAATAGTACACTGTCTGATATATTTAGAGTGTAAATATTACACCACGTATCAGGACGAGTATTTAAGAATTTTATCAATGTCTGGAAAGGTCGTATATTATTTAAGGGTACCTTGTCTGAGTTTTCAAATAAAAAATCGATTTTTTTTTTTTATTGACTTGTGTTCAAAAAGTATTCAAGAATATGGAAAAAAAATTGAAAATGAATCCCGCAAATAATAAAGAAATGACAGCGCCTAAAGTGAAATTATTACTATGCAAGAATACAAGATCCGAAACTTTAAACGCGTTGTTCTCAGAACGAACTCTTTGAAAACGGCCCAACGATAACAAAAAAACTATTGGTCCGATTTCAAATTTTTTTTTTTAAATCGATTTATGATGAAATTCTGCATTTTTTGATCTACAATCAACCTGATCAGTATATTTTTTTGGTCTCTAGGCTCCGTTTTGTGGCTAAAAATATGGTCAAATTTCGACTTTTTTCTATTTACCTTTTTTCTATTTTCTATTTTCTATTTACTTCATAACTTTTTTAATTTTTAATATTTTTTATTGATTGTAGATCATTCCAAGCAAAAACTCATGTAATTTAAGGTGTTTTATTTATTTTTTTATTTTAGACGATTCTAAACCGAGTTATGATGTGGGCCAATTTGGAACTTTTTTTTTAGCGCCATCTTATTATATGTAAAAAAAAAGAGAATATAAAAAAAAAGTTTTTGTGTGTTTATTATGAGTGTATAAAATAGCTGTGAAAAAATCTTTTTATTATCTAATAAACTTTTTGAGAAAATTAATAAGAAAAATTACGTTATTTTTACTCAAAACTCAGACAAGGTACCCTTAATAATTATATATTTTATTTAATATCAGTTTCATAACTTTTAAGCTCAGCTTATAAAGATCCATAAGCTTAAATCAATAAATAAAAAAATAATATTTTTATGTGTTAACCTTATTATATAATTGGCAAAAAAAAAAATAATTTTGTTTAAGTAAATATTAATCAAATGTTACTTAAAAATAATAAATTACTATAGAAATTATTAGAAAATTAAAAAAAAAAAAAATGGTAATAACTTCAATATATTTAAATTTCTTGTATTTTTTATAAAATTAATAGATTATTAGCAGCATGAAACTAAATACGCAATAAATTTTGTCCTTTTGACCTGGCTATTACTATGGATTTCAATGTCTAATTTAATTTCAAAATAAACTGCAATAAGTCTTGAATTTTCGCACGTGGGTACTGAAAAAATTAAAAATTAAAATTTTGACTATCAGGATAAAAAATTATTTTTTTTAAGTGTCAACCTTATTCAGTAACCAGCAAAAAAAAAAATAATAATTTTTGTTAAAGTAAATACTAATTAAATGAAACTTAAAAAAAAAAATGACTAGAAACTATTATAAAATTAAAAATAAATATTAGAGTAGGTAATAACGTTAATATGTTTAAATTTCTTCTATTTATTATAAAATTATTGATAATTTATGGATTATTTGCAACATGAAACAAAATACGTAATAACTTTTGCCCCTTTTGACCCGACAGTTATTAGATTTCAATGTCTAATTTAATTTTTAAAATAAACTGTAATAAAAAATAAGCTCACCTTCTCATTAAAAAATCATCAGTTATTTCCAATAATTCGATCTTAAAGGTTCGATACTTTCAAATTAATTGAAAATTACTTTTAAACATAAAATTCAACAATGATTATTGTTCGGTTAACTTATTTTTTGGCATTGTTGGATTTGATAAGATCCAATTCTATAGAGGGATTGATAGATCAAGTTTTAAAAGAAGTTCAGCCGAAGCAAGTGACTTTGCATTCTGATTTTAAAAATGAGAAGATTATCAACCACTGTAACTACCAAAAAATTTATCAACAGCTTTTGACTCAGGTTCCAACAGCAACTGTAAATCTAAACAATCCTCCACCAAGGATAAACTTTAATCTAAACAATATTCAATACCATCAAAATATCTCTGCTACTCTTCATTTTATAGTACTTAGCAACAGAAATATAAAAGAATTTGGACAGAAATTTTTATCAGCGTTGTATTTAATATTTGAATCTCAATTTTATTTATCAACAACTAAAATATTTCTCGTTCTTAATCAAATCATAGAATCAAACAAATTAATTGATATAATATTTTATGTTGCTGAAAAATCAAAGTTTTATGATTTTACTATTCTTCAATGTTCTTCAAAAAATTCTTTGATAATTCAAAATAATTTTTTCCAAAAAATAATTTTAAAAACTAATATCCGAGAGAAAATAATTGATAAATATTTTCCCAATGTATTTAATGGAATTTCTGGTTATAGTATGAGAGTTGGCGTAAGTAAAGGGTTCTGGCCAGAACATTATCAAAATGCTGTAATTAATTATAATTACAAAAAGTATGACCTATATTTACTATTTTATTTATATAAATTTAACAAAAATATTCAAAAATCTTTAAACGTAACAACAAAATTTTTGGAAATACAACTTATTAACAATCCAATTGACCAAATAGAAAAATTCCAATTAGATTTTTTTTTGTTTTATGCGCGATTTTTTCTTTCTGGTAATTCAAATAATGCTTATTTTATAAAAAACTCAAAATACATTCTTGTTGTACCTGTTTCTTATGAAAAAAATATTCGGGTTACTAAAGAAATTTTATTCTCTTTCCTAGCTTTGTGTGGTATAATTATTGTATTTTATGCAGCTGCTTATTTCTTTAAATTTCATCGTGATGAATGGTCAGCTTTCAATATTTACTCTTTTATTTTTGGATTTAGTGTCAATATTAATTTTCGTCGTAACTTAAGAACAAAAATACTATTTTTTATATTATTTGCAATAACATTTTTCTTTGTTTCTGATCTTGTTACTGACATGACAAGCTTAAATTATTTTTACGATGAAATAGAATACATCAACACTTACGAAGATATCATTAAAAAGAATGCATCAGTTTTCATTGTGTGTAATCAATTTACTTTAGATTTATTTATCGATTTATCATCTGGTATTTATAAAAATATTTTTAAAAGGGCTAAGTTAGTTGATGAAAATATGCAAGTAGATTACAATACAGTAATTATTTATAATTTTGAAGATGCAGAAAAATATTTGTATGATCAAAAATATTTAATACAAGGAATTGAGAATGCTGGAAGCTGGATTGGACGTAAAATGGAAATCTGAATATGATTATGCTAATAAAATTGATAAAAAAATAGAAACAGATGATTTTGACTCTGAAAATGACACGCTTCCTATAATTTTATTATTTATCATGATTGTTGGAACAATTTTATCTTCAATTGTACTTTTGATTGAATGCTTTTGGTTTTATTACTTGAAGAAAAAATTAAATGGAGTCAAGACTAGCAATTTTTTAAATATAAGAAAATAGGCACAGAAAGTAATGCGTATTCGTAGAATACATGTAGCTAAATCCCAAAACTCTTTTGTTTAATAATATAATGACTTGGCGTTTTAATTATCTTGTGAATTTTAGTGCCATTTCCCAAAAAAATTAGACTCTCACAATTATAAATTCGTCTCTTAAGATTCCATTTATTTTGTGATAATTATTAGAATTTATTTAATTGGCAAGTTTATTTAGAATCTTATATTTTTTTTTTTTTTTATATATGCAGTATATGTAATATATTAATTTATACTAATAAATAATACTAATCATGAATAAAAACATGCTGTTTAATGATTGAAAATTAATTTTTTTTATTAATTAATATTTCTTAATTGCCTAACTAAAAAAATATTAACATATATATTTTAACACATTCGCATATTTTACTTAAACATATTTCAAGTAAAAAAAACTCCAACGCATATAACATATTTTTATGACAGCTATTAACGTCCACAGCAAAACCATTTATGGGGGCGAACAAACACACATATATATAAAAAATTTGCGAAAGAATAGGTTTTTGTTATATATACTTAATTGCATTATAGTTTATAAAACGTAAGGTCTAATATAATTGATGGTTACATATATGTTTATAATATATCACCTTGATGGCTGCAAAATTATTGCATAAATTTTAAATCATGCTAAATAAATTTACATGTTTAAGTGCATATATTATAAAATCAATATTTGATCTTTTTTTAATATAAAATATAAGGGTATGTATGTAATCTAATAAAATTTTCTGCCAAAATAAATATCTAAGTAAGAAAATTTTAATCCTAAAAAGTTACTTCTATCTTCTTATATATAATAAATGCTATAAAATAGCTTTATAGTTTAGTTATACCTGATATATACATTTAATATCTTTTTCTATACATACATATATAATACAAACACATTTATAATTCGCGATGTTCAGTGCACTCTCAGGAATGAAAATTTGCAGGCAAGATTTCTATATATACGATAGTTTATATATATATATATATGAAAAGCCTGCAAACGAATGTATAACCCATGATTTAAGAGGGTCTTTCGTACTCTCGTCGGCATGGCTCCCGACCTGCCATCCACCCTGTATATGTTTCAAAGATATGAATTACTGCGCCATATAATTCCATAATTCAGATTCATACCCAGAGTTTACGGCGACTGGGTAACAAGCAGACTGCGACCGTTGTTTTATGACCAGGCTTGTACTCGTGGCTTCAATTTCTATGTGTATAAACTATATAAATTCATATTTTTATCTATGTATTTGCTTTGTCTTTTCATATTTATATAAATCTCTTTTCGTGTGTTTTGTCATTATTTCTTCGTTTGCAGATTTTCCTATTTATTCAGTTTTTTCTCTCTTGTCTTTTAAATTTAGATATATCAGATTTCTTTTATTTTTTTAATGTTTATATAGTTTTTACGAATATTAAATATTATTTATGAGCTTATTTATTTATTTATTCATTTATTATACCTCTTTAAGTATATTCAATATTGTCATGTGTACAAGGGTAAGTTACGTGAAACGTATGATCAGATTAAAACTAAATGTATATGTATAAGAAAAAGATTTATTATGCTTGTAATATAGAACCTTTCATATACGTTTATTTATAATATATGGCCCTTTTAAGTATGGCTATTTAAGTATTAAGTTGACTGAAAATTATACAATTAAAAATTAAATTATAAGTTAAATCTCGTTTTTATGCTTCATGAAAATTTTGGTTTTATTATTCGAGTATTATAAATTAGTGAATTTTTGCACAAAAACCTGTTAAATGCGACTTTTGTCAAGAAACATTATGAGAATTGATAAGCCTATAAATAAATATGTATACATAAATTAAAAAGAATCAAATTCATTTTTAACGAATCTAGTTCATTAAAAAAGTTAGCCCCAGATCATAGTTTTACGTGCAATCTAGAACATTTTTTAATTTCTAGACGTATCGTATTATTTCTGGACAATTTTGGCTATTATATATTTCAATTTTGAGAAGCCGTCACTATTGCCCTTTGTGGAGAAAAAAGTCATGTTAGAAATGCTTATTATACCTAATGCGACTACATAATCTGTCGAATTTTTCAACATAAACTTATCTAAGAACCGTTTAAGAATGTACTTATATCTTATTGATTTATTGTTCTTTGCAGGACGTATTTGGAAAGACATAAAGAAAGTGTAATAACTGCTTAATAGGGTTGTGCAACGTGATAAAAGTAATTATTGAATATAAAAGTTAATTGAATTTAAAATGTTGTAGAATATTTTTTTTAATCTAAAATTGTCTCCTGAATTAAATAAACGTAATTAAAAAACATGAATTTTCAAGTTGCATATACACAACCGAAAACGCCCGATTGAATCCGAATGCTAATGACGTCACAACTCAGACTTTTTCTTTGTTTACTATAGAATATGTATAAGAAAAATAAATATATTAATTTAATAGTTTATAAAAATTAAAAAAATGGAATCGAAAGGGTTGTATAAAACTTGTTTTGTGCCTAAATGTGAAAATACACAAAAAAAATTTCGTGATAAAGTATTTATAAATGTCCCATACGATGAAAAAAGACGGAAAGATTGGTTTAAAGCAGCTCGTCGAAGTGATTCTGATGCTCCAAATTTAAAATCAAGTATTCATTGTTGTGAGGATCATTTTGATGTAAGTGTAATTTAAACTTAATAAAAATATTTATAATATAAATCTGAATGTAACTGAAGTAAATTTTTATAAATATTATTTGCATAATTTACAGTTAATTTTCAATCATAAAAAAACAATAAATGCATTTTTTTTAGGTGGAAAATGATATAAAAAATTATTTAGAGCACAAAATTACAAAATGCAAAATATTTATCACAGAAACTGCCATCCCTCGCTATTTTGATTGTCAGGGCAGAAAATATGCCAGCACTCCAAAGCAAAGACAAGCTTTTCAGAAAATAAATAGAAAGCGAGAAGTGGAGCAAATATTATTGGATACAGCTAATGAGCAACGATTAAGTAAAATTGCCAAAAAATGTGATCAAGAGAATATTAAACCATTAACTAGTTTCTCTGCAAACGTTACTAACTCTTCTAATTTACTTCAACCAAATAACAATAATGAAACTGGAGATAATTTGCATAGTGAATTTCTAGAAACATTTAATTCTGCACCAATTTTATTAACTGATGAACTAGATGAAAGTGGATGTGTTAAGTTTGGAAAAATTTCTTCAGAAAGTGTAAAAAAAATTTATTGTAATTTTGCTACACAAACTCCTAAACTCCACTTTAGAAGCAAGTATATTCAATGCCAGACCAAAACAAAAGATGCTAAAGTAGGTTTTGACACTCCAATATTAAAATTAGTTGATAACTGTACCCAAACTTCATCTATTGAAAATGATGCTGTTAGTAAAAAAAGCAGCAGTTGTACAGAGATTAGTTCTATTTCAACAACAAAAAAAACTAACAGCAGCAGCGATTATCAACCTTCAAGTGTTGATTTATTCATAGAAGATGAGTACGAAAACAAAAAATTGGCATTAGCCATGATAAATAATTTAATTGACAAGGAAAGTAATTTTTATATAAGAATTTCTAAGGACTGGTTATGGATTCTTGACGAAATAAGTACACAGTTAGGTATACCAGTTGTTAATTTAAAAATAACTTTAATGAAAATTAAATTGGATGATCAATTTAAGAGATTAGGGCATCAGTTTGGACAGAGTACATCCAATATAGCAAGAATATTTAGACTGACTGTACCAAAACTGGCTGCTTTGCTAAAATCATTTATATTCTTTCCAACTAAAAAACAAGTAAAAATTCTTTTGCCTATACCATTTAGAATGAATTTTAACAAAGTTTATTCTATTATTGATTGCTTCGAAATTGAAATAGAAAAGCCTTCAAATGCTTTGCACCAAGCTCTTACTTGGTCATCGTATAAAAATTGCAATACGATTAAATTTTTGTTGTGTATCACTCCGGATGGCTTAGTGATTTTTGTTTCTTCGGGTTATGGAGGTCGGATTAGTGATATTCTTTTGTTTGAAATCTGTGGAATTATGGAAAAGTTACCTCAAGACTGTTGGTTAATGGCTGATCGTGGTTTTAAAGGAATAGCTACTATTTTAAATAAAAAAAATATTACTCTTGTCAGACCTCCAAGTGTTGAATCTGATGTTAAACCATCAAAAACTGAAGTTCTTTTGACTAAAAGAATTGCCAGTGTACGTATTCATGTCGAAAGGTCTGTCAGAAGATTCAGAGAATTCTCAATGCTAGTTCCCCATTCAACACTTCACCACTCATCTATTGCTTTTATTGATGATATTATACACATAGCTTCTGGACTCATAAATATTCAGCATCCATTGATAAAAACTTAGAGAAATGTAATTATGACGTAGAAATTTGGTACATGTACAGGAAAATAAAAAAGAAATTTAATTTATGTAAAAATAAAATATGGCTTACTTTGTATTTAAATATGAAAAATATTTTTAATTTAAATTTAAAGAAAAAAAAAATTTGGAAAAAATTATATTAAAATTTTATTTTACGTTTAAGTTTAATTTTTTTTATTTAAAATAAAATAAAATAAAATTTTATATTCATGAATTTTCAATTTTATTGTAAACACTCCATTCAATAATGACACTTATTTAATCCTACAACAACAATATTTATTACTATATTAATATATTAATATAAATACGTTAATAAAGATTAAAATTTTAAGCCTGTATTGAATAATTTTTGGCTCACAAAATATAATACAATATTAATAGCACTCTAAATGTATTGCATAAAGTAAGGTAGAAAAATTTTAAAGTTCAAACACATCATGCTTACAGTGTACTAGAAATAAAATTAAAAGTATTTTATGCTTATATTTAAACAAAAAATATAAGATCTGTAAAGGAAATTAAAAAAAAGATAACTAGACTACTACTACATTTTAATTTACATATATTAATAAAAAACTTGATATCTCAAGAATCTTTCATACAAACAAATTTTAAAATAATTATAAAAAAGTAAATTTATTTTCATTAGCTTTCATTTGCTATTTTTAATAAATTTTTAAAAATGCATGTTTCCCAGAATAATGATGCAGAAAATAATAATGGATAAAAAAATTTATCATCCCAATCAACCCAAATCATGTGCACAGATTTATTTGTTTCAAATTCTGGATCAGCTATACAAAATAATCCTTTCTTTTTTTTCATGGCAAACATTTGCAGCATAATCTGTGCTCTGTACTTGTCTTTTAATTGTCCTTTATAAATATAGTTTTCATAAGTTTTAGAGCTGCTAGGGCATTTCACTTCAACAGGGCAATCCTGAATAATTCCATCAGGGGATGCCCCGAGAAATGGAACACCTTCAACAACTATAAATCCACACTTTTTCACAACACTATTTTGGAGTTTTTGAACTACTTTTAAAACTTGCTTTTCAAGATCCCTACCTCTTTTCATCAACAAATTATCATATTTTTTACTTATACCTAATATTTGATGAACCAAAGTACCATTTTCTGTTTTGCAATGAGCTGCTTCATAAAATTTTGATGCTGTTATTCTTCCAAACCTTAACTCATACCAAAGAAGACAGTTACTTTGATTTCTTGTTAATGTTTCTGCATGAAGGCATAATTTAGAAGAGATTTTTGTCTTAATAAAACTTAAAAAAGATGCAGAGTCATGAGTATTTTTATTTTCTTCAAAAAAATCTATTATCAGTTTATGTAATGAAAGACAATATGTTTCTCTTTCTTCAATGTTGTAATGATATCTAGAAATCTGACTATCCAAACATTTATCTTCAGCGATTTTCATTATATTTTTTAAAAAATTTGTGTCATTATGGATATTAATATTAGAGGCTGTATTTTTTTTTGATATATCAGATATTTTAATATATTTTAATGTTGTTCCAACTGAAGATAGTGTAGCTTTTTTCCAATAGCATTCAGTTTCTGTTGGTGATAAGTCTTCGCTTCTTCTATGCAGCCACATGAGAAATGCTATCGCATGTTTGCATCCACCTTAAAATACATGAATAAATATTATTTAAATACTAAAATATATATGAAATGATTAATCAAGTAAAAAGTAATCAAGTTAGAAGTTATTTAGACAGCCACATGCAGGCTGTTGGAAATATTTTGCATTTAATCAACCCACCTGCAGAAGCTGCACAACCAGAACAAGACACATCCTCGATAACATGGTTTTGTTCATTTATTATAACAGTAGTGTTGTATTTTCCCCTTATTCTATGTTCTGGTGTTACTCTGGCCTCAACAAAACATTTATTATTTATTCTTTGCAAGCAGACATAACCTATTGCTGAATCACCATAATTTTCACGAGAAGATCTAAATTAATTATATATGCATAAGTAAAGTATGTAATACATAAAAATAAATTTAAAAAGAAACCTTTTTTATTATTTATTTATTTTATACATGTCCAAAAAATTACTTACAATGCTAACTTTTCACCTCTGATTTCTGGAGCATTAAATCTTTGGTCTGTTGTGAGAAATTCCCACACCATAAATGGATTGATTTCAGGTAAATTTGTTGAATCCGCTTTTATAAAGCCTTCTTTTAATAAATTATTCATAATGACACAAAAAATTTATTAATAGTTTAATAATTTATCAATTTTCACTAAGTTTACAAGTATTTTTAATGCTATATGTAAATAAACACTGAGTTGTGACGTCAAAGCTCGATCGACCAATAAAAAACGTTTTAAAACTCCAAAAAAAAGATTCAATTTTTACTGTTTTTAATTGCAATTTTAATGATATTAATGTAATTAAAAAAATTTTTTTTTTGTTGGATATAACTTATTTTTTAATAAACTTTTCAAAAATATATAATAAGACGTAATATTTTTTTTATGCTACAACCCTATTCATAAAAATTAAGTCATTCAATAAAACTAAAAGTGAATTAGATTAATTCGTAAAAGGAAATATTTCAGTTGACCCTGTTCATATTTTATGAGTAAGAACAAGAAGAATTGTTAATCGCCCAAATATTCTTTAAGGTCTAAATGCTTATCAAAATATAATTCAAACAGTTACTACAATTATTTATATTTATAAAAATTTCAAATAAATTGATTACATGTATTTAATTTGTTAAATTAGCCAAGCCTTTATATAGCTTTCAAAAATCATTTCACTTGCGAGAAAAATAATTATTATATTTTTTTCTTTAAAATATCTCTTACCCAAAAATTTAATAAAAATTTCTCCATATTTTATCCAAAAAATTATATAACATCATACATTTCCAATAAAGCTAAAAAAAAGCACTTAATTTTAATACTTATAATTTTGTTACCACATCACTATAAAATACATACTTTATTGAATATCATAATAAAAAAAAGAATGAAAAAAAAAATTGGCATATTTAATAATAGTTGAAACGTAAAACGTGTTATACTACAAAAATATAAGTATAGAAGAAGAGCCTCAGGGAAACTCTCATCACATATAATCTGTTGGGAGTATTATGGCCAATGGAAAAACTAACTTAATATCAAGGTATATTGTTCCATCCTCTATATATAATATATATTTTGTAAGGTTATTATAAGTTAAAAAAAAAAATAATAAAAGTGTTACTAGTATTACGCATTTGTGGGCTGATAAAAAAATAACATTATATATATATATATATATATTTATATATATGTTCCTATAAGGTATAATATATTACGTATTATAATACCAGAGGGATAAAAAAATGTACATCATTGATAAATGTCAACGACATATATATATAGTGTCATATTCCTCTATAATAATATTACTTGTCAATGTAAAAATGTTCTTTCGGGACAGATGCTTTTTTTTCATACAGAGTATATTCTAGGGTGTTGTTACCTTGCAATATAATATTAAAAAAAAAGGTGGTAATATATAGTATAAGTATCTGTATGTACTTATATGTGTCAAATAAATATATATGTATTTTAAGTAACTAAAGTATTATTATGAGCTTAAGCTAAGAGGGTTTGGAAAAGGTATAAAAAAATAAATTTTAATATGACTTTGCATTTATTATGTAATAAGTTTATATGCTTATGCATTATTTATTTTTAAAAAATTTATGTATGCTGCAGTGGATAAATTTAGGTATTTTAGCTATTGGTTTTGAATATTAGTCTAGTGTAAAAAAAATCTATTGGATTTTAAATTTTTGGGTAAAATTGAGTGTTAAAATTAACATAATCAAACCTTCTAAACGTATTCAATTATTCCAATGTTATACAAGAGTTGAAGAGCCACGATTAGGGCATTATGGGTACATAATTTAAGTATATTATGCGTATCTAAAACAGTTATAAACAATTAAAATTAATATCTGACCATGAACTGTGAAACTGACTAGTTTTTATTGGGCCTCGTTTACACACGGACTTTAAGACAATAAAAAGAATAAATCTAAAGAAATAATTTTTGTGTACCTATGATTCTCTCAGAATCACCAATTGATAATGTTAATAAGGCTTCAAATTAACACTACAGACGTTAATAATTTAAATAAGTAATAAAGTAATAATTATTAATATTCACAATATTTTTTACCTAGGCGTAAAACTAGTGCTAATTCCAGAAGGAAAATTTTTTTTCCAAATCTTAAGGTATTGCAACTTTAGGGTAATAACCAACAAGGTAAAAAATGAAAAAAAAATGTCTGTCTCAACTTTTATTTATGTTTCAAACCGTTTACAGTTGGTTAATAAAAAAAAAATCTGTTTGCCACAACCGAAATTCCGGTTGCAGTTCGGATTTTTGCATACCGAATTTTTCTCTATTTTGGTTCATTTTGGCACCTTTTTCTAAATTGGAGTTGAATCTCTTACTATTAACGCGTTTAGTCTTCTTTACGTTTCGCCGCTAGTTTCACAGACTATGAAAAAAAAATATTGAAATTCTGACCCATATAAGCCCACCTATTACTTAAATAAAGAAATAAATTTTTACTGCATCTAAAAGCATTGACACAATAAGTGACTTGTTGCGCTAAAAGAATCGAGTTTCTTTTATTTCAACTTTAAAAGAGACTATAGAGAAAAAAATAGCAACTGATTTACTCAATATTGATAATTTTATGAAAATTAAAGTGATCATAAAAACTTAGTTGACAATATCGTAAATGACGAAGGGAAACTCAGGGACCAATTAAGTATTTGGTATATTAATGAATATAATTACGTTAAATTACAAAAATAAAATTAGTACACAAATATACGAAAAAGTTACTTCCTTATATAGTAGTATAAAACCATTTCTCTTTCGAGAAAAAATTAAAAATTTTCAAGTTATGAAATTTCTGTATTGTAAATAATATCTATCACACCTAGTTGCATTCTATAAAAAAAATACAATAAACTAAAAAAAAGTATTAAAACAAAATCGTCTTACTACAAAAAATACGTGGAGTATATATTGTTTCCTCTATTTTAGAAAATGATTGATTTACAAATCTAATAAATATAAGATATAAAGTATAGTTGAGATAAATCGTACAAAGTCTATAAATATATTTTCAATGAAAACATAAAGATACATGATATATATTTACTACACAATATCAAGTCACAATAGATAAAAGAAAATGTAAAAAAAAATATATATAAAAATTTTTTTTATTGAAAGATCAAAAATATAAAAAATAATATCAAATTACACTTTTTTACCTTTTTACATATTTTATTCATGAACTTAGAGTTACAATTTTTTTATATTGGAATACAGAAAATAAAATAGTAAAAAAATTGTTTAACATAAAATTTAAATATTTTTATTAAAAAGTTTTAGTAAATATCTGCGTTAACTAATGTGCTCATTTTTTTTTTGCTAAAGAGATAAAGAAAAAATTTATTAACATTTATGATTATTAATAGAGTACTTTCTGGTAATATTAAAAAAGTTTTTATGTTATAAGCCTATTAAAAAAGTTTTTATTATTTTTTTTTTTTATTTGATAATAAATTTTTTTACTACATTAAATTTCATTTTTTTAAAATTATCTTATTATTTTTTCTTTTCTTTTTTTTTATTAAACGTTACATAAAGTTAAGTAAAAAAAAATTATATTTTGTGTAGATTGCATGTGAGTTTGACTATTATCATTTTTTTGAAAAGTAAGAAAATGTATAAGTTACAGTGTTGGCTCAACATTAAATGTGGTTAATGGTTTTAAGAAGTTCCATTTATGAAAATTATAGACATTTTGCCTTTTTGCAGGTCCAAAATATGACTTTTGGAAGGTTCAAATTTCTATAACTTATTTACTGGCATAAATTTTAAGCAAGCTCTTTTTAAGTTACACAGAAAAAATTTTAACTTAAAAAATTTTGTAAAATAAAAAGTAAATTAAAGGAATAAAGAGAATTTTTCGTTTAATTGTTCACTTTTTAGATTTCCTTCTTTTTTCTTCTTTATCATAAAATGTTTTTTTAAAATTTCTACTATTGGAAATGCTCCAATTATAAAAAAAACCTAAATTTGTTAGCCCCTGAATATTCATTGAAGATTTTAAAAATAATTAACTAAATCAATAAATTCACAAAAAGGAAAACAAAATAAATATAATACCATGCTTTTATTTAAAATATGTCAGTATATTATTGTTTGCAAATTTATGTAACATAAAATTTCAAGGAAACAAGATCAGACATCAAAGTTTTTTTTTTCTTGTAATCTAATAAACCCTTTTACAGTGGCTGACAACTCATACCTAATGTCTGACAACTACTGACAGCTTTTGTAGACTTTGTGAACCTCACCCTAAATACACGTTGGTATTCGACCACCAAAATTGATATAAGGAAAAAAAGTAACAAAAAAAAGATAGATGGATAGATAAAAAATAAAAAAGAAATGAGGTGGAAAGAGGATCTAAAAAAAAAATTGTATTAGATTTATATATATGGGCATGTGCAAAAGTCCAATATAATCAAGCTCACTTTTTTTTTATTGTATCGTCTGACACTTTGTAATCTTAACCAAAGATCATCCCTTTTCAATATTTAGAATAGTATTATGTTATAGTAACTTTTTTATATGTGTAGATTTGTAAATTGGATAACAAAATTTATATGTTAGGAAATCAGTCAAATTGTTAAAGATTTAATGTGTATTGTGAGATTTCTTAAATAGTTTATGCTAATTATTTTTTATTTATTTTAGGAAAATTTCAATATGATTTTAATAATTTTTAATTTTTGATCATGGCCAAACTGACCAAAACATCAGATTTAAAGGGAAATTTTACACAAGGATACCGTCTAAAAATATTATTTAACCTAACGAAAGTTTATAAGTAATTTGCAATAGTATAAGGCAAATAGGAAAAAATTGGCATCAGAATTTTTCAACGAACTTTTGGATTCTGGTATTGAAAACGAATACAAAAATCCCATATGTTGTTTATATTTGTAAAAACTGCAAATTATCTGAAAAGAGATATTTTTAATTCTTGTAATCTAGAAACTCGCAATGAACTAACAAAAAAAAACAATGAGAATCCTATCCTAAAAATGAGTTAGTTATCGATACGGTAACTATGTACATTGTCATCGCTAAAAGAGTCATTCTGATTGGCTCATACAAATTTCATTGTTAATAGCTTAAAATTAATTGTTTTATTGTTTATATTATATTTTTATTATTTTTGAGGTTAGTTAGTATGTTGAGTAGTTGATATTAATAAAAAAATTAAAGTAAGAATAAATTTTGGTATTTAAGAAAATAATTAAGGTTAAAAGTTTTAAATAATTCTGCACGCGTCGTGCCCCTTATACTAGTATTTCGAATTATAAAAAACTTAATTTGAAAACTTCTGTAATTAGAAAAGAGAGCCTGTTCCTACGGAAGCCGCATAGTATCATGGAGAATTAGAGAGAGAGTGTGGGTAAATAGTCGAGAAACTTTTTGCGAGACTTGTTGGGCGAGTTTTCGGGTGAGATGTTTGTTGGGTTACCGGGAGGTTTTTGAGGCCAAGGAAAACGAATTTTCAAAGAGAAAATTTTCAATTTTTCTCCCTAAAATATTTTCCGAGTTTTCAAGATGGCGGACACAAAAAAAATATTAAAATGAACATTCTACTTAATAGCGGGGTTTTTGAGGTCGAGAAAAACAAATTTTAGAAGGAAAAGTTTCAATTTTTCACCAAGAAGAAAGTTCATTTTCTAATGTATCACAACTTGACCACCAACTCACCCGACAACTCGCCCAACAAGTCTCTCGACTATTTACCCACCCTCTCTCTAATTCTCCATGATACTATGCGGCTTCCGTAGGAGGGTCTCTTTTCTAATTATAGAAGTTTTCAAATTATTCAAATTTTTTATAATTTGAAATACTATTATTAGGCGCGCTTTGCGCGCAGGATTGTTTACAACTTTCAACCTTAATTATTTTCTTAAATACCAAAATTTATTCTTACTCTAATTTTTTTATTAATATCAACTACTCAACATACTAACTAACCTCAAAAATGTGCCATTAATAATTACTTGATGAACTAGATAAAAAATGAGGATTTTTAATTGACTACATGTACAGTAAAAAAAACGCTGCCAAGTAACCTTTTATACAATTATAACTAACAATTAAAATTTATGAAGAATTTTCATTTATACGAAGGAAATTTTTTTTAAATGCACAACAAATTATTTTTTATTTTTATATTTCAATTTAAAATACATAATTTTTACTTGAACAAAAATCCAAATTGAATTTAAAAAAATATTTTTAGCAATATGAATTTCACAAAATAATTAAACCTTGAAAAAAACCTTTTAATTTACTGATACACTGGGAAGACCGATTGAAATTTGTGGTAATTGTTCAACAACTTTGGTAATTTCTTTGTGCGTATGAATAGTTACATCTGAACATGTACATGTGTTTAGCAACATTTGATTATGTTGTCTTGCGTAATTTAATTCTTGTTCTAATTTCACTACATGAATTCTTAAAATTTCTATTTCCTTACGTTCAGGATACTGTAAAAAATGTAATTTTTTTTTTTAGTTTAATTTTTTTTGAGGTTCCTTACTTCAATCAATTTTTGCAATTTTATAGCAAACTAAAGACTATATTTTGTTAAAGCCATTTAGAGACATGCCAAGAAAATACAAAGCTGTTAAAGAGAATGTACAAAAATAAAGTTACTTTCTAAGTTAAAAACAAAATTAATAAAGAACCCGGTTTCAAACATAAAAATAATCTGGTTGATACTTTGCTCAAAAAACTGCTACAGATTTTAATACCCCAAAAACTAAAATTTTTCTATAAATAGGTAAAGCTTCGATCAATAATTAAATAATTAACAGTATACTAAATACTTACACAACGGCTACGATGGTGTCTACGATGGGGTCTTTCATGAGAATGTTCATGAGAATGTCCAGGTTTTGCAGCTGCCTCCAAAACAATTATCATGAAGATAGCGAATATAATTGTAGATTTCAAAAACATTTTCTGAAACAGTTAATAATTAAAGTAAAATTAATAATTGAATCTAAAAAAGAGCAAAATTTACCCGTCTTTAAAAGAAAAGTTTAAATTTTTTATATATTTACTTGGATTATAAAATTGTACGTTGTACTTACCAATTTTTTTTAAGAATTCAAGTGTTTACAAGAATAACTTTTTCCGCAGAAATGATAATTTTTTTTTGAAAAGCGTTAACTTTTATACCAAAATTTTATCTGGTGTACGTGATTTTTACAAAAAATTGCTGGTTTTTAAAATATTATTCAATTTTAGTTTTTTGTAGTAAATTTTAATTTTAAAAGAATCAACAACAAAAATTAAAAAATACAATGGAAGCAGGAAAAAGCATACCAGAAAAATATTTATCATTTAATTTTTCAATTTATTTATTTAAATTATTTTAACATTGATAATAATATATTTTCAATCACAAAGAATTTTCAAAATTAAATTTTAAAAAGTCACGTAAATTCAAGAAAGGAAAAAAAATTTTGGTTGTTGTATAATTTGAAATTCATAGGAACGGGCTTTGTTTTCAAATTATAGAAGTTTTCGAATTATCCAAGTTTTTTATAATTTCAAATATTCTCATTGTTTTTTTGGTAGCTGATTGCGAGTTTCTTGATTCCAAGAATTAAAAATATTCAATGGGATACGACCTTGTTGGTCTATTTTAAAATAAAAAACAAATTTATTTTTTTCTCCGAAAGTATTAACTTTAGAATCATCGCTTTTACTTGATTCCATGGATCTAAGTACCTAAATTATTTTTATAAAAGTATTAATATCTGAAAATATGATTTTTACTCTATATCTCGCATCTGATATTTTATTTTAAAAAAATTTTTTGAGTATTAAAGACATTTCAAAAACTAGTACTTTCACCATAAAAAATGAGGTACTACTTTCAAAATGAAAAAAAATATCTGTTTTTTTATTATTTATGCAAAAAGTTTTGAGAAAATAGAGTTTAAAAAATTAAGTATCAGATTGGAGATATCGAGTAATAACCATATTTTCAGATGCTAGTATTTTCATTGAAAAAAATTATGTAGCAAATTCAAAAATAAAAGAAATATTTCTGTTTTTTTAATTTTTTTATGCAAAAACTTTTGAGAAAAAAATTTTGAAAAAATTAAGTATGAGATCCAAAAAATTACTATAAAGAAGGTTCCCAAAACTAGTACTCCCATAGAAATTATGTAGGTACCACGCCCAAAGAGAAAAGAGTTTTTCTCTATGAGGAAACAAAATTTTTACTATTTTTAATTGATGAATAAATTATCGAAAATATGTTGGTTAAAACGATACTTCTAAAACTAATACTTAAATATAAAAAAAATAGTTACTACAACCATAAAGAATAAAAAAGTTGTAGTTTTTTGTGGCTTTAATCTTTTGGAGGCAAACATTTTAAGAGAACTTTCCAAAAAATTAAGTTTTAGATCCATGGAATCAAGTAAAAGCGATGATTCTAAAGTTAATACTTTCGGAGAAAAAAATAAATTTGTTTTTTATTTTAAAATAGACCAACAAGGTCGTATCCCATTGAATATTTTTAATTCTTGGAATCAAGAAACTCGCAATCAGCTACCAAAAAAACAATGAGAATATTTGAAATTATAAAAAACTTGCATAATTCGAAAACTTCTATAATTTGAAAACAAAGCCCGTTCCTATGAATTTCAAATTATACAACAACCAAAATTTTTTTTTCCTTTCTTGAATTTACGTGACTTTTTAAAATTTAATTTTGAAAATTCTTTGTGATTGAAAATATATTATTATCAATGTTAAAATAATTTAAATAAATAAATTGAAAAATTAAATGATAAATATTTTTCTGGTATGCTTTTTCCTGCTTCCATTGTATTTTTTAATTTTTGTTGTTGATTCTTTTAAAATTAAAATTTACTACAAAAAACTAAAATTGAATAATATTTTAAAAACCAGCAATTTTTTGTAAAAATCACGTACACCAGATAAAATTTTGGTATAAAAGTTAACGCTTTTCAAAAAAAAATTATCATTTCTGCGGAAAAAGTTATTCTTGTAAACACTTGAATTCTTAAAAAAAATTGGTAAGTACAACGTACAATTTTATAATCCAAGTAAATATATAAAAAATTTAAACTTTTCTTTTAAAGACGGGTAAATTTTGCTCTTTTTTAGATTCAATTATTAATTTTACTTTAATTATTAACTGTTTCAGAAAATGTTTTTGAAATCTACAATTATATTCGCTATCTTCATGATAATTGTTTTGGAGGCAGCTGCAAAACCTGGACATTCTCATGAACATTCTCATGAAAGACCCCATCGTAGACACCATCGTAGCCGTTGTGTAAGTATTTAGTATACTGTTAATTATTTAATTATTGATCGAAGCTTTACCTATTTATAGAAAAATTTTAGTTTTTGGGGTATTAAAATCTGTAGCAGTTTTTTGAGCAAAGTATCAATCAGATTATTTTTATGTTTGAAACCGGGTTCTTTATTAATTTTGTTTTTAACTTAGAAAGTAACTTTATTTTTGTACATTCTCTTTAACAGCTTTGTATTTTCTTGGCATGTCTCTAAATGGCTTTAACAAAATATAGTCTTTAGTTTGCTATAAAATTGCAAAAATTGATTGAAGTAAGGAACCTCAAAAAAAATTAAACTAAAAAAAAAAATTACATTTTTTACAGTATCCTGAACGTAAGGAAATAGAAATTTTAAGAATTCATGTAGTGAAATTAGAACAAGAATTAAATTACGCAAGACAACATAATCAAATGCTGCTAAACACATGTACATGTTCAGATGTTACTATTCATACGCACAAAGAAATGACCAAAGTTGTTGAACAATTACCACAAATTTCAATCGGTCTTCCCAGTGTATCAGTAAATTAAAAGGTTTTTTTCAAGGTTTAATTATTTTGTGAAATTCATATTGCTAAAAATATTTTTTTAAATTCAATTTGGATTTTTGTTCAAGTAAAAATTATGTATTTTAAATTGAAATATAAAAATAAAAAATAATTTGTTGTGCATTTAAAAAAAATTTCCTTCGTATAAATGAAAATTCTTCATAAATTTTAATTGTTAGTTATAATTGTATAAAAGGTTACTAGGCAGCGTTTTTTTTACTGTACATGTAGTCAATTAAAAATCCTCATTTTTTATCTAGTTCATCAAGTAATTATTAATGGCACATTTTTGAGGTTAGTTAGTATGTTGAGTAGTTGATATTAATAAAAAAATTAGAGTAAGAATAAATTTTGGTATTTAAGAAAATAATTAAGGTTGAAAGTTGTAAACAATCCTGCGCGCGAAGCACGCCTAATAATAGTATTTCAAATTATAAAAAATTTGCATAATTTGAAAACTTCTATAATTAGAAAAGAGACCCTCCTACGGAAGCCGCATAGTATCATAGAGAATTAGAGGGAATATGGTTTTTACTCTATATCTCGCATCTGATATTTTATTTAAAAAAAATTTTTTTCTTAATATTTTTTGCATAAATAAAATTAAAAAAAACACTATTATTTTAACCATAGTGACAATTTGTTTGGCAGCGCTTTTTCATTTTTGTTATAGTCGGTTATAGACGGTTATTTTGATTTAAATAAAATATTACAATTTTAGGAAAAGCCGCGAGATTTTTGTAAATTAAATAATAATTTAATTAAATATAAACACTCACACACAGATATTTAATAAAAGCTGCGAAGAACCGCCAATGTTCGGCGACTGAGCCTTCTGAAAATAGGTCATGCTTTTGTATTGATAATATAATTACGCTTCACCGGCCATTATAGTTAAAATCTTATTTGTACAATAAAGAGCATCCCGGAATATTAGGGGAAAATCTGCACCAGAATGATATCTAAAAAACCTTTTACAAATTGTTTATACAAGGATGTTTTAAGACTTGCAAAACAATCCCGGATGACAGACTTTTTTTAACAGAAAATTTGATCCTGAACTTACTTTTATTGAAATTTTGTATTTTTTGAAATATATTACGTACTTTTAGGCAAAAAATCATTTTTATTAAAAAAAAAAAATTAATTTTAATATCATTTGAATTTCTACGAACGTAACCCCTATTTTCCCACAAGAGGGTCTTATTATCCGCGGTACTTTTCAGGAACGTATCCCCCGCGGATAACGAGGGTTTCCTGTATTGTGTAAAATATTCGCGCTTCTTACTCTTTACTGATGACCTTAAAATTTATAAGTGCATCGAAAGTCCTGATGATTATTTGCTTTTACAAGACGATGTAAACAGTATTAGAAAATGGTGCTTAGAAATTGATATGATCTTGGAAATAAAAAAATTTTCTGTTATGACTTAGAAAAAAAAGAGATATTGAAAATGATTTTATAATTCATAATTTAATACTTGATAGAAAATATATTATAAATGATTTAGGTATCTTATTTGAACCAAGCTTGAATTTCCAAAATTATATTGATTTTATAGTTGCAAAAGTTACAAAGACAATAAACTATTTGCAAAGATACACGGCTGATTTTCGGTCCCCTGAAGTTTTTAGGAGAATCTATTTGTGGTACGTTTATGCTGGTGTAATATATGGATCCCAAATTTGGGGTTCGATAAATGGCGGGCAATTGAAACAACTGGAAGCACTAAATAATAAATTTTTTAGATTTGCTGCTTTCAGAATTGGTTTGCCAATGTCTTATACTGATCATAACTATACTGGTGAGGTGGCGAAATTGGATATCTCTTCGATCTCTAGTGCTTTGAAAAGAATTGATCTAAATTTATTTAAGGTCTTAAGAGTGGTAGAATTAAAATGCAAAAAAAAAGCTAAAACTTGGAGAAAGTAAAGTAAATATAATTGAATTTTACACGTATTTTTTTTTTTTTTATAATTGACCGAATAGTTTTTGAGAAAATAAATAAATAAAAAATAAATTAACACAGGCTCTTATGGCGAATTTTAAAAAATGGAAAAAATGCGTTTAAAATACAAAACTTAGATATTTTTTTTTATGAGTTGATAAATAAAGTCCTAATAAATAAAAAGAGGCCTTAAATGGTTTTAAAATTTACAATCGACCGTCATTTTTTATGGTTTTACTTAAAAAAATGTATAAAAAATAAACGTTTATTCTGCTATTGAGGTAGAGTCATTTATTTTATTTTTTTATTTATTTATTTTCTTTATAAATAATTAAATAATAAATAATTTATTTAAGGCCAAAATTAAGTTAATAAAATTTATTTTTAAGCTTTGAATAGTAATAATTAAGTATTATTGAAAAAATTTTTTTATTTATTTAAAGTTGCAATCCGTATTTTTTACATGAGTAAGACAAGGATGCCGATAGGCAAAATCCTAACGCTCTTAAGACCTTAAGTAAAATTGTTAATAACTTTATTAATTATGAAAGTATTTTATCTGAACTACTTTTACTTGTTATGCAGCGTAACCTGAGATCAGTTGGGTATATTTTCAAAATGCCGTACCATTTGAATTCATTTCCAAACAAGTTTGTTACTATTCGTATTTGTAATTTATACAATGATAACATAGATTTCTTTAATATTTTTATTGATACATTCTATACAGTAACAAGAAATTCTTCCACTCTATGGCGAATTTTTGACTCCCTTGGACTCACTTTAACAACTTATAATTCCCCTTTACAATACTTTACTGCTATTAACATAAATAAATCCTCACCATCTTGCATAATACTACCACAATTTTCTCATGATACCATAGTTACTACTTCCTTCTAAATTAATACTGTAACTTCTGATCAAACATCTAAGACATTAACCAAAATAATGCCCAAATGCAAATGCCTTAGTCCGGATGGTTTTAATCTAATGCATTATAAAGAGTCTTTACATGTCTTATCAGATTTTATAACCTACCTATTTAATACTTCCATTAATACAGCAAAGTTTCCAAATTGCTGGAAGAGAATATTTATTATAGCTCTCAGCAAAATTCCTCAACCACTATCTACCTCAGATACCCGCCCTGTAGCTACCCGTAGGGAATTCGCTACTCGGATCGCGCTCGATCCGAGGAAATTTAACATTGGGCGTCCGCGGAAATTTCGAACATATACTATAGCATTTTTAGCATATATTGTAGGAGAAAACAAAAATAAGAACGCATGGCGGCGCTATATTCCTTCACAGCAGCAGACTATATTCACATAAATCATGTAATATTTTGTTCAAATGAATTACATATTTACTTTATAATATTAAATATTAAATATTTAGGATTAGTTGTATCATTTTTTATATAAAAAAGCAAATAAAATTAGTTCTATTTAATTTTGTAGTGATTTTAAAAAATAAAAAATATACTCGGATAGCGCTCGGAGACCGAGTCTTATACGTGTAAAAAATGTAATATACACAGCTTCTCGTTTTCTACTCGTAAACCGAGTCGAAACCGACAGAATTTCATCGAAATCCGAGTAACTCTTCCCTACGGGTAACATGGCCCTGGAAAGATTAATAGTTGATCACGTTGTAGACCTCTTAGAAACTAATAATTTAATAAACTCTCATCAGTCTGGTTATAGGAAAAATTTTAGTACGCAGACAATTTTGTTGAACCTTACTGATACTATACGTCGTGGAATAGAGTTAGGATTAGTCGCAATATTATTGCTATTTGATTTTTCCAATAC
This sequence comes from Anagrus nilaparvatae, assembly GCA_022575985.1. Classification (NCBI taxonomy): domain Eukaryota; kingdom Metazoa; phylum Arthropoda; class Insecta; order Hymenoptera; family Mymaridae; genus Anagrus; species Anagrus nilaparvatae. The sequence continues at coordinate 247,291 of JAKSXM010000076.1, read as the reverse complement.
CTTTGACACTATAGACCATACTATCTTTCTGAGAAGGTTATACGATCTAGGTTTTACGCATCATGTAGCGAAGACACATGCTAACTCGGTAGAAGGGACAGCCGTGCCGATCGAGTAGGCAGTTACCGCGTTAGAACAAGACAGCTGATACATCGTTTTGGGCAAAGTAGAATCCTTCTTTTCTTTTCTGTGTATTGCTAAAGTACAGCAGGATGCCAATGCAGTAATAGATTGGACAACAAATAATCACTTAAAATAATTTCTTAAAATTGAATCCAGATAAAATCAAATCAATAATTTTTGGTATTACATTTCAATTAAGTAAAATCAATGATCTTGAAATAACATTTATTACAGTGTAATAATTGGTATTTACAAACATTAACATTTCATATTCTACGTCAGTGACCAATCTGGGTGTAATTTTAACCCCATCGTTAAATTGGTATGCACAAGTTCTGAAATTGTCAAAATCAGTGCACTACACACTACATCATCTACGCTTAAAGTCAATACTATTATCTTATGAGCTACGGAAATTACTAGTAAATTCTTTAATAATTCCATACTTTGATTATTGTTGTCTGGTCTATGGTGCCTTGGATGTGACTTTTATGGATAAAATAGAAAGCATATTAAATTTAGCCATAAGATTCATATTTGGTATTGGTAGATATAAACATGTATCCATTACACTTTTAAGAAATGAATTGGCTTACTGCTAAGTCAAGAAGACAGTACTTTAAATTGGTACTTGTGCATAGCTTGATAACTTCCCAAAGACCTTTCATCAGTTTTTAAACCCCCTGATAAAGAAATTAGGAGTTCTCAACGTAACCTACCAGATACCTCATTATCAGAATTTCACCCATAACATTTGCTCTTCCAAGCTTTTATCGAACTGAAACCTATAAGCAATCATTTTTCTATTCAGCCATTACAGAGTGGAACAATCTACCATTTACTTTAAAAGCTTATTCTAATCTCAATACTTTTAAGGTTCACTTAATGGCTATGTCTGTAATTAAGTATTCAAAAAACCCCTATATTGTGCTAAAAATATCGTTCTTCAACAGTAAATTCTTTATTTTTATTTTTTACTTTTTATATATATATATTTTTTTTATATAAAAAATCAAATTTTTTTTATCTTTGTTAATTTTTAAATTTTTATATATGCTATATGTTAATTTTTACTTTATTAAAATTTTAATTAAACTTATTCAAATCTTAAATCAATTTGAATTACATTTTATTATTTTAAAAATTGTATCATTCAACTATAATTTTATAATATGAATAATGTAATATGTACTCTTACTTAAAACTGTATCGAATGCGCATCGGCCATGCCTGCGCTATAATTTCTTCTTAAATAAATAAATAAATATACTGTATTTTTAGTATTCTTTTTTGTTAAATTATTGTAATTATAGGATCAGTGATCCTGTTGAAATAAATAATTAAATATATAAATAAGTAAATAAAAACCTCATTTTTTCCATGAGATGTAAAACTAACAGTATCAATGAAAAAATCATTTTAAGTTTTTCTTATGGCATTATACTTTCTCAGGTAAAATAGACCATTAAGAACATTTTGTTGCTGCTAATGAGGAACCATAGTGCAAATTAATTAGCAGCGTTTTTTATATCTAATCGGTTTTACAAATTGTTTACTAAAAAAGATTAGCGGACCTAAAAAATTTTCAGAAAAGTTCAAATAGCCTAATTTGGGCATTTTTGCACCTAGAGGGATAAAAATTTGGGAGAGATAATGTTTCATATACAAGTAAATATCTGCTAAATTTGGGGTCAAAAAATAACTTACAAATATTAAGTATCCGGAGTTGCCCATTATATAATATAATAGGAAGTATATAAGTAGTTTGCAAAGGAAAAATAGGAAAAATTATCAGAAATATTATAAGAAATACTATCTTCTATATTCCAGGATTTTTGGTAGATTTTCTCTAAAGTTGGCCTATTATTTGTTTATTTCTTTAATGCATATAATGTAAAAATCTAATTACATCTATTATATGCTTATTTATAGCTTTTAAATTAACAAAAAAAAAAAAAAAATTGTAACTTTCATAGTTTTAGTTCAGAGAACAACTATAAATGTATTAATTAATAATTACTAGACCAATCAAACTGTAAATGTTTATAAATGTAAAGGGTAGTATCTATCCGTTTAATTTTCCAATGTATGCAAATATCAAATAAATAAATAATTTTCTGGGTCATAAAACTAGAATTTTAAAATTGAATCCGCAGATTGCACTGCAGAAATATTTTTTTTCCTTTCTTGAATTTACGTGACTTTTTGAAATTTAATTTTGTAAAACGTTGGTAATTGAAAATATTATTATCAATGTTAGAATAATTTGAATAAATAAATCGAAAAAATAAATGATAAATATTTTTCTGGTATGCCATTTTTCCTGCCTCTATTGTATTTTTTAATTTTTGTTATTGATTCTTTCTAAATTAAAATTTATTACAAAAAACTAAAATTTTGTAAAAATCACGTACACCAGATAAAATTTTGGTATAAAAGTTAACGCTTTTCAAAAAAAAATTATCATTTCTGCGGAAAAAGTTATTCTTGTAAACACTTGAATTCTTAAAAAAAATTGGTAAGTACAACGTACAATTTTATAATCCAAGTACATACATAAAAAATTTAAAACTTCACTTTTAAATAAGGGTAAATATTGCTCTTTTTTAGATTCAATTATTAATTTTAAATCAATTATTAACTGTTTCAGAAAATGTATTTGAAATCTACAATTATATTCGCTATCTTCATGATGATTGTTTTGGGGGAAGCTGCAAAACATCATGGACATTCTCATGAACATTCTCTTGAAAGACATCATAGACACCATCGTAGCCGTTGTGTAAGTATTTAGTATACTGTTAATTATTTAATTATTGATCGAAGCTTTACCTATTGATAGAAAAAATTGAGCTTTTGGGGTAGTAAATTCTGTAGCAGCTTTTTGAGCAAAGTATCAATCAGATTATTTTTGTATTTGAAACTTAGCTTTTTGCACCGGGTTGTCTATTAATTTTGTTTTTGACTTAGGAAGTAACTTTATCTTTGTGCATTCTCTAACAGCTTCGTACATAAGAATTTTTTCTTGGCTTGGCTCTAAATCGGCTTTAACAAAATATAGTCTTTTGTTTGCAATAAAATTGCAAAAATTGCTTCAAATAAAGAACCTTAAAAAAAATTAAACTAAAGTAAAAAAATTACATTTTTTACAGCCTCTTGAACGTTTGGAAATAAGAATTTTAAGATATCGACTAGTGAAATTAGAACGAGAATTAAATCACGTAAGACACCATAATGAAATGATGCTAAAGACATGTACATGTTCAGATGTTACTATTCATACGCACAAAGAAATTACCAAAGTTGTTGAAGAATTACCAATCGGTCTTCCCAGTGTATCAGTACATTAAAAGTTTTTTTTCCAAGGTTTAATTATTTTGTGAAATTCATATTGCTAAAAATATTTTTTAAAATATTCAAATTGGATTTTTGTTATAGTAAAAATTTTAAATTGTAATAAAATTTGCAAAATTATAAAAAATAATTTGTTGTGTATTTAAAATAAAATTTCTTCCTATAAATGAAAATTCTTCCTAAATTCTAACTTAAGTATGTACTTTGTTTTTAAAATTCATGAATATTAAATGCTTTTTCACTTATCCCCCGAATTTCTGCCAAAATGGAAATTCATAACTAAAATGAGTTTTATACGCCTCAAAAATTTTGTACAAGCTCCTAGTCTTACCACAACCTGACCTGAGGCAAATCGGCTTCCCAAACAGACAAACCTTTTTTAAATTTTAATTTTTAATTAAATTCGTATAGAGGCGCATCTTATTGGAGACACGTGAATTAATGCGAATTGAAAATCTTTGAAAAATCTTAAGTTTGTGTATATGGCTCATTATCTTTTTTTTGGAAAAATATTCGTACACAGAAAATTCCAGTTTGTACTTTTGATTTAATTTTCGCATGCTCTTAGTAAAACCCATGATTCACATAGTGAAGCATGTGAATATATAAAACACAAAGAAATATTTGACGATGACTATACTATACCCTATGTTTCAGAGCAACTAGTATATCCTTGTATGAAAGCCAATCATAAGCTAGTAAAATAAGGAGTAAGAGAGAGACAAATTATCTAGTTGATCTGAAACATACAGTATATAGGTAGCTGGTTTATAAGCGATCGATCTGTAAATTAGACGAAATACATATTTTCGAGCGGAGAATCATATATTCTACTTTATCTACGTTTATAAATTCGTAAACAAGAATATTCACACTCTCAAAATATGTGATTCTTTTACTTTACAGTATACCAGCGTGCAAAATCTGCAGTATACTACGCATAGCCTGCGAATTCTCAATCAAAGTTACAAACTGGGGTTTTCTGTGTACAGCACGTTTAATGTTTTAACTTGTGTAAAACAAAAATATAGCATAAGAGCTTTTACCGTTCCCTGTCACAAAGAAGATGCCTATACTTTAAGTGTCTGTCACTCAAACCTAACGATTAATTTTCAAAAATTTTTATTTGGGGGTTAATTGCTATATCATAAAGTTAAACTTTTTCCATATAGAAAAAATTTAAACTTACTTTTACTAATTATTACAAGAGTGAGAATATGTGTCACACGATTTTACAAAATTTTTACGTAAAGCGTAATTTAATTATATTAAATTTGATTTCTCTTCATAAAAACATGTTTAAAACTTTTTAATCGCATAAATGACAAATTAAGTACATAAAAAATAAATTCTCACAACAAGAGCACTTTAAGAGGTCGTAAAATAGGAAAACAAAAACAATTTAAGTTCAGAAATCGCTAAGGGACAAAAAAAAAGCCTTTACCGAACCCCCCTAGATCTCCGATTAAGAAGCGTTGGTTGTGATTAAAATATTAAAAACTTAGTATTTTCAATCATAAAAATACTTTACTTTCCAAAAGGAAAAGTTTTTTTGTTCAGTTGTTTACGAATTATTTTGATTTTTCTACGAAAAAGCCTTTACCGTTCTTCTTTTTTGTTAAAATTATGAAATTAAATATTTTTAAAATTTACTTCCAAAAATAGTTTTTTTAGTAAGTATTATTCAAAAATATGTGTCATTGTTCTTTAAAATACATAAAGCCTAGAAAAATTCATATTTTAAGGCCGCCTGTTAGTAACGATTTTGGTTTTTAATGGTTTTAAGCTGTTTTTACCTTATAATTATCAAAAAACGTAATAAATTGATGTAAAAGGTTCGTTATGGTGATTCTTATGCAATACTGAATAACTATTGGTAAAAAAAGTCTAAAAAGCCTTTTTTATTTTTATTTTTTGTAAGCTATTTTTCCAAAAAAAATGAAAGCGAGCCATATATAGCAGAGAAAATTCATTTAAGTACAAATATAATTACCAAAGACAATTAGGCACATAATAAATTTCATTTTAACTTTGAAACTTTGTTTAAAAAGCCATAATTATGGTTCTTCTTATTACTGGTCTATTGCAATTTCCATGCTATTTACTAGGTATATCCAAAATAAGAAAAATTAAATTCATTAAAGGTTTATTATTATTTGGAAAAGGATTGGTGAATTTCAAAAATTAAAAAAAAAAAATGCGTTCTTTAATATTATTTATAAATAATATATTAATATTTAATTATATTTTAGAACATAATTGAAAATTATTAAATCAGGAGCTGAAATCATTAATATTTGGCTTTTAGATTTCTTATTATACAGATTCTTTTCACAATACTAGTTGTTCAGAGCACATTTTTATTGAATTTTCTAATATTTTTACGAAGATCTCTGTATAAGCGCCGCGCCGATTTGAACGGCATCAGGGATTATAAACTATTGGATCAGGTTGTGAAATTGGAAGTTGTTCATGGATCACATGAGTCTGTACAATTGGAGGTTTTTCATAAATTATATGAGTCATTACAGTTGGAGGTTGTTTAGATGAAAAATATTGCCAAAATACGAAATATCATTGGAAATTTACCTATCATCTAATAAAATAATAAAAATAAACAATTTGTTTTTTTAGAAACAGATTTATTTGCAAATTTAATCATTAAGAAATAAATACAAACCGTATCCTACCAAAAAATGAATCAATCTTTGGTTTTTATAGACCAAATACTACACTGCACTTGATCACAATTTAGAGTTAAAAAATTTGCACAAAAAATTAAAACGTTAAAGCCCAAAAAGTAAAAAAAAAATTATTTGCTCTAATTTGTCACAAACGTAGTGTAATATTAATTATTACTTCCTGGTATTAAAGAAATTATTTCTTATACTTTAGTGTGATACAATTATAATCAGATATTTTTTACTAACAAAAGAAAATTTTTTTTTACTTACTTTGTTCAACTTTTGCGTCAATCTTTTTAAAATTAATCAATTCAGATCCTTTATTGAAACCAGTGATGGGCATAGCGCGATAATTTCATTATTTACTAATGAATCGTTTCCCTGAGCGTAAAAAAAAGGAGTTTTTCCTCTTTCCCGAGATATCTCAATTTTTTAGACCGTCAAAGATGCTAAAAATGACGTTTTTTGAAGTTTTTAACCTCAAAATGAGTTCAAAAATAAAAAAAAGAAACTTTTTCTAGAGTATTTTTTTAAAACAAAAATTTTAACACCAACCACGCCCTAATTGAATGATTCGGTCTGGAGTTATTAATTTTGGAGTTAAAAACACGCTTTAACTTCTCCCCTAACCCAAGGGGGAGGGTGGGGGGTTACCGACCCTTGAAATTTTATTTTTTATCGTAAATCATCAAATAGAGTCAAAAAAATGTGAAAAATATTCTGGGGCCGGAAACCATACCTTAATCCGCAGAAGTCTTTTATGAAAAATCAAAAAAGGCTTAAAGAAGGAAAAAAACGTTATCAGTTCTTGTTTTGTACTATACGCCACACAAGATAACTTTCTTCATTCAAATTTTTCATATTTTTTGAAATATCGAGAAAAAAGGCTCGATAACGCGATAATCGATAACGATAATATCGTTAACGATAATTTTTTTCGTTGTCGATAATTTTATTAGCGCTTATCGAAATGAAATTCGTTAACGTTTTAATTATATTAGCGCTTATCAAGAAATAAATTCGTAAACGATAAATATTTTATCGCTTATCGAAAAAATTATAGCGTTAATAATGCCAAAAATTAGCGTTAAGGATTAGCGCAGGGTTAAGGATTGCCCATCACAGATTGAAACTGATAAATCCTATATTAAAAAAATTCTCGTTTTTATATGAAATTTTTTTCCCTTATTTGAATTTGCGTGACTTTATATAAATTATTTAACTATTATACTATTTTAAGAAAGCAATAAAAAAATTTCTATTTTTAAAAATTCCATTGTTTATTTCTAATTTATGCGAACACATTAACTTGTAAATTGTAAGATTTAATATTTTAAGAAATTTAATATTGTAATTTAATATTGTAAGAAAAAAATTTTTTAATTTTCATTAATTATATAATTTTAGCTTGACAAGGTCAGCAAATCAGTTGACGAAACGTCGCTTTAACAACATCAATAAAAAAATTTGTTAACTATGTATAAATTTTTTTACATTTTATTCCATTTAGTCAATAAATTCAAAATATTCTATAAATGTAGATAAAATAGTATTTTTTGAAAAAAGTTATATATATATAAAGTTATATTATTACCAAAGAAGAACAATACTATCTTCTTTGGTATTACATCGAATGCGACGGTTTACAGGCAGTACTGAAATCGCATTTTTGATGAATTCTACATTTATATCACAAATTTCAAAAATAATTTTATTTAAAAAGTAAAAGTAAAGTTGAACTTCATCTTTGTACACAAAGTAAACTAAATTAAATTATTCAAATAATCATAAGAAATAATAATCGAAATAATTAGTCTGAGTGAAGCATGCGTTAGCATGCTTTACTCAAGTTATATCCCCGCAGGAAAATGATCTAAGGTGAGTTAGTTTGCGCTTTATTGATTTTATGAATATATATAAAACTTAGACCATAATATTCAAAATTTCATCAGGATCTTCACTATTATTTTATTTTTTAATTACGTTTTTTTTTAACAAAGTTATCCCAATTTTACGGACGCGCGTCAATTTTTATATTATTTCTATCCTATAAAAATGTTAATATTATGCATGTGTTTATTTTTCGTTATACTTATTATATCATTAATTAATTTTTTTATTTATGTTAATTATTTAACAATAAAAAATATTATTTATTTAATAAATTATTTAACGAATAAATTATATTAATTTTTTTTATTTCAATAGTATTTTTAATAAGATTTAAAATAAGAGTATTAAAAAAAAGAATTTATGCGCATGCGTATAAAGAAGAGGTTAATCTTTGGGTATTTTTAAATAGATCTTTTTTTTGTAATTTTAACGACCCCTAGTAGGTTTTTTGGGTCACTGAACACGAATATGATATCGCGTTTTAACGAAAATGATTCAGTTGCCCACAATAGGCAACTTCAGGTTAATTTTTAGGTATTTTTAAATAGATCTTTTTTTGTAATTTTAACGACCCCTAGTAGGTTTTCTGGATCACTGATCACGAATATGAAATAGGGTTTTACCGAAAATGATTCAGTTGTCCACAATAGGCAACTTCAGGTTAATCTTTGGGTATTTTTAAATATATCTTTTTTTTGTAATTTTAACGACCACTAGTAGGTTTTTTGGGTCACTGAACACAAATATGATATAGGGTTTTACTGAAAATGATTCAGTTGCCCACAATAGGCAACTTCAGGTTAATTTTTAGGTATTTTTAAATAGATCTTTTTTTGTAATTTTAACGACCCCTAGTAGATTTTTTGGGTCGCTGAACACGAATATGATATCGGGTTTTACCGAAAATGATTTAGTTGCCCACAATAGGCAACTTCAGGTTAATTTTTGGGTATTTGTAAATAGATCTTTTTTGTAATATTAACGACCGCTAGTAGGTTTTTTGGATCACTGAACACGAATATGATATCGGGTTTTAACGAAAATGATTTAGTTGCCCACAATAGGCAACTTCAGGTTAATTTTTAGTTATTTTTAAATAGATCTTTTTTTGTAATTTTAACGATCCCTAGTAGGTTTTTTGGGTCACTGAACACGAATATGTTATCGGGTTTTAACGAAAACGATTTAGTTACCCCTAATAGGCAACTTCAGGTTAATTTTTGGGTATTTTTAAATAGATCTTTTTTTTTAATATTAACGACCACTAGTAGGTTTTTTGGGTCACTGAACACGAATATGATATCGCGTTTTAACGAAAATGATTCAGTTGCCCACAATAGGCAACTTCAGGTTAATTTTTGGGAATTTTTAAATAGATCTTTTTTTGTAATTTTAACGACCCTTAGTTTTTTGGGTCACTCTTTATCTGTATCTAGTATTTTAAATTATTGTTAGAAAATGAAATTTTTTAAGTGAATTGATGCTAAATAATGTCCTAAATATTATATTCACAGATTTTTAAAATTAGAAGCTTTGTAAAAAAGTTTTGATTAATTTAGTAACTGAAAAATAAATGAAATTTCAAGCTCTAATGTCTCCGTCTGCTGTCAATAATTTTACAAAATTTTTTTTAAAAATTCTAAGGGACATATAACTTGATGAATTCCTATAAGAATTAAAGTTTCCAGAAGTTTAGATTTCCAGAAATTTTAAATAAAAAAATGAAATTATTATCCCCCTGATTCAACCTTAATATTTTTTAATACGTAAAGAAAAAGTCAAATAAATATCAAATTTATTCATTTTGAAGTTTTATTAATTATATAAGTTCTTTTTTTTTTGTTTTAATTTTAGTTAAAAGCTGCATACAGAGTTATGGATGCATTTTATAAACTTGCAGATGAAGACAAAAGTAAATATGAAAAAGTCGTACCTTCGCATCACAGGACAATCTTTATGCTGTTGAGATTTATTAAGAACGAGACATTTTTTAGCGCTTTCTTTAAAATCCGGGGGTTGCAACCCTTAAATATAATTTTCTGCATGAAATTAGGATTTTGCGACCAAAAAAACCTACTAAGGGTTGTTAAAGTGAAAAAAACGCCTGAAGTTGCCGATTGTGGGCACCTCAAGCATTTTTAATGAAAACCGATATCATATTCGTGATCAGTGACCCAAAAAACCTACTAGGGGTCGTTAAATTTACAAAAAAAGATCAATTTAAATTTTAGGGCTTAAGGGGAGGGGGAAATTGGGGGTAATTTAACCCAATTTTCACCAGCGCAAGTTTATTCATTGTATACAATGTTCTTTAGGACTATCCGAAGAGATTCCCATATGTTTCATCGTAAGTCAGCCAGGGTCGTGGTTTTCAGAGGTTTGGCCTTTTTTTACACCTAGGCCCCGACTATTATCAGTGCTGGTAAATTCAGAGAGCACCAGCGTTGATTTGGAATTATTATATTCTAATTTTTTATTTTATTCACTCTGTGTAAAAATCGAATTTCTCGTCACCGAGTTCACTCTGTTTATATTTTGGGCATACGAAAATATTGATTAGATAATATTAATTAATTTCAAGAAAAGTATTATAAATTAATTTTTATTTAAAAAACAACTAAGGAAAAATTTTTTCGGCATAATTATAAAGGTTTTACGGTTTTATAACTAATTATAGTTTATTATAACCAACAAAATAAACAAAGTGAACTAGTGAACAAATATTCAATTTTTATACAAGGTGACTACATGAAAATGTAAAACATGTAAAATGTAATAATTCCAAATCAACGCTGCAGGCCTGTTCTGTATTTGATTCACGCTGTTTTCACGTGAAATATAAGCGTGAAAACACGTGAAAGCATGCAATTTTAGGTTAAAAGCACGTGAATCGAAGGAAATTAGTTATTGAAAATGTGAGTTCCTAATTTTAGGTTAGATTTTATTGCGAAAACACTCTGAAATTGATTCCCTTGTAACCGAACTTTAGTCGCGTTATACGAATGAATGAAAAACTATATAACGAAAACTTAAAATTCGATAAAACCTTTCTAAAATAGATTTCTCGACTAGGTTAACCTATTTACGCCCAAGCGGACGTTAACGGAAAGTCAAAAAAAAATAGGTTCCCGTATAGATAGAGGCTTTTAAATTACATGTCTATATTAAATTTCATGCTCTTACCTAATCTGAAGTAAGATTTTACTTACAACCCTTTTAAATGCCCTAAAAATAGGGATAAGGGGGGCAAAAAAGGGGTTAAAATAAAAATGACGGAAAAATCAATATAAAAAAAAAAATGATACCAAAAAAACATTTAAATTTACTTATTTGTGCAAAAAACTTGCATTTTTACTTACTTACATTTCTTAGGTATATGGGATATTTAATTGGATTTTAATCCTTATATTGCAACTAGGGGTAGTTTTTTCCAAAAACATCAAATATTGTTTTTTTAGTTCCAAATCGGTTCTAATAGGTAAATTTTACTAATAATTCCATTTTTTGAATTTGTTTTGAGCTAAAAAGCTTCTGTGCTCTTAAAAATTACCCTTAAAAGGTAAATATAAGAATAGTAAATTCTATAGGTTCCATTTAGCCCTGATAAGCCCTATTTTTACGCTCACAGAAGCATTTTAGCTGAAAACAAATTCAAAAAATGGAATCAGGAGTAAAATTTACTATTTTTAGTATTAGGAACTAATTATAATTATAATAAAAAACCATAATTCCCTCCCCCCCTCTTCTAAAATTGAAATAACTTAAAAGAAATTCGATTGTTTTAGACTGATGGAAAAAGAGTCTATAGTTTTGTTTAATTATAAGTTGAAAAGCAAAATTACAAAAAAATTATATTAAAATAGATTACCGGTAAATTATTTAAATTATTTTTTCTGCAAAGTTGGCAATTATCAAAACAGAGAATATAAAACTATAACTCCAGTCAAATCAGAGGGTGGGGATGTTATATAGTTTGTGGCCACCAGCAGATTTAGTCTACTATAAGTTTTTTAGGTCGCTGTTCATAAATTTCGGGGTCTTCTCTTTGAGAAATTGGGGCTTCTAATATTTATGAATTCTAAAAAAAAAAGTACATACTTGAGTTTTTACACGATTATAACTAACAACTAGAGTTTATAAAGAATTTCATTTATACGACGGAAGTTTATTTTACAACAAATTATTTTTTAAAATGTTGCAAATTTTATTTCAATTTAAATTGAACAAAAATCCAGATTGAATATTTATAAAAATATTTTTAGCAATATGAATTTCATTAAATAACTAAACCTTGAAAAAAAAAATTTTAATGTACTGATACACTGGGAAGACCGACTGAAATTTCTGGTAATGGTTCAACAATTCTGGTGATTTCTTTGTGCTTTGGAATAGCAATATCTGAACGTGTACATGTGGTTAGCAATATTTCATTATAGTGTCTTATGGAATTTAATTCTCGTTTTAATTCCACTAATGAAAGTCTTAAAATTGATATTCCCTCACGTTCACGATGCTGTAAAAAATGTATTTTTTTTTTTTAGTTTAATTTTTTTTAGGGTTCTGTACTTCAAGCAATTTTTGCAATCTTATTGTAAAATAAAGACTAGATTTTATTAAAGCCGATTGAGAGCCATGCCAAGAAAAAATTCTTAAAAGATAAAGTTACTTTCTAATTCAAAAACAAATTTAATAGAGAACCCGGTGCCAAAAGCTAAGTTTCAAATACAAAAATAATCTGATTGATACTCTGCTCAAAAAGCTGCTACAGATTTTACTACCACAAAAACTAAAATTTTTCTATAAATAGGTAAAGCTTCGATCAATAATTAAATAATTAACAGTATACTAAATACTTACACAACGGCTACGATGGTGTCTATGATGTCTTTCATGAGAATGTTCATGAGAATGTCCATGATGTTTTGCAGCTGCCCCCAAAACAATCATCATGAAGATAGCGAATATAATTGTAGATTTCAAATACATTTTCTGAAACAGTTAATAATTAATGTAAAATTAATAATCAATACAAATAAAAATTCAACTGAAAGACAAGCAATATTTACCTTTACTTAAAAGAAATATTTAAAATTTTTATATAAGTATTTTTTTTTTTTATTTTTATATAAGTATTTAGATTATAAAATCGTACGTTGTACTTACCAATTTTTTTTAAGAACTCAAGTGGTGACAAGAATAACTTTTTCTGCAGAAATGATAATTTTTTTTTGAAAAGCTTTAACTTCTATGCCAAAATTTTATCTAGTGTACGTGATTTTTAAAAAATATTACTAGTTTTTAAATAAATTTTTTGCCGAAAATGGCCATTTCGTTAATTGGCTACATTAATGAGAAAATTAGTGATAAAAATTGTGGTTTACGAAGTTTGAAAGGTGACACTTACACCGAAAAAATGAGACTAACCAGAAGTATTTTGGTTAATTTGAAAGATTTAATCGTTTCATTGATAATTACCAAAAAACCCTATTCCATAACATTGAGCCTTGCGTTTCTAGTCCCAGAAGGCCCATTTGAATAAACAAAGGGTAGTCAGCATGTTTTTTCAACATATTAAACTCATCAATAACTATTTGGTGTAATTTGGTACTTTAACTTTACTTTGGTACTTTGGTATTTTAACCACATTAAAATAATTAGTATTTAGACTAATTCTATCAAAGTTTGAACCCTATAAAAGATGTTTCATTTTTGCCATTAAAATTCTCCTGATTTCAACCAACTCAACCTGATGATATAACTTGCCCACCATTGCTGTTTTAGATCATAAAGACTCTTAATTAACCTTAATAAATTTACAATTGTTCGTGAATACTTTTCTGCTAAATTATAATTTTTCGAGAAGACACCTGAAAATATGAAAAAATAAATTAAAATGTGCACAAAACTCAAAAGTCCCAACTTTGGCTGCTACGGAGTTTAAAAGCTCCAAAGCTCCATCGTAACAAAGTTACTTAAAAACCTTTTTTCTTTTATTTTTAAAGTATGTCTTAATGTTTTTGATGTCGATGATTTCGAATCGGATGTCAGACTAACGATATTATTAATTGGCAACTGTGAATTAGCTATCAAATTTTTAAAATATCGTAAAAAACTTTAAAGTTTAGCTGGGATATACGCTTTTGAGGTCGCTGACTTCAAATTCGATATTGGATTTACGAGATTGTCAATTGACAGCTGTCAAAAATCTAAAAAAATTGTGAGGCGACATTAAATACGTATATTCCAGCTACACTTTTAAGTTATTTACAATATTTTAGATTTTTGACAGCTGTCAATTGACAATATAATCAATCTGACGTCGAATTCGAAGTCAGAGACCTCAAAAACGTATATCCCAGATAAACTTTTAAGTTTTTTACGATATTTTAGAGTCTTGACAGCTAATTGACAGCTGAAAATATACAATTTCGTTAATCTGACATCGGATTAGAAATCAGCGACCTCAAAAACATAAAGATATATTTTAAAAATAAAAGAAAAAAGGTTTTTAAGCAACTTTGTTATGATGGAGCTTTCAAGCTCCGTAGCAGCCAAAGTTGGGACTTTTGAGCTTTGTCCCCTGTGAGATTTTTGTTCAGAATGATGGAACCAACAACAAATCAAAAATTCAGCCAACTTCATTTAAAAAAAAAAATATTTTAACTTTTTGTTATTATTTTCTTTTTAAATAATTCCTTAAAACTTTTAATTATTTGCGTCCCATTTCAACTGAAAGCTTAAGAGATTCGGATTTAACAAACTCTAAGACCCTATATGATTCATCGATAGTAATTTCCTGTATAATCTTGAAGAATTGGCAAATTTTCTCGAAATCAACCAATTTTTATCTAATTTCTGGACCAAAAATTTGAATTTTAAAATGTAGTTAGCAGATTCAGATTCTGCATTCTCGAAAACCCCATAAGATATAAAAGAAATACTATCTTCTATATTCCAGGATTTTTGGCAGATTTTCTCTAAAGTTGGCCTATTATTTGTGCATTTCTTTAATGCATATAAAGCTTTTAAATTAACAAACAAAAAAAAATTGTACTTTTCATAGTTTTAGTTCAGAGAACAACTATAAATGTATATTAATAATTACTAGACCAATCAAACTGTAAATATTTATAAATGTAAAGGGTAGTATCTACCCGTTTAATTTTCAAATGTATGCAAATATCAAATAAATAAATAATTTTCTGGGTCATAAAACTAGAATTTTAAAATTGGATCAGCAGATTCCACTGCACAAATATTTTTTTTCCTTTCTTGAATTTACGTGACTTTTTGAAATTTAATTTTGTAAAACGTTGGTAATTGAAAATATTATTATCAATGTTAGAATAATTTGAATAAATAAATCGAAAAAATAAATGATAAATATTTTTCTGGTATGCCATTTTTCCTGCCTCTATTGTATTTTTTAATTTTTGTTGTTGATTCTTTCTAAATTAAAATTTATTACAAAAAACTAAAATTGAATAATATTTTAAAAACCAGCAATTTTTTGTAAAAATCACGTACACTAGATAAAATTTTGGTATAAAAGTTCATGCTTTTCAACAAAAATTATCATTTCTGCAGAAAAAGTTATTCTTGTAAACACTTGAGTTCTCAAAAAAAAATTGGTAAGTACAACGTACAATTTTATAATCTAAGTACATTTATAAAAAATTATAAACTTTTCTTTTAAATAAGGGTAAATTTTGCTCTTTTTTAGATTCAATTATTAATTTTACTTTAATTATTAACTGTTTCAGAAAATGTTTTTGAAATCTACAATTATATTCGCTATCTTCATGATAATTGTTTTGGGGGCAGCTGCAAAACCTGGACATTCTCATGAACATCATGGACCTTCTCATGAACATCATGGACCTCCTCATGAACATCATAGACACCATCATAAAAGACATTATAGACGTTGTGTAAGTATTTAGTATACTGTTAATTATTTAACTAGCGCGAACATTAGTGAGACTGAGCAAAGCCACTGTAATTTTATAGGTTTATTTAATGATTCCTTATAAAGCTTAAAATTATGATTTCTTATAAAAAAATAATTTAAAAGATAAGTAATACTATTATTATTAATAATAAAAGTTCTTTCATTTTAAATTTAAATGATTTAACATAAAAATAATTACTATTTTTTTTTCATTAATAATGATATATATAAATAAATGCTTATAAATTTAATAAAAAAAACACGAATTATTTCATTATGAAATATAATTTTTTATTGTGTTGATATTTTAATGAATATCGTTTTTTAATTTGTGTAAAAACTTTTGTTTATCTTTAAAACAACCGCATAGTCGAATAGAGTCGTATCTATAATTATTATAATCTTTTATTAAAATTAAATGGTTAATTGATTTAACTCTACTTAATCCTACGTAAGTTATGCCTAATTGTTTTTCACGTTCTGTCTCCTATATGGAGAAACATTTTATGAATAGTCTGTCCTTGCGACTTGTCCCTGCGGCGGTGAATCATTGTCAGAATAAATTATTTCTCTGACATGACCTAAAGTACCATTGATGAAACCTCCAGCAGTCCATAAGTTTGCCCTTAACATTACACGATAATTTTTAGATAAATATAGGATATTTTGTAATCTTGAAGCTTTTTCATCCGAACAACTCATGGCTACATTGGGTACATTTGTACCTACAATGCGAGCTACTGCGTTTCCTGTGTTTTTTAAATATTTTTCGTTATGTGCATCTACTTCTGTGCATTTTGGGTATAAGTGTATTGCATTTTCAAATAAATCTAATTCATTTTTTGGTATTATGGTTTTCCGTCTGTTATGTAATGCTTCATAATTTTCCTGGGACAATTCTGCATTTGCAGTTTCATCCAACAATTTAGAGTATGGCGTTTGATTACCTTCTTGTCGGTTTGCATTTTTTAAACAGAAGTATTTTTGAAACTCATTAAAAACAAGTTTTCCCTGTGATTGCATTTTGTCAGTATGTTTTTTTGTACTAAATATTGCTGTATCTCCTACGGGTGTTAATTGGTTATAATCGCCGAATAAGTAGATTATTAATCCACCGAATAGTTAATCAATTTCATTAGCAAAAATTTCTCTACACCGCGATTCTATTTGGTATAAAGTGCGTAAATCTATTAATGACATTTCGTCAATTATTTCTTCTTTTATCAGTTATAGTATTTGCATCCTCATTTGGACATAATATTTTATATAAATCATTCCATTGATGATCTGCAGCTCTAAGTGTAAAGAATATTGTTGGTTTTTTCAACTGTTTAACCTAATAAGTTTGGCACACCGTTGAAACCAATAACTGTTGGTAGATCTTATTTTAGAAGAATAAACCATAATATGTTTGCAGAAGTTTTTATCCTTCTCTAATTTGTTTTTTAATTGTACTATAGTGCACTCTTGTAATTTCGATTTGTTCACGTAAATTCCTGCTTTTTGTAACATTCCATGACCCATAACGGTATTCAAACAAAAAATCTGAATCTTGGATCTTTTGCGAACATTTTATCTTTATATTTCATAAGATGTTTGAAATATTGATCTAAAATTTCTCTAATTAGTGAAAAGCCTGCTATTCCTCGAAATAAATGCAAGAATGCACAAGCAATGTAACCTTCCGCTGTGAATTCATTAATTGGATCGTTTTCTAATGTTGGTTAATTTAGATGTAATTCTTGGTTTATCTTATGATCTTGATTAATAATATATATATATCTGGTATATTTGTTTCAGTTATTGTTTTATCATAAATTTCAGATGAATTATTTGATTTTTTAGAATTGTTTTCTGTATTTTCTATTATATTAATGTCTAAAGATTGTAATTCGTTAGATCTGTTTCCATTAATTGGTAATTGTTTTAAAATATCTTCATCTATTTCTATATTTTTGTAATATATATTATTTAATTTAAGCCATACAAGTGCATTTTTAATTTTTTCAGAAAGCACTTTGAAATCACTAAATCCACTTGTGTATTTTTATGAAAAATTAATGTAGATGGTAATTTATTTGGATGTATAGGTAATTTGTTTATATATTCATCAATATTTTGTCGAAAGTTAATTACATTTCCAGATTAAGAATATTGATTTCCTTTAATTCAATAAATTGTAATTATTGGATGGATCCTAGCTATTAACATTTGTTCTATATAACTTAAATTACGTAATTCATCTGGTACTGTTCCCGGATCCATATTGTTATCAGCAGTAAATTTGTTTAATTTTTTGCAATCAGTACAAATGTTATTTTCATCTGTATGAATGTCATAAAATAATCTGTTACATCTAATACATTCTGGAGTGAAAATATTTTGACATTCTTTGTCAAATAAATTTCCAGGGGGTTTAACTTAACTTTTCAAGGGGGTTTTTTAGAGTAAGAATTATGAATTTTTGGTCAAAAATATTGAATAATTTCCAATCAAAATTCATCTTTATCGTTCTAAAAAACTCTTTTGTAATATCTTGGAAAATCGAAAAATATGTTCGATTGAAAAATTAAATATTATCCACCTAAAATTCATTTTTTCGCTTTAAAAAACCTTCATATAATAGGAAAAGTTGATTTCTTCAAGTTTTTAGTCCGCCATCTTGTAAAATTGGAAAATATGTTGTTGAAAAATTAAATATTTTCCACCAAAAATTCATTTTTCTCGCCTTAACAAACCCCCTTGTAAAGTTAACAGTCAATTTATGTTGGATTAAAAAATTCAATATTTTTCACCCAAAATTCATTTTTCTCGCTCTAAAAAATTCCGTTGTAATATGAAAAGTTGATTGTTTCAAGTTTCTCAGTATGCCATCTTAGAAAATTAGAAAATATGTTGGGTTGAAAAATTAAATATTTCCCACTTAAAATTCATTTTTCTTACCCTGAAAAACCCCCTTGTAAACTTAAAAGTTGATTATTTTAAGTTTTATGGTCCGCCATATTGGAAAATCGGAAAATGTGTTGGATTGAAAAATTAAATATTTTTGACCGAAAATTCATATTTCTTTCCCCAAAACCCCCTTTGTAAGGTTAAAAGTTAATTTTTTAAAGTTTAATGGTCCGCTATATTGGAAAATCGGAAAATTTGTCGGGTTGAAAAGTTAACGGAAAATTCATTTTTTTTGCCTTAAAAAATTTCTTTGTTATGTGAAAAGTTGATTTTTTCAGGTTTTTAGTCCGCCATCTTGGAAAATCAGAAAATATGTTGGGTTGAAAAATTAAATATTTTTGACCGGAAATTCATATTTCATGTCCCAAAAACTCCCTTGTAAAGTTAAAAGTAAATTTATTTCAGATTAATGGTACGCCATCTTGGAAAATCAGAAAATTTGTTCAGTTGAAAAATTGAATATTTTCACCCAACATTTATTTTTCTTGCCCTAAAAAACTCCTTTGTAATGTGAAAAGTTGATTTTTTCAAGTTTTTCAATCCGCTATCTTGGAAAATTGAAAAATATTTCGATTTGAAAAATTGAATGTTTTCCACTCAAATTTAATTTTTTCCGCTTTAAAAATCCTCCTTGTAATGTGAAAAGTTGATTTTTTCAAGTTTTTAGTCTGCTATCTTGGAAAATCGGATATCATGTTGGGTTGAAAAATTAAATATTTTCCATGCAAAATTCATTTTTCTCGCCCTAAAAAATCTCCTTCTAATGTGAATAGTTGATTTTTTCAAGTTTTTCAATCCGCCATCTTGGAAAATTGGAAAATATGTTCAGTTGAAATATTAAAAATTTTATTAATAAAAATGTTTTTTCAACCTCGAATACCCCTAGGTAATTTGGAAAGTTTTTTTTTATTCGAAAAGTATCGAAACTCTCAATATTAAAATTTAAAAAAATGTAATTTTCTGATGAGGAGTTATATTTTTCGTTATTATTCTTAAATTTGCGTACCAAATGGGCTACAAATTAATCAGTTCGTATTTTTCTCATTTGAGACCATCTGTGAAATTTTGAAGCCAATCGGCAATATCACTAAAGAGTTATTGTGCACACAAACTTGACATTCTGTCGCAAAAATAGACTGAGCGAAGCTCAGAGCTTCTCTAAGTCTAATTATTGATCGAAGCTTTACCTATTTATAGAAAAATTTTAGTTTTTGGGGTAGTAAAATCTGTAACAGCTTTTTGAGCAAAGTATCATTCAGATTATTTTTGTATTTGAAAGTTAGCTTTTTGCACCGGGATCTTTATTAATTTTGTTTTTGACTTAGAAAGTAACTTTATCTTTGTACATTCTCTTTAAAAGCTTTGTAGATAAAACCACTGTAAGAATTTTTTCTTGACATGGCTCTAAATCGGCTTTAACAAAGTCTAGTCTTTAGTTTACAATAAGATTGCAAAAATTGCTTGAAGTAAAGAACCTTAAAAAAAATTAAAATAAAAAAAAAATTACATTTTTTACAGTATCCTGAACGTGAGGAAATAGCAATTTTAAGAATTCGAGTAGTGGAATTACAAAAAGAATTAAATTACGCAAGACACCGTAATGAAATGATGCTAAGGACATGTACATGTTCAGATGTTACTGTTCATACGCACAAAGAAATTACCAAAGTTGTTGAAGAATTACCAATTGTTCTTCCCAGTGTATCAGTACATTAAAAGTTTTTTTTTCAAGGTTTAATTATTTTGTGAAATTCATATTGCTAAAAAAATTTTTTTTTAAATTCAATTTGGATTTTTGTTCAAGTAAAAATTATGTACTTTAAATTGAAATAAAATTTGTAAAATTATAAAATATAATTTGTTGTGTATTCAAAAAAAAATTTTCTTCGTATAAATGAAATTCTTTATAATTTCTAATTGTTAGTTATAATTGTGTAAAAACTCAAGTATGTACTTTACTTTTAGAATTCATAAATATTAAATGCTTTTTCACTTATCCACCGATAAGTAAAAAAATTAAAAAAATCAAATTTAATTTGATAATTTAAATACCCTTTTAGATTTGGAAATTCCTCAATATTAAGATGAATAAATAGCATACTTGCATCAATTTAACACATAACTCTACGAGTTGATAATGTCTTGTTTACTTTTCGCGCTCATGTAATTCGACGATCCCTATAAATAAGATCGTTATTCCAAACGCTCACGAATAACGTACTTTATTCAGAAACCATGCGGATAACGACGTTATTTAGAACGCAGAAGAATAAGGTCGCTCTTCGCCGCGGCAATGTTTGTACTAATTATGTGAAATAGAAATTACGATAAAATAAATAGTTACGTTCAAACAAAGTACCGCGGATAAAAAAACATTAATTTTATGGGAAATGGGAGTTTACGTTCCGGAAGATGTCTTATTTATCGTCCATCAAAAAATATATCATTCAAAGCTAACGCAGATCTTCTACGCAACCTACGTGACTACTGCTCTTCATATAGTCGCAAAGTTGGGTAACCTGAATGCTGATCTCCTTATTAACAGTAGTGACAGAAATCTTATTTATAACATAGCTGACGAATTATGACTGCAGGTTGTACAGCTTGATGCAACTAATGGTCCTCCAGGTTCAAGTGAACTTATAACATAGATTGACATCATGCTTGTTGACAAGAATGACAAGATTGTGTCCTTTAACAACTCAATTCCAACCTTTCACACCAGTCAAAACCTCATTGATGTGGAAATAGATTTATTAATACCTAAGCCTTTTATGGAAAGCTTAAGTTTTACATTCAGAAAGTTGATGATATATCATCGGAGAGCATCAATGAATTTCTGAGTAACTGTGATTGGACTCCTCTTCTTGTCCCTAACCCTCAAATCAAGCCAGCACTCGATTGCATGAACTCCAACATCTTGAAAGCAATTGATCACCTAGCTCCTTTATAAATCTAGACTCCTAGGAAAAATAAACCTCCTTGGATGACTGAGGAAATCCAACTGTTAATCAGTAAGCGTAAGGCAACTGAACGTCGCACAGTGTAGTAAAATAAAAAAAAGAGGCCAAAAATCGTTTTTGTGTATACTAAATGATAGAAACTCGAGTTCAAAATTTATTAGGTACAGCTCTTTATTAAAATATGCACATAAATGATAAATAAACCTAAAAAAAGTGTACTAGTATAATTATACATGATTGTATGCAGTATAAAGATGTGTTAGTCAATATTTGCAATTTAGTCAAAAAATTTTTAAAAAAATGAAAAATTTGATGTTTTTACTTTTGCTTATATTTTAAACTTAAATAAAGTATTTTTTTTATGTTTTTATATAATTTATCTTTATTTACTTTGCATTACTCCCACTGAAAATCTTGATAGTGTAGAAGAGTTAACCCATTAGCGCGGGCGAGACCACGCCACTGACGCTCGGATTTTCGCTTATAAAACGGGTAAAAAAAATGATTTTGTATAAAAATTAAAGTCTTACTTTACAGAAAGGACTTGTTACATAAGATTTTGGAGCCAGATTTTTAATATTATTGACTGTTAATTAAATATGGCAGACACAAAAAAGACAAAAAATCGATTATTGATATAAAATTAAAAATCTGATCCCGGAATCTTGCTAAGCAAGTCCTCTTTAGTAAGGGAGGACTTCAAGTTTAAAAAAAAAAATATTTTTTTACCCTTTTTCTAATCGATAATCCGAGCGTCAGTGGTATGGTCGCGCCGGCGCTAATGAGTTAATATCCGAAGCTCTAGATGAAGGGTTCAAGTTCACTGAAGCATCTCTTAATGATGTGATCTTAGCTGTAGTACATTTCAGCACACAAAATACTGGGGATGATGACATCCCTCAGAGAATTATTGCTAAATCACTGCCGACTTTAGGCCCCTTATTAGTTACGTTATTCAATACTTCTCTGAGAAGTGGAGTTTTCCCTGAATCGTGGAAATCTCTTTTGGTTGCGATAAAAAAAAAAACTACTCCTTCATCTACTTCTGACTTTAGACCTATTGCAATCCTATGTTTTTTATCTAAAGTCATTAAGAAGATAGCACATGACCAGATCACATCATTTTTAAAAACAGCAATTTACTAGATCCTCTTCAAATGGGTTTTAGACAATTTAGCAGCACTGAAACTGCACTTATAAAACTCACGGATGATATTAGACGCGGTATGGAGAACAGGCTGATAACGTTTTTGCTTCAGTTTGATTTCAATAAGGCGTTTGACTCTCTCGCCCTCTAAACTTCTTATAAAGTTAAGGGATATGAGATTTTTTCGGACGGCCTTACTGTGGATCAAATCCTATCTTCAAGGTAGGCAGCTCCAGGTTGTTTCCAAAGCACCTCGCTCAGACGTACTTGGCAAAAACTCCTCAAGGGTCAGTGCTTCAATGATCTACAAACGCATCTCCCTATGGGAGACTTCTACTTGCTCTACGCTGATGACTGTATGTATACAAGCTCCTCCTGAAGATGTAAATGCAGCAATAGCAACTCTTAAACTAAATGCTGATAAGGTATCAATCTGGGCTAATAGCGTTTCACTACGCCTAAATCACAAAAAGACTATGGCTATTTATTTTAATACGCCGACTTGTTGAACACCTTAATGCGTTGAATCTTGAAGTTGATCTAGATGAAGACACGAAAATTCCATTCTCTAAAAAAGTCAAAAGCTTACGTGTAATTCTAGATAGTAAACTGCCATGAACTTGTCAAATAAAATCGATTGAAAACAAAGTAAATAGGATTTTATACTTCCTCCGGTTCATAAGACATTGCACCACTGAGGACTTACGCATAAAACTTATACAGGCACTCATTACCCCACATCTAGATTACTGTAATACAGTCTATCTAGATGTGAGCATGACACTGAAATCTAGACTCCAACGCTTAAGTAATTTTGGGCTAAGGTACATATTTGGTGTTAGAAGGGATGAGCATATTACTCTGTACAGGAAAAAACTCAATTGGCTTTGCATCGAATCACGCAGGCTATATTTTACTGGCATAATTATCTATAAAATCTTACGTTTACAACAGCCTCCTTATTTAACAAATCTCTTCATTAAACATCTGCCTAAAGATAATGCCAGGAGTGCTTCACGTAATAAAGAGCTGTTTCTACGTTCATTTAAGAATTGTGGGTCTACTTCCTTCCAGTTCCAGGGGACACTTTTTTGGAACTCTATACCTTCTAACATCAGACACTTGCCCATCTTAAACTCTTTTAAGGCTGCCCTTCGTAAACATCTGTTCATGTTCGACCCGTAACAAGTCATTATATACAATATCTCAATATATAACATGCAAATCCTAGTACTACTATTGTCTTATCTCAAGGATTTAATTACAAATATTTTAATTCATTTTATATTGTTATTAATTCTATAAAAGACATAAAGATTTATTTATAAATAAGATATTTACTTTATTTGTATTTCGCGCTTCTTCCTCGAGATCACTTGTAGTACTCCTGCTCCACACCACGGATAGTCACGATTTTTTAAAATAGAAAAAAATTGGGACGTACCACATGGTTTAATTTATATGATACGTCATTCTTTTTCTTCGTGCCAGGCTAGTCACACGCGTAATATCTTTTGTTCAATTAATTTGAGTGTTAGAGTAAGTGAATTTGTGAGTGTTTTTTAATTTAAAAAATATGGATGAAGAACACAAGGAGAATCTTGAATTAAAATCAAGAATACATAAACTGGAAAAATTAATCCAAGGAAATAATAAGAGACGAAACCGCCATAGAGTTGACTCAAGGGATCGACAGAGAAATTACGTTTTCTTTTATCTTTTATTTTTATTTTTAATAGTCAATTCCATTTAAAATTAAATTCACCTTATTTAATAAAGTTAACAAATTAAGGGTCTAGATGCTCTTGTTTCTTTTACATAGATCTTTTTAGCTAGGAAATTTTTTAATTTTCAAGATGGATGATTTATGCTAAAAGAGTTATCACTCTATTAACATAATAAGAGAGTTATTACTCTCAATACTGCATTATAATTCAGGCCGCTTAATTTTAGATGTAGGCCCTGTATTTGAGTTATTACTCAAAATACAAAAACTTTGTTTAGAGTTATTACTCATAAGCACATAACGTATGTTTAGGCGATAGACGCTATCGACACGGACCTCGTAGAAGGAAGTATCGTTGTACACATTATGAAAGTAGGTCACGCAGCTGCTCTAGCTCATCTCCGTTCTCTTCAGATGATACATCTTCAAAATCAAGCGTCCATTACATTTCGAGAAGGCGTCGGCGTGAAAGATCCCGCTCATCGTCTCTTTCCGACTTCTCCCCTCCTCAACGAGAAGCTACATCTGCCGATAAGCAAGCAGGGCTTAACTCGGTAAAAATTCCTTCTATCACCGAAGACAGAGAAGCACATATTTCAGTCAACACAGACAATCAGAAAGGTAGTTTCTCGTCATCTCATATTTACTTATATCAGTTATGACTGATATAAGAGATTGAGTTATTAATCAATACTTTCGCCTTAGTAATACGAGCGGCAGAAAGATTCTTACTGTTCTCTTTCTTTTTCGCCTCTCAAAATATTTTAATTTTTTAACCCTTTCCCTCTCTCATAGGTGATATTTCAGAGGAAGAAATGCCTCTTAGTGATGATATCATGCAAGCGTTAGGGGCAAGGTTTTTAGAAGAAAGGGCTCTTGAAAAACCTATGCCAAAGGATGTGGTTATAAGATGGGATGAAATTCTAAAACAAGGGCTACCGGATGAGGAAAAAATTAAGCTGCTGAAGAAATACTCTCCTCCCAGCAACTGCTTATTAATTGATCCTCCAAAATTAAACACGGAGATTGAAGAACTTCTGCATAATGGTGTAAAAGAGAGGGATATGCGTATCTTAGAGAAGCAGTCACAGTCATCCGCATCACAGGCGGCAATCGCGAAAATTCTCACGCAACTTTTAGAAAAGGATAAGATAAAGACGGGGGAAGTAGATGTGTCTCTGCTCGAAAATCTTTGTGACATCGGCCGATTACTAACTGATCTGCAACACGATGAAATTGCAATAAGGAAACGGCTGATAATCGCTAACTTTAATATTAAGTACAAGAAGGCTCTAAGAGATACAACTACTGACGAGTGGCTGTTTGGTAAAAATCTAGGTGAAAAAATAAAGATAAGACAATCTATGCAAAAGGATTTTAAGGACCTAGTTACTGCAAAGAAAGATTTAACTTCTACGAAGCCAAAAAACGGGACAACCCCGCCTCGTCAAAGACAAAAAAGTCATCAAAAGCAATTGACGTCAGGCGGGTACAAGACTCCCAATCAAGGCAGAAGCCAACGCAATCAGAGGAACAGCAAGAGATCCTATCATCAGAAGAGCTCAAATCGACACAGGAGTCCGGATCGGACCAGGAGCCACCGGAGACATTAGATAATGTAAGCATTTATGGCGAACGCCTAAAATTTTTTATTGATAATTGGCAAAAAATTACCTCTGATCATAAAATTTTATCATGGATTAAGGGTTATAAAATCCCAGTAAAGGGTAAAGTCTTCCAATTATGTCTACCTAAGGAAAATAATTGGCAGAAAGACGAATTTTTGAATATGCAAAAAATAATAAACGAGCTTTTAAGTAAAAACGCTATTTTTGAGTTCAAGAAAAGAACTCAACCCTTTTTATCAAAAATATTTTTAATACCTAAACCAGATGGGTCCCAAAGGTTTATTCTTAATTTAAAAGACCTTAATAATTTTGTTTCAACGGAATATTTTAAATTGGAAGATTATAGAACCCTTGTAAATCTAATCTCTCCCGGATGTTACTTAGCTACTCTCGATCTAAAAGATGCGTACTATATGGTACCGATTAAAGAGTCTGATAAAAAATATTTATGCTTTCATTTTGATAATAAAATTTTTTATTTTAACGTTCTTCCTTTTGGACTAAGTTCAGCTCCCTACGTATTTACTAAAATTATGAAACCAGTCGTCTCATATCTTAGAAAGCTTGGCTTTCTATCTGTGGTTTACTTGGATCATTGGGCAATAATAGGTAACATTAAGTGTTCTTAAGAAGATTGTTATAAAAATATCCAGGCTACTAAAGATCTTTTACAAAAGCTAGATTTCATTATTAATTTAGATAAAAGCCAGCTGGAGCCAAAACATTCCGTAAAGTTCTTAGGTTTTGTATTTTATTCGATTGAAATGGCAATAAAACTCCCTGATGATAAAGTAAAGAAAGTAGAGGATATGTTACTGTTGCGGCCAATAGCTATAAAATCATATTTTTATTTATATTTTTCAAATATTCGCGCATTTACTCTAACTTCTTTGATATCGTAATTATTTGATTTATCGGCCCCCCGTTTTAGGGCCCCTTCTCTCACGTTAAACTTTCACCGGTTCTATAAAACCGATTCATGCGCATCAATCGTTCTCATTCTGTGGTCAGCGGTCGCGCTCATAAGTCAATTCAAATCATACACCGCCCGGAGTGTCAAATCAATCAAATCATAATTAACGTAACTTCAGTGCTTAAACTATTTAATTCATTTTCTTAAACGCCAGCTTTTCAATTACTTTTATTTATTTATACAGTCCACTAATCTAACATTTAATTATTTGTATAATATATTCAATAAGTGCATTTTAATAGTTAACTTTATTATTTTAATCACGTGTGAATTTATTTTACCTCAAAACCAATTTTCCTACAATTTTCCCAAATATTTCCTTCAAAATATTACAGTTACTAAATTTTATTAAGAAAACTAAATGTAAAATTAGAAGTTTTTCTCAACTAATAGGCACACTTATATCATGTTGCCCCTGCTTAAAATATGGATATGCCCAGACAAAATCCCTCGAAAGAGAAAAATTTTTTGCTCTTAAGAATAGCAATGATTGCTATGATAATATTATGAATATCCCCAAAAGTGTAATTCCGGATTTGTTGTGGTGGAAAGATAATATTCGAAAGGCAAAATACTCTATTCGTCCTCGGAAGTACAACTTAGAAATTTTCACCGATGCTTCTAGAACAGGTTGGGGCGCTTCGTGCGGGAATCTTATAACTCACGGTTTCTGGAGTGATTATGAGAGAAGTTTGCATATAAATGTATTAGAATTAAAAACAGCTCTAATGGGCTTAAAGTGTTTTGCATATAATCTTAAAAATTGCAATATTTTATTACGTGTAGATAATACAACGGCAATATCCTACATAAATAGGATGGGAGGCATACGGTTTGAACTTTTGAAGGAAATAGCCCATGAATTATGGGATTATTATGAATCAAGAGATATTTCGGTTCACGCTTTATATATAAGCTCGAAGGAAAATTTCTTAGCTGACTTTGAGTCTCGAAAGAGGGAACCGGAAACGGAATATGAACTCTCGCAAAACGTATTTTTTGCAATTAAGAAACAATTAGGTTCGCCTAAAATAGACCTTTTTGCTTCAAGAATAAATTCTAAATGCCAGGATTTTGTTTCATGGTTACCCGACCCCGATAGCATAGCTACTGATGCTTTCACAATATCATGGTCAGAATGAGATTTTTATGCCTTTCAATGATTCTTAAAGTAATTCAAAAAATTAAAGAAGAAGGGGCACGAAGTATTGTCGTAGTCCCAGACTGGCCAACTCAGCCTTGGTTTCCACTGTTCAAATAACTTGCATGCTCAAAAATTTTAAGATTCAATCCAGATAAATATATGTTATTATCACCCACCAGGAAAAAACATCCTCTGTGGACCAATCTTACCTTGGTGGCAGCAATTTTATGCGGCAGGCGTTCATGAAGCGAGGAGTTTCACTCGAAGTAGCGGATATCATTCAAAAATCCATATCTGATAGTTCCATGCAACAGTACAACTGTTACTTAAAACGATGGTGGAATTTTTGCGTTAACTCAAACAAAAATCCGTTTTCAGAACCACCGCTAAGTGTTATTGAATTTCTACATCAAGAATTTGAAAGAGGTGTTGCTCATGGTACGTTTGGTAGTATACGATCAGCAATCTCCTATGTTATTGGTTCACACATAGCACAAGATGAAAATATAAAACGTTTTTTGATTGGTGCGTATAATATTAGACCTGATAGGCCAAAATACGACGAGACTTGGGATCCCCTTAAGGTCTTGCAATACTTTGCTACTATTGATACTAAGGAATTGTCACTTGATTCACTCTCGCAAAAATTAATTACTTTAATGCTACTCGTGACAGGTCAAAGAATTCAAACCTTATCATTGATTCGCGTAGAAAATATTTCTGTAACGGAAGAATTGATAGAAATAAAGATTCCCGATCGACTAAAAACGTCAAAGAAAAATAGCCGCCAACCAATTCTTAGGTTACCATTTTATAGTGAAGACAAAAATATTTGCGCTGCTTCTACTCTACTAAGATGTTTAGAATTAACGTCCCCTCTAAGAACTTCCAATGGAAAACTGTTTATTGCCTTGAAAAAACCTCATAAACCGATTGGGACCCAGAAGCTAGCTCGTTGGATAAAAACATGCTTAGATAAAAGTGGTGTTGATATAAATAAATTTCAAGCTCACAGTACTAGGCACGCTTCCACGTCTGCAGCTAGGAGAGTTGGTGTTAATATAGATTGCATCCGAAATGCCGCTGGTTGGTCCAACAAATCAGAAACCTTTTCAAGGTTCTATAATTTACCTTTGTCACCTGATAAGACAGCGTTTGAAAAGTCAATTTTAAACTCAAAATAATAAACAATATTTTCGCTATTGTATTAATTCAATTAAAAAAAAAAAAATATTTTAAGTTTATCATTTCTTTTTTATTTTTCCTTAGATAATATTTCTCTATTTATAATTTTCCTTTATTTACACGAACAAAAGATTTTTTAGAGTTGTCATTTTGCTTTAAACATCTACAAGTGATCTCGAGGAAGAGGCGAGAAATAGAATTATATGATTAAACGAACTTACCTGTAAGTGAAGTTCTATCATAATTGTATGAAGCGCCTCTTCCGAGATGATCTCTTCCCCACCCGATCCCCTTTTATTGATTGTACATAAAAAACCCTACAAGAATAATGACAATACTTCCACTTCGAACTAATGACGTATCATATAAATTAAACCATGTGGTACGTCCCAATTTTTTTCTATTTTAAAAAATCGTGACAATCCGTGATGTGGAGCAGGAGTACTACAAGTGATCATCTCGGAAGAGGCGCTTCATACAATTATGATAGAACTTCACTTACAGTTAAGTTCGTTTAATTATATAAATTTACTCTATATATGTAAAAGACTGATATAAACTGTGTATATACAATTTTGTTACTTTACAAATAAAGAACTATTCTATTCTATTCTAAAAAAAGAACTCGACGACATCCCGAAATTAGTACATTTATTAAGTTAAATCATTCAATTTAATCATTCTAGTTTACATACTGAACCTGTAGCTGATTTTACCCCTGTTGCTGGTCCGATTTGCTTTTTTTTACCATTTTGGTACGGCTAAATTTGGCGTCATAAACAATCGCGAATATTATCAAAATTTTCTCATAATATTTTTCAGCAACCAGTTTTGACATAATTTCTAACTATTTAGCAATAGTTTGAAGATATGTGAGATAATAATAGAGCCATACCGTTAAATTTTATAAAAAGCACATTTGACTGTGCGCGCAAAACAGGCCAAAAAATATACTTAGAGGGGAAAATTTAAAAATAATTTTTTTTACATACTCTTGAGACCTATATAAAGTAATTAATAAAAAAAAATCAATTATCAAAAAAAAAATTAGGTAAAATTTTTTTGAAAATTGGCCTATTTTTTGGTCAAAATAAGGGTAGGGGTTAAATTGGGGTTATATAAGATTAAAATTTCAACCTTTTTGACGCGAAAAACCCCTATACACCATGTTTATGTCAGAATATTAAATTTAATGCAAGAATTTATGAGCGACTTAAATATTTGAGAGTGATTTAAAAGCGATTTAAATACTTTAAATGAAGTCGACAGCAACTCGAAAAAATTCGGATTCAATAAGTAAAATATCTTGGTTTAAAAAAAAAAGTTATTTATGAAAAAAGTGAAATTATAGCAGAAGACAAAATATTGCAATCATAGGAACTGAAAGAAACCAAAATGAAATTACTTTATCATTTGTTGGTTTCATATTTTGGTTCCTCATAGAGGAACCTTTGTGATAGATGAAATTTTGATTTTTGATTTTTTGGCATATAAGCACGTTTTGGGACCTCAGGAAGCTAAAAAACCGGTTTTTAAAAAAAGTCTGTATGTGTGTGTGTGTGTGTGTGTATGTATGTAACCAGTGAAATTTCACAACCATTATGGAATTAAGACCTAATTTTTTTTTCAAAAATTTTTTCATCAAAAAATCTCAAACTACTTTTTTTTTTTTTAATTTTGATGTAATACCTCATTTATTTCCATGAAAGTACTTATATTTGAAAGTACGATTTTTACTCGATATCTCGAATCTGATACTTAATTTTCTGAAAATTTTTTTCCTAAAATTTTTTTTACAAAAAAATACAAAAAATACCAATTTTTTTTTATTTTTGGATGTAGTACCTAATTGATTTCTGTGGAAGTACTAGTATTAGAAATATCGTTTATAGTAATTTTTTGGAGCTGATACTTAATTTTTTCAAAATTTTTTTCTCAAAATTAAAAAAACAAAAAAATGAAAAAATCTGTAATATTTTTTTTTTTTTTTAGTGTAATACTTCCTTTAATTCCTAGAAAGTACTAATATTTGAAAATTTTGCAATCGGTGGTATTTAACAATCATTATGGAATTAAGATCTAATTTTTTTTTTCAAAAATTTTTTCATCAAGAGATTTCAAAACACTTTTTTTTTTTTTTAACTTAGGTGTAATACCTCATTTATTTCCATGAAAGTACTTATATTTGAAAGTATGGTTTTTACTCGATATCTCAAATCTGATAATTAATTTTTGAAAATTTTTTTCCCAAAATTTTTTTCACAAAAAAATACAAAGAATACCAAATTTTTTTTTGTTCGGACGTAGTACCTAATTAATTTCTATGAGAGTACTAGTTTTAGAAAGCTTATTCATAGTAATTTTTTGGATCTGATACCGAATTTTTTCAAAATTTTTGTCTCAATGTTAATAAAACAAAAAAATTAAAAAATCTGTAATATATATTGTTTTGGTTCCTCATAGAGGAACCTTTGTGATAGATGAAATTTTGATTTTCGATATTTTGGCATATAAGCACGTTTTGAGACTTCAGGAAGCTAAAAAACCGGTTTTTAAAAAAAGTCTGTGTGTGTGTGTGTGTGTGTATGTATGTATGTATGTATGTATGTATGTATGTATGTATGTATGTATGTCGCACTGTAACCGGTGATATTTCACAGCCAACACGACATTAAGAACTAATTTTTTTTTCAAAATTTTTTTCACCAAAAAAGCTCGAGGTACTTTTTTTTTTTTTTAATTTGGATGTAATACCTCATTTATTTCCACGAAAGTACTTATATTTGAAAGTATGGTTTTTACTCGATATCTCGAATCTGATACTTAATTTTTTGAAAATTTTTTTCCCAAAATTTTTTTCACCAAAAAATACAAAAAATACCAATTTTTTTTTTCTTTACAGATGCAGTACTTAATTTATTTCTGTTGAAGTACTAGTTTTAGAAATATCGTTTATAGTAATTTTTGGACCTGATACTTAATTTTTTCAAAATTTTTTTCTCAAAATTTTTGTCGCCAAAAAATACAAAAAACGCCAAAACTTTTTTTATTTTAGGACGTAATACTTAATTTTTTCCTATGAAAGTACGAATATCTAAAATTATCGTTTGTAAAGGATTTCTCCATCTGATACGTAATTTTTCGAAATTTTTTTTTTTCAAAACTTTTTACATATAAAAATTAAAAAAACACTATATTTTTTTTTCTTTTTGGATGTAGTACCTCATTTTTTTCCATGAAAGTACTGATATCTAGAAGTATCGTTTTTACTCGATATCTCGAATCTTATAATTTATTTTTGAAAATTTTTTTCTCAAAATTTTTTTCACAAAAAAAATACAAAAAATACCAATTTTTTTTTTCTTTACGGACGCAGTACTTAATTTATTTCTGTGGAAGTACTAGTTTTAGAAATATCGTTTATAGTAATTTTTTGGACCTGATACTTAATTTTTTCAAAATTTTTGTTCTCAACATTTAAAAAAAATAAAAATAAAAAAAACTGCAATATTTTTTTTCTTTTTGGATATAGTACCTAATTTTTGATTATGAAAGTGCAAATATCTGAAAATATCGTTATTACTCAATATCTCCAATCTGTCACTTAATTTTTTAAAAATTTTTCTCTCAAAATTTTTTGAATAAAAAAATTAAAGAAACAGCATTATTTTTTTTCTATTTGGACGTAGTACCTAATTTTTTCCTATGAAAGTACTTATATGTAGAATCATCGTTTTTACTCTATATCTCCAATTGATACTTAATTTTTAAAAAATTTTTTTCTAAAAATTGTTTACATAAAAAAATTAAAAAAATAGCAATATCTTTTTTCTTTTGGGACGTAGTATTTAATTTTTTTCCATGAAAGTACTAATATCTAGAATTATCATTTTTATTAGATAAAATAGACCATTAAGAACATTTTGTTATTGTTAATGAGGAACCATAGTGCCAATTACTTGGCAGCGTTTTTTTTTTTAAGTGTAATACCTAGTTTATTGAAAATTTTTTTTTAAAAATTTGTTAAATAAAAAACATTAAATCACAGCAACATTTTTTTTCTTTTAAAATACGGTATTTAACTTTTTTTTATGAAATACTGATATCTCAAATTATAATTTTTATTAGATAAAATAGACCATTATAAATATTTTGCTATTGTTAATGAGGAACCATAGTGCCAATCACTTGGCAGCGTTTTTTTTTTATGTATTCCCACATGAGCACGACACTTTGATTGAAATATTTTGTCTTCTGCTATAATTTCACTTTTTTTATAAACAAGTTACACATGTGTTGTTAATTTTTGTTAATTATTTTTTTTAGGTACTAATTTATATGAAGAAGATGAAGTTGCACCAGGAAAATATAGATCAGAGAAGTATAAAATTTTTTTATGCAAATTTTTTTTTAAATTTAAAAAATAATCTCTTTGTTACTTTTTTTTTCCTGGTTCCAGATTTTGTCAGTATGGAGTTTGAAAGTTCTAATTTGCTTATAAACATATTTGGTAAGTTAACTTAAGTATTTTTCAGTCTTTTTTAAAAATTTATAATTAATTTAGTATTTATTTTTAACTTTTTTTATCATTTTTAATTAAATTTATAGCATCAGAAATGTTAGATGATCCTGTTTATATGTTACAACATGTTTATGTTGTCCTGATAGTGAAGATTTACCAGAAGAAATAGGTTGGTAAGGTAAAATTTATTATTTTTAACATTTTACGTTCAGATATTTAACATTTTTATGGATTTTTAGGGAAACGGAAGAACCAAGTTTTAAGATTGTGGACCGATCATTGCCTATCACATCTCAGGATTTTCAGGATGTCAATTAGACCCTTTGAAGTGAATTTTGAGGAAAAAAAAGGTGAAAAAAATCATGGCAAAACAAATTTTCTGGATGTTTGAAAGCTACCGTCTAGGAGAAAAAAAGTGAATTAAGTCAAAATGGATTTTTTTTTTTTTTTTTTTTAATAGTTCAGGTAAAAATAAAAGTTTTTCCCAATAATATGTACACATAAAAAGTTGAATGGTTCTGAGTTATTTCAGGTTGAACTGGACAGCTAAAATCAAAAAAATTGAGAAATTCGACTTCGGAGCAGCCGTATCTCAAAATTATGCATCAGGAAGTGTAAAGTATGAGTGATTTCACAAAACCCAGGTAAAAAATGACCCAAAAAAAATATTTTTTATTTTTTTATTTTTCAGCTGGTCGGTCTTCCCTGGACGTGCACACATATATATAAATAGCTGCTAAATTTGGGGTCAATCAATGAAGGTAGCTCTGCAAAAGATGTACCTTCCAGCTGAATATATACCCAAATGCAATAAAAGAATAATTTAGAAATATTAAGTATCCGAAGTATCCCATTATTTAACTTTATAGGAAGTTCATAAGTAATTTGCAACGGTTTAAGGTTAATAGGAAAAAATTTCTGTTATAATTCGAAAAGAGAGGCCGGTCCCGTGAATTTAAAATTGTACAAGTTCCACTGCACAAATATTTTTTTTCCTTTCTTGAATTTACGTGACTTTTTGAAATTTAATTTTGCAAAATGTTGGTAATTGAAAATATTATTATCAACGTTAGAATAATTTGAATAAATAAATCGAAAAAATAAATGCTATTGTTCCTTCTTCTATTGTATTTTTAAATTTTTGTTGTTGATTCTTTCTAAATTGAAACTTATTACAAAAAACTAAAATTGAATAAAATTTTAAAAATTAGCTACTTTTTGTAAAAATCACGTACACTTGATAAAATTTTAGTATAAAAGTTAACGTTTTTCAAAAAAAATTATCATTTCTGCACAAAAAGTTAGTCTTGGGAACACTTGAGTTCTTAAAAAAAATTGGTAAGTACAACGTACAATTTTATAATCTAAGTATACATATATAAAAATTTTTAATCTTTTCTTTTAAATAAGGGTAGGGTCAAGAATGGGGTTTTGAACACTTTAAGGAAATTCGTGATTTTACTAACGAGTAAAAATAAAAAATATATTATTTTTTAACGTAACTACTCTTTAAATAGCAATAATGAACATAATTCTTGAGGAATAAATGGTTATTTGCACATATACGATCAATATTTTAATTTTAATAGTAGAAAAAACCTAGAATACCAGGGTTTTGGACACCATTCTTAAAACTAACTACATAATACATTTTTTTAAAATAATAATCAGAAAAATGATAAAATATGGGTATATATTGGCATTTAATTAATTTTTAATTAATTTTTGAATAAGAATATAACTATTTAAATAAAAATTTTGAAATCACCAATTTTTAATCAATTGTAAAAGTTCATGTTGCAAACGACTTGTCGAATATAGGTGATAATAAGAAAATATTTTAATTAAAATTTTTTAATTATTCTAATTAATTGTAAATAAACAAAAAAAAAAAAAGAACAAGAGATAAAGAAAGATAGTCGGAGTAGTGAGAGTTCATCTCGTTAACTGACATCACTGCATTACCAATTGGCATTCAACGGCAATAAATTTTTAATTTAATTAGATTTTATGTAATACATTTTAATTTTTGCTTTTGGATTTAACAACATTTAACAAATACAAACTGTTAAGAATAGAAATTTTACTTTTATCTTTAACAAAATAATCATATGTCCAAAACTAAAATCCATGTATGCTGTTTTGGACATTCGAATAAAATACATGTCCAAAACCATATTTTTAAGTATATTTAATATGGGTTCTTAGACATCTTAATTAAACGCATATAAAAAAGGAAGAAAATAATTTTTTTGTTATAAATTAAATGTTTGATGATTACTTAATCAAATAAATGCAAAAAAGTTGTTATTGTTAAAAAAATATAAATAAAATATTGATTTTACGTATCTCGTATCCTTAGCATTTTTGTTAAAAAACGATACCATATCAAGTAGTCTATTTTAATTCAAGGTTTTATTATAATAAATAATTAATAATTTCAAAACAAACTAGATAGAGAAGAAAGTAACCGTTTAAAGAATATTTTTTAAAAAATAATATATCTTTTCACTTATTTCTATCTTAGTTATTTCTTAAAATAACGATGAGTGTTCAAAACCCCATCCATGTCCACCACCCCATCCTTGACCCTAAATACTGCTTTTTTTTTAGTTCTATTTTTACTTATATTGATTATTAATTTTACAATTATTATTAATTATTTTAGAAAATGTTTTTGAAGCCTACAATTATATTCGCTATCTTCATGATGATTGTTTTTGTGGAAGGACATCACAGATGTGTAAGTATTTAGTATACTGTTAACTATTTATTTATTGATGGAAGCTTTAACTATTTATAGAAAAATTTTAGTTTTTGTGGACAAGCACTGTAAAAAAATTTCTGTAGATTTTTAGAAAATTATGATACTAAATTTAATATCTGGTAGTAAAATCTGTAGCAGGTTTTTGAGCAAAGTATCAATCAGATTATTTTCATATTTGAATCTTTGTTTTTTGCACCAGGCATCCTATTAATTTTGTACTCAATATGGCTGATTCTTGACATTCGGTGTTAATAAAATCTAGTCTTTAGTTTACAATAAGATTGTAAAAAATGCTTGAAGTTTAGATCCTTAAAGTTTTTTTCCTTCAAATTTATGTTAATAATATTGAGAAAAAATTAATTAAAAAAAAACTTTTTGCAGCGTCGTGAAAATGAGGAAATATCATATTTAATATATAAAATAATGAAATACGAACGAGAATTAAATTACGAAAAACACCATAATGAAATATTGCAAAAATCATGTGTATGCTCAGAGAAGCCAATCCATATTCATACGCGGGAAGTAACAACAAGACTTATTGATGAATTACCAGAAACTCCACCCAGTCCTCCCAGTGCACATCCAGCTTAATTTATTTATTATATTATAAAAAATTATTATAAAAGTTTTTTTTTCAAGGTTGAATTATTTTGTGAAATTCATATTGCTAAAAATATTTTTTTAAATATTCAATTTGGATTTTTGTTCAAGTAAAAATTATGTATTTTAAATTGCAATAAAATTTGCAAAATTATAAAAAATAATTTGTTGTGTATTTAAAATAAAATTCCTTCCTAAAAATGAAAATTCTTCCTAAATTCTAACTTAAGTATGTACTTTGTTTTTAAAATTCATGAATATTAAATGCTTTTTCACTCATCCGCCGATAAACAAGAAAATTAAAAAAATTTAATTTGATAAATTGAATACCATTCTAGATTTGAAAATTTCTCAATATGAAGTTTAGAAAATAGGAAACTTGCATGAACTAAACTGGCAACTTTACGAGCGGATAATGTCTTGTTTACTTTTCGCGCCCATGTATATCAGGTTGACGATCAAATTTTTTATAACAACTGACAATTATCTTGAATGTTGCTTGAGTTTTTGAGTATAAATTTTTGCCCTTTAGGAAACAACATTACTCTCTTGTGCTTGGAAATAGTACTCAGAAGTGAATTAAAATTTTTGGAATCTTATTTTTTTTGGTAAAGACACCTAATTTCAGCCGATAATAGAAAATGTACCTGTAGGTTCTGAGGAATCAGCAATTAAAGTATAGACCTTTTTAATGATTTTCAAATATTAATTTCCTATACCGTTTTTTACCCATAACACTTTTTGAGAAATACTTTGCTACTCTTGTTTTATCTGTTTTGATAATTACCAAATTTTCTAACAAAATTTTTTAAAAATTTACACCGGTAATCTTTTTTAATATAAATTTGCTTTTCAAGTAATACGTAAACAAAATCAGACCTTTTTCCCATCAATCTAAAATAATCGAATTCTTGTTAAGTTATTTCCATTTTAGAAAAGAGGGGGAGGGAGTTATCCGGCTTGATATAAATTTTGAAAACAAGCATATGATTAAAAAAATATTAAAAGCAGTGTAAATGATACATAAAGATTAATTAAAAAACTAGTCAACAAATACTAAAGTATTTTATATACACTTAGTTTTTTATCCAATTTCAGTGTAATAAAAACTTGTAAAATACGAGGGAGAAAATTCCTTATAAGGGAATGAATATATACTACCACAACAGGCATCCCGCAATTACATGTAGATGATTCTGTTCTGTTCATTATGAAACAAGCTAAATTTTCTATATATATATAGGAACATTTAAAAGCACAAACATAAAGTTAAGACTATACGTGTCCCCACAGTAATTCCCACGACATTAGTACTATATAGTTGAAAAAGGGTAGTTTACTTAAACACCAAATAAGCAGGATCAGCAATTTTAACAGTATAGTAAGCACTCATCTCTATCTATGTACATAGTTAGAGAAAATTTTACTTCCTTCCCTTTTATTATACATACATGTAGAGTAATAGTTAGAAAAGGATTTTAAAGTGAAATCCTCGAGTATTATATATACTTACTTACTCTTTAGTAGTTTTCATTTATATAAATTTCCATTATCGATGGATTAATATTATTATTTTTTTATCTACTCGTAAGCTTGTAATTTTATGCAAGTTAACGCTTTATTATATAATTTTATTATTATTATTTTATTTCATTTATTTGCTTTTTTAATGTAGTACTACTTTTTTTAAAAATATTTTAATGTATTTGAGTAGCGTTTAATGTTAAAGGATTTTTATTGTTTGTTTAATAGATTAGAGTTTTATAATAAATATTTTTTTTTGACACTTACAATTAGTTTTAATAATGCAGCCTTAAGTTATTTATTCAGGATCTAATTATAGTCAATAAACTAAAATAATTACTTTTAGTGAAGGTATCAATTATCATTTGAGTAATAGCTAAGTTGATTTATATACAAAAATTTGATTTTAATATACATTGGAAAATTGTTCTACAAATAATTTTTTTTTTTAATTGTTAAATGTTGGTTCAAATACTAGAGGACATTAGAGAGATTAAATAACATGCCGTTTTATTTTTTTGTTTCGAATGTCTACAATAGACGCTATGATCGAGACCGTTTTTCATTTTTTTTTCCTTTCATGCCATCTACAAAATGTAAAAAAAAGAAAAATAAAAAAAATATTTTTTCATTTTTCAGAATAAAACAGCTGAGAAAATATTGACAATAATTTTTAAAATTGTCACAAAAATGAGACAGTGGCCTTAAAACAGCTAAGATGCTATATTTTTAATTCCAGAAAAAATGATTTATTACGAAACGATAAATTTAAAAAAAAAGGTTTTCTAAATCCGGTTTTACTTCCTAGTTAATGCCTGTGAATTCATTAAAAAAATATTTATAGATCTTATTCATTAATAAATTTATTTTTAAAATAAATTAAGAATTTCGCGTTTCTTTTCTAGCAATCACGTACATTAGCTGATAACAGAACAGCATAAATAAAATTCTATTTTAAGTGTTTGATTATTACAATCTGGAGGTTTACTTCAGTCTTTAGTAAATACTAAATAATGGTAAAATATTTTTGATTCTATTTTCTTCAAAATGTACTAAGTATTTTTCATAAACTAATTTACTTTTTAACAGATGCCTAAAATTATTTCAATTTTTTTTACTGCTTATATAATATTTTCTATGGTAAAAATAAATTTTGGTCAGCCAGAATCAGTTGAACCAGAAAAAATCGTAAGTTCATTCTATTATTTTTCAAAAATTATTAATAATTATAAAATTTAAATACCCAATACTGAAATTTTTATTTTTAATTTCAAGAAATTCAGTAATTTAAATGTTGAAGATCAATTAAATATAGAAAAACAATTACAAGGGGAAATTTGTCTGCGTAATTTGGATACAATAGAAAAATCTTATAATTTACTTATAAAATCATTAGAAAATAATTTACATTGTAGAAAAATTGATAAATTTTTAAATAATTTTGAGCCCCTTAAAATTAGAATACGTGAATTATTAATTGATTCATATAAATATGAAGATACCGTTGATTAAGAAGATGATTTCAGTAGTTATGATGATATCGCTGATGAAGAAGATTTTAGCTGTGATTAAAATAATTGTTATAAATTTATTTAATTATTAAATAAAATTGAAAATGTCAATTTTGGACTTCTGAATTTTATTGGAAAGCTCCAAGTTTATAATAAAAAAAATTATTTTAGTTTTTAATTTAATTTTTACATTTTTCTACACAGAAACGGGGTTGAATCGCTGAAGTCAGTATAGTAGGAACCGAATATTACTCTTACCATAAAAACTAAAAATATTTATACTAAAGGGTCGATTTCATGGAGCGTATTCTTACTAGAATCTGGGGACTCTAGAGTTGAATAGATTGAACTCTAGTAATGATCACTAAAAATTAATTAAATTTTTGCTCAGAAGCGAATTTATAGACCCTGCTCGAGCAGAAATTTAATAAATTTTGAGTCATAATTAATTATTTCTACTCTAGTGCCCCTAAAATCTAGTAAAAATACGCTCCATGAAATCGCCCCTTAAAGATCTTCTCATAAAAAAATAGTTCAGAACTACAATAAGTAGAACTAGAATAATTTCTATCCAAATAATAAAACTTTTTTGAAGCTAATGCTCTCATTTATGTGCGTGTATAAAATAATATGATATTGAATGAAACAGTCATAAAAGAGCTGTATTCAACTAATTTTTAAATTCACCTTTTTTGCTCAAAAATATTTTTTTATGACTTTTATTGGCTATGAATTTTGACAAAAATGTTTCAAAATTTATTTTCATGTCTTAATTTTTGTAAAAAATTTTTTGATTTTCCAAGATGGCCAGTCAAAAATTTAAGTAAATTTAAATAATTCAAAATATTTTTTCCGGACTATTTAAGAAAACTGGAAAGAAAATTTTTAATTTTTCGCAATTTAAATTTTTTAGTGTATCATCTTTGAAAAAAAAATTTTTAATTCTGGAAAAAAATAATTTATAACAAAACGATAAAGCTAAAATAAAAGTTTAAGATTTTCTAAATCCGATTTTACTTCCTAGTTAATGTCCGTGAATTCATTAAAAAATATGTATGGATCTTATTCATTAATAAATTTATTTTTAAAATAAATTATGAATTTTGCGTTTCTTTTCTAGCTATCACGTACATTAGATAACTAAACCGCATAAATAAAACATTATATTAAGTGTTGGATCATTACAATCTGAAATTGTACTTAAGTAAATACTAAAAACTCTCGAATAATGGTAAAATATTTTTGATTCTATATTCTTCACAATATACTAAGTATTTTTCATAAAATAATTTAATTTTTAACAGATGCCTAAAAATATTTCAATTTCTTTTACTGCTTTTATAATATTTTCTATGGCGAAAATAAATCTTGGTCAGTCAGAATCTGTTCAGCCAGAACAAATCGTAAGTTCTTTTTATTATTTTTCAAAAATCATAATTATAAAATTTAATTACTGAAATTTTCATTTTTAATTTCAAGAAATTCAGTAATTTAAATGTTGAAGATCAATTAAGGATAGAGGAAGAATTGCAAAATGAAATTTGTTTGCGTAATTTGGATACAATAGAAAAGTCATATAATTTACTTATAGAATCTTACAAAAATAATTTACATTGTTATAAAATTGAGAAAATGACTCAAAATTTTGAGTCACTGAAAATTAGACTAAGGGAATTATTAAATGAATTTAATAATTAAAAAGATAACTATGATTTAGAAGATAATTTTGGAAGTTATTCTAATGAAAAATATTTTGTCGATAAATCAAATAATTGTTATAAATTTAATAAATAATTAAATAAAATTGTAAATATAAGCTTTGACCTCTAAATTTTATTTGAAAGCTACAACTTTCCAAAGAAAAAAATTATTTTGGTTTTTATTTAATTTTTACATTTTCTATACTTTATAGCAGATTAGATATGAATAATTAAATTGTTAAATTATTTTGCCTTTCTGGTGCTAAATAGAGTAAGTATAGATGATTATTTTTTATTTTAATATTTTGAGAAATACTTTTATGCACATTTTTGTTATTGAAATTTCGAAAAATTATTTTTAAGGACAAATTTAAAATAACTTTAACTATTTCAAAAATACCTCTGCATCACTTCTGAATTAATCTAAAATGAAAAATATAGTTTAATAACATTAAAGCCCTTTTTATGGAATATTTTTTTTAAATAAACTAATTATTTTGAAAATCAAAAAAAGTTGAAAACTACTGAAAAAGTA
The DNA here is from genome assembly GCA_022575985.1 of Anagrus nilaparvatae. Lineage (NCBI taxonomy): Eukaryota > Metazoa > Arthropoda > Insecta > Hymenoptera > Mymaridae > Anagrus > Anagrus nilaparvatae. Next base: position 204,406 of record JAKSXM010000076.1, on the reverse strand, counting down.
GGAAAAATTGAAAAGAATACATTTAATTTTACTTTCTTTATTTTTTTTTAAACTTGTATTATTGTGAGCTAAATGAGTAAAAAAAAATATTAATCTAACAGAATATAATTAATTTTTTTTGGTAATTTAATAAAATTTCATAAATCTTTTCTTGCCTTTAAAATGTTGTTAATTCTTCCAAAATTAAGTTAAATTTTAAATTAACAAGGTGTTAGTTAAATTTTTAATACATTACACATTCAGACATTCAAAATATTCAATAATATTAAATTTAATATCACTAATTTTTATATGACTTACGATTTAAACCTTATAAATTTTGCATGTATATCATATCCCATAATAGACAATTTCGGTTTATTAAACCTATTAAAATATTTACCTAAATTTGAAAAATTTAAAATATGAGCATGCGGTTGCATAAATACAAATTGCACAGATAATACTAGAGGTGGATATAAGTACTTTTCTAATGAATAAGAAAAAATCATGTAAAAATTATAATATAATTCAAACCTTATTAATTTAATCATTTTTTATGTAACTTTTATCATTTAGTTCAGCTTAAATTATAAACCTTATAGATGCTTTTATAAACTCAAAAAGTCATTTTACTTGCGAGAACGATTTAAAAGTGAATAATAAAAAACACTTCATAATAAAAAACTGTTTAAAACATGGTTAGGAAAAGAAAAATGTTTCTTAGGTTGAAAAAAGAGAATGTGTAGACTGTCAATGTGTAAAATGTATACTGTTTCTATGCATAAATCTGTATACACCAAATTAAAAACCTCCCTATGTCGATTTTTATAAAAAATGAGATTTTTATATAGGCTTAATCGTCGCGAAATCATCAGATGGTGCAATTAATTTTTTCTTATCACTTATAATTTGCAAAATCGCATGGCTCATGTATTGATAAAAAATTTTACATGTATTTCTAAATTAAATAATACAGCAATAAATGGCTCATGTACAGATTTTTATATAGATTTGGAGGTTTTTCTCTTGTATCGTACCCCCAAATTTATAAAAATAATACATGAGAAGTAGCTCATCTACATAAGATCTGCAGCGTATTAAATGGCTCATGTACATATAGAGGTTGTTCTCTTGTATTTTTCGCATTTAGAGACTTTTTTTGGCCTATCTACAATTTTAAATATAAGGGGTGAAAAATCACAAAAAAAATTTTCACCAATGAATAGAGCGTGCCCAAATTAGTATAAAAACGTGTTTATTTTTTAAAAACTACTTAAAAACATTATTAAATTAATTGAAACGCGTTTCTTTAAATATCTCAAATGACATAGGGAGGTTTTTAACCTGTAGGGCAGTACAGTTATAGTAGCACCAGTTCTGTAATAATAATCATAAAGTATTTTTTGACATTGTGGAGACGTAAATTTTTTTTAGCCACCTTAAACTATGTATTTCCTGGTTATGGAAGGATTTGAAAATACAAGTTTTCTTGCCATTGACGAAGAATTATTATATTTACTCGTATCCAAAAAAGTAAAGATTGCCTTAAGTCAAACGTAAATTACCTTTCGAGGCAAAGCCGCGAGACACCTTGCAAGAGGTAACTTGTTAAATTTGACGCTTCCTGATGCTTAATCAGAGACAAATATAGGTAGAGTTGACCAGATTAAAAATTATTGCAGCTGTCCCTTCTTTCAAAAGTTTTTTAAAAATGTTAATAAATTATAATTAAAAAAAATTAATACCGTTGAACAATAAAATAATTTATTTTAAAAAAATTAGTTTTAAAATTCATTTTCTTATATTTTAAAATAAAATTTTTACTCTGTTTTATGTATCAAAGTAAATAGTTTTGATGTCAATCATGAAATTGTTAAATAACTTTGTTTTTTTTTTGTGTAAAAAGAAGTAATTCTAGAAGATCATTTTTTATTTCAATTTTTTAGAAATAATTTTATGCACATTTTTGTTATTAAATTTATTTAAAAAAATCATTTTTAAGGAAAAATGTGAAACAACCTTAAATATTTCAAAAATTCCTCTGAATTGCCTCTGAATTCATCCAAAATGGAAAATATTGTTTAATGACATCAAAGCCCTTTTTACAGAATAATTTTTTTAAATTCCTGTGTGCCTCTAATATAGCGCTATTCTATAGTAAAATCACACAGGATTAAAAAAAAAAATAATTAAAAAAAACTAAAAATAATTCAAATATATGCGCAATTCATTTTCGTATTCTAAAATAAAATTTTCACTCTGTTTTATGTATCAAAGTAATCTCTGACTATCTAAAAATCATTTTGACGACAAATTTCAACTTTACTGCATTTGACTTTGCATCAAACGATTTCTTTAAAAGTATAGTTTGAACGAAAAAAAATTTTTCAATAAACAAAAAAAATATTAAAATCTTTTTACAAAAAATAAATTAAAAAAATTAATTATCTTATCTCGAACAGAAATTTATAAGTCATTTACATTAAAACTGACAAATTCATCTTTACATAGCAGTTTAACCAGATAAAGAATTTAATTTTTAATCTTGTAACAAAAGACAATTTCAAACTTATGCATAAGACAGACGACCCTTGTATTTGCTTTCGAAAGTTCTTGTATAAATACTTTTCTTTTATTTTTACTACCAACATTTTTTTTTTGCTTCTGTACAACAGCTCTAAAGTTCTCGCGTCTCTTTTAATTTTTTTTTTTTTATTCACCTTAACATCTCATAAGAAACATCTTATTGAGAATTCTCAACTCATTCTATGTATATATAAAAAAAAGTCCTTTAGGGCTTTAGTGCGGTATTTATGTTAAGGGCCACCTTGACTGTGCCAGTAAAAGAAATTAATTTAATCGTTGAACCGACATCTAATTAACCGTCATCGGATTCTCTTTTTTAATATGTTTATGGTATTATCTATACATGTATTCGTTTAAATGTAAATGTATAGTTTTCTTGAAAAGGTATATATATGAATCATTTCACGTCAATTAATCTAAATAAAAAATTAATTTTTATTTTATTTAGCAAAAATGTATTTATTGAGTCAAAAATTTAAGAAAATTATTATTAGTTTTCTAAACTTATGAAATTTCTAATTGATTAAGAAACTTTCATTTTTTTTTTAAACACAAACTCAAAATATAATTTTATCATGAAATTTGACTTCAAAGTTTTCATTTTTTTAGCTTTTTCGCATTTAAAAAAAAATAAGCACACACTTGAGGTGTACTATTGAATTGCATCGATTAAAAATATCACCAATGTAATGTATGGTACACGTGTGATATAAGTTCAAATCTGAGCCATGATTATATAAGTAGATTCAGTCCCCGAAGCACGTAAACTTGAATTTAGGTTAACATTTTTTGGTTTTCCACGATGTCGAACCAAAAAATGTATGCTTAGAAAAATTAAAAATTTTCTTTCCAAAAATAAGACTCTGAGAAAAATAAATTTGAATTTGGAATAATAATTTTTATTTTTTAATATTTGGAAAATTTTTTGGATTTTCCAAAATGGTGGATCCAAAAATTTAGTAAAATTAAAAAAATTGAAAATATTTTTTTCGAACAGTCTAAAGTTAATAAACTTTTAAGAAACTAGAAAGAAAGTTTTTAATTTTTTGTAAATTTAAATCTGATGATTGAAGGGAACTTGTCCATTCCACGTGCATTTTTAAAGACATCAATTATCAAAAGTTGCGAATAATTTAATTAATAATTCAAGAATTTTTGGACAATCAAGTATTTATATAAAATAATAAAATCTACTATTCAATAGTTGCAGTTAACGTGAAATAACCCATGTGCATATATAATTATACATGCACTTATAATTATAGAGTTAAAAAAAAGCCTGTAAAATCGTGCATCAATGTAAGTTCCAATTTAAACAACTATACTAAAAGAAATTATTTTTGTTTTGTTTTACATTTATCTAATCGAAGTCGAAATATTTGACATTTGGGACACCCACAATTCAACATCTTATTATTTGATATTATATTTAGGTTGATGTTTAGTTATGTTAATTAAGAAATTATTTATTAAATTAATTTTCAGAAAATCAAATTAATATCTAATTTTTCAACAAGGGGAAAAAATAAGATTTGGCTTTTTTTTGCAGCGTATAATAAAAAATAATTTTTTTTTAAATTTGTTCATGTAAAAATTTGATGATTATCAGCTGACTTTTGTAGGTTTATCTTCGAATTTAATTTAGAATTACACTAAATTTTTAACCATCAAGGTTTCATTTTTTATAACTTAAAAAAATTTTGGTTCCTTGTTAATTTTTCCTATGAATTTAAAAAAAATTTAGAGTATTTTCTAATAACGCTTGTTAGAAAAAACAAATAAATACGAAAAATTAATAAAAAATTGATTTAAAATTTTATTGTCAATTAATATACGTCATTAAAATACTACACATATTAAGTTTCGTATTCAATTAAGTACCATTTTGTAATACGCATATTTAAGAATTGTAACACCTACATTTAATTAGCATTATAAGAAGTGTCATTCATACACACGTATAAGAATCACATAATGAAAACATGACATATATATATTTAGGCTTTAAGCCAAAAAGGACATTTAAATGTATGTGTGTAGTATTTACATAGATGCAAAGAGAGAAAGATCAGAGAGTATTATACACACATAAGTAAAGAGAAGGTGATTAGAGCGTTATGTCAATCTTCTGACAGGCAGAAGCTTGAAATGTTTGCATTCCGTCACAGCTTCAGTTCAAAAAGATCAGAGAGAATTGCTCGGTTTGATTCTGTTCACTGTCTATCTCCTTTTTACTCAGCATGTGATCTATAATATCGCACTTCATTTTATATAGAAAACTTGAAGGCTTTTGACGTTGATAAATGAGCGATATATATAAAGCAAAGAACGTCATACATTTACTGTGTTTAATAGACTGATCGATGTTAGTTTATATATATATGTAAGACTTTGAAGAGAGAAACGAGAAAGCTCGTATATGTATAAGATGAAATATCAAAAGCTTAAGTTAATTGTTCGTTGCTTTCAGCAATTAACCTAAATTTATATGTACGTATAAGATAAATAGATTGGCCATTACCTTTTAACGTTATGAATTAATTTATTTCTCTCATCCAGAATATTATTATTATTATTATTTATTGATGATGTTTAGAGTAATTATTTGAAAATTTTTAATTTCATTTTAATTAATTTTTATATGTAATATTAGGTATATATCTTATTTAGAATATTAAAAAAAATTTTTCAAATTTTTTTCTTTCATTTATTATTGTAAAAAAAGTACCTGCACAAATTATGGAACATAATTAATCATTGTCTCGTATATTATATATAAAATTTTTTTTTGTATTTTTATAATATATTTCTTAATTATAAAGTAATATGAACGCAGTTATAAAGACGAAATCAATCATATATTTTTTATAAAAAAAGACGTTTGAAATTTTTTTTATTAAATTGATGATGTTCTTTTAATTATAGAAATATTATAAATTATAATTTGTTTAAATTCTTTAAATACATTTTAATTTAGATTTCAAAATATCGATTCATGCTATTTTTGTATAGGTGTTGAAAATTAAATTATGGTTAAAATTTTTTGGTTTTATTCTATTTTTGCAGGTTATTTTGAGAATAAAGTAAAAGGTTAATTAATAGGTTAAATTAAGAAGAGATGTAGTTACTGAGATAAATTTAGCTTGTTAATTATTGATTACCGATTTAGTGCAATGTTACAGCGAAAAAAAATTCTATATGAATTGTTCCAGACTGAAAAATTGGGTGGTACCTGTATTGGAGCAGTTCTCAAATTATTTCTATGAGACTAAACAAAAAATTTTAAATTTGATTTTTGGTTTGTGAATTTGAATTCAGGTTACATTAATGCCTCAAACTACATATAATAAAAAGTACTTTTTTTGAAATTTTGTTTATCCGATTCGGGAGTTGTCATTTTAAGTCTAAATGATAGTTTCAAATTCAGAGTACTAAAAAACCTCCAAGATAATTATTTATTTATTTTTTAATGTTAAATTTAACAAGTTGCAAATTTTCTTAACTTCACCACATTTGACCACCTAAAAATTAGGGTTTAGAGATAAAAATAAAGGAGAGTGATCCAATAACAACTCACCCCTTCAAAATATGAGCAAGAATAAAATTCTAGTTAATTTCGATTCAAAATTTATTTTTATTTTTCCGAGGAACTCTTACAGTTACAGTATTTTAGCTAAAAAATCAAATTTTTAAAAACGATTTAAAAAAACTGACTTCAATCAATTAAAATTATTTATAGAATAAAAAAATTTACAAAAAACTATGACTTTGTACAGTATTGAAATAGAATGGCAATATATATTACAAAATACATTTTAATTTCTGTTTGTAGTTTCTACACATAAGTATATAACAAAAATACTTAAATTTTCTCATAAAGATATAAAAAATATAAAATAAAGTTAAAATTTAAAAAAAAGTATATAAAATTTATATTTATTTTACATTTTTTATGTACTAAATAGTAATAAATTTTTATATTATTCATAAGGAAAAGCCCTTTTTTTATTATTGTACTTTTTGGACATAAAAAATAAAGAATCTGTGAATATACACAAGTTCATAAATTATTATTATTCAGTAGTAATAAATTTAAATTTTAACATAAAACTAGTAAATCTCGAGACCATTACTCTGAATAATTTGTAGTAGTCAACATATCTAACCAATACAAAATTCTCACCAGTATGGTTAGCCACATTTTCAGTTGCACTTCATTTATAAAAGGTTTATATATATAAATTTTCTCATATATAAATGTATATCAATAAAAAAATAGATAAAATTACTAAACAAATTGTCTGGGAAGAATTTCCTTGAAATAAACCTTAGTCAAGTGGTTATTTTTGCTGATTTTACTTATTTTTAATTTTTTTTTGGTTCCTCACCATTGTTTTAGATAAAAATTTTGTTTTTGATTTTTTGACATATCATCATGTTTTGAGACCTCAGGAAGCTAAAAAACTGGTTTTTAAAAAAAGTGTGTAAATGTGTGTGTGTGTGTGTGTGTGTGTGTGTGTGTGTGTGCCCATGTATGTATGTATGTATTTATGTATGTATATTGGACTGTAATCGGTGAAATTTCGCAACCAGTATGACATTAAAAAAAGTAAAAATAATATTTAATTGACCAGAATTGGAGCTGAACTTAATTTTTTATTGTTTCAAATTATTTAAAATAAATAAAAAAATACAAATTATTTTGATGTGTAACAATTTTTTTATTTCACAATATTTCACCAACAAGTCCATTGGCCTCTTCAGGTGATCTGAATACACCTAATTTTTTTTTCAAAATTTTTTTTACTAAAAAATCTCGAGGTACTTTTTTTTTTTTTTTTGATGTAATACCTCATTTATTTCCACGAAAGTACTTATATTTGAAAGTATGGTTTTTACTCTATATCTAGAATCTGCACGCATACAAAAAATTAGTAAATATAACTAAAATTACGATGTTGTTTACTAAATTCAGTTTGGTTAATAGTCACTATAAATTATTAGTAAAATTTACAAATAAAATTTGTTTATAAAACTAAAACCTCAATTTTTTTAGAAAAATTTACTAATTTCTAAACATTATGGAAAGACCTAATTTTTTTTTCAAAAATTTTTTCACCAAAAAAGCTCGAGGTACTTTTTTTTTTTTTAATTTGGATGTAATACCTCATTTATTTCCATGAAAGTACTTATATTTGAAAGTATGGTTTTCAAATGATATCTCGAATCGGATACTTAATTTTCTGAAAATTTTTTTCCTAAAATTTTTTTCACAAAAAAATACAAAAAATACCAATTTTTATTTTATTTGGACGCAGTGCTTAATTTATTTCTAAGTACTAGTTTTAGAAATATCGTTTATAGTAATTTTTTGGATCTGATACGTAATTTTTTGAAAATTTTTCTCAAAATTTTAACATGAAACATGTTCATTGGATGGGGTATTTGAAAAAATTTTGGCTCGGTGGGGGGGGGGGGGTGAAAAATTGACGTTTTTAGGGGGGGGGTGAAATGGACTTAGAATATTTTCGATTTAGGGACTCAGAATAATTTGAAGTGGGAGTCAGGACCTGATCAGGCCCTGATAACAACAACAACTTAGAATACTTTATGTTTATGGACTTAGGAAAATTTATATTTCAGGATTTATTGTAATTTCGGTTTTTGGATTTAGAATAGAATAGAATAGAATAGCAGTTTATTTGTCTAGAAACAAAATTGTGAATATACATATGAGATATAGCAGTCTTTTACATAGTATTTTAAGTAAATATATAAAATTTTAAAATATTATCACATAATCATATAAAGTTATAACAAATACATAAATTTCAACAAAATATAATTTTTTAACAAAGTTAAAGTCTAGTATATACATTAATTTACATTTTTAAAGAAAGCACATAAATTAGCATGTTTCTGATATTTTTGGTGTAGTGCATGTAATGGATTACTCTGGATCGAGTGAGAGTAGATGTTTGCGTAGTGCCGCTTTAAAGGAGTTTAAGCTAGGCAAGAATCTGATGTCAGAAGGTATTGAGTTCCAGAAAATTGCCCCCTGCAGTTGGAAAGAGGAAGACCCACAATCCTTTATTGCAGGGAGGGATAGCTCTTTAGTGATAGCTCTTTAGATTTTTTACTATTATGAGTAAACATGTTCCATGCTCGTTTGTGTAGTTACACAAACCGGTTATAATTTTTTGCTGACAAAAAATACAAAAAATTCCAATTTTTTTTTTTAGGACGTAGTTCTTAATTTCTTCCTATGAAAGTACGAATATCTAGAATTGTCGTTTGTAAAGGGTTTCTGCATCTGATACGTAATTTTTAGAAATTTTTTTTTCAAAATTTTTTACCCAAAAAAATTAGAAAAAAACAATTATATTTTTTTTCTTTAGGTCTTAGTACTTAATTTATTTTTATGAAAGTATAAATATCTAGAATTATCGGTTTTAAAGGATTTCTCCATCAGATACGCGACTATGTAACATATATGTAGCAGAAGAAATAATAGCATTTTGGGCTAAATAAATAAAGTTTTAAGTTGTGTCTTATTGCATTTTATCAATTTATAAATATAAAATTAATAAATTAAATAATTATATATATTTTTTAGTTTGTAGAAGGTGCATTTATTATACATTGTGTTTGCACTGTTTATAGATTTAGCTTATTTATTGGCAATGGATTAAAACATATATGACGCATTATTTTTTTTTACTACTTAACTTGGACAAAAAACTGAAAAAAAAAAATTTGAAAGGACATCGATATGACCCGTGTTTTCAGGTAGTTTGAACCTTCAGAAAACCAAAAAAAATCGTGAACGAGAAATCGGCGATAGGTGCCAAAAAGATTTTTCCACTTTTATGTCAAAAACTGCCTTTTTTCGTAACTGAGCTACCCGATTTTTGAAATTTTTTATTTCAGGGGTTTTTCACGGTATTTTTCGGAATTTTCCTTTTTGACAAGTTAAAAAAAGTTACAAACTAATAGAAAGAAGGATTTAGAATCGGTTTTTAACAATATTTTGACATTTATAAGCTAGAAAACCTGTTTTTATTTTTTGCTTTTTTTCTAATTTTGTTTTATTATTTTTTCTTGCATTTTAGACTGTTTTTAATCTATGTAAGAGTTAAAACGGTAAATATTGATAATTTTTAGTCCAAATTGATTGTTACTTACAATTAAGATGCCCGAAAATAATTATTTTAATGCGCTACAATGTTAGAACCCCTAGAGTCCCAATTTTTTAATTTTAGTTAAAAATGAAATAAAAATACTTTTCTATGATAAATATTTTGTCTATTTTTTTTTATCTCGTAAAATATATTTTTCCAAGCAAATAAAACTCCATTAATGATTATATAGCCCAAATATTTTTCATTTTCACACGTTTATTTGTCAAAATTACCAATTTTTTCAATTTTATACAGTATATAATTTTTGACTTGTTATACATTAATAGTAAAGTCTAACTTATAGTTAAAGTCTAATAGGTACATTTTTAATAAATCAAGAAAATATTGAAGACGAAAAAATAAATTACCATTACTGAAAGTTCTTCCTATGACCAAAGAAGTCTATCAATTAGTTTTGTCTAAAACACAAGAAAGAGAAATTTCTACGCGTTACGCTAGCTGTAAAGACTGCTACTTTACAAGGGGAGTTGAATTCATTTGGAACACTAAATCACCTAAATGGTAATGGATGAGTTTATTATCTTGACCCTCCGTTCATTCCAATGGGCTTTCTGGGCCTAAAAACGCAGGGCCCAATGTTATGGAATAGGGTTTTTTGGTAGTTTTCAATGAAACGCTAAAAACTTCACAAGTTAACCAAAACTCTTGTAATTGGTCTAATTTTTTTGGTGTAAGTATCACCTTTCGAACGCCGTGAACCGCAATTTTTATCATTAATTCTTTTATCACTATAGCCAATCATCCAATTTTTAAATTGCTGCCAAATTCATTCATTTTATGTATACTTGTTTATTTTTTCGAGTTTTGCAATTGCGGAAAAATAAATTTCTTATGATTATTATTAAAAATAATTTCAGAAAACCTTTTTCAATTTCTAAAAAATCAGGTCTTTATTAAATATTAATGTATTTATTTAACAAAACTAATACCAAAAATTATAAATACAAAATAAAAGTTAAATTTTTAATATTGATTATAAAATATTTGATAATTAACAAAGTTCATCTTCTTCGGAGTTTGCAGCCATTTGATATTAAAATTGAAAAAAATTTGAAAAATCAGGAAAAATCACTTTACGCTTATTTATTTAACTGAAAATAATTGCGACTATTTATATTAAGTAAAAGAAATTAAATTATTTTTAATCATAAATAACGCTAATTTATAAAAAATTAAATTATATTTTAATAACCACGCAAATTTGATAAACCAACTTGAGTTAAAAATAAACAAATATATACTCAACCTCATTTCAAAATATTTTTTTTTGAAAAAAATCTTTTGCCTACAAAAACAAAAACAAAAAGATTAAAAATGAAATTAAATAACTTTAAAAGATTTATTTTTAAATTTAATATTTTTAAAATATTAAAATCAAAATTTAATAAAAAGTAGTATTAAAAACAATCTTTACGTTTTGGTGTGTATAAATGTCAAAATATTGCTAAAAACTTTTTTCTATTAGTTTTGAACTTGTTTTAACTTGTTTTAAACAAAAATCCCCAAAAATACCGTGAAAAACCCCTAAAATAAAAATTTTCGAAAATCGGGTAGCTCAGTTATACTCCAGTCAAAATACGGGTTTGGGTGTACTTACGGTTGCGAATACGAGATTTGCTCTAGTATAGGTTTTTTGGGTCACTAAACACGAAAATCGGGGTCTTCTGGTAAAGAAAATGGGGCTTCGCCCTTAAATTTGCAAAAACTAGCCCCAAAAGGGGGTATTTTTGAAGTATTCGCGTTCTGAGTCGATAGATTTGTCAAAGAATTAGTTTCTAAGGGTTTTTTGGGTCGCTAATTAAGAATCTCGATGATTTTTTAAGTTAACATCAATATTTTACCTTTAAATTAGCTTGATGCTAGAGTTGGTGTAAGTTATTTCTGGGCAATTGTTTAGGAAGGGGTTACAGTAAACAATGATAAAATTATCATTTTCGTCTTTAATTTTCAAGATTGTAAAATTTAAGACTGACTTTTTGTTCAGTTCTTTGGCGATCTGAAATATCAAATCAATAGTTTTTTCATCATCATTAAAAATAACAATCAAAAAGAGTGGCTTCGTTATCATAGCTCTAGTTTTATGAAAAATGAATGGAAAAAAATGATTGAAAAAGGAAAAATCAGTGAGCTTCTTCTCGATTATGATGATGTTTAAAGTTGCTGAATTTAGAGTTTTCTTGTTTCTCTCGAGCCAAGAAGTGTTTTTGAGAATATCATCCTGGATGTCAACCATAGCCGTTGGAATACCACTTGTAAACTTGTTTAAGAGCATTCGATAACGCGATTCAAATTTATATTTTTTTGTACTCGCATAAACAGTGATTTGATAAACTTTAATAGACCTAATTTGGGCATACAAAATGCAGAAATAGCAAAAAAGTCCATTTTAAGGGTAGTTTTAGCTCATTTATGGGTGATATATTAATTATTCATAAAAAAATCCATTAAATTCAATTCATTTTCAGTGACCCAAAAAACCTTTGTGGACCTATAATCTGGTCGCGATAAGTGCGAAAATAGCGTAAACACCCCTTAATTAGCGACCCAAAAAACCCTTATAAACCAATTCTTTGACAAATCTATCAACTCAGAACGCGAATACTTCAAAAATACCCTCTTTGGGGGTAGTTTTAAAAAATTTAAGGGTGAAGCCCCATTTTCTTTACCAAAAGACCCCGATTTTCGTGTTCAGTGACTCAAAAAACCTATACTAGAGTAAATCTCGTATTCGCAACCGTAAGTACATCCCCCTCCCGTATTTTGACTGGAGTATTACGAAAAAAGGCAGTTTTTGACATAAAAGTGGAAAAATCTTTTTGGCACCTATCGCCAATTTCTTGTTCACGATTTTTTCCGGTTTTCTGAAGGTTCAAACTACTAGAAAACACGTGTCATATCGATGTCCTTTCAATTTTTTTTTTTCAGTTTTTTGTCCAAGTTAAGTAGTAAAAAAAAAATAATGCGTCATATATCTATAAAATCATTTACTTAATAAGTAATATTATTTTTTTTCTTTATTGATCAGCCCACATAACTTGCGTAAAGTTTTGTTTTAGATCTCAAAACTTTCGCAGTGTTTAATAATAGTGATAATAGAATGTTTAATCCAGTATTCTAAATATGTGATAGCTGTGGGTTAAACATGGGTTTCTTATATAGATATTTACTAATTCTATACCAAGAATCATATTTAAGAGCACTAAGGTATAAAATTGTCACAAAATTACGTGTGTAATGAATAATAAAATACTAGATAAAATAAATAAGCAGTGACAACACTTAAAGGCACTTATGTAACTTTACATGTAAATGTTTTTTTGGGAGATCTCATTCATTTCACATAAGTATATTTCAATAAAATAAAAAAAATTTTATTATAATTTTTGAAAAGTTTTTAGCAAAAAAAATTTTTTAAGAAGATCTTAAAATTATTTCACTTAAGCATACCTAAATTGTTAATTTTAATTGACTCTCAATAATTAAATAATTATTATTATTATTATTATTATTATTTATTTGTTTATCACAAAATAAAGTACACTCTTTTTATAATATATAACATAAATAATAAATAAAACAATATATAAGTAAATATAATATATATGTGATCAATTAATAAGTCAATTTAATCAGTCAACAGTTGTAAATATAGTAAACATAGTAAATATAGTAAACATAGTAAATATAGAAAACACAGTAAATATAGTAAATATAATAAATATAGTAAATTTTTTAAGTTTTGTTAATCCATATGATATGGTATATATAAATTTATGAATAATTTGGTTTTAATAGTGATTATAATACTGTGTAGTATAAAAGACATTGCTTGTTTTTGGTAGAAATTTTAATTATAATAAAGTAATGCTGAGTATGACAGTACATGGGGTTATGTTATTGGTTTTCTAATTTAGAAAAGTATATTTTAATGCTTTTTTTGAATTGAGAGTAAGAAGATACATATCGGATACAAGGTGTAATTGCATTCCATAGATTAGCATACTTAACCTGAAATGATTGTAAACCAAAGTTTGTGTTTACTGTTGGTATTTCCAAGTCTTGGCGAGGACCACGTTTTGGTTTGTCTGGTTGATAGGGTTTAAAAAAAGGAAGAATGAAAGGGGGTTCTTTCATACGAACTACCCTATACATTATAAGCATGGCAAAATAGTCACGTCGAAAATCAGTGAGAAGCCATTTTAGCTGTTTCCTATGATTGGTGATATGGTCATTCCATTTTAAACCAAAGATGTATCTTATACTAGCATTAGCAAGCCGTTGAAGTTGCATGCGTAGACCCAAAGAAGCATCAGCGTATACCACTGAACAGTAATCAAGATGTGGTATTACAAGAGACTCAACCAATCTCCTTCTCAATGATTGTGATGTACATGACTTGATGTATTTTAAACCATATAAAGTTTTGTTAACTTTCTTGGAGACATGATGAATTTGTTGTTTCCATGATAGTGTACTATCAAGTACAACACCAAGACTGGGTACATCATTAACAAAAGGGACAGTTTCGCCTTTATCATTTATTTGTATCTTCGTGATGTTTAATTTTTTGAATTTTCTAACTATATGTAAAGACCCAAAGATTATTGCTTTGGTCTTTTTAGCATTGAGAGATAGACGGTTGAGCTCAGACCATTCAGATACTTTTTGCGCCGATTCAGATAATAATTGAATGCCGTTCTCAATTTGATCCAATGGAAACTGAACATATATCTGTAAATCGTCTGCATAAGGCATTCGTAGGACCTGATTATTGTTTAGATGCTTTCCTATATCGTTCATATAGATACAAAATAAATAAATTTTAAAATCGTAGCTTCCCCTTTCACGGATTTTTTTTCATTTTTAATTTTAATTTTAAATAGTAGTGTGTCCGGGCTGTAAAAAAAATGTTTAATTTAATTTTGATGTACACATTGAATTATTTAATTTAAATTCAATTTATTAATATTTTCATATATTTTATTTAAAAAATAGAGAAGTGACCAAAAGTTGCATCTGATGTGTGTCTTCTAACAACTATACCTTTTTGTTGATATTTTAATATTGAAAAAATTTATTGTTAAAAACTATTTAAAAAATTTTTTATTTGCTATACTTTATCAAAACAAACAAATATTTTATCTCTAAAATATAGTAAAATAGCCTGAGAAGTAAATTGAATACATTGAATCATGTGAAAAAATTTCATTATCTAAAAATAATGAAATTTAATTGAATAAAATATTTTTAACCATCAATAAAATAAGTAAATTATTTCAAAATTTAAAGATTATTTTCAATGAACCAGTTAATTTTATCAAATAATTCTTTTTAACTAAACTCGTAACCAAGAATAAAATCAGTTTTTGGAACTTTGGAAAAAAGTGAAGCACTTTACTTGACAATAATTTAAGAAGTTTATAATATTTTACACTTTGATATCAAAATATGCATAAATAAATATTACTCGTTGATGAATTCCAACACTACAACAAACAATATTTTATTTTGAATTTTCGAGCTTTCCAAATCGCAGAGCTGGAAAACCCGGGTCTAACCACTTTATTTATTTACTTCCTTTATTAATTAAATTATTTTTATTAAACATTTAAATTTTTTATTTGTATTACTTAAATTGAATAGAATTTTTTCATTGATTAGTAAACTTTTAAAATTCAATTTCAATGAACAATATTAATAACTTTTTTTTCAAATCAATTAGTTATATTTATAAACGTGCATAAATAGAAATCAATAACGTAATATCTGGTTAAAAGGTCAGCTATAATTATTTCAAAATAGAATTTTTAAAAAATATTATGCACAAACATGGAATTTCGAATTTTAAATTAATTTTATTCAAACAACTGATCATAAAGGAATTGTAAGTGTTCCTTATCTAGGTAAATTAGTATTTCATTTGTATGTCAGCTACACTGAAAAAAATGGATTTTTTTTTACGTTAAAGACGTAATATAAAGCAATTCTTGATGATAAAAAGAGATGTTTTAAGGGAGCACTATCGCTGTCTGCTAGATTACAGACTAATTTTTGTAATCGGAAACTATAAAATTTTTTTGTGAGAAAATATTCTATTCTTTATTAGCTACACACATGTGTATTTTTTATCCAAATCATTCAATATTTCATTAAATTAAAATTTACTCCATTTATAACCCAAGTATAGCCTCAAAATTTTTCGCTTTTTCAAATAATTTATTTGTTAACAAATATTTCTAATTTTCGTTCAAAATATACCCCGATTTTCGAGAGCACGTATTTTCCTATTGCAAAGAGCAGTAGGGCAAGACGAGTTCTCGTTGAATCGGGAAGATGGCGTCACCGACCGGTAATGCCATAAGAATTATACCAAATTATAACAATAAAAATAACATGAATTGTATGATTACAATTAATCATAGTATAATTTCTTTATTTCGCGATTCAAGTTAAAAAATATTTAATATTCGCGTCTATTTATTTTATTAAATTTAAAAAAAAAATAATAAATTCGTGTTTTACAAGAATAAGTCCCTAGTATAGTAACTTTATTTTCGGCCAATGAACGCGCGCGTGGAAAGAGATAGAGAGAGGTGGCGTCCCTTTAGACTTCGGTTGCTCCAAGCGTTCATTCTCTTTTTAGAGGTTGTGCTGTGCGCATATAGTTTTTGCTGGTCCACCTAGAGAACATTTTTCCTGAGGAAGCTAGAGCTGTTCATTTTTGGTTTTCAACGTCGTTTAAGTGTGTCTGTGATCTGTGAAGTAGGATTGGAAATAGGAAATACCTGGTGAGAATTGTATTTGATATTGTACTTGGCCAAGGGACAACGCACCTGCAGCGTGCAAACAGTGGGCTGATAAGCCGTGACTGGACGTGGTCCAGTCAGTGTTTTAAATCCAGGTATCTTTTGAATTATTTGTGTGATTGTGTGTGTGTATGTGTGAAAGTTAATTTTTTTAATATTTCTGTATACTGAGCAGCGACAGCAAAACCTCATAAGCCCTGCCCTTTTCAGGGCAGGCACAAATAAATAAAACGTAAAGGACGCGCTGCTCAGACAAACGACTCAAGTCAAGGTTTTTTTTTTAATAAAGATTGAATAATAATAACCTCACTTTTCCTCATCCTTTTTCCTTCCTCTTTTTTTATTAATAATATTTAATAACAATTTGGTGCCGAAAAACCCGGGAAATTATTACCGGTAAAAAACTTGACTTGAGTGTGTGTTTGAGCGGGCGCTCCCACGCGGTGCCCCTCGTGTGTTGTATTTTATTTTTAATCTTAATTTTAATTTATTCCTGACTTAAATTTAGTTAATTAATATAATAATAATAATAATAATAATAATTTTTCAAAAAAAAAAAAAAAGCTTTATTTGCATCATCTCTCTTTCTCTCTCTTTTTTAATTCTTGAATTTTTCTCAAGCGCGGCAAGAGACGAGAGACGGCGTCGCCCCTCTCAATTTTTATTGTTAACTTTAATTTAAATTTTAGTTTAATTTTTTAATTTAATACACATATATATAATTAGTTTTTTGATATTTTGAAGACATAAAGTTTAGTTTTTATAAATTTAAATATACACATATATGTGTGTAGACGTATATACATATATGTGTATGAACTTCAATTTTAAAATTTGGTACACATATGTATATATAGACGTATATATATGTATGTGTAACCTTTAATTTTAAAAGAATTTGTTTGAACTTGTAAAAACATAAAATTAGTTTCCTTTTATCTTAAAAATTTAAAAATTTCATTTTTTATCTCCCTCTAATTTTTCCCTTTACAGCTGTACCTCGATCTCTTTCCAGGCGTGCGTCGCGGCGTCCATCTTACGGACTTAAACTAAACACATAAGTTGCGTTAGTTTGATAATTTCTCATATTTTTCTTTAAATAATTATTTAATTTAATTAGTAATTAATATTTTTTCAGCAAATTTAATAATTTAGATATTGGATAAATTTTGGCTTAATATAACAATAACTTTAGATTGCAAATTTTAATAATTGAGTTATTAATATTAATTTTAAATTTGTTATCTTCCCTTATTTTAACATTAAATTAATATTTTAAAATTTTGATAATTAAGGTGGCTCTTGCGTTTTCAAAAAAAAAAAAAAAATATATTTTTGTCATTATTTTTAAATTTTAACTGGTATTAAAATTTGATTTAATTCATTAAAAATCAGGAAGTTGACCCACATATAAAAATTATAATAATAATAAAATAATTTTTTGTACTTATTTACTTTCAAATTTAATTTAGGATTACAATTAGAATTATATTTATAATTTATTTTGAAACAAAAATTTAGGAAGTTGGCCCTCATAATAAAATTTTTCTCTGTTTAATTTTAATTAATTTTAATCGACTCCGAAATTTTAAAATAGCCCAAAATAAGGTTTTTCAACAATATTTTTTCCTTTATTCATTTTTTACATATAATTTAATTATTTAATTACAATAATTTAAGGTTGTTCAACGATATTTTTCCTTTTATTTTTAATTTAATTTGATTATACAATCACAATAAATTGAGGTCTTTTCGACGATTTTCTTACAAATTTTATTTTTTGATTTAATTTTTAATTAAAAATGGCTCGTCACAGACGTGCTGGAAGACAACGAGGTCGTGGTAGAGGACGTGGTGCGCGAGGAGGAGTAGAAGCGCGTGACGGAAATCGGGGTGCCCCCGGCGGTCATAGAGCTGGTAGACCACCGCGCGGCGCACCCGGTCGTGGTGGCTTGCAACGGGCACAGGAGTTTGATCTTGTACCCAATGCAAGGAATAATAATTATAATTTGAGACGATTGCCAGTCGTTCCTCGCCCCGGTTCTCCTAATAATTTAATTCCTGAAATTGATGCTTTAATGCCCGCAAATCAAGATTTTAATCGTGGTCGTGGAATGGTTCGCGGACTCAACCGAGGGCGGGGCGATGCCGCCCAAGGTAGAGGCCGTTATCAACCTCCTCCACGAGAGCACGACGCCGTAGGTGAGGGTCTTGTATTCGATGATATCGAGCCTTTAAATTTAAATCAAGGAGAGGAATTTAATAATAGGGATCTTCTAAACGAGCCTGCCTTAGACAATGTTGATGCCCAGCCTGTCCTTCTTGACGAAGTCAACTTGCGCAAGCGCAAAGCTGAGCTTGACATTGAGGAAAATCAAGCAAAACTTAGAATCATTGAAGCCGAAAAACGGCAAATCGAATTACAATTGGCTACGGCCACAACTACTCGAACAGTTTTCAATGAGGTCCCTCCTTCACTTATTAATGATGATTTGTCCGCTACTATTTCTAGAGCAGTCATTCAGGCTTTCAATTCTTCAAACCCTTCCACTTCCTCTGGTTCTTCTGACAATAACCATGCTCTCTTAAATAGATTAGCTATTGAGAAGAGGGATTTAAGTTTTGATGGGGATATTTTTAATTGGCTGCATTTCAAAAACAGCTTTGAACAAACGACCAAAGCTGGGGCCTATAGTGATTCGGATAACGCTATTAGGCTTCATAGGTGCCTTAAGGGCAAGGCTCTTCAAGCTGTACAAAGTTTAATGATGACGAGTACTAGTGGTCGCGAGATCATGAAAGCCCTTGAAATGCAATTCGGTAATACTGAGGAAGTCATCCTTAAATTAGTTGCTGCTATAAGGGATTTGCCTAGATTGACTTCTAATAAGATAAATATTGTACCCTTTGCCGCCACTGTCAAAAATAATGTCGCGGCCATGATAAATTTAGGAAATAGAGGTTATCTTTATAATATTGATCTAATTAGGGAAACAATAGGTAAACTACCCTTAGTAATGATCTCAAAATATAATGAATATGTAGCAGGTATAGGTGAGACCCCAACTTTAGAAACATTAGGTGAATTTTTGAATAGAGAAGCTTCGTTAGCTAGCTTTGCTGGTACTGTTTCCTTGTTTGGTAATACAAATCGTGATTTTAATAAGCCTGATGCAAATCATTCAGACAAACGCCTTGATAATCGTGATAATAATCATAGTTCGAACAAACGCGTTTTCTTAGTTGATGAAAGCGGTCCTTCTAATCCTCGAAATTCCTTATGTCATTACTGTTCTGATGAAGAACATTTAATTCGCGATTGCAAAGACTTTTTAAAATTATCCATTGATGATAGATGGCGTTGGGCAAAAACTCCTGATGCAAAACGTTGTTATAGGTGCTTAGGTAAACTTCAATCTGAGCACGTTAGATTCTGTAAAGCTTCCTCATGCGAAAAAGATGGATGTGGTCGTCCTCATCATATTTTATTGCATTGTTCTAAAGAAAAATAATTAAATGGTCCTTCTTGATTAGATCAACAGCTTGTACTTTAGTTGCTATTGATGAATTTAGAAATTGAAATCGTGTTGATATTGTAGCTAAAGATTTAACATTAGCTGAAAATATTTGGTTGTTAGAAGCTCAAGATTTTCTATGAAATTTAAAGACTAACATTTAATAAATCAGCGATATTCAAAATGAGTAATTTTCCGAATGGAAGATTAGTTCACGGTTTCAACACCTTTGCGTAGAATTGTCTGCTTTGGACCTTTTACTGTAGCCATGGTTAGAGATTGGGAAAAACGTTGGGGCGCTTTGTTTATTTGCTTGATTATGTGAAAGATTTATATTGAAATAGCAGATACTTTATCTGCTGATTCGTGCATTATGGCGATCCAGAGGATGACGGCTGGACGTGGTCGACCGTCAGTCTTCTGGTCGGATAATGGCACAAATCTATGTGAAGCTCATGAAGAGCTAAAACAAGTTGTAGGAAATTTAGTTTTTAAAAGGTTAACTAACTATGGTACTAGTATGGGTTCAAAGTGGCTTTTTGTTCCTCTGGTTATACCCCATACGGGTGGAGTCTAGAAATCTTTAAATTAAAAGCATGAAATATTTTATTACTGCGACTTTATTAACATAGAACTCTTGTAAATTCAGAACATACTATAATTTCTCGACCTAATACCTTCGCATCTCATGAATTAGAATGTTCAATTGCCGAAATAATAAGACTAGATCTAGCCTCCGATATATCATAATTAGGTGCTCCAATTTCGAATTCTCGCACCGGGTGGAGAATTGTTAACAAATATTTCTAATTTTCGTTCAAAATATACCCCGATTTTCGAGAGCACGTATTTTCCTATTGCAAAGAGCAGTAGGGCAAGACGAGTTCTCGTTGAATCGGGAAGATGGCGTCACCGACCGGTAATGCCATAAGAATTATACCAAATTATAACAATAAAAATAACATGAATTGTATGATTACAATTAATCATAGTATAATTTCTTTATTTCGCGATTCAAGTTAAAAAATATTTAATATTCGCGTCTATTTATTTTATTAAATTTTAAAAAAAAATAATAAATTCGTGTTTTACAAGAATAAGTCCCTAGTATAGTAACTTTATTTTCGGCCAATGAACGCGCGCGTGGAAAGAGATAGAGAGAGGTGGCGTCCCTTTAGACTTCGGTTGCTCCAAGCGTTCATTCTCTTTTTAGAGGTTGTGCTGTGCGCATATAGTTTTTGCTGGTCCACCTAGAGAACATTTTTCCTGAGGAAGCTAGAGCTGTTCATTTTTGGTTTTCAACGTCGTTTAAGTGTGTCTGTGATCTGTGAAGTAGGATTGGAAATAGGAAATACCTGGTGAGAATTGTATTTGATATTGTACTTGGCCAAGGGACAACGCACCTGCAGCGTGCAAACAGTGGGCTGATAAGCCGTGACTGGACGTGGTCCAGTCAGTGTTTTAAATCCAGGTATCTTTTGAATTATTTGTGTGATTGTGTGTGTGTATGTGTGAAAGTTAATTTTTTTAATATTTCTGTATACTGAGCAGCGACAGCAAAACCTCATAAGCCCTGCCCTTTTCAGGGCAGGCACAAATAAATAAAACGTAAAGGACGCGCTGCTCAGACAAACGACTCAAGTCAAGGTTTTTTTTTTAATAAAGATTGAATAATAATAACCTCACTTTTCCTCATCCTTTTTCCTTCCTCTTTTTTTATTAATAATATTTAATAACATTATTCTTTTTTATTTTATCGGAAACTTAAGTTCTGTTTTAGCTCAATGAAATTCTTTTTTAATTTTCTTTAATACTGGTGTATCTTAGCTAATATTATTGGAAGCAATATAGGGTCCCTTTAAAAAGAATATTTTAAATTTTTTATACTTTTTAAAAATTGTGTATAAATTAATACTATTTATTACGAATTATTTGTTTAAACTAATATTTTAGTATTTTTATTTAATTATGATTGTAAGCAAATATTGTATAGATAAGTATCTTACTTTTCAAAGCCAAGTTAATTTAAATAATAACTTTGAATAAATTTTTTATTCGCTGCTCTTACGTTTGCGTGTACCAATGGAATTTTGTAACGTATTATCAGTTTAGAGTGTATTTTTTCTAATTTAATTAGTCGCAATAGGGCTCTTTTTAAGTACATGAATGTTTATAAATACGCAATTTAATAAATTTAAATTTTAGCACGATCGTTGTGGTTCACAATGCCAATGGAAATACAAGTCAAATTGCTATAAAAATAAAGAAATTTTTTATGTTATTTGAACTGGTCAAACGAATTAAGAATCCGTAAAGTGTTTAAAATTTATCATCATCTTTTCGTGCCATTAAAAAAATATTCAAAATAAAGTTTTTCTTTTTTCAATGTGAATTTAATCAAAACAATAACTGTTTTTTAAAAATCAATTGTTTATGCAGCTGCATTATGTGTGTCAATGGGTTTTCATATAAAGTGCATTAGCTCCAAGGACTCTGTTTTCTACGATTTAATAAATTTTTATTACGCTGTTTCAGAAAGTACTGACCTTCCATTAAAGTAATTTTAGCTCTTAATGTTGTACGTGCAATCATGAAAATTAGCCTTTTAGTACTTTTGAGTCTTTTCGTGCTTACTTTTGAAATGTCTAGAGAATCAGGAACTTCAATAGATTTTTTGGCTGAAAACATTCGAGAATATCTTAAAGTTTATCAAATCACTGTTTATGCGAGTACAAAAAAATATAAATTTGAATCGCGTTATCGAATGCTCTTAAACAAGTTGACAAGTGGTATTCCAACGGCTATGGTTGACATCCAGGATGATATTCTCAAAAACACTTCTTGGCTCGAGAGAAACAAGAAAACTCTAAATTCAGCAACTTTAAACATCATCATAATCGAGAAGAAGCTCACTGATTTTTCCTTTTTCAATCATTTTTTTCCATTCATTTTTCATAAAACTAGAGCTATGATAACGAAGCCACTCTTTTTGATTGTTGTTTTTAATGATGATGAAAAAACTATTGATTTGATATTTCAGATCGCCAAAGAACTGAACAAAAAGTCAGTCTTAAATTTTACAATCTTGAAAATTGAAGACGAAAATGATAATTTTATCATTGTTTACCGTAACCCCTTCCTAAACGATTGCCCAGAAATAACTTACACCAACTCTAGCATCAAGCTTTTTCCGGATAAACTGACCAACATGAATGGACATAGTTTAACTGTAGGAGTTCCTTCCGAAACCAGGGATAGATTCAGGTCACTGTTTATTATTCCAATGTTGCAATACAATTGCTTATTGAAGAACTTGAATGCAACAAGCAAAATCATCCCAAGTGAAAATATTAAAAATGGTTTTAATAAAAATGATGAAGTAAAGATAATTTTTGACTACTATTCTATGGAAGCGGGTATTCTAGAAACGGCAGAAATTTTTTACATACTTCCCGAGTACGATCAGTATACTGCTTTCGTACCTTTTATCCAAAAGTCCGAAGTTAAACCAACTATAAATATTGTAATCTCCTTTTTCTTAATTATCTTGTTAATAATATCGATTAAAGTCTTGGTTCGGTTTTGGGAATTACCAAGCGACGAATGGTCGACTTTTAACATCTTTTCAATAATCTTGGGTCTATCAACGAATGCAACTTATCAGCAGAAAATAGCTAAGGTTTTTTACGTGACTCTGTCCTTATTGATGTTGCTTGCTGCTTCTGATATTATTTCTGATTTGACAAAACTGGAAATTTCCTCAGAAAAAGTTCCTCTGATTCAGACATTTCAAGATATTCAAACAAAAAATGTCTCTATTGTCGCTAGGAATCAAGTTTACAGATATCTAAGAAAACATTTTGATTATCTAAAGGAAAATGAAAATAAAAAAATATTTGAGATTTATCGGGTTAATCCAGACAACCTTCCGAAAATACTGTATGAAAAAAAAAAATTCATAATAATTGAAATTAAATTTAAATTATATGCGGATTTTCAAATAAAGAACTTTTCGGAGACAACTAAAGAATTTAAAATTATTGACTTGAATTTACCCTCGATTGTAACATTATTTCCTTTTAAGCCGATGTCTCCATTCAAAGAAAAATATTCAAAAGTGGCTCAGAGATTATCTGAAGCAGGTTTGGATAAAAAAGCTATTTCCGATTACAAATTGCTGAGCGGTAGAATAAAGGAAGAATCGGGTGTTGAATACTTAAATGAAGATGATAAGACTGAGGATGAGATAACGTCGATAATACTATTGGTTATCATGGTAATTGGGTCAACAGCAGGAATTCTCGCGCTCATTTGCGAAATTTTGTACAAACGACGAAAGTTGAGAAAGATTGAGACAATTGACATGCCTGAGTTTGGGAACCGATCCGGATATTACCTTCAAGAATTTTTATCCAATCAGCAAACTCAATTGTAATAACTTTTTTACTTTTTTTATATTCATGGATGCAATTTTTAAATTATTTAAACTTCTTTATAGTTTATTTTCAATAGAAATTTATTTTGAAGGTATTTGGTGAAGGCCACTAGCACAAGGAATAAGAGGGGGATGGGTGGTAGTAACTTAATGGCACTGATGAAATTCAATAGTTTGTCAGAGTGGTAGATTAATTATATAACTTAAATTTTACTTTACTAATATCTAAAATTTTATTGAATGATTTTTAATCTAATTTTTCGTTTCTTAAAGCTTTTTAAAATAATTTTAAATTAATTTTATTACATTTGTCTTAATATTTTGAGTTGTTTGAAAAGTAAGAGGCAAGGGCACTCACTAAAATCAAGCACCCCAAATATTTACATGAAAAAATCACAGTTATAACTGTCGATGCTTTTATACACTGTATAAAATACTGAATACAATATTACTACCGTATAGTAATTTTACAACAGTTTAGTAATATTACTACAAAAATAGTAGTTTTACTACAATTTGTAGTAATATTACTACAAAAATAGTAATTTTACTACAATTTGTAGTAATATTACTACTAGTAGTAATTTTACTGTTTCGTAGTAATATTACTACAACTATATTACTACAGTGTAGTAAAATTAATACAATTTGTAGTAAAAAAAATTTATTTTTTTTCCAGCCAGATACGACTAAATATAGCTTTAGGAGTTCATTTTCGTTTGTAATACACAATATTAACCTTTATTTTCCGTTTTTAATATTATAAGCATACTATACCTGCGTCTATATTCAGTAATAATAATGAAATAATAACTAAAAAGGGGCGAGCGAAACATTTGAATCGCCAAATTACAATCTATACTTCTGAATCACTTTAATATGTTGAAAAAACATCTTCTTCACCCTCCGTTTATTCCAATGCGTCTTCTGCATGGGCTTAGGAACGCAGGGCTTAATGTTATTGAGTGCGGGCTTTCTCGATAGTTCCCCTTCTTTTAAAGAGAAAAAAAGTAGCGAAACTAGTGGCCGCGCTTGTAACCTCGTGTGCATAAGCGGGGTAACGAGAATTTTCACACGTCGTATTTTTCATTTTCTGAGCACCCACAGTAGTAACATAGAATAATATTACGGAAATAGAGACTAAGACTAACTCCATCTAACATCTCATTTTTAGTTAAAATTCATGCGGAAAAAAATACATAAGAACTGTTTTTCTATACGTAAGTAATATTATTCTATGGTAGTAACAACCGCCACGAGTGGCGCTATTCAGTAAAAGGAGAAAGGGAAATATTAAAAGGCCCGGACTCAATAGAATAGGGTTTTTTCGATATCTTCCATATAACGCTCTATCCACAAAAAATAACCAGTAATACTTCCAGTTGGTCTAATTTTTTCCAAATAATTCCTATCAGCCGCAATGCTCCATCATCTATTCTCTCATCGCTATATTCAATAAACTAAATGCCCATTTTCGGACCTAAATGACCAATTTTTAAATTGCTGCCAAAATTGCGATTTTCAATGAAAATAGGTCTTGTAGGTATGAAAAATTTTTTACAAAAACCAAGTTTCCAAAAATTTCTTACTCGTTCTTTTAGCTTTCGAAGTTTCCGAAATATGATTCCACAAAGTTAGTGATAAAATATGATTGTTTTAAAAAATTTTAAATTGAAACTCTGTCTTTAAATTATCATATCTGCTAAATGAGTAATATAAAAAAACAAGTAAAGCATTTTTCGAAACTTAGAGATAATAAAAAATTTTTTAGACCTACAAGACCTATTTTTATTGAAAATTACAGTTTTGGCAGTAATTTAAAAATTGGTCATTTGGGTCCGAAAATGGGCATTTGGTTTATTGACTATAGCGATTAGAGAACAGATAATGGAGCATTGCGGCTGACGTGAATTAAAAGATGGTACTCATACGGAAAAAATGAGACGAACCGGAAGTATTTTAGTTAATTTGCAAGGTTACAGTGTTATATGGAAGATATCGAAAAAACCCTATTTTATAACATTGAGCCCTGCGTTTCTAAGTCCAGAAGGCGCATTGGAATAAACGGAGGGTACCTTTGGTGTTTTTTCAACATATTAAAGTCATCTATAACTAAAGATTGTAATTTGGCGACCCAAATGTTCCGGTCTCCCCCTTTTTATTTATTATTTCATTATTATTGTTGAATATAGACGCAGGATAGTATGCTTATAATATTGAAAACGGAAAATAAAGGTTAATAATATTTCGTATTACAAAAGTAAATAAACTCCTAAAGCTATATTTAGGCTGATGAGTGATTAAGGCATTTACTACGTAACCGAATATCTTCGGTTCAAATCCCGCTAATGTTGTTTTTTTTTTAAGAAATATTTAATTTAAAATTAAAAAAAAAAATTTTTTTTTTAGATTTACTTTCTTTCCTAGAAAAAAAGGAAAAAAAGTGCGACTTTTAAGTATAGTTTGGAGGGCAGAAAGTCAAGTATATTTATATCATGAAATAAAAAAGTATTTTCGACCCGCTAGTAAAAAAAATTTTTTTACATACCTATCTTGGACAAAAAAGCCTATTTTCTACCCTAGGGAGAAGGCTTTTTTGTCCATTATATATAAGACTATCGCTCAAGAATACTTGGATAAAAATTAGCTGTTATATATAAAGGCAAAAAAAGACTATTTTTTGATGTGTACGTCTTTTTTGCCCCTTAAATATAAAATAGCTTACTAAACTTGTTATAAAAAAGTTTACTGTGACGAATGCGATTACTGTTAAATTTTCGCTTTCGGAAAAAATAAAACTGTTTACTTATAATTTGATGAGTTTATTATAAATAATAAACACGATCTAAATGGAACTATAAAATACAATTTTTTCATTGCCATTATCTGATTATTATTTATAACAAACTCATCAAATTAATTTAATTAATTGGAACGAAAAACAGTATTTAAGCTGTTTTTTCATTATTCTTAATTAGCAATTGATCAAAAAAATGCCCACCAAAATAAATAATCGTCGGTTACCAACAGCTAGACATAATAGAAAAAGAGCAAAATTTCTACTTGGACAAAATTTTCAAAAGATTTGTTTTTTGAAGATATTTTTAATCAATGTTTTTAAAGAAATATATTTTTTGAAAAAATTATTTTATTATTTTATACTACACTGTGAATAAATGAATAAAAAATTTTTTTTAAAGTAGGTTTGATTAAAAGTTTTTAAAAATATATTAAGAATATCTTTTAATCTTAATTATATTTAGTGCAGTAATAGTTTTTGCAACCTTAGTAATTTTTTGGCTAAAGGTACATAGTCATTTTTATTCTACAAGATAATTTTTGAGTAAACTGAAAAATTTTTCCATTAGCCTTTTCCTTGATAATGTAATTGCCCATGTAAAGTTTAAATTAAATTTGACGTCATAGAAAACTGTATATTTTGAACTTTTCCGCGTGCTAGTGTTAAATGAATTTTTTTCTTTCAAAACTCTTCGGTTAATCGTTCGTTGATTTTTTCGAAAATCTGGGGTTATAACAGAGCAAGAAATAAAATTTTAAAGAGAACTTTTCCTTGTACAAAGTCTTGATCTTTATTTCAAATAATTAAAATTTTACATACAAGTTTTTTAGCCGTCAACTACAAATTTAGATTTTTAACCTGATTTTTCAGTGAATTTCAAATTCACTCATCCTTTTTGTATTTCATCTAGACCTTCACCGAGGTAACGAAGTGGCCTCGCTTTAAGCAAGGCGAGGCAAGGCGAGCCCGAGGCGAGATCGAGGTGAGATCGGAAAATTGAAATTCTCGTTATACCGAGGTGGTCTTTTTGTAAACCTCGGACTCGCCTCGAATCGCCTCGTTCTGCCTCGCAACAAATTTAAAATATTTCGCCAATCACATTTATACTAGCAGAAAAAGAATTTCACGCGTTGATTGTGTAAACCGTTAAAAATTATTTATATTTATTAAAAGTTATTTATTAGTTATTAAAAACTACAAGATGGAATAGCGGTCTTCAAATGTTGGAAGTTTTTGAGAATTTAAAATCTCCCATAAAATCGTTATGTGCGAGGTTATGTGATAAAAACCTACAAATGAGAGAGCTAGAGCTTAGACTACTTGACATTGAATGGGATGCTGTAGATCATTATATCATATTTACAAATTTTTAAACATGTATCAGATCTTTTATCAGCTGAAAAGTACCCCACGCTTCCCACTGCAGTTTTAGCATTCAACATTTTACTTGATAAAGTCGAAAAGATTATGTCTGATTTAAAAAAAAAAAATGATCGATCGCGATTAGATGGAATTTTAATAGAAGCTTTTCAGAAAGGTCAAACTAAACTTTTAAAGAACTTTAGACAATGTAATTGGTTCTACAGTGCTTCCCTTATTTTAGACCCAAGACATAAAAAAAAAGTTTGCAAAAACTTCTTGGGGACAAGATTTAGAGAAAGAAAATTTCAAATGTTTTAAAAAAATATACAAAAAATATTATGATACGTTTAAACAATGCAAAGATGTGAAAAATGAACCCCCAAAAAAGAAGGTTAATAATAATAAGTTGCTGGATTTTTCAGTTATTTTTGATGAAGATGAGGAACAAAACTGGGAAGAAGAGTTAAACAACTATTTAGATGCACCATGTGCTCCCGAATATACAAATATATTAGATTGTTGGCGACTTCACGAGGATTTTTACCCGATTTTATCAAAAATAGCCAGAGATAAGCTGTCGATCATGGCCACGTCAGTTCCCGTAGAACGCTTATTTTTAGATGCTTCTTTGATTGATCAGCCTAAGAGACGATCATTGAAAGATGATGCTCTAACGGCATTACTATGTATAAGTGCTTGGGTGAAATCGGATTTAGTATCTGAAATATGTGGCTTCGATAACGATTATTTACTACAATCTGTATAAAATATTTTTTTTTAAATAAACATGAATTTAGATTTTAATTAGAATTTTAATTAATTGTTTTTTGTCTTATCAAACCTCGAGCGAGGATCGAGGCCGAGGCGAGACCGAGGTAATGATTTTTCGACCTCGGCCGAGTCCGAGGCGAGGCGAGATCCATCATTTGCCTCGCCTCGGTCTCGGTCATTTATATCAAACCTTGCCTCACCTCAGCCTCGGTGAAGGTCTAATTTCATCTTCAGCTTCAGCATTAAACAGAAAATTTGTTAAATGCATGAGCTGATCCAAATATTAAAATAAATTATTTATTTATTAATATGAGCATATTTTTTATCAAGTATTTTACCTGACTTATTTTGAGTTCTACTATAGATTATAATTTTTTTTTCGGACACCTATTATCAATTATCAAACAGTAACCAAATCTAATCTAATCGCATTTATGCAAAAATATTCAGCGCTCGCCAATCATTATTCTTATTGTGTATCCTCGGTTTTTATATACTTAGTGGAACTTATTTTTGACACTTGCGAGAGAAAAAAAGCATCTAGTGGCAGATATTCAAAAACATTTATTGCACAAAATATATTTGTTTCAAATATTTTGTTGAATTTGAATTTTCGCAAAAACTCATAATAAGTTAAGTAAAATACACATTTAAACAGTGTGAGTCTCATATACCCAAAAAATAAATATTTTGAAGAAAAAAAATCATTAAAATTAAATATAATTGCTACGATTACATAATATCATCAGGAAAATTATATGTATTAATGCCCAAATGGTATGCATGTAATTATCACGATTACAGAATATTATTGTCCTGATTATATAATATCATCATGGTGATTATATTTATAATCGTACAAATATAATTTTATAATATCATTCTCACAAATATATATTTTTCTAAGTGTATATCGTAGGAAGGCATTGTTCGCAAATTTAATGTTAAATGAAATTTATGAATTTTATTTGTTTTGTAGTTTGTTGAAATTTAAAAAAATGTAATTGCAGTAGCATAAGTAAATTGATTTGCATAATTTAAGTTTAATCAAAATACTTAAAATTACACTTGCTTGATACTGCAGATTGAACTTAAAACATGTTTTATAATTTTGTAAACCTTATTTAAGATTTTAAGTATCAGGTGTTATTTTTATTTTAATGAAAGCAGATAAATAAATTAACTTAAATTTATTCTATTAATGTCTATTCAAATGTCTGTTAAATAATTTGTAAGCTGCTAGCACAATTTTTACTAAAACAATCAACTGTTTCTATGTAAATTATAACAGTTCGAAATTACAAAACCGAATTTTTTGTTAGATAATTTTGCAATTGATATTTTTCTAATATATCTCAGATATTATATGAAATGAAAGAGGCGAGGAAGCCACCACAAGAAGATTCAAATACAACCACTTTAATCAAAAGAGGCAATAAATCAAATATATTCAAAGTTATGCCAGAGGAAAGTACTTGGGTGAAAATCAAAAATTCAGATAGGTATTTTGTTTCAATTATTGTTTATAATTTAATTGATTCACGTTTTGTGAAGTTTATTGTGAAATATTTGACCAAAAAGAATAACAAGTTCTACTGTTTAAAAACTGCTTGAATTGATAAAAATATCAAAAATTGATTTAAAATTTAAAGCACCTCGATTAAAATTAGTAACCTAACAGTGAATTTTCACAGCCTAATAATGTGAATAAGGCTTTATTATCAGTATATTAAATTTTAGATAAATATTAATTTCTAGACTATTCAACTTTTTTCTATTAAAAGAAAGGTTTTTAACAGTAAATTTATTTCTAGCTAAAATTTTGAAAGTAAGCGACGTTTCTTTGAAAAATGAAAGTCTCAGGCATTTTCCTTGTACTTTTGATCGCCAGTAGCGTTAAGGTAAATTTTCAATTTATTTTTAATCCTATCCTATATATATATATATAAATCTTTAATTTTGTATGTTTGTTTGTTTGTTTGTTTGTTTGTTTGTTTGTTTGTTTGTTTGTCCGAAATAGATAAACTTGAACGCGATATAAGTTAGAGACGCGGGGTTTACGGCAAAAGACGGCAAAAATTACGGGTCAAAACATAGGCTAGGTTTCGTTTCGATTGGCAACGACAAAAATTTTTTATGTTGAAAAAACTGAATTTTCAAGAAAAAAATTTTTATCAAATTTAAAAAAAAATCTAAAAAACAAAAAACTGAGGAAAAATTTTTTTACCAAAAAGAATTTCATTCGATTCGGGTATATTTTTTACGTATCCACCTAAATTTTCAAGGAGGTCGGCTGGATCTGTCAAAAGTTACAATAATTTTTCAAAAATTATAAAAGTTTAGGACTAATCTTATCCTATCCTATCCTATATATATGGGCATATCCATTTCTTTTCATACAAAAGTGTGCGCACCCATGACTTCGATCGGTCTCAAATTTTCAGGGGTGGTTTGAGGTAATAAAAAACTCAGCCAGCCAAAATTTCAGCTATTTTGCAGGACGGGTTGCCGAGATACAAGCTCTAAAAGGCCCAAAAATAGCTGTTTTTAGCCAATTTTCAAAAATTTACTGGGCTTCAAGGATTAGTCCAAAAAACATCCGGGTGATCTCATTTTTTTCCTTGAACATTCAACTTTTACCAAAAAAATTTTCAAAAAGTTTCATGGAGTTGATTTTTACTGGCATTGATTAACGTAAGATTTATTTTATCGAAAAATGCTGAATTTTGAACTTGAATTGTGACTCAGTATCATTAGCTAAAGACTTCTGGTTGGTCTCATTAAAAGCGTCTATCAAAGACCTTTCAAATGAAACCTTAAACGTTAAAAAATCTTATCAGAGACTGGAGATATAAGCAATTGAAAGTTTGCTGTTTCCGAAAATATCGATTTTTTAAGGAACTTTAATCGTCTGAAAAATTTTTCTCTGAGCACTTTCAGGGCTCTAAATTTCAGGGAAGCTTCTTTTAATATTAAAAAAAATTCCCTAAAAATTTGGGAGATGGTATTGGCTTCTGTTCGTAGATATAAGACTCTGAAAATGTGTAATAATTGGACCAATATTGGCCAATAAGTGGTTAAGGGGTCAATCAAAAAATTTTTCTTCTTCAATATTCGAATAGCCAGGGAAAAATGAGCTGATTTTAAAAAAAAAATTTTTATTTTTGACCGAAAAATAAGCAAGTTATCATCATTTTAAAATTTTTTTAAAAATTTTCCAAAAATCCCAGTTTTAGGGTCATTATACAGTATTCTAACTTGAAAGAATGATAACTCGCTTATTTTTCGGTCTAAAATAAAAATTTTTTTTTTTAAATTGTCGAATTTTTTCCTGGCTATTCGAATATTTACAAAAAAGAAACTTCTTGGCCAATATTGGTCCAATTATTACACATTTTCAGAGTCTTATATCTATGAACAGAAGCCAATACCATCGCCCAAATTTTTAGGGAATTTTTTTTAATATTAAAAGAAGCTTCCCTGAAATTTTCAGCCCTTAAAGTGCTCAGAGAAAAATTTTGCAGACGATTAAAGTTGTTAAAAAATCGATATTTTCGGAAACAGCAAACATTCAATTGCTTATATCTCCAGTCCCTGATGAGCTTTTTTAACGTTTAAGGTCTCATTTAAATCGTCTTTGCTAGACGCTTTTAACGAAACCAACCGAAAGTCTTAAGCTAATGATGCTGAGTCACAATTTAAAATCAGCATTTTTTGATAAAATATATCTTACGTTAATCAATGCCAGTAAAAATCAACTCCATGAAACTTTTTAAAAATTTTTTTGGTACAAGTTGAAAGTCCAAAGAAAAAAATGAGACCAGCTGGATGTTTTTTGGACTAATTCTTGAAGCCCAGTAAATTTTTGAAAATTGGCTAAACACAGATATTTTTGGGCCTATTAGAGCTTGTGTCTCGGCAACCTGTCCAGCAAAATGGCTGAAATTTTGGCTGGCTGAGTTTTTTATTACCTCAAACCACCCCTGAAAATTTGAGACCGATCGGAGTCATGGGTGCGCACACTTTTGTATGAAAAGTAATGGATATGCCCATATATATAAATCTTTAATTTTGTATGTTTGTTTGTTTGTTTCTTTGTTTGTCCGAAATGGATAAACTTGAACGCGATATAAGTTAGAGACGCGGGGGTTACGGCAAAAGATGGCAAAAATTACCGGTCAAAACATAGGCTAGGTTTTGTTTTGATTGATAACGACAAAAGTTTTTATGTTGAAATAACTGGATTTCCAAGGATAAAATTTTTATCAAATTTTAAAAAAAAACCTAAAAAACTGGAAACCGAGGAAAAATTTTTTTATCAAAAAGAATTTTATTTGATTTGGGTATATTTTTTACGTATCCACCTAAATTTTCAAGGAGGTCGGCTGGATCTGTCAAAAGTTACAATAATTTTTCGAAAATTATAAAAGTTTAGGACTAATATTATATAAATTTCTAATTTTTATTAGACACTGATGTAGTAACTGAATATAGTAACTAAAAGAAACATGAAAGGCTATTATCAGGCAGAACCCTAAAATGGGTAGTCGAGGGAAACAACGACTGCTTGTGGATCCTATGGAAGGGTAGCGAAGCTTTGTATTGCTGATCAATAATTATCCGTCTGGGTTCGTATGCCCTTAATGCGTAATTTTTATGATTCAGTAAATTTTAGATAATACTTCGGGTAAAAAAGGTTATTTTACAAAATTTTGAGTAACATAAAACAACATAAAACAACATATTTTTGGAAAATGAAAGTCGCAGGGGTCCAGGGGGGCGCAGCCCCCTTGGTGGCTGCCGGGGCGAGCGAAGCGAGCCGAAGGCAGCTAGTTTTAAAATAAATTTGAAATCTAACGTACAATTTCAAAGGGAGGATTTGAAGATTTAATGACCGTAAGTTATCTTTTTACTAGCGTTTGTAATGCATAAATATTTAATGTTTTGAATTAATTCAGGTTAATTCTGATGGAACTTTCACCATGTTTGGGATTGCCGTTCCAGCAGACGACATTGGATCTTATGCAACAAATTTTAAGAATTGTCTGGACAAAGGTAAATACTTTTCTTATTGATCCTGCAAGAATCCGTAATTTTTAAATTAACTAGGTGTTTTTATGAAAGGACATATTTTGTTGCTTGTTAATTTCTAAATTTTTTCCTGGTTAAAATAAATTAGAAATAAATTTTTCAGAATTAATTGAAATTAGTTAGAATTCTTTACACTGAAAAAATTATAGCAAACGATTTTTTTTTAATGTGGCCAAAGTTTATGAAACAGAAACTTATATACAAAACTATAAAATTATATTTAAACTTTTTTCTGTGTACTGATTCACAAACCCATATCCAGAACTCTAGTTTATATTTTCTAATCAGCCTCAAAGAAATGAGATCAGGCATTTAAGTAAAAAATCATGACTCAATCTGTCAAGTGTACATCAGTTGCAAATTAGTTTCTAATGATTAGCAATAATTGATACCCGTCATAGACCTGTTTTTAAAGACATCTGAAAGTCTTTATAGTATCCGAAATTCGAAACTTTACAGCTTATCCTATTTCTAACCCATTTTAGTCATTTTCTCAAATTTTCTAGCACTAATCTGGTTTATTTTTTATTTTCAGCTTCTGGTGATGACTGCAAGTTTGCCAAATGCATGGGTTGAACAAAATTAAAAGGATAGAAAAATAGTACTTTGCGATGCACTACAATTTTGGGTGTTCTTTTTTTATTGCCAAGGCTCGTATATTATTTTTCTTCGTCATTAGCAAGAAGAAAATATATTGTTACATGTTACTTTTCATTGTAATTCGAGTTGTGAATCAAAAAATAAAATTTAGTGCTATAAATTATGAATTTGAAATTTTTTATTAATGAATTATTTTTCTTTACTATCCTTGAAATTTTAATTTTTATCTACTGGCAGCACAAAAATTGGAAGTTTATTAAAAAGTATTGAGACTAATATGGATCATGCAAGAAATGTTGATACAGTGGAACTTGTATAATTCGAGCTTGTATAATTCGAAAACTTCGATAATTCGAAAAACCTGGTTGGTACCACCCAGCTTCCATTTGAGCAATGTAAAAAGTACTTGCATATCTCGGAAACAAAACTTGTGTTTGATTGGTGGTTTTTTTCGAATTATCCAAGTTTTATTTCGAATTACAAAAGTTTTTTCGAATTACGAGTTTTTTTTCGAAATATAAGTCTTTTACATAATCTCAACTTTCCAAAACAATATTCTTATTTTATGATATGTATATGTACTTGAATCTTCGAATATTATGACCTGAAGAGAAAAAAAAACTATTTTTGGATTTTAATGTTTTTAACGATAAAAAAAAAATAAAAAAAAAAAATAAACAGCGATATTAATTTTTTTAATTTTATTTTTTTTATATTTTTATTAATTTTTTTAAAAAATATTTATTGTTTCATTTTATTTTTATAATTTTATATGAAATAATTATAATTTTATCTTGAATATTTTTTTAATTAAAGTACCAGACACTAATTATTTTACTAGGTGAAATAAAATCCCACCTAGTTGTTTAATATTACATTATAATTTAACTACTTTTAAGATGAACAAAACTTATTCAGCGATATTAACAACGATGTTTGAAAATTTGCATTAAAAAAAAGTTGGTTTTCAAATGCAATTGTTGTGGCATCAAGTTAGTTAACAAGACACTTTTCTAATTGCTTTTTAATTTCATATGCATTTCTGATTATAATAGCACAATAATGAAATTTAGTATCTTTAAAGTTTACAAAATTTCACTCTTTAAGGTGGCAGGTCTAACCCGAGGAAAAAAAGGTGTCTTTTTCTGGATAGGTTTTCGGGTAGAAATAATGGAGATAATTGTTTCAAAATTGGCACTTTATTAGATTATAAGTTGCTAAACATTTTTTTTTTTATTTTTTTTTTTTTCCAAAATTGCGCCGAGTGAGTGCTCAAAGTGAGGCCTCACTTTTCATTGTGTACACGATAATTCAAAAAATAATTAAGATATCTTCCTAATTTTTTGGCTACACTTTTAAAATACAATTATCTTCTGGATTGATCGATTCAAATTTCGGAAAATGGAAAATTTTGAAAATTATTTAATTTTTTTCACATGTTTTTTTTTTGAAAAAAAAAATTGGGACATTTTTTGGAAAAATCATTCCATCAATCTAGAAGATAATTATATTTTTAAAATGTAGCCAAAAAATTAGGAAGATATCTTAATTATTTTTTGAGTTATCGCGTACACAAATCGAAAAACGTTGTTTCGAGAAAAACGCGTTTAAAGTTTATAATACTGTATCTTACGCCTTTCGCGGTGTTCACTTATTCTTCTATAACTTTCTTATTATTCAAGATATCATTATAAAATTTTTTTTCCTTATTCTTAAGATGTTTTCGAACGCAAAAAAAAACCAAAAACAAAAAATCAATTTTTTTTTCCTCGGGTACGACCTGCCACCTTAAAATATTATCGAATAATATTAAAGTATGAAAATTTTGAATAAACTGATGCTTTTAATTCTTCAATATTGATTTTTAAAAATCAATTATTTATTTGTGTAGATACACTTATACATGCACGAATAGAAATTTATTTTCTAAACAGTTTATGGTCTTTAGATGCTTGAACAAATAAAAAAATTTTTTTTTATCGCATTCTAAATTATCGACGCTACATACATATGTGACATCATATATGTATTAGTATATATAATTTCAGGTTATTTACATAGTTTTTATTTATTTATTTAAAATTAAATTCTATAAGGTGGGAAAAATAAATTGGAAATTTAATCTTTGATCATTTATTTATCATTTCCTAATAATTTTAATTTCTTTTTATCAATTTTATATTTTTTAAAAGCTCCAAAGTATTGCTCCCATAAGATCAATGTTGAAGCTCGGATTTTTATTTCATAATTAAAAAAAAGTTTATGCTATAAGAGGGGTAAAATAAAGTTTATTTAAGTTTTAAAATGTTTAAATTTTAATAATTTTCCTATTTTATTAAGCTCTGTCATCATTTTGTTCAACCATCCAAAAAACATCAAACAATTTATTTAATTATTATTAACTTTTTGTCAGAGAAACACCTGTTTATTTTAAAAATCAGGGGATATCAATTATATATTTCTTTTTTTTTAATTATTAAAGCCTTTGAAGCCTAAATTTCTCTGATAAGAGAAGGCTTATATTGGCTATACATTGATTATACATTTATAAAAAATTTAAATACATTAAATTAATATATACCATTTGCTTGAAGTACATAAAATACAAAAAAAATATAAATTTAAAGACATATAAAATGTAAAATAAAGTTGTGACATAAATTCTTAGAAAATAATTAGTTATACAAAAAATTAAAAAACTTAAAAACAATTTTATCAAAATACAGAACATTGATCGCAAATGATTAATAAGTAATACTTAACAATGCAAAAAAAATTCATTACTTATTAAACATTAAAATTACAATCATGTAAGTAATTACAAATAATTTTTACCATGTGATTTTGTGGATGGTAAATAAATTGTTTAATGTCCAAGGGAGGAAATATCTTATATTTTTTTAAATTATTAATCAAATTTTTCCTTTGGTTATTATATATTGGACATTGACAAAAAACATGATTAATATCTTGATATAAATCTTCACAATCACATGACGGGGCACTGAAAATGTGTATTTTATGTAAAGAGGCATTGAGGTTGTAATGATCAGCCCGAATTCTATTAATTAAAACAACCTGTTTCCTTGTCAATGATCCATCATGAAACCGTGGTTTTGAATTATTTCTGTAATAAAATTGAAAATTAGCTATGTTCAAGAAAAAACAGATCTATGAATATTATTAGATTTCTGAGAGAAACATGGTGGGGGTCGCATCCAAATACATTACTTTCTTTTTACAAAAGTTTTATTAGATCTATTATGGATTATGGTAGCTTTATATATTTTCCGAAGACAAAAAAAATGATAAATAATTTAGAAAAAATACAGAATGTAGCTATAAAATTTTCATTAGGTTATAGAAAAAGTACGCCTACAAATGTAATTTTAGCTGAATCTAAATACAATTTTTTGAAAAAAGAACTAAATACTTATGATGTAAATATTTGTTAAAGTGTATATTTAATAAAAGTAACAAAACTGCTAGTATTATTAATAATTATTTTTATAATAAAATCACTAATAATAAAAAAAAAATTTCAGTGTTAAAAGAATGCATAGAAGAAGTATATAGTATTAAAAGTTATATTCAAAGAGAAAAATTATTTAATATTTACAAATACAATTATCGTTTAAATGTTGATCAATATAATGTTAATACCGATAATGATAAAATAAAATTATCAGTTATTAAAAGTAATATTATAGAAAAAATTAATGAAGAAAATTGCATTGATATCTATACAGATGGTAGCAAAATGGATAATGGTTTATCAGTTGGTGCAGCAGTTTTTATTCCTAAATTAAATTTAAAAATTAAAAGAAGTTTACCTAAATATTCGTCTATATTTACTGCTGAATGTTTAGCCATTTTCGAAGCAAAACAAGTTGCTGTTAAAGATGATAGATACAAATACATTATTTACTCCGACTCCCTTAGTGTATTAGAGTCTTTAAATTCGCAAAAAATAGATATCAAAACTAATTTTTATTTATTTCAAATCAAAGATAAATTAAGAAATCATCCTAATGTTGATATTGAAATAATTTTACCCTCACATACGGGGATTCCAGGTAACGAAAAAGCAGATAGATTGGCTAAACAAGCGACTTCGAATATTTCTGAAAACATTTTAATACCGTATACCAATTTTTATCCATACTTCAAAAACAAATATAGAATTTCAAATAACAGAGAAATTGTTAAACAAGATAATTGTAAAGGTAGAACATATTTTCAATTATATTTTTAAAATTTTTATTTAATTATTTTTAAGCTGACATCACAATTTTATCTAGTTTAAATATTTAAATACGGACTTTTACTTTTTCCCTGTAAATTTTTAAATACTATAAACTACGATTAGAAGGTAGAAAAATCACGAGAATTTAGCATCTCAGGATTTGAAGAAAGTAATTTGAAAGAGTAGTTGAAATCTACTGAACTGAAAAAATTAAATCAACTATTCAAAATTGCTTGAATTTTAGGTGTCCTGGGAAATGTTTTCACCCATATCTTCTAAAAGAAATCTGAGGTATGGAGATTTCAAAAACCTTGATGAGAATCTTTATTTATTAGAATCATTTAAAATCTATTGGATAACTTTATTAAATTCTTCCAATCTCGACTATTGTCTTTCTTTTTTGGAGATAAAAAACTCAATTCTATTTTTGACATAGTAGCTCCTTTCAAGAAGATGCCAATTTTTGCAAAATTTGAACTCTGAATCACTGACGAAGTAAAAGAAGATTTTTATCAACTCAATAATCTCCATAGAAAATTTAGACGAAGAAGTAATGAAAACGATTATGAAGAATAAGATCAGCTGGAAACCACTCTTACTAACAAAGCAAATAACTTCAGATCATCTCTTAAAATGAGGAAAAAACTCAAATACTATCTTGGTTTCGTTAAAGCTAAATCTAGTAACAAGTTTTATCCAAATCTATCTCTTAAGTCAGTATATTTCCAAAATACTATAGGCCAGGAGTTCAACTTTTCTAAAATTTCTGCCAATGAAATTGAATCACCTGTGTCTTCTTTAACCATAACTTCAGACATTTCAAGATATTTCCTAGAAATAAACCTTAGTCAAGTGGTTATTTTTGCTGATTTAACTTATATTTAATTTTTTTTTATTTAGCAAACTTTTTTCTTTAATTTATTTATTTACTTTTAATTATAATTTTATATACACTGAAAAAAAATGTCTAGCCTTTAAAATGGAATCAAGCCAAGTAGAAAAATCCGTTTACCGCGACTAATTAATTTTTAATTAATTTAAATATTTTATTAAGTATATATGAAGAAACCTGTAAAAATTGAGCGTGTCTGGTTATTCAAATTCATGCATATTCTTAAGTATTTATGAAAACAGAATAAACTGTGCTTGATTAAAAGTTCATTTGATTATACTTTTTAAGGATTAATTATAAATCATATAACTGTATGAGCCAGTTCTACCTCAAGTCTTCTCTATACTAGATGATTAAACGGATTCCACACGCTGCACTAATTCAATCAAAATTTGCTGACTTCGTAGAATTTTATATTTTTTTAAATTTTTAATCCTACTCGTATATGGAAACCTGCTACTTTTTCGGATACTTATTATTTAGAATTAGTACATTTTTAACCAAAGGAGCAAAAAAGTATGGCCCAGATCGCACGTTAATTAGCTTTTTTTCGATCTCGTTGAGGGACAAAAAAAGTGTTTTCGGCCCGCTAGGAAGAAAAATTCCTTATACATTGAGATATATGTAAAAATTGCATTACCAAGTTTAATTGAAGTCAAAAATTCTTGTTTATGTAGCTGATTTTTGATTGAATTGGTGATCTGTGTACCACAATTTTACTCGTCATTATTAACAGATATATGTAATAAAAAATATTGTAAGTCTAAATTTTATTCAGTAATGATAATTATTAGGAATTCTTTTATCATTATAGGCGCGATAATTAAGAAACATCATTTACATGACATTAGATAAAAACATTAATTATTGTATAGATAATACTTTAGTGATTTAGTTAATGTATAAAACTTTGAAAATCATCTTATATATATACCTTTTGGAACTCATTTCACTTGCGAGAATATATTTAGAAAAAAATTTAACAAGATCACTTTTTTCTTACTTGAATTGATTATATTTTTTTAATGAATAGTAAAATTGAGTGTTTAAATCAGGCCAATTTGACCCACAATAATTATTGATGTTAAGATCTAATTGGATTGGACTATTCAAGGGACTGTTCCAATTTCTTATTGTAACTCAAATCCAGAAACATAATAGATTTATCCATATATACTATAAACCAAAAAAAAAGTTGTATACAAATTATAAATATGTTTGTGAATTAAATCTAATAAAATCATAATAAAAAAAAAAAAACAAGATCATTAAATGTTAAAGAATTTTATTACATTATCAAATAAGCATAACTTTAAACTATATACATACAATGAAATGCACATACTTTATGCTACTATACAGTAATATAATTATCTAAAATATGCGGCAGGAAGACGCCACATATATATTGGTTAGGAATTGTGTATTTATTTTAATGTATAAATAAAACGTTACAAAGTTATTTCTTTTTTTTTTTTTTTAGAACTTTGTGCCAACTTAAGTTTCTTAATTAGTATTGAGGTAAAATACAAAAAATAAATATATATTGTTATTTTTATATTAACGATTCTTGAAATATTTGTGTGAAGTATTTAACAGTACTTGATTGTATTTAATTGTTTTATTAACAATAGGCTTTTATTTAATTTTTTATGTATTTAATTTAAACAAAATTTTTGTACTATAAATAAATTATTTAAGTAAAATAAATTACGTCTATTTTTTATTAGACAATTTGAATTTATGCTAGTCTATGATCCATCATCAATTTTGAATTTAACAATTATTTTAAAATCTTTTGTTAATTCAATTTTTCCTGATTTACAATCATTTGATTCTGTTTGATTTATTAATTGAAGAAAAAATATATTTTTGTATATATTGGTAAATTTGATGTCATATTTTATAAAAACTTGAAAGATTATAGTAAGTAAGTGTACCATTTGGAACCATTGGAGTCTAATGATTGGACGGAAGAATTTTTTACTTAAGCGAAGCGATTTAAAATTAATGTAAATGCTGGGATGCTCTATATAAATATTATTTTAAGAAAAAAAAATTTAATGTCAGATTTATGAATAAAAAGTTTATCAACGCCTGAATTAAATCATATAAACTTAATATTCTTTTTTCCCCATTTTCACGCTTCGGCTTATTGAGCAAATTGTTACTAATATTTTTGCATTATTTTGTGTTAAAAATAATAAAATAATTAAAAAAAAAACAAAAATTAAATCAAATTATTAAAATTAAAAGTATGAGAAAAACCGCGATATCTATTTTTATCCAAAATATGCAGTTTCTAATAATAGGAAACCATAAAAAAACAAATTTCATATTCACAATCAGTAACCCAAAAAACAAATATTTGGGAATTATTCTATCAAGTCAAGTTTTTCTCCAACGTTTGCTTAGATAAAGATCGTCGATAAAACAGTAAGATATTGAGGGATAATCAATAAATTTTCCGAAGAAAATCAGAGTTAAATTTCACAAATTAAATAAAATTTTAATCAAATATAACTTACTTATTAAAATTTACATCAGTTTTTCTCAGAAAACTTTTTAAATGTCCCTCGAGACCTCGCTTCCTTTCAGAGGAAAATTCAAAAAATAAGGCAAAAGAAAGTGTTGACTAAACGTAATTACCCCCAGGGGCTTATGCAACATGAGATTTACTTAAA
Organism: Anagrus nilaparvatae; assembly: GCA_022575985.1. Lineage (NCBI taxonomy): Eukaryota > Metazoa > Arthropoda > Insecta > Hymenoptera > Mymaridae > Anagrus > Anagrus nilaparvatae. Next base: position 161,434 of record JAKSXM010000076.1, on the reverse strand, counting down.
CTATTTGAATCTTATAATTTATAAATAACCTGAGTACTCCAAGAAATGAACTTGGTTTGTTTTGTTAACCTCAACTTCAGATATTAGCACAAGTTATTCCATGATATTAGTATCATTTCCTGTTCACCTAAATTGGAACGCCATAAACAATTAAAAATTATAATGAATTATTAAATAAATAAGGATTATTATTGTAATTAGAGTTTTATATAATTGTGTTTTATTTTTGTTTTTAAACTAAAGAGAAAGCTCATTGCGCATCTGGCGCAACTCAAAATACACAAAATCTTCTTCTGCACTTTTGCGTTTGCAGTGCGCCTCGGTTTTACTGCATTTGTAGTTGAAGCCTTTGTCTAATTCTATAAATCAAACCATACTATAAACGCCGTAAATCGGGGTGAACCTAATTTTAGGTCTCTGCGCATTGGGTTATGGCTGCGCTTGCGGTTACGACTCCCTTTTAATTTTATAAAACGGAATATACTTTTTCAAAAACAGAAAAAAATAATGAGATTGTGTTATAATTTTATGATATTTTTCCATTTTCTGCCGAATAATAGCTGAACATTTAAAAAATTAATAATTATATTTAATATTTAATTACTTTTATGAATCATTTATTTAATTATTATAATTTTATTTTCTTGCCTTTGCTTATTATTTTTACTTTATTATTTTTGGTTATAAAATTTAATAAATTTAAGATGAGTTGGCTACACTGAAAAATTTCGTGCGTTGCGGTCTACGGTTGCGGATTGCGGGGCGATTTTACGGTTTTGTAGAATCAGCCTTATGGTTGCGATCTCGGTTGCGATACTCATTTACGGCGCCTGTAGAACTAGCTTTACGGTGTTTGTAGAATCAGCCAATCTGCAATCCGCAACTTCAGACCGCAACGCAAGAAATTTTTCAGTGTAGCCAACTCATCTCGACTTTATTAAATTAATAACCAAACATAATAAAATAAACAAGTAAAGGCAAGAAAATAAAATAAATAAATAAACAAATGATCAATAAAAGTAATTAAATATAATTATTAATTTTTTAAATGTTCGGTTATTATTAAAAAAAAATAGAAAAATATAAAATTATATATTTCTTAATTCTCATATAATTTCATTATTTTTTAAATATAATATACTTGCATGATGAACCATGTTATAAAAAAATATATTCCATTTTAGAAAAATTGTTTTTTGTGAAGATTTGGATTTGATTTTAAATCTTGACATAACGATTAAAATTCATATTCTTGCTTTTGAAGTTTAAATAATCATATGCCAGTCTTATCAATTTCAGAATGCGTTGGTTCTATGAATAAACTCCAAAAATGCAGTTGTATAAATTTTTTTCTGGGTAATGACTTGGATTGGACGTCATATTCGGATTGAGCTGCCCAAAATACCTACTAGATCAAGTCAAAATTAAAAAAATTCGGTTTTTTAAAAATATCAAATTTTAAGGGTTGAAAGGGTTAAAATAAGGATGTTACAATCCTCTAACTTGATTTCTGACGTCAGATTAGGATTTAGAGGTCCAAAAAATTAAAAAAATTCGGTTTTTAAGAAATATTAAATTTTAAGGGTTCTAAGGGTGAAAATAAGGGTGTTACACCCCTTTAACTTTGTTTTTGACGTCAGATTCAGGTTTAGCGGCCTAAAATACCTAGTAGATCCCTTCAAAATTGCAAAAAATGTTATTTATAATTTTTTAGGTAAATGGGAGTTTTTTCACCCCATTTAAAGCTAAGAATATTTTTTTCTTGTCAGCGGCCAGAAAGCCGCGTGACCGGAAAAGACGCACTTTCTCGCCGCTGACGAAGAAAAATCGTATACGACCCTTGCCCATAAATAAAGAATGACCCAAATCGCAGTTTACCAACCTCGGCTTCGCCTCGGATTTACGTGCGATTTGGGACATTCTTTACTTTTCTGGACACGGGCTCGTAATATACTATTTTACCGTACTATTTTTCTTAAATTTTCGTAGAAACCTTAGCGAGGGGCTATTGTCTTGGAAATCACAAATTTGATTTTTTTTGATTTTTTTTTATTTTTCGTGATTTTTTTTGATTTTTTTTTGGTAAAAACCGCTAAATATTATATTGAATAGTAAATAATAGATTTTTGAGGTCTAGGGTGAGTTATAAGGCTAAAAAACGCAAAAAATCGCGAAAAATCACGAAAAATCATTACAAGGCGAAAATAAACCATTTCAACTAGTAAAGATTCATGATTGAGGTTCAAACAAGCCAAAATCAGAAAAAAATCAAAAAAAATTTTTTTAAATCAAATTCGTGATTTCCAAGACGGTAGCCCCTCGAACCTTAGTTTAACCATTTTTTTACACATAGGCGACTTGACTATAGCTAAGGCGGTCAATTTTTTACCATTCAGAAATGATAATTACATAAATTTAATAATTATAGGCAACATTTATTGAATTAATAAATCATCCTTTATATGACATTAGATAAAAAGTTATTTTCTATATAAAATTTTAGTGATTTTGTTAATATGAAACATTGACAATCATCTTATATATATACCTTTTTGAACTCATTTCACTTTCGAGAATATATTAAAAAAAAAATATTATTTATTAGGCTAATAATATACAGTAAACTAGATACTTGTAATTATTTAATTAAAACAAAGTTTTTTTTCATAAGGTATACTTTTTTGTTATGAATATTAGTGAGATTATTAGAAATGATTAGAAACAAATTTGAATTTCTAGTGAGCAAAAAATTTTTCCGGTACCTTGCAGCGCATATAAAAACATCTTTACATTTCCAATTAAATCCTACAAAACTTGATACTACGTACTTAAATTAAAAAAAATGAAGTTTTTAGTATCTTCTACCGAGGGGCTGACGACGCGATTTAAAGTATTTAAAGTATTTAAATCGCTTTTTAAATCGCTCGCAAATTTTTAAATCGCTGTCAAATTATTGCTTTAAATTTAGTTTTTTGGCATAAAAACTATTTCTAGGGGTTTTTGGGGTCACGAAAATTGAAATTTTAACCGGATTTGACCCCAGGTTTATCCCTGTCCATATTTATGACCAAAAAATTGGCCAATTTTTCAGAAAATTTACCAAATATTTTAAATCGCTTTTAAATTAATGCTTTAAATTTAATTTTTTGGCATATAAACTGTACCTAGGGGTTAGCGGGGGCACTAATATTGAAATTTTCATCAGATTTAACCTCAATATCATCCCTACCCGTATTTTAGACCAAAAATTTGGCCATATTTCCAGAAAATTTGCCGAATCTCTTATTTTTTTTACATTTTCGCACTTTGAACGCTCAGATTGGCACCATACAAGTTTTTTGGGTCGCTGATCAAGAATTTCGACCTATTTTTTATAAATAATCAATATTTTACCCTTAAAATACCTAAAACTACCCCCGAAAAGGGGGTGTTTTATCTATTTTCGTACTTTTAGCATCCAGGGTATGCCTATATAGGTTTTTTGGGTCGCTGATTAAGAATTTGGACTTCTTTTTTATAAATAATCAATATTTTACCCTTAAAATAGATACAACACCCCCTTATATCTAAAACTACCCCCGAAAAGGGGGTGTTTTATCTATTTTCGTATTTTTAGCATCCAGGGTATGCCTATAAAGGTTTTCTGGGTCGCTGATCAAGAATTTGGACTTATTTTTTATAAATAATCAATATTTCACCCTTAAAATAGCTAAACCTATCCCTAAAAGGGGTTTTTTGACTATTTTCGCACTTTGAGCTTCGAGAGTACGTTGTTATACGTTTTTTGGGCATCTAATCAAGAATTTCGAATTATTTTTCATAAATAATAAATATTTCACCCTTAAAATAGCTAAAACTACCCCCGAAAGGGGTGTTTTTTTTTATTTTCGCAACCTTAGCCTCTAGTATGCCCATATAGGTTTTTTGGGTCGCAAATCAAGAATTTCGACTACTTTTTCATAAATAATTACTATTTCACCCTTAAAATAGTTAAAACTACCTTTAAAAGGGATGATCTTGCTAACTTTGTACTTTAAGCGTTCAGAGAACATTCATATACGTTTTTTGGTTTGCTTTTCAAGAATTTCGACTTCTTTCTCATAAATTTTTACTATTTCACCCTTTAAATTGTGAGTTTTTGTTATTTTGGCAATTTAAGCGTCCAGGATATGCCCATATAGGTTTTTTAATATATATAAATTTTTAATATATATAAATTTGCAAATTAACCCTTACTTTTACAACACTTATATCCAAGCCTTTTCAAATGGCAGGATCATGATTTTATAGGTTTTTGGGGTTGCAGATTACAAATTTGTAGAATTAAGCCCATAAAGTTGGTTAAACACCCTTAAAATTGCAAATTCACCCTTTTTGCAAAATTATGTATACAAGCCATTTCAAACGTAAAAAACTTACTTTCATAGTCTTTTTGAGCTTATGACGTCAATTGGGGTATCCAAGGCTTTAGAGTTAATTGAACGACCCTTAACTTACAAATTTATCTTGATTTTTGCAAAAATATTAATATAAGCCTTGCTATTGCTTTATTATATTTACCTTTTACCAGTAACTTTGATACCCCATAAGTCATCAACTCAAGAAGACTATGAAAGCTTTTTCCGTTTGAAAAAGCTTGTATACATAATTTTGCAAAAATAAGGGTGAATTTACAAATTTAAGGGTGTTTAACCAACTTAATGGACCTGAATTCTCCAAATTTGTAACCAGCGACCCCAAAAACTATAAATCATGATCCTGCCGTTTGAAAAGGCTTGGATATAAGTTTTGCAAAAATAAGGGTTTATTTACAAGTTTAGGGATGTTTTATCAACTTTACACACTTTGGACCCTCAAATTTGTGATTAGCCTGCCAAAAAACCTATTATAGCTTGCTTAAATTGTCGTTAATAAATCTTGTTAAAAATATTATTTAAATACCTCTTAAAAGGGCGAATTTCCAAATTTAAGGGTGATCTACCCTTAGACCGGTTCCGGGACCCAAAAATTCGTGATCAGCAACCCAAAAAATTTATAGATAAACAAACCTCATTAGTAGCGAAAATATCAACCGCAATCCCGTGATTTGAGTACCAGTTTCGCATTCTACATATTTAAAATAGAAATAGAAATTAGTTATCATGGAACATGTTTATAGGGAAAGGGTATACTGGAAATTTAGACTTCAAAATGAGGGGGGGGGTGTCAAATGTGTCCGATTCTGCATATTCCAAAAACCCACAAAATATTTAGAATACAATTCCTTCTATCACCCAGATGATTCGGCCAATTTTTTTATAATTTGGCCAATCGTTTGTCCAATTTCTGGCTAAAGATCGGATTTTCAAAATTTAGTTACCAGGTTTGGATTCTGTATACGCTGAAACCCCATAAGATACATTCAAAAATATCTCTTGTATAATTTTCGAGGTCCGACGAATTTTTTCGAAAATTGGCTAATTTTATCCCATTTGTTGGCTAAAAATTTGAATTATAAAATTTAGTAATCAAATTGCGTTTCTGCATAATTTTCGAGGTCCGACGAATTTTTTCGAAAATTGGCTAATTTTATCCCATTTGTTGGCTAAAAAATTTGAATTATAAAATTTAGTAATCAAATTGCGTTTCTGCATACTCAAATACCCCTTAAGATATATAGAACGTAAATTCTATAGTCTAGGAGATTCGACAAATTTATTCGAAAATTGGCCAGTTTTTTATCCATTTCTGGGCCAAAAATTAGAATTTAAACTTTTAGGGGTATTTTTAGCTAATTTAAGGGTAAAGTATTAATAATTTATAAATAAAAATCAAAATTCTTGATTTGCGAACCAAAAAACCTATATGGGCATATCCTGGTTGCTTAAATTGCCAAAATAACAAAAACACACAATTTAAAGGGTGAAATAGTAAAAATTTATGAGAAAGAAGTCGAAATTCTTGAAAAGCGACCCAAAAAACGTATATGAACGTACTCTGAACGCTTAAAGTACAAAGATAGCAAGATCATCCCTTTTAGGGGTAGTTTTAGCTATTTTAAGGGTGAAATAGTAATTATTTATGAAAAAGTAGTCGAAATTCTTGATTTGCGACCCAAAAAACGTATAACAACGTACTCTGGGAGCTCAAAGTGGGAAAATAGTGAAAAAACCCCTTTTAGGGGTAGGTTTAGCTATTTTAAGGGTGAAATATTGATTATTTATAAAAAAGAAGCCCAAATTCTTGATCAGCGACCAAAAAAACCTACATAGGCATACCCTGGATACTAAAAGTACGAAAATAGATAAAACACTCCCTTTTCGGGGGTAGTTTTGGATATAAGGGGGTGTTGTATCTATTTTAAGGGTAAAATATTGATAATTTATAAAAAAGAAGTCCAAATTCTTAATCAGCGACCCAAAAAACCTATATAGGCATACCCTGGATGCTAAAAGTACGAAAATAGATAAAACACTCCCTTTTCGGGGGTAGTTTTGGATATAAGGGGGTGTTGTATCTATTTTAAGGGTAAAATATTGATTATTTATAAAAAAGAAGTCCAAATTCTTAATCAGCGACCCAAAAAACCTATATAGGCATACCCTGGATGCTAAAAGTACGAAAATAGATAAAACACCCCCTTTTCGGGGGTAGTTTTAGCTATTTTAAGGGTAAAATATTGATTATTTATAAAAAATAGGTCGAAATTCTTGATCAGCGGCCCAAAAAACTTGTATGGTGCCAATCTGAGCGTTCAAAGTGCGAAAATGTAAAAAAAATAAGAGATTCGGCAAATTTTCTGGAAATATGGCCAAATTTTTGGTCTAAAATACGGGTAGGGATGATATTGAGGTTAAATCTGATGAAAATTTCAATATTAGTGCCCCGATAACCCCTAGGTACAGTTTATATGCCAAAAAATTAAATTTAAAGCATTAATTTAAAAGCGATTTAAAATATTTGGTAAATTTTCTGAAAAATTGGCCAATTTTTTGGTCATAAATATGGACAGGGATAAACCTGGGGTCAAATCCGGTTAAAATTTCAATTTTCGTGACCCCAAAAACCCGTAGAATCAGTTTTTATGCCAAAAAACTAAATTTAAAGCAATAATTTAAAAGCGATTCAAAGTATTTAAAGTATTTAAATCGCTTTTTAAATCGCTAATTTTTTAAATCGCGTCGTCAGCCCCTTGTCTTCTACGGCTTTCGTAAGTCTAACCCTCCTATAAGGCAACGGACATAAAGAGATACGTTGCTTTTCTGCATAGCATGGAAACAGCCTAACAGAATTGCGGCAAACGGATTTTTTTTTAATAGTATGAGAACCTCTCCTTTTTGGTTTGCAAGTTATCAACTATTGCAAAAACTTTATCTTCTATAAAATTTCTCTGTTTAAAACAATGATTCGAAATTTTGTTTTTACAGCAGTAACAAGCATGGATACACAACTTATATGGATATAACGTCCTCTATAAGAACCTATAAGTGAGAAATTACTACTGCTAGAAATTTTGTTCCGACTCGCTATCCTTTACTAACTTAAAAGAATATTTTCCCTACTCCTACTATTAGAAAAAGATAAAAGGTCGGAACATATATGACCTCTCTTTTTAAAATTAGCCACATTTTTTTTTGAATGTGATATCCATATAAGTAGTGTATCCATGGTAACAAGTATAATGATCAAAATTTCAAGAATTTAAAACATAGGAATTGAAAGCATTGAACTATGCCCGTGCGTCATACTTATTATCACCAAGAATAATAAAAAATTAGTTTATAGCTTATTTCCTATTAAATTTTTGATAATAATAAAGAATGAAATAAAAATAGATTATTTTAAGAAATTAAAGAAATTGGAAATAATTAAAAAATAATAATAATTTCTGATATAGTTTTTGAAAATAGTAAATTATGAAATTTTACCAAATTTTACTTTCCTCACGCCAAATATCCAAATTTTTATTTGCTCATATGATAGTTAGAAATTTTAAAGTAAAAAAAACAGGTAATTTAAAATATATAATTTTTTAATACGAAGCTTTTAAATTACAGATCCAATTAGAAATTCTTTTTTTTTTAGGAGAGGGGGGGTGGGGAATAGCTCTGCTAACAATCTTTTAGACAATTTAGATGAAGTAATAAACAGCCAATTTCCAGACACTTGAGTAAGTTATAAATTAACTTTTTTGGTGAAAAAATTGATGAAGGAGTTTATTATTAATTCTAGTTTTCGAGAGAAAAAAAATTTTTGAACCGATTTTCGCGATTTCTTAGCCTAAAATGGCCTTAATTATTATTCAGAGACTCAAATTTGTTTAGTTTAATAATGTTAGATTATTAATCTAAAACTATTCCTTTCACTGTATATTACTGAAACCTCAGCTACCTAAAATTTTGTAAGATTTTATCAGTTATCATCATAAAGTTTTATTGTTTTATATTATTATTTATAACCGTTTAAAAGTATAAATAACCATTTTATTTTATAAAGTTAGTTTTTATAAAAAGTAAGTCTTAGAATATAAACGTAGTTAAAATTTATTTTACAAAAATGAAAACTTTGGTTTTAATAATCTTCATTTGTTCGGTAATTCAATTCGCAGTTGATTGCAGAATAATAAAGGTAATTTTAATAACTTAAATATATATGATTATTTTTGTGCAAAATTGTTTGACATCTATTCATTTCAGTTAGCAAATTAAATTTTTTTAATTGTATTCATAAAAAAAGTTTTTCATTCAATGGATTGTTTTAAGTAAAATAAAAAAATTAATAAATTTTTATACAATATAATAAAATATTACGCAAGACAAAATTAGTAAATTAGCTCCAACTTGCTAGATCAACATTTCATAACTAAATTGTAGATTGAAGGAAAAAAATGTTTTTCTTTCTTACGAAATTTTTTCAAGTCACACAAAACCGTATCCCAGTCTCGCGTATTCCAGTTGCAGTGATCAAAAACGTTTTTTTTTAATTTTTATCACATTTTATGTAATTTTCATTTATTTGAACAAAAAAAGTAATTTTGCTTTCTTGAATAATTTGGAAAATTTGAGCGCTATAGAGCTAACATTTAATGAAAATTCCCTTACATAAATTTACGGGATAGTTTTGAAAGGTTGACCTAGTAAGTAAAGTAGGATCAAATTTGAATACTTTAATACATATAAAATTTTTACAAATTTCACCTCATATCCTAAAATTGATTAATATGTTTATTTGTTAACAGAGTACAAAAGCTAATAATGTTTGCCCTGATTGTCCTGAAAAAATAACAGAACTAGATACAACTGTGCAAATAACTGTGGACTTAGTATTACGCAAATTTGAAATAGTAAATTCTTATAATAAATTCATAGTCGATTCCTTTTTGGAAGATCCAACAAAACAAACTACTGTTAGAGGAGATTTATATAAGATTAAAGTTCGTGTTGGGCCTAGCAACTGTAAAAAAGATGAAATTGAAAATTGTCAATTACTACCTCTTCAAACTACAGATTGTGATATAACAGCTTTATGGAATCCATCAATAAGTAAAGAAAAGCCTGTAGAACTAGATGTTAAGTTTAGTAATTATGAATAAATTAATAAAATTATTCTGTTGTATCCATATTTTCTGTTTAAATTTATTTTCACTTATTTATGTATTCTCTGATTTAAAAAAATACTGCCAAATTATTGTCACTACGATCCCTCAAACAATAACAAAATATTCTATGATCTGTTTCATCTACTAAAGTATCATAACATAAAAAACAATAAAAACGATTCCTTAATATTATCATTATAAACTCCCATAAAATATATATCTGAAAAGAAAAAAAAAATTTCCTGTAATAAAAAATATTACTATTTTTTGACGGAAAAAATTTTCTCCATTTTGAAATTGAAATTCGTGAAATTGAAAAATAAATGATAATTAACTTTTTAAAACTAAAACCGTGTATAAAAATTAGTTACTACGTCCATAAAGAAAAAAAATAGTGTTTGTTAATTTTTTAATTAAGGTGTTAGGATAGTAATTCGCCATTTTGTTGGTATTTTTTTTCGATTTCTGAATTTTTTCGACGCTACATACATATGTAAAATCGTATATGTATTAGTATAATACTAGGTTATTTACATACTTTTTATTTAATTATTTAATAATTATGCAATGAAACAAGTAAAACAAATTGGAAATATAATCTTTGAGCTTTTATTACCATATATTTAAGTTTCATTAATCTGTGTTATCGCAATCATCCTTTTCAAAAGCTCCAAAGATGATTTTCCATAAGAGCAATGTTAAACTACCTACACCTTTCTTGATTAAATAATAATTAGGTAACGAAAGATAAAAAAGAAAGTTTATTTCATTTTTTAAATACTTTATCTTTATATTTTATAAGTTTCATTCATTTCTGTTATCATAAATTTTTACTATCCTAACACCTTAAAAAAAATTTACGAAAAAAATTTTCAAATAATTAGGTATTCTATCCGAGAAGTTGAAGAAAAACGATTTTTCTAAAAATAGTACTTTCATATAAAAAAATGAGATAATACGCCCAAATTTAAAATAAATAAGCGTTTTTTGTGTATTTTGACGGCAAAATTTTTGAAATAAAAATTTTCACAAATTTAGGTATCAGATCTGAGAAATCGAGTAAAAAAAATATTTCTAAAACTAGTAATTCCATAGAAAAAAATTAGCTGTTAAAAAAAATGCATACACACATACACTTACACACATAGATACTTTCTTTTAAAACCAGTTCTTTAGGGGTCTCGTGCTTACAAGAGAAATCAAAATCAAAAATAAAATTTTTTATCTATAAAAATGGTTCAAAAAATGGTTCATCTAAAATATAAATAATCATATGTTACAGTTTTCTATAATATTTTTTGTGTTTTTCTATAATATTTTTTGTGTCACGATTTAAATATTTATTTTTCAATCAATTCCTATTTCAGAAAATCTTTCGTTAATTTAATCTTATCATTAGGTTGTTGTATATTTATAAATGTGGCTCAAGGTGTAATCTCGACTTTTAGATAAAAATTTTAATCAAAAACCTTAATTTTGAACAAAAAAATAGTAGCTGCTCTTATAATCCACCCTCGGGGTGTCTTTAGTAACCAAGGAAGTGAGTTTTGTAACTAAACGAAAGATTGAATCTTTTGGGCTAAAAATCTCACCTAGTAAATAAGGGTCGCTTTTTTAATTTTCAGAGTCCATTCTTACCCACAGCTCCTACGAAATGATATATCAACCCCTAAAAGGAAGTAAATTTTCAAAATTTAAATTTGTAGATATTTCGGTTAATTCTTATCACTTTTTACATAGGTTACCTTTTTTTTAAGGGTTGATATTCTTATTTCTAGGGGTTTTAGATAAAATTGAAATCTGAAAATGAAAAAAGTGATCTAAAATACTTACTGGATGAGATTTTTAGCCTAAAATATTCAGTTATTCTTTGATCTATACAGTGTCAAAGTTAAAAATTTAGGATCCCAAACCTTATTATCTTTAATAAATATTGCAAAAAGGACCTTTAAATAATATTCTTTCAATCTGATTTTCAAGAAACGATTAAAGAGTTTTTCCATGTATATTAAAGTTGAATAGCTACCTCGATAGCTACGTAAACCGAAGCATAACAAAGCAGAAAAGAAATTACTACTATTATTCTAATAAATTTATGTAATTATAATATCCCATGATTTGTCGACGTCATGAATATTTATAAAGTAAATACTTATTGTTCAAATGGTTTATTGTTCAAAATTTCCTTAAGCACTATTTGGTATAATATTATAATGAATTTTTTGACGTCACGAGTATTTATGAAGTAAATAGGCTCATTGTTCAAAATTTTCTTAAGCTTTAAGTAATAGATATAATCAATATAATATAATGAATTTTAAATATTAAAAATGCAATTTTAATCAAGTTTTCATAAGAATCTGTAATTTGTTGTCACTAATTTAAATTGAAAAAATTTGAAAATATTATTATATTTGATAATACGCATTTTAATTTTATGCAGGACTACTTACTCATCAATATCACTCAAATTTTGCTAAGGTTACAAACAATCTGATAAAAAGTCACTAAACACATGCAGGCTTTGTCAAGTAGAACATCTTTATTCAAATATTATGTTTAAACAACACGGCGAGGCTGCTTTGCTTGAATTTTATTTGCTGCTTGAATTTTCAAGCAAATGCTTGAAATTTCAAGTAATTCAAGCAACTGCTTGAATTTTCAAGCAAAACAGCCTGCCCGTGAATTTTCCAAGCTTGCAGTACACTTGCAGTAGGCTGGTTCTACAAAAGGGGGTCGAAACCGCAAGTGCAGCTTCGCGAAAATACTTCGTAAACAACAAGTGCAAGTGAAATCGGAAAAAAATTTTCAATTTAGCCAACTCATTTCTCACATTTTGGATTTAGTTTTCATTAAGAACAAACACTAGTCATGTTAGGTTAGTATGAGAAATGAGTTGACTAAACTGAAATTTTTTTTGCGATTTCACTTGCGCTTGCAGTTTACGGAGCATTTTTGCGGATATGTAGATTAAGACGGAGACGAAAAATTGCTTTGGGAGCAATGCGTTGCAATTGCGAACCCCTTTAACGGCGTTTATAGAACCAACCCTCAAGAAACCTTATTTAAAGCCGTGATTTTCTATGGCTACTAGAATGAAATTTACTAAAATCAACGCTTTTAAGTTCAGGAATTAACGAAAAATTGTAAATAGTTGAAAAATACACAAAAAGAGTATTTGAATATAATTTTACTATAATTTCGTTAATTTAAAGAAATTTAAAAAAATCATGGAATCGCGGAATTTTTCGCTTGCAGCTACTGGAATTGCGCTTGTGGGTAGCGAATTAGTTTTTCTTGTTAAAACGATTGCAAATGTTACCTAAAACGAAAAAAAAAAATTATTTTTGCTTATTTAGGATATGGCACGCAGCGGTACAATGCGAAAGAAAGTTTATGTTAAAAAGAAAGAAAAAATTTTTTTTTAATTTTCTGTTTGAGCAAGAAAAAAAAATTCCAAGCGGAATTTTAATAATTTTATTAAAATTAGTTAGTTTACAAATTAATCAATCTTGTTATCTATCTAACTTTAAATAAATTGATAAATTATAAGAATTCAAGAATGATATTATAGCTGTCATTGAAAATGGTCACAGAACGAATCAAACCATCGGATATAACGTGCCTTTTGAATCATTTTATTTGCAATTTATATAGCACATCGGTAAGAATGGATAAAGTTTCAAAACAATATAATATACAATTTTTTTTAAATCAATTGTTTATTAAAACTGAAAAGTGTGTAAGCTTCTCTCTATAACTATGGAAAAGTCTCGCAATTCCAGGGAAAAATCACGTTAAAATAATTTTTTTTTAAATTTCATAAGAATCTTAAGAAAATGTACTTTAAAAACAATAATAAAATTTCATAGATATACGATGTATTCATATGACTTCTATGGTATTTATATGTAAAATCTTTATTCATAAAATAAGCGCATTAGATTATCTTTACAAAGAAACACGTATAATAGCAGATGCATTTTAGCGTTTGAAAAATGTGCGTCATAGCGATACAATTATATGAAAAATACCAAAAATTTAATTTTCTTAAATATATTAAACACAAAGAAAAAAAAAATTAAAATAATAAAATAAAAATTATTTACTAGCAGCAAGTTTTTACGTCGCAGCATCTTCTGACGTCATCAAATTACGATTCAAAATACTGGAAAAACTTCATTTTTAAAACAAACAAGTGTTTACAAAGGATCTTTCTATGGTTATTCTTAAAAGGTATAAATACTGCTGAAACTTTTCTTATGTGATCAGTATTAAAAAATTAGTCTTTGAAATAGCATCAAAAATTTATTACTTTTTCCGTTTTAAAAATGAAGGCTTTTATTGTGACAGTTTTTGTGTTTTCGGTTATACAACTTATTTCTTGCAATCCAATAAAGGTAATGTAATTTTTATCTAAATTTTTTTACTTAAAATTAGAGTCATTAATTTTTATCTAAATTTTTTCACTTAAAATTAGAGTCATTAATTTTTATCTAAATTTTTTTACTTAAAATTAGAGTCATTAATTTTTATCTAAATTTTTTCACTTAAAATTAGAGTCATTAATTTTTATCTAAATTTTTTCACTTAAAATTAGAGTCATTAATTTTTATCTAAATTTTTTTACTTAAAATTAAAGTTATTAAAATATTCTTTTACGAATCATAATTCAATATTCAATATCATTAAAAGTTTTATTATCGAAGAAGTATTTTGTGTAGAATGAAAAATTAAACTAAATTTTTTTTTTTTGGCAAATTTAAATAATTGATCAAGGTTTTAACTGAATAAAATATAAGTAAAAAAAAATAAAAGCATCCATTTAAATATAAAATAACTTCTAAAGGTCTTATGCTAACTTGACCCAATTTGGTCAAACCGTGATAAAATTCTGTTCAAAATATTTATTTCCGTAATTACGACTAAAAATAAGTCCATTTTTTCGACGCATTTTTGTGTTTTTATTTTTTTTATGTTACTTCTAATTTTTTTAATCCTTGCTGCCAAATGCTTATTTTAAAGCTACTTTGGACTACGCGTGCATGAAAATCATCGTTAAAGATAATTTTTTTTTTTTAATTATTATTATCTAGTCTCACTAGTTCTGTGATAAACTTTATAACTAAATTTATTGTTATAAAAAATTATTTCATTATACTTTACAGCGAGAAGAATTGCCTGCCCAAAATCTAGTTGAGCCTCAGTCAGAAAAGGAAGATAAAAATGTGGATGAAAAAAACCTTGAAGTAAATGATATAAAACAAGATCATCAACAGCAATTAAATGATCAAGCTGAGAAGGAATTTGAAAATCAAGATCAACAGCAGCAAGTAAATGATCAAGTTGAGAAGAAAGTTGTAAAGCGCCATTTCTTTAATTTTTTTGAAAAACAAGATGAAGAAAAGGATGATAATAAAAAAATTGAAGAACCGGTTGAAGAAATAGTTGGAAATGAAAAAAATGAAGAGCCAATTGAAAATAATGAAACCGAGGAACACGTAGAAAACCAGGAAGTTGAAAATCAAGATCAACAAAAGCAAGTAAATGATCAAGTTGAGAAGAAAGTTGAAAAGCGACAAATTTTCAATTTTTTTGAAAAACAAGATGCAGAAAAGGATGATAATCAAAAAATTGAAAAACCGGTTGAAGAAATAGTTGGAAATGAAAAAACTGAAGAGCCAGTTGAAAATAAAGAAACCGAGAAACAAGCAGAAAACCAGGAAGTTGAAAACCAAGATCAACAACAGCAAGCAAATGATCAAGATAAGAAGAAAGTTGAAAAGCGACAAACTGAAAAACAAGATGAAGAAAAGGATGATAATCAAAAATCTGAAGAGTCAGTTGAAAACAATGAAACCGAGAAACAAGTAGAAAACCAGGAAGTTGAAAAACATGATCAACAACAACAAGCAAATGATCAAGATGAGAAGAAAGTTGAAAAGCGACAAACTGAAAAAAAAGATGAAGAAAAGGATGATAATCAAAAATCTGAAGAGTCAGTTGAAAACAATGAAACCGAGAAACAAGTAGAAAACCAGGAAGTTGAAAAACATGATCAACAACAGCAAGCAAATGATCAAGTTGAGAAGAAAGTTGAAAAGCGACAAACTGAAAAAGAAGATGAAGAAAAGGATGATAATCAAAAATCTGAAGAGTCAGTTGAAAACAACGAAACCGAAAAACAAGTGGAAAACCAGAATTCTAAAAGGCAAGATAAAAAGGAAGAAGAAAAACAGCAACCTGAAAACCAAGATGAAAATCAGGCAACAGAAAAGCAAGTAAAAATCCAAGAAACTGAAAATCAAACCAACATTAAAGATGATGAAATTAAAGTATGCTTAGGCTGCCCAAAAAAATTGTCTTATGATGATTTAGTTGTACGAAAAACTGTAGATTTAGCATTAGACAGATTTGAAGGTCCATTTAAATTTATATTAGTATCATTTTTGGAAGAACCAACTACTCAAGTTGTTGCTGGAAGTTTATATAAAATGAATGTTAGAGTTGGTGCCAGCAATTGTAAAAGAGAAGAAAATTTTAATTGTTTGTTACAATCAGAAAATAATACTAAAGACTGTAAGATATCTGCATTGTATCAAGTTCGAATCGATAAAGAAAAACCAATTGATTTAAAAGTTGAATGCAATTAATTAATAGTTTTTTTATTTTTAAATTTAAATTAAATTACATATACATAAAAAGTGCCAATCAGCATGTTAGAAATTGAAAAAAAAATTTTATTAATCTTAATTATTGTACTAAACAATTTTTTTAGTGAAATCGAGTTTAAAAAATTTTTAAATTATAAAAATTATAGTTAAGTCTTCTAGGAATATACTGGCGAATGTATATTAAATGTGGTGATTAGTGAAATATTAAAAAAAAAAAAAAAATTGTGAATGGAATTATCAATTTGTATCCTTGTAAGATGTCCAATTTAAAAAATATTCTAAATAGGATATATAACTATATTTTAAAAAATAAGTTTTAACTGATAAGAAATCAAAATTTTATTTTAAATAAATAATTAATTTTATAACGAATTAATTAGTCTCTTGTATTGGTTATTTTGAATAAATAAATAATTTTTTTAATTTTACAAAATTTCTTTTGTCTTTAAAATAATTTAAGCTTTAAGAATTATAAACCTTAATTTTATAAATTATTTGAATTATTGAAAAAAAACTCCAAATATTTAATATCTAAAAAAATAAAAAAAAAAAAATTGTTCTATCAGTTACTAATAACCTGGGCGGAGAAAAAAACTAAAATTCTTTAACTAGATTAAAAGTTGGTCTTTGATTTTTTATTAGGTGAAAAGTTGCTGCTCTAAATTATTCTTGGTACTGGTCATTCACTGGAGGCTGGTCATTTACTGATGAATTTACCCTAATTTTATATATTTATTAAATAATTTTTTTTGATTATTTTTAATAGTATATTATAATCCATAGTTTGGAAAATAAAGAATGGTCCAAATCGCACATTAATTACAATCTGAAGCAAAGCTGAAAATGAGAAGCTATAATTTCAGACATCCTTTTTGACGGCCAAAAGGTTGCATACGATTTTTCTTTGTCAGTAACAAAGATGCTCGTTTTCACTAGTTGCGCAGAGGCACTTTCTAGCCACTGCCTATACTTGAAAAAGTAACTTTCTTAGATTCACAAAAAAAAATAGAATTTTTTCGAAAAATTAGTGAATTTTTAAAAATTATTGTAAATATTCGATAAAAATCGTAAATTTACTAAATTTAGTATTATTATCGAAAAATTCGAGAATTCTCGATTTTTTTTTGTGATTTTACGAAAAAAGTTGTAAATTCACAACTATTTTTCAGAAATTTACAACTATTTTTTGAAAATTTTCGAGAAAAAAATTGAAAATTGTCAATTTTTCTTGCGAATTCACAAAAAAAAAAATCGAAAATATTCGAATTTTTGGTTAATATACTAAATTTAGTAATTATACGATTTTTTTCGAATATTTACAAATTTTTTCGAAAATTTACTAATTTTTCGAAAATGTTCTAATTTTTTTGTTAATATAAGAAAGTTACTTTTTACAGTCTAGAAATTAAAATTCTGACACCCAAAGTTTTAAAATTGATTGGCAGATTGATATGTTTTAAATATGTTTGAATATCTTGAATATTCAAAAAATCTACTTTATTAAAAAATAAATTCAAAAGAACAAAATGTATTGACATTTGATTTCTAGAAAAAAAAACTTGCTTCATTTACATGGAATTACAAGCAAAATTTTCCAAAATTACCCCAAAAATTTCTGGCACAGGTAGCTTAAAAACATCAAACAATCTTTCAAATATAAGCCATATAATTTAAAATGTAATATTTTTATAAAACTATATTCAATCAATAATCAAAATTTTAATTTAAATAAAAATAAAGATAAAATTATCTATTATATAAATATTTGAGTAAAAATATTTCTGAAATACCTATAAATCTATTTTTATATTTAGAAATGTTCAAAAATCTTAATTTAAAATGACAGTGTCTATAATCGAAAATAATTTTTGAATCTTCATTGTTTATTAATTTAGTTTATTAATACTTCAATTTGAAATATTCAAAATATATATTGATTATTATTTAATTTCTTTAACATACGTTTTTTTACATTGTTTAAAATATTAAATTATTCATTATTAAGGATAATTTTGTAAATGGAAATCTAGGTGAGATATTCAAAAAATAACTTTATGATATGATAATTTATTTTTAATATCATTAGATTATAAGTTATTTTTAAAAGTTGCTTCGACTCTTACACTGTAAAAAGTAACTTTCTTATATTAACAAAAAAATTAGAACATTTTTGAAAAATTAGTAAATTTTTGAAAAAATTTCTAAATATTCGAAAAAAATTGTATATCGAGAATTCTCGCAAGAAAAATTAATAATTTACAATTTTTTTTCGAAAATTTACAAAAAATAGTTGTAAATTTCCGAAAAATAGTTGTGAATTTACAACTTTTTGTGTAAAATCACAAAAAAAAAATCGACAATTCTCGAATTTTTTGATAAAATACTAAATTTAGTAAATTTACGATTTTTATCGAATATTAACAAAATTTTTTGAAAATCCACTAATTTTTCGAAAAAGGTCTATTTTTTTTGTAAATTTAAGAAAATTACTTTTTACAGTGTAGTTATTGGGCTAAATAGGTCTTAAATAAAAAATTTACAGGGGTAAATTTTAACATTGTAACTGTTTTAAACAGGTTTTAAATTAATAATTTACTTTTTTATTTACTATTCAAGGATTTCTTTAATACTTAAAATCAAAAAATTAATAATACTAAAACGTTTAAAACATCATAAAACTAACCTTAAAATTCCCTGAATATTTATTCATTTTTATAAAAATCTACAACCAAAACTAAAACTTATATATTACAAAACGTACATAAACATAAAAGACAACAACAATAACTCGACAAGTCGATACGATGCATAGATAAAAAAGCTACCATTACCATAATGTGCCAAAGTAAACTAAAAAAAAAAAAAATTTTGTGTTTTAACTTATGTATGCATCTATGTATTCAAAGATACGGTTACGGATAGGAACAACAGCTTGCCACCCAGGATGCTAAGAAACATATATTTGCGGGTGCGATTTTAAGGTTCTTTTATTTTTTGTATTTGTTTTTTAACCTTCTTTTTTAAATACTATAAACATTATACCAATCGTACATTTGGTTTTTATAGGCCGCCCACGCTGGTATGATACTTACATACGATATTATTTGCGCAATTTCTTTTATTTTACGAACTTTTGTATATTTTATTTTATTACATTCTTATAATAAAACGCATAGATTACGAGGTATTTATATTCTCATTTAGATTTTTTTTTTTTGCTACTGAACAGTATTATTCCTTTTCTGAATATTTATATTTGTATTCCATATGTGCAAAATAAGGTGGGTATAAATATGGGTACATTTAAGAATCTTGCTGTATTCGAAGAAAGGGTATAGAATATTTGTGTATATAAAATTACGTATCGAGATTGTAAAAATTGTGTATTTTTAAGAATAGATAGCTATATTTATTTATTTGTATTTGCATTATCTTTATATGTACTTGATAGTATATAAGTTTTGTTTTCTGCTTTTCCCATAAAAGATATAAATAAATAAAATTGACCATGATTTTTTAGAAATAATTTATTTTAAATTTTTTTAGTTGTAATGATGAGTAAGTTTTATGACAGAAATTAGTTACTTGTAATGTAATTTGGTCGTAATAAAAGTTTTAAAAATAATTTTCCAATTAGAATTTATAAAAAAAATTCTGTTTTCTAGTAATTTAAAAATTTTTCAAATTATAGCCATTTTTTGAATTTAAAAAAATTTTACTTGCTTTTCTTCTTGAGACAAGATGAAAATATTTTTGGTGGTATTATATAAGAATCGAGCCTCTAGGAGTTCAAAATGAGGCCCATTTCGGCCTTGCGGGTTATTGGTGCCAGATGAGGCTGGTTTTGCTATTCATTTTCACCTCCAGGAATAAATTTTTACAAAAATAATTCATTTTAGTTTAAAGAGTCCGATTTTGTCCTTATGGGGAAATTGGTAACAGGTGAGATTGATTTATTACCTGGGATTTATTTTAAACATTTAGAGTCAAAACAGCATGCAAGAAGATTTTCTTCTTGATTCAAAAGAATTCTGCTTAGATCAAAATCAAAATTTTTTTGGCCCAAGAATAAACTATTTGATTCAATAAGTATAATTATTTTCAGTCTATATAAGCGGATTTTTGTCAGGATGAAAAACGTTCGTTAGTATAAATTTTGGAAATATATTGCTTGAATATTTAATAAAAAAATTATAAAGAAAATTGCAGAATAAAATATTACATTACGATCCATACCCTAAAAATAAACAATAGTACCCATTGCACTTATATTACCATTTGAAGTGAAGTCGAATAAAGTGTTTCGGGGCAAAAAGAATTGAATACAATTTTTCTTCGTATATGACAAGAAAATTAATGTTTCAGTCACACAGTCGTATTTTTTAATATTTTTTTACAATATAATAATTTAGTAAAGAATTATTGATATCATAAAATTTTTTCACAAATTACTGCTATTATCAAAAATTATAATTTCACTCAAGATTTTCATAATAAAAGAATAAATCATTATTGAAGTGTCAGTGAAATATACAATAAATACGTATCATATTACTGAAATATAGATTCAACTTGTCAAAAAAGGAATATGAAGAACGTCAATTTACTTGTATGTAAAGTCGCCAGCATGTATTTTGATTATAGAGATTTATGACAATATGAAATAGACGTAATTCAATTAATTTTCCAGAAGCATTTAAATGTCATATTTCCAAGATTAGATACAGTTTCCATGTCAATATCTAAATATAGAAATTTTATTCAAAAAAAGTCTTGAAAAAAATTTTTATTAAATTTTATACAAGGTTTTATTAACTGAATTAACTTTTGTTGCTTCATTAGATTAGGTTAATTTTAAAATAACTAACAATAACCATTTTTAACGTCCTTTTCAAGGCCTACCCGTATAATTCCATTTTATTTACTCAACAAAAGTACAAAAATTTTATTACATGCAAGAAAAAAATACCTAAAATTTTTTCACACGCAATATAGACCATTTTTATGCAGAAAAGTATAAATTTTAAAATATGTCTATTATGACTTTACTAAATAAAACGACTACTGTAAAACATAAAAATTAAACTTTACGCTACAGGCATTTTTTTAGTTTTCTTCTTTTGCTTCCTTTTTTTATGATTTATAAATAAATAAATAAACATTTTTCTGTATATATTTTTTGCAAAAAAAATATTTTCCATACCTTTTGATAAAGAAAAAAGTATAAACAAAGGCAAAATAAAAAATAAAATGTATTTAAATTGCTTTCTTTTATAGTTTTACATATTTTTTTTAGCATATATTGAAAAAAAAAATATATATAAAATGTTTTGATGTTATGAAATACAAAGAGAATATTTTTTTGAAAAAGTAGCTTTTTTACTTGATATTATACTGTTATTTACATAAATAACAGAAGCAAGTAAAACGTATTTTTTTTTACGGGGGTTGATGTGCCTTTAGCTAATAATTTATTAGGTAATAATTCTTTAGATAAGGTAATTTTCATGTCAAACGTTAATACACATCCGTTCCTGATGTTGATCTGCGTGTGAAAAAAAAATTTTAGAGGAGAGCATGGAAAGAGGGATGTATAATAATAAATTACAAATAAATATAATTTTTGTTATGGTATGTTTGAATGAAATATAAGATAGATTTATGGTGAATAATAAGAATTAGATTTATTGGAAATATTTCGTTTTAATTTATTGATATCATTTTTTTTTGTAGGGATTTTTTTTATGAGGTTATTGACTTTTTTTAAACTGGTGATCTTAGAAAATTTTATGTGAATTTGAGAATATGGAAAAGTTTTGAGTAAATATTGAGAAAAATTTTGGTCAAAAGTCGAAATAAAAGTAAGAAGTGTAGTAACGTAAGAATACAAAATCAGGAAAATCATTAATTACGTATTTTTTAAAATTAAAATCATCAAATTTTTTTCATTTATTTAAATATTTACATATTCAGTGATTAAAGATAAGAGTTATAAATAAAAAAAATTACACACTAAAACTCATTTCTGATAAGAGAAATAAAAAGGAGAAATAACAGAGATTCTTCTTTGATCAAATTTGCTACAAAACGATTCTGTCTCAACTCCTTCCTTCATGTGACACCATAAACCCACGTACTCTAATGTATCATTGTCTTTTTCGTTCGTAGTTCTGTGTGCTTCGTACCAATACGTATTTGAATACACATTTCCATCATACACCATAGCGCTGTAAAAACAGTCACTTAGTGTGATGTTTAGTTCGTCGAACTTAACTTGAACTCGTATGTTAGTATTCTCAGATTGACTGAGAACCCAAGCTTTACCTAAGTTGCTGCTGCCAGTATTGTAAAATAAATGCGCCGACAAGTCGTTGCTATTCCAAAATGGAATAACGTATTTTACTCGATCTATAATTTGCACGTTCTTCAAAGGTCTCAGCAGAACCTTTATTTGGTCGTAATATAATTTGCATTTATTTGGTTCTGAATAACAATTAATAGCTCCTACTTTGGGATTAGCTAACACTTGAAGGTTATAATTCACGTCGTTCAACAAAGCCGTAACTTCGTTTTCAAAAAACTGATCCAGCGTAACTGGGTAACCATTAAGTATCTGAAAAAGCTTATCTGCGTAATTATTGTACATTTGAAACTGATCAGATAGGCCGAGACGCATGTCGATTATTTCTTGAGTAATATAAGATTCTGGTTCCCATATACCCAATATAGAGATGGATTTTGCCGACATGAAAGACGAGCCAAGAGACACCAAACCATAAGAGTTCGTTTCGTCTAAGGAAAACTGGTTGGGAAAATTTTCAGTTGCGTACGTCATCAAAAGTTGGCTCCTTTCTTGACAATTCTTTTGCATATCCACATTACATGATAAATCATAGTAGTCGCTATTGTTGCTCTTGGTTAGTATTTTGGCTAACTCACGCGAATCACCACCTTTTTGGAGTACTTTTATTTTCAGAGAATTTAAAAATTTGGTATTTGCAGTTTCTTTCGATATTGTGTCTAAAGCTTGTACGATATTTCCTATTTTTCCCGAAATCTTATTAAGCACATTTTTTTTAGACTGTTCACTGTTTAATTCGATGTTTAAAGACATTAGTAAAAGCGCCCCTTCTTGAAAAGAGTTGATGTAATAGTCTCCACAAGCAATACGGAAATCTTGAGCTCCATAAAATGATTTACCCAAGTCGTTTAAGGCTTTATCTGAACTACGTGGTATTTCTAAAGAAACGCGTCTACTGGCTAAGTAATAATAATTCAAAGAAAAAGAATGCCTTGTGTCTTTGATGGATCTAGAGTATTCTTGTAAACCGTTTGTAGAAAACATAGATATGCTACCTCTGACATCGACCATGGTGTTAAATTTTTTTTCGAATTCATTGAAAGATAAACCGGCTGACAACTCTATGTAAGTTTGAGCGTTGTTCACATACGATATTTTTGCGGCAAAACATCGATTCGTGGTGACCTCCTGAGTATCGCTGGAATAACCTGCTCCAACTTCGACGTTATCTTGTTTTAATTGTGATGTTGATTCATTAGTTTGGAAGTCAAAGATTGGTGAAGCAAATTCTATGAATCTCTGTGTACCGATGTCACTACTTTTAATGTAAGCACAATATTGAAGGTAACCGAAAACCAAAAATATTATTTTTTTCAAAGCTGGCATGTTCCCTTCTTTTGTATAAATAAAATTTATTGATCTTCAGCCGAGTAGCCTAGCTGATAAATTTTTTCCGCCTGTTTTATTTAAGTTGATGAATTTGTTTAATTGAAAAACATCGTTAAAATCATTTATTTAAACAAATGATGCACGTAATACTGAGCGTTTGGGCGAGACCTTCAATTTATAAAGAGTAATGAAGATAAGGAAACAGAAAAGAGAGCTAGAGTGAAAGAGAAAAGTATTGAGAGACAGAAAAGAGATTTGCGATTTTATCGTCAAAATCTTGTGATATTCCAGCTAAAATAAAACTAAAATACGAAATAATATTTGAAAATTTTTGATTGATATTTAAATTTGATCAAATCACTCACAACTCTTATAGCCCTAAAATTTAGGCATAGGTATGTTTTTCTAAAAGTATTTTAGGAATAGTAATTTTTATTGATTTAAAATTTGATAGTCAATTAAGTCAATAAATAACCTTAAAAATTTTATTGCCTGAAAAAAAATTATTAAATAAAAATTTATTGCCTGAAAGTTGAGATGTCCATATGCATCTGATTTGAAAATAAAAAATAATTTAGACTTTGTCATGCTTTAGTTTATTAAAATTTCATTACAAATATAATTTAGCACTTATTACATAAGTTATTTTTTATAAAAATTATACACAATTTATGTAAAAAATAAGTTTATATTGGGTTATTATCATTTTAAATAAGTAATTTTTGAACGTAGCACCTCATTTTTTTTATATAGAAGTACTAATTTTAAAAATTTAATATTTCTCAATTATTTGTATTTTTTTTACTTAAATTTTTTTATTTTTTTAAAATTCCATTTTTTTTTTCGACCTAATGCCTAATTTTTTTATATGGAAGTATTAGTTTTAGAAATATCGTTTTAACACCAATATATTTTCCATCATTTATTCCTTAATTTAAAAATAGTAAAAATTTTTTCATTTTAGATATAATTATGCTAACTACACCAAAAACTGTCTAGCAGACATAATTATCATAAAAGAAGATTATGTACTGGTGTAGAAAAATCTTTTTTTTTCTGTAAAAGTTTTAATAATTTCCATGATATGTTAAACTGACAACATCAAGGAAAAGATCATTCAAAGATCATTCTTAGTTTTTCTTATGACATTATACTTTGTTAGGTAAAATAGACCATTAAGACATTTTGTTATTGCTAATGAGGAACCATAGTCAATTACTTGGCAGCGTTTTTTCTTTGGATTAATTTCAGTTTTGCTTCTTTGGGACAAAAAGTACAAATCTAATGTTAGAAATAAAAATTTCTCTCGCAAGTGAAATTACTCGTATATAGTATAAATACAAGAGAATGTATACTGTCAAAATGATAAAATAAAATACTATATCTTAATAAATGTTAAAATACGTCGCACGAATGCTAAAAATATAATTTTGCTTATTGAATTGCATGGAAGAAACATGACATTTAGCGGATCTTCTGATTCTTTCGTATGACTTAGCTTTCTAAACGTAGCTAAACAAGCCCTCGCGAGGCCTCGCCTTTACGCGAAGGGAAGATACGAGGATCACCCTTGTAATTATAACCAATTATTGTTCTCAAAATTATTATTTGTAAATGTTTTATCCCTAACAAAATTTGTCTTAAGACTTGTAAGACAACTATAGTTCTTTGTTTAATATGGTTGTTAATACGGAGTTTTATGGCGCTTTTGTACTTGCTATTTAAAATGTAAAGAAAAATTTATAAAACTAAACTTTACCTATGTAAACAATATATACTATTTAAAAATTGTTCGTATTAAATTCAATTGACCTCTTTACATTACAATTTATCAAAAATCTTACATACAAATTTTATTGTATAGTCAAAATTCTTATTTTGCCGAATGAAGTACATATTTAGGGCACCTTTCTAATATAAAAAAAAAGCTTTATTAATCATTTCAATGAACGAAAATTTGAATATTTTTCTAAATATAAAAATTTGCCATCAACCTGTGATATTCTTAGCTAAGTTGTTAAAAAGTCATTGAAATATCATGCAGCTTGGGACAATTTTATGTTATTTTCTGTCAATGTTCTAAAAATGGAAATTTTAACAGTAACCATTTCATCAGTAGGTATTCGAATTTCGAACGATTTAATTCATAATCAAGTACGAAATTTCTTTATAATTAAAATAATGAAAATCCAAAGAATTAAAAATTGAAACTCAAAATTGAAGAATAGTATATTAAGTATCAAGGGCGTAAAAGTTTCGGCACTAGCGTGAGCATTAGCACGAGTGCTCGGCGAAGCCGGGCACGAGTGATTTGTGTTCACGCTCGTGTCTAAAGTATTTCGCCCATGGTGCTTACACTATTTTTTGCCCCCCTAGGCGTAGAACGAGTTCAGAAAATTCTTTACGCACGAGTTTTACGCCCGGGAGGGCAAAAAAATTATTATTAAACCTGCCAAAATAAACTGTTGGTTATATATACTTTTGGACCATATTTATTGATTAAAGCCAACAAAAATCTACTTAAAAAAATCAATACCAATATCGAAAAAAAAACACTGTAAAATAACTTTTTCAATAATCTAAAATTAATAAAAACATAAGTACCTAATAACAAAAAAAAATATTATTTTATATTAAGAATTCAAAATTTAATATTTTTCATGTAAAACAGTCTTGAAAAAAAAAAAAAAAAAAATGTCAAAAAATTTATTTACTCTACATTATATAAAAATGTACATATTATGCATGATAACTTTTTATATTACACTATTATCAAAAACTATATAAAATAAGCTTATAGATATATAAAAGCTCCAGTACCAGAAGATATAGTCCTATATATACAGTAACTTCCGGTTGATTATCATACATAACACTTTATTTAAAGCAGCAGCTTTTTTTTTTATTTTCTTATATTATCGTATACATGTTGACAATATAAATTTTGAATATTTTTTTATCATTTTTATATTACATGAAAATAAAAAAATGTATTATATCTGCAGTTTTTTTACATTGTAAAAGAAGAGAGAGATCTTTTATGTATGTAGATGTATGTATATATAAATTTTTTTTCTTTTTCGATATATATTATGTTTATATCGTTTAAAGATCTTATATATACGTTAAAATAAAAATATTTTTTTATTATTATTATCATGAGTTATATATATTATGTATTTTGTGAGTTTAAGTATGATATTGATGTGATAAATTTTATTTCTTTTTTTTTATAGTGAAATTTAGTTTGCAAATGTTTAATGTGCTATTTTTTGGAATTGTTTGGGTTTATGAAGTTGTCTAGTAAAACCTCTTTGAGTAAAGCCTAAAAATTTTGGGAAAAGGACAGCTGGTACGAAATAAATTTAAATTTCCCTGGCTAAAAAAGAAATTGGAATGTAGTCATTCTTTCCCGGTAGTAGAGAAAAATGCAGTCTGAAACTCTTGTTTGGAATATTTATTTTTAGCAAATATTACTGTAAACCTTTTTATTTGGCATAATAAACAATTCTACGAGCTAGTTAAAAATGTATTAATATTAGTGTTACATCAAAAAGAACAGTAAAATAGCTTATAAATTTTATTTCTGTTTAAGGTGGTTCTCTCCACCACTGGATATTTCCGCGCAGCACATTTTGAAATTTATATTTGTTAACCATATATTTTTTCATAATAATAATTTGTTAATAAAAAAGTCAATGTTTTTCAGTATTTGGTACAAGAATATAAAAAAAATTGAAAATGTTTATTTGTTTAAACAAATACGACATGCCACATTTAAAAAATTTTTGTTTCATAAAAACCTGAGTTTCAAAATCTGGGCAACTTGAATCAAAATTTTGCTTGGCTCATATTGAAAATCATTGATATCTAGGTATCTTGGTAAATTTTTCGCTAAACCTTTTGTACACAGCTGTTCTGTGTGCAAAAGTTAAAGATGCTCTGAAATTTATAGTTTTAACTTTTTTATTGTAGGCTGATTCCATGTGAAACGTACCTTGACCTCCAGATGGGGTCTTCCGATTGGGCTGTAACTTTGCACTTGTAACTTTGATTATATATATAAAATGTCCTCACTCCCCAAATTTTACATCGTAAAATCGTTTCTAGCCGCCTCTGTGAATTTTTGAAAATTGGGACCGATTTTAAAGCTCTCAGCCACCAACTTTTGCTTCATTATATAAAAGCATGAAGAAATGTTAAAAATATTATTAGAAAAACGGTTTCGATCGGAAATTTCCCTGGCTATCCGAATTTCTAAACCGTTTTTTAAAATTTTCACGTGGAAACCCGGAAAATTGGAAAATGTGAGCCATACCGTCTGTAGCTCATAACTCAAAACCCGTCACTTCAAATAACTTCAAACTGGGAGTGGAGACTGAGTAATCCATATACTTTCACCTGATATTAATATGGGTATGGGTATTTTCACATACGGAAAAGTTATAACGATAATTAGTGAAATTTCCCGATTTTGAAAATGCAAATTTAGCGAAAAAAGCTATATTTATATGCAAATTTAGGCAGAACCTATTTCATATGTAAAATTTGTCATAAAATAAATTATTTTTTAATCCCTTTAAACCTTTTCTATTGATATATATAGTCAATTCTACGAAATTAGACTTTTTATAAGAAGCTATTCAAGTAATTCTTAGTGAAAATGACCTAATACGAAAACGAATGTCAGAAATTTTGAAAAATCAAATTCAGCTGGATTTAGTATGTTAAAATATGACACCTTACCAATTTTTATGGTTCTGGATTAAAAAATTTTGAAATAGCAGCTGTTTTTTGAATTAAAAATATTTTCCAATTTTTAAAGAAAATCTAAGTAAATTTTCTTTTTTAATTTTTTTACACTCTGAACAGAGCTCAAAAACTATTTTCAACCATAGGAAATAGCTGAAACTTCTTACTGAGAGTCATTTCGGCTGTCAGTTTTTGGAAAAACATCGAGAAAGCTGAATAAAATTAAAATTCTAAAGAAATTTTTTTTTTTTTTTTGAGCTCTGTTCAGAGTGTAAAAAAATTAAAAAAGAAAATTTACTTAGATTTTCTTTAAAAATTGGAAAATATTTTTAATTCAAAAAACAGCTGCTATTTCAAAATTTTTTAATCCAGAACCATAAAAATTGGTATAAGGTGTCATATTTTAACATACTAAATCCAGCTGAATTTGATTTTTCAAAATTTCTGACATTCGTTTTCGTATTAGGTCATTTTCACTAAGAATTACTTGAATAGCTTCTTATAAAAAGTCTAATTTCGTAGAATTGACTATATATATCAATAGAAAAGGTTTAAAGGGATTAAAAAATAATTTATTTTATGACAAATTTTACATATGAAATAGGTTCTGCCTAAATTTGCATATAAATATAGCTTTTTTCGCTAAATTTGCATTTTCAAAATCGGGAAATTTCACTAATTATCGTTATAACTTTTCCGTATGTGAAAATACCCATACCCATATTAATATCAGGTGAAAGTATATGGATTACTCAGTCTCCACTCCCAGTTTGAAGTTATTTGAAGTGACGGGTTTTGAGTTATGAGCTACAGACGGTATGGCTCACATTTTCCAATTTTCCGGGTTTCCACGTGAAAATTTTAAAAAACGGTTTAGAAATTCGGATAGCCAGGGAAATTTCCGATCGAAACCGTTTTTCTAATAATATTTTTAACATTTCTTCATGCTTTTATATAATGAAGCAAAAGTTGGTGGCTGAGAGCTTTAAAATCGGTCCCAATTTTCGAAAATTCACAGAGGCAGCTAGAAACGATTTTACGATGTAAAATTTGGGGAGTGAGGACATTTTATATATATAATCACTTGTGCAAAGTTACAGCCCAATCGGAAGACCCCATCTGGAGGTCAACGTACGTTTCACATGGAATCAGCCTGTATCTATTTTTGCTTTTAATTAATAAAAAAAAGTCTATGCATTCAGTATTAAATCAATTCATATCTGTTCTGCTAGTGAATTATGAATTCTTGAAATTAACCAAATATTAAGTCCAACTCTTCCCCACTCTAAGGAAATTTTTATCGTTCTCTCATTGGCAGAATTGCGTTATTTTATAAAAAGTATTTATAAAAATAAAACTAAATAAAAAATAATTTAATAAGTTTATTTCTTTTGAGAAACAAGTATATGGGTGCATTTCACAGGAACAGTATACATAGTGTTCCCCCACTTATATCCAAAACGAAAGCTCTTTTGCACTTTTTTTTCTATTAAAAAGTTAATTAATAATATTTTTTTAAAGTCACAACCTACTATGCATGTAATGGTGAGTTAATAAAAAAGTTTTCTTGAGCCTATGTGTTCAAAATGTCAAAAACATCCGCTGTCCTTTTGCTTAACTATAAACTTTGAGTATTAACTTACGGCTTAAAATTTGAATTTAAATTTTTCTGTTTGGTGCATATGACGTATTTAGGTCCCAAAAAATTCATTTTTTTCAATGCAACAAATTTTTATGCAGTCCTCTTAGCGTATCGATCCCTCGATTGATGTCCCTCGATTTTAGCTATTTTTAAGCTTCCCACCATTTTTATAGTGCGCAGTCTATATTTACGCACTTGAAAGCTCTGTCATTTTTTCCCTACTTAACTACTTATATATGAACCATAGATAACTTAAAATTTTGATAATAAAAAGTTTAACAAAACTACAAAAAATTTGTAAAAAAAGGTAACAAGTGTCATGCCGTAAACAATAAAAAAATATACAGTTCCCGTGAAAAGCACCCATATATACTTGTAGGTTACAATATAAAATTTTTAAAATTTTATGTAAAAGTAGAGAATATTTAATTAAATTTTACTTATAAAAAAAATAAATTGTTTGATAATGAACATAGTTTTTTAAAACTTAACAAAATAATTTTTTTTTTCAAACTAACAACTTTTACAAAAAAAAGTTCTTTATATTTATTCAAACATATTCATTTTTTATTACATCAAAGGTAAATAAATTATTTTATAATATTTAATAACTTTGGCTTATCATACGAGATTTCCTTTTGATATTTTAAGTCATGATTATTCAGCTATTTCTAAAAAATTGGGAATTCCTAATTTGACCTCTGTTTTTGAAAGATATGATTTAATATTTTTATACAAGTTATTTAACAATTACATAGACTGCAATTCTATTAAGGATTTTTTTTCTCTAAATATTCCTCGAAAATTGTTGAGGAAAACTAGAATGTTTAAATGTGTTACAATAAAGAATAATAAATTCTCTAAACTATTAATTAGCAATAGGCTAAGTAACTTAAGTAATAAGAACGGAGCGTTATGTAATAAGATTGATTGGATGGATTTCACTATGTCATTTAATAAGTTCATTAGTTTATCTAAAAGTAAAATGCTAATTTATAAATAGTTAATCTTTTCTCTCCCTTTAGTGTTAATAATTTCTAATTATTATAAACAATTATATTTATATGGAAAAATTATATTTTTTCTGTACATCTTTCTGTAATTTAAAAAACGGGAGATCTCCTGTGTATAGTTCTAATTAAAAATAAATAAAAAAATAAACTTTTTTTATTTACAGAGGATAAATTGATCAGAATATCTAATATTCAAATATTTATTGTTATTTCTTATAATTATTTTACAACTTTTCTGAAGAAAAATATAAAATTTTACTAGATCTTCTTTGCTGAAAAACTTTTCTGAAACTTATTCATAATATTGCCTTCATTTTTTCATTAAATAGAAAATAAATGAGTTTTATCTATGAGAGCAAAAAAAGAATACCCCAGATCGCAATTTACCGTGCGATTTAGTCAATTTTAACATGGAACATGTTCATTGGATGGGGCATTTGAAAAAGTTTGGCTCGGCAGGGGGGGGGTGAAAAATTGACGTTTTTAGGAGGGGTGAAATGGACTTAAAATAATTTCGATTTCGGGACTTAGAATAATTTGAAGTGGGAGTCAGGACCCGATCAGACCCTGATAACAACAACAACTTTAAGTTTATGGACTTAGGATAGTATATATTTCCGGATTTATTGTAATTTCGGTTTTTGGATTTATTACTATTATGAGTAAACATGTTCCATGCTCGTTGGTTGTGTAGTTACACAAACCGGTTATAAATTTTTTTTTTGCTTCCTTGGTTAAAAATGTACTATTATTTTGGCAAATGCGACGGATTATAGGCTCGAGGCGCGCAGGGCCAAGATACGGTAGTCGAATTTGGTACGATGTATATTTCTAACACGATTTTCAAATTTTTTTTATACTTAAGGCAATAATGACGACCACTAGAAATTGGAATCTAGTCATTATTCCCCGGTAGTAGAGAAAAATGCATTCTGATACTTATGTTGGAAATATTAATTTTTAGCAAATGAGATTACAGGATTACTGTAAACCTTCGTATTTGACATAATAAACAATTCTAAGAGTCCGTTAACAATGTACTATTAGCATTTCATCAAAAGAAACAGTAAAGTAATTTATAAATTTTTTTTTAATTTTAATTTATGGAACATGATTAAAGGTAAGGATACCCGAAAAAGTCCCTGGCAGTAGGGAGTGGGTAAAAAAGTGACATTTTCAGGGTGGAGGTTAAATTGGACTTAAAATAATAAAAATGGGAGTCAGGGCTTGATCAGGACCTGATAAGAACAAGACCTTATAATGCTTTAGGCTTATAAACTTAAAATAATTTATATTGAAGACTTATAATTTTGGTTCTTGGATTTATAATAATCAGGGAGTATGAGTTACAACTGTTATAAGTCAGCTTGTTCTATGATCGTTGATTGTGCGGACATACACGAGAGTTATAAGTTTCTTTTTATATAAATTTGCATGTTAGTTTTAACTTTTTCGTTGTCTGTATTATTGCTTTTAATTAATAAAAAAAGTTTGTGTATTCGGTATTAAAACAATTTACATTAAAAACTATTCTGATAATTGAATAATTATGAATTTTTTTGGAAATTTTGAACTTAAATATACTTATAAATAATTTTAATTTCCTTTACAAATTTTAAAATAGTTTTTAATTATTATAATTTTCTTTCTAAAGCAGCTGAAAATAAGTTTAATATCTTACATTTTAATTAATTTGATACTTCTGTATTTCTTTATAATCTCAAAAAGTAAAAAAACTAAACGAATAAATTCTTCTCGCAAAAGAAATGACTTCTAAAGTATATATATATGCTACAACTCTAATATTTGTGTAAAAATATTTATATAATTTAATAGAAAAATATTAGTTACCTTTAACAATTAATTTAATTTACCGTATAAGCTATTCAGTCGTTTTATTATTAATGAGGAAATTGAAAGTTAATAAATAAAATTAAAATAATTTTATATTTCCGTTAATTGTATATTAAAATAAAATCACTAAAAAAGATTAGTAGGTAGGCTAACTCAAGGAATGGCTGAAATCATATCATGACATACATTTTAACCAAGGGAGAAAAAAAAAGAGAAAAGCCCGCTTATCGCGCGTTAAATATAAGACAAGTTTTGTTTATTTGTTTCTGAAATAGTTAGGTTCACGGAGCCGGCTAAAACACAATGCTTCAATTTGTTAAAAAGCAAAGTAACCTAACCGCGTATTCATAACTTTTAAGCAACATTTTATTAAAGTATTACAAGTTCATTTTTTAAAACTATATTATATAATTTCTTAGAATTTATACAATAATTTAACATATTTGTAAAAATAAAAAAGGAAAACAAAATAAATAAGTTTATAAAACAGAATTTTCAATTAAATTTTTTTTATTTATAACAGAAAAAAAAATTTTTTTATAATAATAGACCAAAAGTGATAAAGTTCAAAAAGTAATATTATAAATTATTAATATTTCGTTTACAAAGTTTTAAAAACTAAATTTTTTCTTTGAAATAAATAACTTTTAATATAAAATAAAAAATTTTTCTCTCTTTGAAACAAAATATATTATAATATGTATTTAGTGTTGCATCAAAAGG
Organism: Anagrus nilaparvatae; assembly: GCA_022575985.1. Taxonomy (NCBI): domain Eukaryota; kingdom Metazoa; phylum Arthropoda; class Insecta; order Hymenoptera; family Mymaridae; genus Anagrus; species Anagrus nilaparvatae. The sequence goes on along the minus strand of JAKSXM010000076.1, from coordinate 127,509 downwards.
AATAATAAAATAACTATTATAAACTTTTTTAAAAATGTAATATTTTTCTATAAATTAATGTTTGATTGATAAAGATTTGTTTGCTGTTTAAATTTTTTTTTTCATTATTTTTATTTTCGCCGAGATTTTTGCTAATGAACCTATGTAAATCCATAAATGACCGTAAATTGTAGGCTTATAATTAATAAAATAGTTCGAAAATAGTGTATTGGAAATTAAATGCTTTTCTTATATGTATAAGAAATTTGATGTTTTTTTGTGATAAAGTTTAATAAATTAAGATGAGAAATCTTGAGCTGTTGGTCTATTTTAAATGAAGTTTTTCTCCCTAGGGCAAATTTATATGTATTAAATTATAAATTTGAGTTAACAATATGTAAAAAATTTTCTCGCAACAGAAATGTATTCTCAAAGATATATAAGATGTGAATAAGTATTATGAAGTATATTCTCTTTTATACCATATTATTATAAAATTGTTCCTTTGTGTTAGTATGTTCGCATGCTTGTTGTTTATTATGTTGCAAATAAGTTGTGGGTTCGTGAATTTAAAGGTAAATTGTAAATTAACTTTATTGGTTGGTTTAGGCTTAATCGAGGGCTTAATTTATTATACGCAGAAAGAGGTTTGAACCGTTTAGGAACCGAATGTTACTCTTACCATAAGAACTGAAAATGTTTATGCTAGAACCGAGATTCACGGTTCTAAATAACTAGTTAAAAACCTTCTCTTAAAAAATTATTATTTTTTTCAAAGTCAAAATTAGTTAAAAGAATATTTTTTATATTTCTTTTATGAATCGCGTACATTAAATTAAAAAACATATTTGTAATTTATTTTGATTTTGAAAAAAATAATAATTTTTTAAGAGAAGGTTTTTAGCTAGGGTTTAGAACCGTGAATCTCGGTTCTAGGTATAAAAATTTTCCGTTCTTATGGTAAGAGTTATATTCGGTTCCTACTATAACCGACTTGAACGGTTCAAACCTCTTTCTGTGTAGATATTTTCTTGGGGCACTGAGATTTTTAACCGTATCTATTCATTTAAAATTATGTAACAATGAATCAGTTGATATTTAATACGTATTTTTGATCAAGAAAATGAAAACAGGAATATTTATTTTAAAAAACGCAAGATGTTAAAATTTGGCTCATTAGCTTTTATTTTATAAGCCAATAGGCCTTAGTAATGATAAAAAAGGTTTTATAGTAATATTTTCCATGATTTCTCTACCTGAAACAAAATGCTTTTCGACGTGAACCAAAAAAAATTTCAACCCAAATAGTTCAGACCTGACACTCTTTGGCTTCAGACTTATGAATCATATTCTTCAATTTATCCTGGAAAGAAATACTCATTGCATTTCTACGTTTAATGAAGGCCGAAATAATAAATCTATTTAAATTTAAATTTGGTAATTCCTTTTTTGTTCATGGCTTATATAATTTTTAAATACTTATTATTGTAATTTTTGGAGCATGAGGATAAGAAAACAATTGACTGATTTATTAAAGACCATATAGACATATTATTGTCCACCAACAAAGAAAAATCGTCCTAGGACTTATGACAGAGAAATAAAAGAATGCCCCTAATAGTAATTTACCATCCCCAGATGTAAATTTACGTACCCTTTGGGCCATTCTTTACTTTTCTGTCAGTAGATCCTAACATTGCTTCTTTTTTTATATTCTGTCCACTTCAAAGTTTGCAGGATAGATTTTGGAACTGCATTTTTAATTCTTATAGATTTAATATATACTATTATGTTTTCTGCAGTTTTAATTTACAATTTTTTTTATACATTTTCTACAAATTAATTAATTTTTTGATAGCTTGTAAACTACATTTTTTTAGTGCTTCTATTATTGCATTGAATCAATGAAATAAGTCTATGTGTACGATATAAAAATAATCCACATCAAAACCTATTCTGCCATTACAATAGTTAAGAATTTTTTAACATATTTGTAATTAATTTTAATTTACTGTATAAAATTTAAAATAGTTTTTCTTGTTCGTTTATGAGGAACCAAAATTTTAATTTTTCGATTTACACAAGTTTTCTTTTCGAATTAAGCAAGTTTAATAAGAGTTTTAAGATAATAACATTAGTTTAATTTTATTACAATAAAATGTTTATATTTATATTTATCTATCTCTCTTCTGTTTCTGTTATTAAATTTTTAATAAAATTTTTGAATACTGGGTACGCTACAAACAGATATTGTTACTTTGTTACTTAGCGTTATATAACTGTAAAAAAAATATTTAAAAAGACTTTAAAATATAAATCACTCAGTTTAAAAAAAAAAATAATCATTGCTCAAGTTATAAAGGGTGACAAAATCGAGGACAAAACTAAAGGCTTGATTGCTAAAAAATGGTGCATTACACCTGCAACATTGTCTACGTATATTAAAAAACAAAAGAAAATTTCGCAAGACTGAAACAAAATTATAATTTTGATGGTGAAAAATTAAACGCATTAATTTTTTTCTCGCAAAAGAAATGTATTCTGAATAATATATAAGGTGTGATTTCAGAGATATTAGATATTTTTTAAATGCATATTCATAATCTAAAAAAAAAATAATAGAAAAAGTACCAATTATCTTAAATAATATTTTCTTTACCGTATTTTGTTTGGGTATTTTCAGCCAACTGACTAAACTACAAAAAAGACTCTTTCGTATTTTGTAAAATACTAAACAGCGTTATTAGTATTCTATAAAATTTTCATGAACTCGCATGCGTTTACAAAATACTAAACATAGTCGTTTGTATTTTTAAAACTACCATCGACATAATTTATAATTTTACGAGAGTCTCGGCAACTGAAACGTATTTTGTAATCTACAAACGAGGCTCATTTAATATTTTTAAGGAAAATATACACAGTGTATATAAAATAATTTTATAAAGTGCGATTGTTATTATTATTTTATAATTATTTATTAATAATTATAATAAGCAACAATCATTTCTATTTTCTCAAATACGGTTTATTAGCAAAAATTGTACAGTTGCCCACAATAGGAAACTTCTAGATTATTTTTAATAGTTTTCTGGGGATTTTTATTACTCGCGCATAAAAAACCATGATGGTCTACCAGATGATTAGCTACCAGGTATTTTAAAAAAAATAATAAGACCCCAGGATAAAAGTGAACCTTGCAGGTAGAAGCGGATACCCTGGAGATATAATTTTCAATTTTTCAACCCAAAATATTTTCCGATTTTTCAAGATGGCGGACCATAAAACTTAAAAATATTAACTTTTAACTTTAAAAGGGGGTTTTCGAGGGTAGGAAAAATGAATTTTGGATGGAAAATATTCAATTTTTCGACCCAACATATTTTCCGATTTTCTAAGATGGCGGATAAAACTTAAAAATATTAACTTTTAACTTTAAAAGGGGGTTTTTGAGGGTGAGAAATATGAATTTTGGATGGAAAATATTCAATTTTTCGACCACACATATTTTCCGATTTTCCAAGATGGCGGATAAAACTTAAAAATATTAACTTTTAACTTTAAAAGGGGGTTTTTGAGGTCGAGAAATATGAATTTTGGATGGAAAATATTCAATTTTTCGACCCCACATATTTTCCGATTTTCCAAGATGGCGGATAAAACTTACAAATATTAACTTTTAACTTTAAAAAGGGGTTTTTGAGGGTGAAAAATATGAATTTTGGATGGAAAATATTCAATTTTTCGACCCGACATATTTTCCAATTTTCCAAGATGGCGGACCATAAAAATTAAAAATAATGACTTTTAACTATACAAGGGGATTTTTAGGACAAGAAATATGAATTTAGGGTGGAAAATATTCAATTTCAAGATTCAAATTATTTTCTGATTTTCCAAGATGCCGTACCACAAAACTTACAAAAATTACATTTTAACTTTACAAGGGGGTTTTTTAGGGTGAGAAAAATGAACTTGAGGTTGAAATTTGTTTACTCTCACGCATTTTAAAGTTTTCTATGTTAAAGAAATATGTACTATGATAACGAACATTTTTACATTGAATATGAGTTTTAAAGGTTTTTAAAAGAAAATAATTTTACACATTAGTTCTATAAAAATTTATTATTTAATAAGAATTGTTTTTTTAAATTCATTTTTATCACCCTCAAAAACTCCCTAGCAAAGTTAAAAGTTAATATTTTTAAGTTTCATGGTCCGGCATCTTGAAAAATCGGAAAATATTTTGGGTTGAAAAATTGAAAATTATACCCCCAGGGTATAAAAAAATTAAGGGTATAAAATAATTTTTTCTAAGCATACAAAAATAAGCTTACAACCTATAATATATTTGAAAATTTATTCGTCGGTCTGTTTCACAACTCAAGATCTGATAAACCGGTTAACATGAAACTGGTATCCAAATCAACAAAAAAAGCGTGCAGATGACATAGGTTTTAGAATTTCGACTCAGCTATCGTAGTTTTTTAGATATTCAATTCTTAGTGTATTTTGGAAACAAAATTTTCAATTTTTTTTTTTTAAATGCTCTTTGGCCTCATAACTTGCTTGTGAGGCAAATTTTGATATATATTTACTAGTTGAGAAGCCGCATATGTTTGATGCATGCACTTTTTTTCTAAGTTTTGTGCAAGGTTACTCGTATGTGATAGGTAAATTTTTCGATTCGCTGATTTAAAATTTTGAGGTCCCGACCCCGGAAAAACCCTGATAAAGCCCTGATAAAGGAAAACTGTATTTTTCGGTAAAATTTCAAGGTTATTTTGACATATTTTAAAGAAACGTTTTTAATTGTCCTTAAAATGATAAATAATATGTTTTCGAAGTCATGGAATAAGAATATTAGAGTCCTGACTCCTAAAACTTTCGAATTTATGGGCATATATAAGCCCGATTTATGCGTTTTTCTCGTTTTTTTTCTATATATTACATAAGATATTCATCTAATTTGCATAAAAATGGATGGGCTTGGTTTTTGGGATCACTTATTCAAAATTTTTAGGTCCAAAACTTCTAAAAATGAGCCTTAATACCAGAAAACCGTGTCTTTTGGCCAATTTCGAAGATTATTTTGACTCATTTCATAAGAAACATTTCTAATGATGGTTAATATGTTTATGAGGCCAGGACCTAAATATTCTTATTCAACGAGTTCGAAAAAATATTATTTATCAATATGAATAAATTTGAATCTTTCGACCATTTATATTATTTATCATTTTAAGGAAAATTAGAAATCTTTCATATGAAATGTGTCAAAATAACCGAAAAATACAACATATTTCGTTTATTGAAATGAGAGAAATTATATTTGACAGTTATAATTTCTCGTGAAATAAATTCCATATTTATCGTAATTTATAAATTATCACTATTGATTGTTTTAATGACACTTCTACTTGTATACTTTGAATATCCATTACAGGTTACTGTTAACTTAAAGTCAATAATTTCTAAAATATAATTTAAAAAAAAAAACTGGTATTTTTTTAATTTTTACTTAAAAAATAACCAAAAAACAATTGTCGGAGAAGGATATCACACAAAGAAGAAAAAAAAAATTAACCATAAAAAAAAGAAGAAAGAAATTACATATAATATAGGATGTCAGACAAAAGGTTAAAAAAAATAAAAATATATAATAATAGTATTCAACAACTCGTTAGAGCTTCCAAGAAAGAATATACACTCCGCAGTGATCTTGATCAATTTTATACGCGGCGTTGAAAATTATAGTAGTCTTTCATTCTTTCTCTAACAAAATTTGTCTAATCACCGTAATTTTATTTAAAAAAAAAACACATTTAACACAATGTAAAAATAAAAAAAAGGTAAAAATAAAAGAATATGAGAAAAAAAATAAATTTTGAAAATAGGTTGGTTGTTTTAAGTATAAGTTATTATTAATTCTCACCTGTGCTTGTATTTTCTGACAAGTTTAAGAAATCTGTTTTGTATAAACATATGTATTTAGATAAAATCTTGATTAAAAAAAAATAATAAATGTGTAATTTTTTTGATGTTATTTAATTAATAAAATTTTGAAAGCATGTTATTAGTTTGTATAAATAATTAATTCATTTTATTTTATTATTATGTTGGAGAAAATTGTTTGTGACGTTTTATTGTTTTAATAATGTGTATAGGTTTTAAATTTTGAGAGAGAAAATTGTGACGTTTTGTTATTTTAATAAGTGGTTGGTTTTAAATTTTGATGTACTTAATTTTTGATTTTAAATTGTTTATTGATACTTTTTGATTAAAATTTGTAATTTAGATAAATAAAAAATTAAGTAATTTAACGATTTAATGTGTTTTTGATTATTAAATTTTTAGTTGACTGATTTTTTATTTAATTTGATTATTTTAACACTGGGAGGTTACTTTGTTTGAAATTTTCGGTCTATAAAATCAAATTTAATTAAAGATAGTTTAGACTTATAAAAAAGTTTTCTTTTAGTAGAGAAAATAATTAAAAATCGTTCTATTATTCTAGCAATGTAAAATACTGACGATTTCTTTTTAAACGCTTCAGTATTGTCCTAGTAAAAAAATCTACATATCAAAACTTTCGATAAACTCCTTTGAAGGTTACTCTGCCTCATTTGGCGGATAAAAAAATATTGTTCTAAAAAAATATCGATTCTAAAACGAAAAAGTAGATGTAAATTAAATCGAGTTAAACCAATGTTAAAAAAAAAATTGACACTCCCGAAATTGGTCAAACTGACCCCCAAGGTGGTGCATCCAAAAATATTTTATATGTAACATTTTTTGCTATAGGAGAATTTTTGAGCGGTTAAAAAAAACTTAGCTATTTTTTTACATTGGTAACTCGAAAGTAAGTCGAAGGTAAGTAATTATATTAAAAATATGTAATAATTTTTTCATACTATTTTTGCAAGAAGAATAAAGAATGGCCTAGGTCGCATGTCAATTGGCAATTTAGCTTCCAGATGGTAATCTCCTTAATTTTGAAATATTTTTTAAATTTAATTTTAGATATACTAAACATTTTCCCATTTCATTTTTAGTTTCCAGATTCGGATAATCTTGCCTGTAAGTTAAAAAAGCTTCATATGTTGGATATATCAAATTTCTGAAATTGTACCAAAAATGGGTATGTCCCAGCATTCACTAATGACATCTGCATTTAATATGTAGAAAAAAAATACAATGATTTTAATAATTTCTTACATACTTTCTACATGCATTTTTTAATCCATATTGAGTACAATAATTAAAGAAAGTTTATAAATAATCGTGTACTCAATAAAAATTAGTTCCTTATACAAAATAAATTATTACTTTAGTATTAAAAAAGAAAAATAATAAAAAAAAAAAAAATGTTTGCAAGACAGTAATGATTGAAAATAACAGGAATTATCTAAACGTTATATACAATTATTATCCATCTTCAAGTCTCTATCTCTCAACTCGTACACATTAAATAAAAAAATATCTATAATTACGTGTTATAATAAAAAAATATGTTGGCCAAAATGATGATCAATATTTTGATGAGATTTCATCGTTAGTATCATTTTGTTTGATAATATGTATCTTTGAAAATATAATAATGACCTTTAAGTATTATGGATCTTGGGATTATGAAATTAGTAATCGGTATTAATAAATCATAAATTTTTATTTTTCTTTATTTATGTTGTACTAATGTTTTATTTTTTTTTTTTTGATTATCGATTTTATTGATTTTTTTTCTTCATAATGTATCTAATTTATGTATATGGATAGTTCTTTAAAAAATGATACCATTGAGGAATGAAATTTTAAAAGATACATGTTAGAAATATAAATTTTGGAAAATTTTTGTTAGTACATTTAATAATTCAAAAATTTTAAAACACGACCAATGAACATGGAGCATGTTGATCTACAACAATCTTAACTAACAAGTTTTCATATCAAAATTATTTCAAGTCCTTAAAGAAATTATTTTAACAATTCATCCCTAAACCCGGATTACTCTAAGTTCCAGAACCTAAATTATTCTAATTGTAAGTTTGTTTGACTAGCAAATTTTAACCAGACAAATTTTTTAGGCATATTTTAGAATTATATGAAATTTTAAGCTGAATTTGAATTTCGAGAATTGTTATCATTTAGGGTTTAAAAGATTTAAAACGTCGAAAAGTTAATACTTTCTAATTTTCTGGAATTTCGTTTTGCCTAAACCGTTTTTTTTTTAAATAAACCAATTTTTTAAATATGACCAAGCCTAAGACACTAAAAAAAAACTAATTATTTGACCATACTTTTTACCAGAATCAGTCATATATAAATTTATGCCATTAATATCGAACAAATTATACACACCATATGTTTATAAATACATTGAGCATCAAATTATTAATAACAATATTTATATAATTTTTCTTCTCAGATCAGATATGATAAAAAGTAAATTTTTTTATTTCAAAATAATTATCCTTAATAACAGTAATTTTGGGACTGTATTATTAAAGGTTTTGTGGTTTAGATTATTACAAATATAATAAGAAGGAAACGTTACTATATATTTTATATTTTAATTGAAATTCATAATTTTTAGTTTTAAATCAATATTTTTCACCTGTAGAACTTTTTACATTAGTATATTATAATAGAGAGATCTTTAGTTTTGATTGTTCTTATTTTGTAAATGTATTTAGTGTATTCTAATTATTGTAATTGTATACTTTCTACTTGTAATTTTTGTAACATTGATAATAACTTTTTTTATTACTTTGAACAGGTGTAGATCAAATTAGGTACCATTTGCCAAAAATAAAGATTTAGCTCATTGGATTACAATCAATTCTTATATATGAGCTCTATTTGAACAAATTTTTGGTCAATAAGAGTACTACTCTTGAAATTCTCAATTTTCACATTTCTTAGAAAATCTAAACAGCAAAATTGAAAATCTTTTAATTTTTATACCTAGTCAAAAATTAAAACAATTTTATTCTACCCACCAAACTAAAAACTGAAAAGCACAAAAAATCCAATAATAAAATAAATGACATTATTTCAAAAACATGACACATTAAAAAAAAATCTATAAACTAATTTATTAAAACTGTCAGTAAACTATTTTTAAAAATACCTAAAAAAAATGCTTATTTTTAATATTCAATCATCGTTACATCAGACAAATCATGTTATTAATTTTGTAAGAAATTTTTTTCTTCAACTTATTCATTAAATTATAATACAGATGTAAAATATGTCGATATTATCATTTATAAAATTATAAATCTTGTCTTATAATCATCAAAAGTCATTTTTAATTTTTTTTTATCTATTAAATAATCTTTTATTCTTTCTCTTTTTTTTATTAATAAAGTTATTATAATTAATAATATTTTTGTATTCATCAATTTAACCTATATAATTATTAATTATATTATGAAGTCAAAAGAAATATTCATTCTTTAGTCATTTATATTGAGAATGGCAAGTAATAATAATTGAGTGATTGTACAAAATTTTTGACGTTGTATTAATTAATTAATTTTAAGTGTTTTTTTTGTGTATTATCTGAAGCGGTCTTTTGAATTTTTTGAAGATTTTTTTTGCGTTTTTTTATAATATTGTGTTCTAACTTTTGTAGCTTGGAATATCTATTTTTTTAGCTGACTTTAGTTTCTTAGGTATATAAAAGTTTTATCTAAGTTTTTTGAAAGGCAAATTTTTATTTCATTTCAAGAATTTTTAAAAAATATACATATATGCGTCAGGCTGTTTTACTCGAATTTTTAAGTAAAAGTTATCCTCGAATATTCAAGTAAAAACTGCTTGAGGTTTTAAGCAAATACTTGAATTTTCAAATAATTAAAGCAAAATTTAAGTAGATTAATCTGACAAATGTATAAACGTAATTACCTAATTTTTATATTTTAAATTTTACATTTTTGCGAAACATCTTTAGCGAAAAGTCAAAGCTAACAAACATCATTTAGTTCAGAGGTCCTGTATACACGTTGGTTTCAAAAGGAAGAGACTATTGCAACTTAAGTTTTTTTGGTATGCTGAGTAAGAATTTTTTCCGTAAAATGATCAAGTTTCTCGCTACAGCCAAACTTTCATTGGCCATTTCAGCCATTTTTTTAATGTTTTGAGTTCCTGTTATAAAATAAAGTTTTACTAACTGACAAGCATATTTTTTGCTGCTTAGAGAACGCGAATATTTGTAAATTTTCCGGAAAATAGCCAATTTTTTTGCTACAGCCAATTTGAGGTCATTTAGGTCATTGTTTTAATTTTCCAAGCCTTAAAATGGTCTCTAACGGAAAATCTAACAATTTTTCAAAAAAGAATAACAATTTCGTAATTTACATATGCTGAAAAAAAATTCCAATTGCCAAACTAAGGATTTTTTTTCTTTTAAATGGTTGTAAATGGTTTGAAACGTAAATAAAACTTTTAAAAAATGAGTTCCACTAATTTAAAATGCGAGCACCGTGGTATAGTAGAACTTTTCTAAACTAAACTTTTGTTTAACTTTTCTTTAGGTTTTATTTCATTTGCAACCAGAACAGAAAACATAATTGCCATTATTTAAGTTAAGTTTACATATTTAGGACAAAAAACATATTTTTTAATCTGGATGGGACGCATATTTCCCCTTTGTATGTAAAACTATGTTTTATATCACCGGGAAAATTACGGGTTTTGACTTTTACTAGCTGTTAGCATTTGCTCACTGCACTCGCTCGCGCGTGCAGCTGCATGCAAAGTCAACACCAATATTTTGTTCATTGTTTAAAAAATAGCTATTTTTATTCTTTCGGGAACTTGAAACATTCAAAGAATGGCCAAATTCTTTAAAACGGAATACAGCAGTATAAATGACATTTTAAGGCTATCTTCTTAATCTATGTAACAAAAAACATTATTGCCATTGGTAGAAAAAATTTTTTATTACTACAATTAGTTTTAATATCAAAATGTAATATGCTAAAATGACCTAAAATGAGCTGGTACTGCTTGTAGCGAGATATTAACTATTTTTTGGAAAAATAGCCAACATTTTCGTTAATTAAGCACCAAAAAATATAATTGCCAGTTGTTAGGATAACTTCATTTGGTTACAGTAATTCAAAACATTAAAAAAATAGACGAAAATGACCTAAATTGAACTATAGGGAGTAACGTGACCATTCTTTGAAAAAAGGATTAAAGAAATCGTAATCAGCATACCAAAAATATTAAGTTGCAATGATCTAATGTCTGAATTAATTATAAATATTTAATTTATAGAATTCAAAAACTGAAACTCAAGATTAATTATTTATAAAGAGTTTTAACGTTTACAAAAAATAAACAAAAAATAAATAAATCAATAGCCCAATAATTCTTTTAAAGAGTACATAAAATTTATTAGATTCAAAAATGTACCTACAGATGTCGCTTTTCTCATACAAGAAATAGCTTATTGATATTATATAATTAGGTAAAATATAAATAAATTTCTGAAAATATTATTTAAGTTTTATAAAATCCAAAATAAACAATTAACTTTAAATCTAATAAAAATAATATTAACAATTAAGATTCAATTAAGTTTTATGAGATTGTTTTTATAATTTACAGATATTTTGTGATATATTTCAAAAGTTTATTGTATATTGTAACCTAATTACGTTAAATATATCTTTATTGTAAAGCAATAACTATTATTATTATTAAAGAATTTATCGTTTGGTATTAATGAAATATATTTTTTAAGAATGTATCGATGATTAATCGAACCAAGAAATCAATTTTTGATTTATATAACTCAACACTGCTAGGCGTACGAACTCGTCGTCTCTTTTTTTATTAAGCCTAACATGTAGTATTTAGTTAAACGATTTATTCAAATCATTATATCAAATATTAATTTTTAAAAAATTTTTAATTTACGAGAAATTAAATTTTTAATTTATAGAAAGATGTTAGATTGAACTGCTAATCCTAAAAAAATAAAAAAAGAGACGACGAGTTCGTACGCCTAGCAGTGTTTAGTTATATAAATCAAAAATTGATTTCTTGTTCGATTAATCTTTGAATTTTTCGTTTTCAAAGATATCTCGACAAATATATATAGCAAAAAAAAATTATTTATATAACAAAAAAATGCAAATTTACTTTTCACATTACAACAAATTAAAATAATGCATTTATTTAAACATCAATCAATAAAATTTCATTGAAAATTTTTCTTTTAAAAAAACTATACAATAATAAGAAAAGATAGATGTTAAAATATAAAAAAAGATAATAAATAAACACTTCGTCATCGAAACAAGTAATTAATCATTTTCCTTCATCCACAATGTACAAATACAACATATTTACGTGCAGAATGTCGGTTAATACATTGAAAAAAATTTTTTTTTTGTTATTATATACAAAACTTTATAATGCATAATACTGACATTTTAAAAAAATTAGAATGATGAACAGTTAAAAAAAAGGGATTGTATGCATGTGTATCTGTGTGTGTGTGCAAAAAAAAAGTACCGGCTATTTTTAATAAATGGCTGTATTGTATTTTATTGTACAAAATATGTCATGTGTTATAATAGTTGGTTATATTATTTGACGTGACATTAATCAAATATTTTTCATCTGTGTTATCTTATGTGTTGTTACTTTTAAATATTATATAATACGACTAATTTTTGGTTGTTAAGTTTTCTATATATATGTAACTACTTTAATATATTTTTTGTTTGTCATTATATTATTTATAAGATGATTTTTAACTTTTTGTTATTCAATTTAACGGTTTTAAATTTGAATTTGAGTGTAATTTTAATTATACTTTAATAATAATCATGTTATGCTGTGTTATTGTGTTGTGGTTTCGTTTAATTAATTAAAAAAGTTGTTGGTAAAAAAGTAATGTCATGTTAAATGTATTAATTTTAAGTACGAAATGAAATTTATTCGAAATATTTAAGAGTCATTTTTATATAATATTACAATCTTAACAAGTAACCATTAGCTTCTTGTATTTAAGTAGCAGAATTATAATTATTTTTTGAGGTTTCACATGTACTCAAATAAACTGGGGGTTAATTATAAGAAAAACGAAGTCGTAAAACTCGTATCCCTACTGATTTAAAAAATATTAAAATATGTTGTGAATAGAAATGAATAGATGTTTTGTGAATATAAAAACACAATTTTGGTATTAGCTGTAGTGTCCAATGTTTAATACTGGGTTGGATCCATATTACTTCATTTTAAATTTTTGGATGTATTTAACATTGCTGTCGCCTTGGATATAAGAAAAATACTTGAAATTTAATTCAAACACTGAAAAAATTTGGAAAAAGAAAATTTGAAAATTATTTTTAACATATTTTTATGAAACCGCTTTTAAAACTTTATTCCTTTTTTAATTAGTAAATTTTTAGTCATTTTTTTTAAATTTTAATAATTTAATTCAGCTATTTATTTGCATACTTTTCGTTAGAATTATTCTTCAGTGAATTGAGTATTAAAAAATTTTTGACAATATATTACAACAGGACCTAGATCCCTTTTATACTTTACTGGGTACCATTTAAAAAATTCATAGATTTTTTTCAAAAAATTAAAAAAATAACGACTAACAATCAATTTGCAGAAATAAGATAGCTCAAAAAAGTAATACAGTTATTTCGAAGAGGCCTAAATTTTAAAATTTTAATTTTTAATAGATTATTTATTTTAGAACTAATGTTAGTAAAATTTATGCTAATATTTTTATAAGAAATAAATGGCATTTAATAGTTAAGTATTCTTTTAATTTTTCATTGATAATTAAATTTTAACTAATTATATTAGATTTAGATTATTACTTTGCAATAGAATAATAGTCATCTCTACTTATAACATAAGATAGTCATTTTTCTTTCGAGAAAATTTTTAAAATTTATTAAACGTTTTATCATTTTTTAAATGCTTTATATTTATACAATGTAATTTTTATCTGCGATATTTAAATATTTACAAATGAAATTTATGTTTGGCATGAATTAGCATTGCTTCGTATTTTTTTTTTTTATGTGAAACAAAAATCCTGCAGAAAATTTTATAGTTTATATAGTTTATATAATCAAGAAAAAAAATTTAATTCAACACATGCATAAATTTTTTCATAAGTTGTTTACTGAGTTTGATTCTGTAAAATACTTAAATGTTAATTTCAATATCTTAATAAATTAATATAATTTTTTAATATAAAAATTTTAGTTATTACAGATTTTTATTATTTTTTCTAATTTTTATATACTTAAGAATACATTTCTTTTGCGAGAAAAATTTATGTGTTTATAACGAGAGAATTTATTCATTTATATTAAAAGACTTTTATGAATAAAATTTTAAAATAGCTTAGTTTTTTTAAACATGGAACATGTTTATTGGCAGGAAGGGTATTTCAAGCATTTAATTTTCGGGTTCGAGTCAAATGGAGTTAGAGTAATTTCGATTTAGGGACTTAAAATGATCCGGTTTTAGGGACTTAGTTCAGGTTAAGAGACTTAAAATATTTTCGATTTAGGGAATTAGAATATTTTTGATTTAGAGACTTAAAATAATTTTGATTTAGAGACTTAGAATAATTTCAAAACTTTGCCCTGCTGCTATAAATGGTCTAAAATTTATTACATTATTTAAAATGTTTGCTACCCCCCCCCCCCTCCTGCAAAAACGTAAACAGATCTTTTTTAAAACTCAAAAAAATATTTCAGAATAGCATCACTCCAGCTCCAGGGTCTACTTCAGATCTACATGTTTCAATTTTAGCCCAGGAATCAATTTTTTTTATTTAAATAACAAAAATATTAAAGCAAATAATATAGTTTACCGTATAAAAATAAAATCTTTCCAAATGCTACACTATTATAAAAATACCCGAGAAAATATATCTCCATTAAAAATTTTATGCTAATATTATACTAAAAAAAATCAAATTACGCTTACTAAGTAAACGCAATTCTCGTATTTATTAAGAAATTTAAAGTTTACTTATCCCTACTGATTTAAAAAATATTAAAACATGATGCTTTTCGAATTTAAAAACACAACTTTGGTATTAACTGTATTATCCAAGGTCTAGTTCGCAGTTTTTTATAACTTAAAATTATGGAATTTATAGTCCGCTATTTTGAATTTAAAAATCCGATTTCAAAATTGTCATGTATACTGAAGGTATACAGAAATTCGTATTATTTTTTAAAAAATTGTATTTTTTTTTGGGAATTTTGGGCGACATAGCGTTAATTTTACTCAAAACTAGCTATCATAAAATGGATGAAGCTTTCAAAATCGTTTTTGACAACCAAAAATATGATCCACTGGGTTGGATCAACATTACTCCATTTTAAATTTTTGAATGCATTTAACATTGTTGTCGCCTTGACTATAAGGAAAATATTTCAAATTTAATTCAAACACTGAAAAAGAATATTTGTAAATTATATTTAAAAATATTTTTTTTTTGTTATGAAATCACTTTTTTGGGTTGCTGAATACGAATGTGACATCAGTTCTTACCTAAAATTCTCTAGTTGCCCATTTCAAGTAACTGTAGGTCATTATTTATAATTGTTTTGAATTTTCCTATTATGAGCAACTGAAAAAATTTAGGTAAAAAACAATATCATATTCGTATTTAGCGACCCAAAACACATATTTAACCGAATCATAAAATCATAAAATAACCGCAAAACATAACCTCTAAATTCCTATTATGGGCAACTGGACAATTTTCGGTTATAACGGATTTCATATTAGTATTCAGCGACTCAACAAAAATAAATACTTGTTGGAAAATTTCATGGACCTATCAGCAAAAACAGTGACTACAAAATAAGGCTATACGACTACACTATATTTATTTGCATATACTTTTCGTTACAATTATTCTTCAGTAAATTGCGTATTAAAATTTTTTTTGGCAATACATTATTATAAAGTTATAACCGCTGCCGCGGATGACACCTTTGGGTCATACTGACACTTTTGGGCCAATCTGACACTTTTGTGCCATTATGACACTTTTGGGGCACGCAATATGGTACTTTGGACCAGTCTGACACTTTTGGACCACTCTAACACTTTTGGGCCCTAAAAGTGTCATAATGGCCCAAAAGTGTAAGAATGACAGAGTGGCCCAAAAGTGTTAGACTGGCCCAAAAGTACCATATTGCGTATATATTAATTTGTAGAAATTTAAAAGAGCTATGTCTTGTTAATCAATATAATGGTTCGACCATTATTACCATTAATGGTTTTTCATTTTTAAAACAATTAATATTTTTAATAGAATTGGAAATTAAATATTTTCCTGATTTATCAGATAATCATGTGAATATACTACTTGAATTAACTAATCTTAAAAAACTAACGATTATTCATGGCAACTATATTACTAACGACGGAATCAGTAAAATACTCAACAATTTAAAATTATCATCATTAGTAATAGGTAGTTTGGATAGAATAACCAATATATATTTATATAAAAATATTCAACTTGAAATATTTGCTTGTTACTTGTGCTCAAGCATTGATAATTACGGACTAATAAATTTAAACGTACTAATTAAATAAAACGTATGTTTTCATGATTATTTTATTTCATATCTATTTTTCTTAATTTTATAAAATTCTTATAAAACTAATGCTAGTAAAATTTATACAAATATTTTTATAAGAAATTAATCACATTTATTATTTTATTTAATGATTAAAATTAATTATTCATTGATAAATGAATTTTACGTATACGGATTATATTAGGTTTAGATTATTAATTTGCAGTAGATTTTTTTTTTTTTTTTTATAGGGAGAAAAGGGCCCCTCCTCGCCCCTTTCTGTGAGGAACCATCCACCGGAAGGCGCGACGCGAGCGGTAGCGAGCATAAGCACGTTACCGCAATGTTCCTCTCCAATTTAAAACGACGTGTACAGGACAGGGAGGTGTATTGCGGATTACTCAGATGAGCATTACCACATATCTGAATATAGGTGTGCATGGCGGTTAAATTTACATGAAAAGTTTTGGTAAAAAAACCCCACGTGGGGAAAAACCTTTGAATATCTGATACAATAAGGGACAGGGTATTTAGAAATTTAGTCGATGAAATACAAACTGCGGCTGCTGCTGCTGGAACGTATGAATAGTTTAGTTTGTTCTTACAATTAAGATCCTTGAGGGACCCTATAAAATCAGGATTATATTTCTATAATATATTTGAAGTCGTGAGTCTGAAAAATAAATGTCAGATAATTATTTAGATAAAAAGTCTTTGGGTCGTGCATGCTTGATCAAGGGATCATAGTCATATTGACCTAATTCCTTGATCAACTCATACTCGGACACCTCACACCTTTGGTAAAAAGATTTACTTAATTTGGTAGTAAATTCTTTTAAATATTCTATTTTTAATTCTTTATGAATTTGCTCCATTCTTGTGTAAAGTGGCGCATTTGTGATTAATTTAAGAACGCGGTTTTGAATCCGCTGTAACTTATTGTGATTTGTTTTAGCCGTATTTCCCCATACAGCTGCTGCATAAGTTAGTATGGGACGGATAAATATTTTATAAATTATTAGCCCGTTTTTAAAACCTAAGCCAGATTGGCGTTTTAATAAAGGATACAGCCTTGAGACTGCACCGTAGGCTTTATTACGTACGGCAGTTGTGTGTTTATGAAATTTAAGACGTTTATCGAGAATTACGCCCAAGTATTTAACTTCGGTTTTCCATTCAATCGGGACCCCGTTAAACTCGGGTGGATTTATATTGCTATTTTTCTTTTTGTGACCAAAGAGAATTGATTCAGATTTGCTAGGATTTATTTTTATACGCCATTTCTTGCACCAACTACTTGTTATAGTTAGTTGTTTATTTAAGAGATTGACAATCTTAGTATTACTCCAAGAGGATACAAAATAGACTCTGTCATCTGCGAAAACACCGGTTTCAACACCCGGTTGACGCGGCATATCGTCGATATATATATTAAAAATCTTGGGACCGATGAGACTGCCTTGCGGTACACCAGACTCTATGTCAAAAATATTGGATATTTCGTTGTCTATTAAAACTACAAATTTGCGCGATTTTAAGTAAGAGTTTAAAAAATGTATATAGGAATCTGGTATTTCATATTTTATCAGTTTGCGAAGAAGTCCGTTGTGCCAGACGCTGTCAAAAGCTTTGGCAACATCTAGAAAGACGGCTCCAGTATTTCGATTTTTATTGAATTCTTCGGTGACATGTTCGGTCAGTCGAAGGATTTGTTGGTCTGCTGAGTGCTGGTGTTTAAAGCCGAACTGTTCATTACAAATTAATTTTTTGTCTTTAGCTATTTTTTCAAATCGATTTAAGAAAATTGCTTCTAGAGCTTTGCTCATAGTATTTAATAAACTGATTGGTCTGTAGCTGTCAGCTTTAGTAGGGTCTTTCCCACCTTTTTGTAGTACTGTAATGACAGCTTTTTTCCAAGCATTTGGGAAGTAGTTAAGCTTAAGGCACGCGTTGAAAATTTCCGCGATTAATTCATAAACATGAGCTGGCAGTTTTTTCATAACAAAATTAGATATGCCGTCGTCACCCGGGGCTTTATTGTTTTTTGTGTTTTTAAAATAATTGAAAATTTCTTCTGCATTAGTAGGTTCAATTTTTTGAGAGCAAGATTCATTAAGAAAATCATTAACTATTTTGTCCGTTTCTTTAATAAACTGGGGCTCGGATATATCAGCGTGAGGAGTCATAGTTGTTGCAAGGAATGACGCAATTTTGTTGGCTTTATCGCGAGGTGAGAAGAATTTTATTACTCCGTTCTCGTCTTTAAGAGGCGGAATTGAGCTTTTGGATTTAGTTAAAATTTTTGTCATTTGGTACAGTGAGCGATCTTTAATATTTAATTTTTGAACACAATTTATCCACGAGTTATCGCGAAAGATTTGAATTTCTTTGGAAATTCTTTGCCTTAACGCGTTTATTAATTGATTTGCGTAAAGAAATGGCCTTCGACGGCTTTGATTTATTATCCGATGACGATATTTTATTAAGTCTATTATTTTTTTTGGGAGGGGTTCATTTAAGTTTTTATGTGTGCGCTTGGGTGTAGAAGCCTTAACTGCAGCTACAATGTCATTAGTCAGTTTATTGATCGCCCGATCTATTTTTTCAATTGAATCTAGTGCAACGAGACCAGGTTGACATTCTCGGAGAGATTCGGAAAATTTTTCTAAATTCATTTTCGAAAAGTTATATCTAGGTTTGTTGGCATTGTAACTGCATTTGAGGTCAATTGTGTGTATTATTGGAAGATGATCGGAGTCCAGAGAAATCTGATCGGGATCAGAATTATCTGAACCAATCACTTCAGTGTCTATTTTGTAATTAAAGTTTTTTGTGAGAGCGAAATCTATAATGTCTGGTTGCTTGGGCTTTCCGTTTATACAGCTGGGGTAATGAGTAGGGGTGTCTGGGGCTGAAACTACAATATCAGTTTCAAGACTATATTCTCTTAACTTATTGCCGTAGGTGTTATTTACTCGACTTCCCCACATGCGATTTTTTCCATTATAATCACCAGCGGCAAAAACTTTTAACGAGATTTGAAATATTTTATCAAGATCATTCTTATTAAATGGTTTACTGGGAGATCTATAGGTTGATATTATTGTTAAAGTTTCGCCGTTAGCTTTTATGTTAACCGCGGAAGCTTCTAAAGACTCGAGATTGTTTACTATTATTTCATAATTTTTAATACCGTTCTTTATAATGACTGCCGTTCCACTCGTACTTTTTTTATTTTTATTATTTTCGTCATCATCTTCCTCATCGATAACTACTTTATCAGTTCGGTAGACTCTATATCCAGGTATTTTAAATTTAATTTTTTCAGTTAAAAGTGTTTCACTTAACAGTAGAATATCAATATTATAATGAGTTAAAAAATTTCTAATTTCAACGTTTTTATTTCTGCAGCCGCGCGCGTTCCATTGACATACTTTAAGCTTTGTATTTGACGTACTATCCATTTTTAAGCCGTGATTAGATCCATGAATTTAGTGTTAATTTCAAATTGTCTTTGCATAACTTGCATTTTAGTTAAATTACCTTTAAAATAGTCATTAAGTAGAGCGTTACTAAGTCTTAATAGTTCGTACATACCTGGTTCTTTTCCAGTCGATGGGGTACCGGGGTTAGGATTTGTTTGTTTGTGTTGTTGAGATTGATTTTGATTATGATAGTTATTTGTTGGGCGATTTTGGGATGCATGCGCATAACTTTTAAAGGAAGAAGGAGGCTTCTTTTTTAAATTTGGAAAATTTTTATCATTTTCAATATAAAAATTGGGCACTATTTCAGGTTTTTCACTTTTAGCTTTAGCTTTCCTAATTTTAGCTACATTTTTGATTTCTTTGGAATACACCGAGCAACCTTTGTAATTGGCTGTATGCGCTTCGTTGCAATTAACACAGCGAGGTGGAGCTTTTAGATCTTTCTTACAATTTTTAGTTTCATGCTCACCAGCACATTTAACACAATAAGACTTATTTAGATGACAATTTTGAGCAACGTGTCTAAAACCTTGGCACTTATAACATTGTCTAGGTGCTAAAGGCATAACATAATTTTCTATTTTAATAACTGTACGAAAGAGATATTTTAATGATGCGATTTCACGAGATTTCTCGGTGTTTTTCAAAGAAATCAAGAATAGGGGCATTCTTTGTTTAATTTTAGTGTTATCTTTAACGCGGGTCCTAGTTAATTGGTCGACTTTAATTACTTCAAACTCATGTTTGGTTAACTCGTCTTTAATATCATCAGGACTTTCGTCTATTCTTAAGTTACGAATCACAACTTTAATAGGAACATCACTATCTGGATTTGAAAAAAGAGTATATCCAAATTTGATTTCATTTAATTTTTGAGTCAAAGAACGAAAGTCCTCAAGATTTGCGACATTGACTTGAACCTTGCTTTCGCGGTTATGATTATAAAAAATTGGTTTAGTTTTTAAACCTTCCGTTAAATCATACAGTTTTTTAAAAGTGTGTTCGGGGGTGATTTTACACATTATAGGATATATCTTTTTATCATTAGAATTAGTATCATTGTTAGTTTCCAAGTTTTCAAGGGCAGCAAATGTATTATTAGTAATAATTTCAGTATTTTGCCTTTTGGTTTTAATTTTATTATATTCATTAGACTCACGTGACCTTTTGTTTTTTCTGTACTTAGGTTGTTGAAACCCTTCATTGCCTGTTACGGCATAGTCCATAAGTTCGTCGTTCTCCACATCAACCATCATTGATGTTTGCTGTTGTATACCGGACACCGGCAGCGCCATGCTGTTGCGCCCTTCCTCCACCTGGTTGCCTTGAAAAGACAGATTGATTTTCTTCTTAAGCTCCAATACGTGCGTTCAGTACGACGTCTCGAATAAGAATCTCATCATCAATTTGCAGTAGAATAATTGTCATGTCTACTTATAACATAAAATAGTCATTTTTCTTTCGAGAAAATTTTTAAAACTTATTAAACGTGATAATTATATCCTTATTTAAATATTTAATTTTTTTTTTTGATTATGTTTGATATCTTATTTATTTATATTTGCAGTAAATAAATTTTATTCTCAATGTCTTGTACAGAATGTACCAGGGGCTGTAAGAATGATTCTACACTAAAATTAATAATGATAGCTTGGTTGATGATCATCAGATCTTTACAAGTAAAAAAAAATAATTAAAATACAAATTGAATTACATTCAGTAAAGGTATCAATATTGTTCAAATATATAAAGCTTTTAAAATTCAAGTTTAATTAGCAAACACGAATTAAATATGTTATAAATTATATTTAATAAAAACTTACAATATCTCTGTAACCTAATCTCTGCTTTGGAACATCAAATTACAGTAAATAGTTATAGTTATAGGTGAAGTCCGTTTATGTCAATAGGTCTTTGGGCCTAGAAACGCAGTTCTCAATGTTATAAAATAGGGTTTTTTGGTAATTTTCAATACAACGCTGCAACCTTGTTTTTTAACTTATAGACATCCGGTTGATCGAAACCTTGTTTTAGTGTAAGCGTCACCTTTTAATCCCCTTAAACTGAAATTTTTTATCAGCCAATTATACCAATGACCATTTTTGGCCGAAATTTACCAATTTTGTCTTTCAGAATAGCATCACTCTTGGATCTACTTCAGACCTACATGTTTCAATTTTAGCCCAGGAATCAATTTTTTTTATTTAAATAACAAAAATATTCAAGCAAATAATATAATTTACCGTAGAAAAATGAAATCTTTCCAAATGCTACACTATTATAAAAATACCCGAGAAAATATATCTCCATTAAAAATTTTATGCTAATATTATACTAAAAAAAATCAAATTACGCTTACTAAGTAAACGCAATTCTCGTATTTATTGAGAAATTCAAAGTTTACTTATCATTAGAGATATACTTCTTACTTTTTAAAATAAACTCTAAAATAAACTGAGCTTTAATTAGATCGTAAATAAAAAAAAAAAATTACTTTTTTTTTATATACTTTTAAATTGTATTTACCGACTATAATATTAAAAATAAAATATCATTTCAAGCTTTAACAAAAATGTAATCAATATACGGAAATAAGCTAAAAAAATATTTTTCATTGTAGTAAATCGATAAAATCTAATTTTTGTTATTTTCAAATTATTCTATATCTCAATATCATCAAAAAAAAAATATATATTTTTATTTATATTTTTTTACCCTAAAAAATATAAAAAACTTGATGCGTATAATTTAAAACCAATTTGTCAAAATCAATGAGCATTCGTAACTAATTTTTCTATGAATCTCAATGACTTCAAACCCTTCAAAACGTAAAAAAATAATAATCGATCTATTAGATTCAGCAACGCATATAATAATAAAAAAAGGAAATAAAAAATCAGACAAAAAAAAATGAACCTTTAGGCAGTGAAATCCCTATTATCTTAAAATAAAAAGTATTACTAAGCAAATATGCGTGACCACACGCACATTAATTTATATATATGTGATGCGCCGACAGTGACGGCAGCAAACTTTTTGAAGGGCACAAATTATATTTCTTTGCTGACTCAGCAATATCTTTTTAGCTTTCGATTTCGGTATATATAACATGAATATAAATGTCTATACGTTTGTGTGTGTGCGTGTATTTTTCAATACATAAGTCATGTACACAAAATAAATTTTGCTTGGTCTTTTATTTGGGCTGTCTCGATTATCATCATAAGCCGCACGACTCTCATCAACCACACGAAGCGTATTTCTCTCATTAATCTTTTTCTAGCGTAATTAACGTCCGGTGGTTTTGTGCAAACGACTGACAGCTTCCAACTCATCTGACTTTGCTTCTTGTATGATATATATATTTTATGTACTCATAAAATACAATGCACTTCAAAAGAAAGAAAAAAAATATATATAATAAAAATAACAGGAAATTTTTTTTTTTGAACATTATTCGACAATGTTTCAAAACAGTAGGAGACTATACATTGCTTTGAATGCGTGCATGACTTGTTCAATTCTTATCGAACAAGAGAAAATTATAAGTGTTAGCTGTTATTTACTTGTCTTTTATACGTTTTTTTTGTTATATATTATTACCCTTCATCTGCAAATACGAAACAGTATTTTATGGTGTACGTCGATTGTGATAAAGAATTTGATAATTTTTTTTTTTTAATTAAATTTTATTATCGCCAAAATTAAAAAGGAAATTAAAGATAATATATTACCATGGTCTTTATTTTGATTCTGCGAATTTTCCGTGCATTCACAGCTCAAACTATTCTTAAAATTAATATTTTATATCTTTAGTTTTTGTAACTACAAATATAAGTTAAAAATTAAAGAAATTTTTAATGTTTGCTCTAAAGCACATTATTTAAATTTGCATTATATTTTATCATGGGACCTAATTAAGGTACATGGCCGTTTACAAGATTTAAGAAGATTTTGTAGCAAATTCTTCCATGAAACTTCATCCAGTCTTCAATTAAAGAAGTTCTTTGGAAAACATAAAGTATTAATTCCCAAACACTTTGAAAACGTGATTGCAAATAAAGCCGTGTGTGTAGACCATTCAGCAAAATTAGTTATTTTTTTGATTCCAACTCAGATACAAGAAGACTAAGAATCCCGTTGACAGATACAAGAAGACTAAGAATCCGTAAGTTAAAAAAATATACCACACCATGCTTTATTTCGTAATTATAAAATTAGAATATAAGGCGATAATTAAAACAATAATTTAACATACATTTATGTTTTAAATTAGGTTATTATAAATTTATTCGAGCATGATACTAAAATCTGGTATATATACCTTTTCAAACTCATTTCACTTGCGAGAATATTTTATAAAAAAAAAAAATTTAATTTTGGCGAACATGCATCATATTATAACTAAATAAACTAAATACTTATAATTTCTTGACGAAAACATAAAGTTTAATGTTTTTGTTTATTGTTTTCAAACTATTTGTCAAAAGATGACACGTTTGCTAGAATTTGAATCTGTATTTAATCGGTATTTAAATTATGCTATAAAGTGTGATGAAATAATTTGATGAAATTTGTTAGAATTTTTTCTAATAGGATCTGCTTTTGATAATAAACTTGATGATTTTTTTTCTTTTGTTTCCCAATATTACATATGGTTATTATACTAATTTTAAGATTTTTAGCCATTTCAATTTTAAAATGATGGAAAATAAGACTCTCAATAAAATTCTTTAGTCTTTAATCAAGTTCGAATTACATAAGAAACATATTGAAAGTTTTATTTCGCATTAGCAGCATAAAAATTGAAAATAATTTAAAATTAACTAACAAATACCTTAAAAATTTAAGGGTTTGCATGAAATCTTAAAAATAAAAAGTATTTTTAATAATTCTCTAAAACTATACTTTATAGCAATTAAGTTAAAGCTGTTAATAGTATGTAAATTAATGTATTTTAAATTATAAACTTTTTTTTTTATAATTAAATCAAATTAAGAAATAATCACTAATTTAAAAATTAAACAGGATTAGAAAATATTGATTTAGTATTTAAAAAAATTTATTGCTAAATTCAAATCTTATTATTGTAAATAATTTATTTTGATGTTATCTTTTTATTCAAAAGTATATAAACTGCTCAAATTACATTAAAAGGCTAATAGTAATAAAAAAATCAATAAAAAAATTCATGAATTATTGTTTAAAAAATTAATTTTTCTAAAATTATTATTATTTTTTTTTGTAATAAAATTTTCCTCACAATTCGCAATTTTTTTTGCGGTTAAGGTCAGGATCTGTTTCTGCAAAAACTTCTGTAGTTATGTAAATTTTATCTTTCGAAAAAATAATTAAATTTAAGCTTTTAAGTAAAAATCCTGATAATGAACCGCAGACAATACAGTTTTTTACGGTTTTTTAGGTGGCTAAAAAGGATTTGATATACCTAGATTTTTCTAAGGTTTTCGATGAGGTGGTCCATTCTTTGCTTCAAAAAAAACTGTATAATATTGGGATTAGAGATGGTGCTCTTAAATGGATTGAATCTAATCTTACTAATCGTTATCAAGCTGTATAATTTAAGGGAGCTATCTCTGATTGGTTTCATGTAACTTCCGGTGCCCTCAGGGCTCACACTCTGGCCCTTTTCTATTTTTACTTTTTATAAGTGATCTACATAGTCATATAAAATTTTTTAAACTTGAACTCTTTGCTGACTCTATAGGCTTCGTCGCCCGATATATTTACTCACTGACTCAATTCTTTTACAGATTGATAAAATCAAAAATAAAGAATACAGCAAATGCAAAATTTTTTTTCTTGGTCAAATTAAAATGTATTAGGCATTAATATTTCAAAATCTCTGTCAAAGTTATTAGCTTTTTCAAAAATTCAATTACATATAAATTTAATTATCAATTTCCCTACCTAGAGCATCAACAGTTCGTGATCTTGGGATTTTACTTGATGAAAATTGGAAAATTGTATGTATTCAAACAGTTAGATTCAATAATACACTGTAAAAATATCTTATGCATATCATTATGAAATCAGTTTTTTTGTATCGATGAGTAACTTATATGAAATTTAAGAGATAATAATCATATCCTTTTAAGATAATATCCATATTCTTTTTAAATTTTAATTAATTTTCGGCCAAAAAGAGCGGGTTAAAGTTTTGAGTAAATAGCTTAAAAATTTCATGGATATATATTTACAGTGTAGTTTATTGGAATTAATTTTAAAAATATCTTATATATAATATACAAATATCCAATCCAAGATAAATAGAATACTCAGATTGCCTATTTGATACCTTGCAGATATTGTGTCAAAAATGGTACATAATTAATTTTATGGAAAAATAAAAAAAGAGAATATAATGATTTGGTAATATAACCTTATAGTTGCTATTGAAAGTGTCGATGTACCTATAAAAAAAATTTCTTCATAAAATATTTGAAAATATTTAAAATTTCCTTAATTTTATTTTCTATACCTTGAATTTATAAAATAAATCATGTTTAATGGGTAAATTCTTTATTGACAATATATTAAAAAAAGTTTCTTAATCTCATCTAGAAATATTTATTTTGATTAAATGCAAGCAGAAGACCTCAGGGCTATGCGCCTCCGACTTGTAACCTCGCATTTGGCGAAATAAACATTTTTACGAGCCGATTAAGAATGTACTATTATAAATTTTGATGACTTGAAGTAAAATTTAATAGAGGAACTTGCCCTACACGTGTTCGTAAGTTTTTATTTCAATATCAATGTTTATTTTTTTATCGTTTAGAAGTTTAATTGAACGAATAAACTTCTAAAAAAAAAAAAATTAAATTTCAAGCCTACAATGTTACCCAGCTTAAGAAGCTAAATTATTTGTCTTACATTTCAGCTTTTTGATACCAACTCTAAAGTATTCATGAATCAATCAAGATCAGCGAATTCGTAAATGTTTATTTTAATCATTGTTTGAAGTCTTTGCATACCGTCTTTAACTTGCAGACTAAATCTTTCAACATGTTCCACCTTATAGTTATAAATGTAAAAACTGAATGTGAAGTATATATTTTTCATAAAACAAAAATTTTTTAGAGCATATAATATCTGAACTAGCATCTCCTATATATACCTTTCTGAACTCATTTCTATTGCGAGAAAATATTTTTTAAAAAATTTAATTTTAGCGAATACGCATCCTATTATAAAAAAAAAACTAAATACTTATTTGTTCATGAAAACATAAAGATAATATTTATAAAATAAACTATTATGTATTTATATGTAATAATTATACATCATAACTAGTTACCAAGCTATGATCAAAAATTTTTTATGTGAAATTTTATGTTTTATGAAATTTTTTGTCATTAAACCTAAAATTTTATTGACGCGTGTTCTATAATTTAAATCTTGATTTAAATCAAGGAATAAAATGCTATAAAATAATTTTATGAAATATTTTTAAATTAGATCTGAAGTATATTTTTCAAGATATTTTTACCAAAAAGTCAAGAAATCGCAAACCTGTAATATATATCGACGATTGATATTTAAAATTATCTATTCGGATTTTCATTTGCAAGATTTTAAATTTGACATATTCCTAGTATTCAACAATACTTTATTTAAAAAAGGGGTAGTATATAATACCATTTCTATATAAGATCACTAGTTTAATTTGTATCTGCAAAAAAAAAAGTTTAAGTGTATTTACAGTTTATACTTTTATTATTTTGCAGAAAATTTTATTAACAAAAGAAAATAATTTGAATTCAAAAGATGTTTGTATATTTTAATAACACCAATTTTTTAATGAAAATAAATTTACCGTTGTTATGAACCATTATTTTCTGCTATTTTTTATGATCAATGCGTTGTATTGATGTCTCGATTGATGTGTAAATTAATACATGATTTATAATTTTTATGACGTTGTAAGTAGGAAAAGTTAAACTTTATACATAAGGAAACCTTATTTTTAAGCTTTAATTGTAATTCCAAGAAAAATATTAACGTTATCTAATATTTTTGTGTATATAAACTGAGAAACTTTCTTTAAAGCTATCAGTTATAAAAGGAAAATAAATTAAAATAATTTTCTTAAAACGAGTAAAATGAATTTTTTTAATTTTATTTTATCATTATTTATTTTTTCTTTAATACAATTAGCAGTTTCAGCTCCAGTGGAGGTAAGAATCTTTGATAATTTTTAGAATTTAATTTTATTGCAAATATTACTTATGTAAGGAATGCATGGTATTTTTATTGAAAAATTTACAGCAAAATTTTAAAAACAAATAAATTAGTCTGATGAATTTAAATAAATAGTTAATCGCTGATATTAAAACCATATTTTATGAAAACAACGCAACCACTAAAATCTCAATCAATTTTACAAAGATATTTTCAAAATAACGCTATATTTTTGGAAAAAAAATAAAATATCATTTAAGTAACCTCGTTTTTTTTTGTAGGTATTTTATGAAAAATAATTTTCACATCAACCTTGATTTTTATTTAATGAAAATAATCGGTCATAATTTTAAAGTTTGTAGTACAGTCTTTACTGTAAAAAGTATTTATTATGTTTCTTTAGAATCATTAAACCAAAAATAAAATAATTATCCTAATTAGAAAATCATAGTTTTTGAATTCTACAAGAGTAGATTGACCTTTTTATAGCGTTTTAAATTAGAAAATTTTTAAGAAATTTTTATTTTATTCAAGTTCAGCGTTTACCTCTTCAGACAAAATATTTATCATGTTTGTTTAGAATGATTAAACCAAAAATAATATATGTAATTAACCTGGTTAGAAAATTATAATTTTTGAATTATACAGAAATAGATCTATTTTTTGGACTATTTTAAATTGGAAAATTTTTATTTTAAAGCTCAGAGTATCGTCGATATTGCACTAGCTTATTCAGACTAAAAAAATTTATTAAAAGCACTAATTAATTACAAAAAAGTATACGAATTCAAGTCATTTGTTCATTAGTTAAAAATAATTTATTTTTTTAATTATATTAATATTATACGTTATATTTGAATTTTTTTTAGTAAAAAACATGACATTTTCCTCAATTAAAAAAGATAAAATAAATATTAAAGATATAAAATCTTTTAAGCAAATAATATTTATAATGTTTTATTAAATTTAAAATTATTTTATTTTTATTTTAATTAGAATCACGAAGACATTGAAAAGGCATTTGATATGTGTATTGGGTGCCCAAACAAAATATCAGCTAACGATCAAACGGTTAGAAAAACAATAAATTTGGCATTAAACAAATTCGGCGGATCTTACAAATACATATTAGTATCAGTAATTGGTCAGCCAACACAACAACTTGTTGCTGGAGATCTATACAAAATTAATGTACTTGTTGGTCCCAGTACATGCAAAAAATATGAACCAATTACTACAACTTGTCATTTACAATCAAGAAATAATGTTAAAGAGTGCGAAATCACTGCCTGGTATCAACTTTGGGTTGATAAAGAAAATCCAGTAGATCTTCAAGTTAAATGTAAATAATTATTTAATAATTTGTACATGTTGAGCTACATTGAGGTAAAAAATAAAATCCTCTCTGATATTTAAGTTTTTATGCATTTACTA
This sequence comes from Anagrus nilaparvatae, assembly GCA_022575985.1. NCBI lineage: Eukaryota > Metazoa > Arthropoda > Insecta > Hymenoptera > Mymaridae > Anagrus > Anagrus nilaparvatae. The sequence goes on along the minus strand of JAKSXM010000076.1, from coordinate 97,805 downwards.
AAAGTTTTTTTTATCCTTTGTAAAAATTTTGACAATGTGATTTAAATTCAAGAATTTTTGAATATTTTCTCATATGAACCGCAGATTTCATGTTAATCATTAAAATACTATTTATTAATAATAAATTACTTGTTTGGATTTATATAAAAAAATTTTAATTGGTAGGTATAAAACCAGAAAATTTTTTTTTAACTTTATATAGCAGATTTTATACTATATTTGTCATTTTACTGTACCTTAAAATAAATCCTGAAACTTAAAATCGTAATTGTAGAATAATGATCAAGAATAACTATTTCAGACTGCTTTTTGAACATTTCATAACTATGTTTGTAAGATATTTCTAAATTAACTTCAAGACTAATCAAGCTCATTTCATATCATTATGAAATCTCTTGACGAATTTTAGCAGACAGAAAAAAGGTCTTCAAAAAAAATCAATAGTTTGTGAAAGATTTTTCGAATTGAAGGCTGCTATTTTAAAAGTTTTTCTTTGTCTAAGTAGTGTTTATATTAATCAAATAAAAAATTTCTTATTTTTTGACATTCCAGGTAAAAAAATATTTCCAAAAAAAATAGGATTCCTCAAATACGAGAGTTTAATAGCACGTACTTGTGAATAGTGCTAACACATGTTTTATTGGATCATATGGAATTGAAAATTACCTTTAAATTTTTTTTAGTTGAACAGCTAAGGGTAATAATTTTTTTTAAAGTGACAGTCTAGGGAATGGGATAGGATATATGTGATGCCTTTTCTCGACTCAGTTTTTGCCTTATTATCTGCATCTAAATTTCTTTTGATACCGATGATATGGTATCCAATAAATTTACCACGTAGTTCATTTTTAAGAAAATTTATTTTACTCCAGTCACACATCAGTAAACAAAAAATTTAAGTAAGGGCAAGACGTTTCCAGCAAACTATTATTTCGTACAAAAAATTTAGCAAAAATTATATAAAATATAAAAATTATTTTTAATTTTTTTTATTTTATCCAGAATATTAATGAAAATTATTTTTGGAAAATTTCAAGAGACAGAGTATGATTATTTTTAAACTATATTTTTTTTAGGAACAAGGGGAGACCGGAATGAATAATCGAAAAGCAACGAGTAAAAATTTTTTGGAAACTGAGAGTTCATACAAATTTTTGAGACCAGTAAGACCTATTTTTGTTGTAATTGCAATTTCAGCAGCAATTTAAAAATTAGGCTTTTTGGGTCAAAAATGGGCATTTGGTTTATGGATTACAGCGATCAGAGAATCGATGATAAAAATATGTGGTTTTTGGAGAATGAAAGCCCGATGAATCGTCCTGAGATCTCCGGAGATCTCTGGAGAACTCCAAATTGGGTAGATCTCCGGAGATCTCTAAAATTGTTTTTAATTATTTAATTATTAATTATTAATAATTAAATAATTAAATAATTATTAATAATTAATTATTTTAATTATTTTTAATTATTTTTAATTATTTTTTTATTATTTCAAATAATTCGGGTTATTATGCTAAAAATACTTATAAGTAGCTTGAACAGGCCCACATTATTCATTATACATGCAAAAAAATTTAAGCTGTATTTACAAAAATAGCTTGAAATTTTGCTCTAGAAGGCTAATTGGGCTGATGACTTATTTTTGGTATCACCTTCAGAAAAAAACACTTTGGGGCAGTTTTGAAGAACTGGCCATACATTTCATACACTTTTCATTTAAATCTACCCAAATCCAAGTTAAAAAAAAAAAGTAGTTTGAGAATTTTTGAAAAAAAAATTAGTTCTATGGTATTTTAATAAGTCGAAATAATATAAAATTAAGCTCCAATACTGGTCAATCAAATATTATTCTTACTCTTTTAATACCACATTGGTTGTAAAATATCATCGGTTTAGGACATATTATAAATATATTGAAAAACAAAATTTCACCTGTCATAATGGTTCCGCTAATGAGTAACTATAATAATAAAAGTCAAATGGACTTAGAATTATTTTGATTTAGGAAATAAATTTTAGGAGTAGAATAATCTTGACTTAGTAAGCATGTTTCATGTACATTGGTTGTGTCACTACACAAACCAGTTTTAGTTTTTTTTTTTTTATTCACAACTATTTTTAACCATGAATCCGAATTTTTGGTCCGATTTTTGATTGGTCTCGTGACTTGGCGGGAAATTTGAAATTTTTAAAAAATGAAAATTTTGGAATCAGTTTTTTTGCTCTAGATTTTTAAGGGACGTCTAAGGGTATCGTCAGGAAGTTGGAATTTGTTGTATAAGTATGATGGGCATTGCGTGGAAATGATAGAGTCTGCGATTTTTGGCGGTAAGCCAATTTAATTGTTTTCTGAGTGTACTAATTGAAGTACGTTCATAACAGCCAATATTGAAAATAAAGCGAATAGCTAAATTGTAAATTCTTTCAATTTTTGATAATAAAATGGTATGAAGTTTGTCATAAATTAAGCAACAGTAGTCTAGGAACGGAATAATAAGAGAGGAAACTAAAAATTTGCGGAGATTTTGAGACAGTAGCTTAGATCTGTACCTAAGGCGGTGAAGAGAGAAGTGAATGGATTTAGATAATTTTTGAATATGATTTGACCAGTTAAGCGTAGGAGTTAAAATAATTCCAAGATTTAAAACAGAAGATGAGTAGGGGATGGGGGTATTTAGAACAGATAGCATAGGTGGATTTGAGTCATGGGTTTCGTTTAAGTGATTTAAGTAAAAGGATGAGTCAAAAATAATAGCTTTTGTTTTTGATGCATTTAGTTTTAAGTTATTAGCTGAAGACCAGTCTTTAATTGCTTTAATGTCCAAATTCATCAAATTTATGACTGAGGTAAAAGAGTTTACATTGGTATGGAGGTAAATTTGCAAATCATCAACAAAAAGTTTAAAATAACAATGCTTAATTATTTGAGTAATAGAATTATTATAGATTAAAAAAAGAATAGGACCCAAAACCGACCCTAGCGGAACACCCGAAGATGTAGTAACATAATCTGAGATGTTTCTGTTAAGGTCAAGAACAGTTTGTTGACGATGCAAAAGATATTAATAGAACCAAAGAATAAGTGAGTAGGAGAAACCACATAGGTGTAAACGATGAAGGAGCAAAGTGTGGTCTATAGAGTCAAATGCTTTAGAAAAATCAAACATCAGCAGTATTGTTAGGAACCCAAATCAATTCCTCTCCCAATGTTATCAGTGACATTAATAAGAGTTAATTGAGTGCTAAAATTTTTTCTGTACCGGACTAATAAGATTATTAGATTCAAGATGAACAACAACTTGCTCGACGATTAATCTTTCCAAAGCCTTGACAGGATGAGACATATTGGCAATAGGTCTAGTATCTGATGGTGTTATAGGATGAGGGATCTTACTAAGGGCAATAATGACAATTTTCTTCCAACATTTGGGAAACTGGGAATGAGAAATCAGTGAATTAAACAGAAAAGTAATTGGGTTGGAGAGAATATGTAGTGATTCTTTAAAATGCAATAGGTTGAATCCGTCAGGACTCTTCCCTTTGCATTTAGAAAGAATTCTATTCAAAACCGTAAGAACTTGAGAAGTGGTAAATGCTTTGAAAGAAAAAAGAGGAAAATCAAATTGAATTCGAGGGAAGACAGGTAGAAATAGACAAGGAGAGGATGATGTATTCATAGAAGCAAAATGGGAATTTAATTGGCTAACAGAAAAGGTAAAAAGTGGGGATAAATAGTTTGAGGACTTTAACCCGATTTTATCGAATAGATTCCGAAAGGAGGATGAATCAGTAGATGAGTTTATTTTATACAATATAGTATTTTCTTTGCGAGCTCTTATTTCACGTTTAATATCTTGACGCATGTTTCTGTATTGTTTAAGGAAATCAGGAATTCCATTTTTAAGATATTTTGCATATAGAGAATCTCTTTCCTTTAATCTTGCTTCAGTTGTGAATCAAGCTTAAAGGAACGAGGTGCTTTTATGTAACTGCGAAATTCAGGAGCATGAACATTAAGGGTAGATTTGCATATTGTGAGAAAATTATTAATAGTTAAAATGGGCTCAATATAATCAGTTAGGTTAAGTTTTGAAATATTCTTAGTAAGATCTAAGTTTAGTTGATTAAAATTGCAATTTTTAAACGAGCGAGTTATTTTAAAACGAGGAGTAGGTGCCGATTTATTTACAGTATAAGAAAAGGTAATAGGATGATGCCCATCGTAGATAGGAGAAGGAGAGATTGACCAATCACAAATAGATGCAAGATTATCAACCATAATAATGTCTAATTTCGAGGATGACTTATTGACGGAGTGGGTACACTCTGTGGGAACTATTAACAAATTTGAGTCTTGAGAGAATTCAATTAAAGGAAGCGCCGTATTGTATACCGAAAAATCATAATTGAAATCACCCATGACAATTCTGCGACTGTAAGCCTTGGATCTCATGATACCACTGAGTACAGCCCCAAAACCATCAAGAGCAAAACCAAGAGGTCTACGATAAACAATTGCAATTAAAACTAAAGTATTTTGTAAATTTAGTTCAATAACGAGAAAATCTGGTTCATTATAATTTTTAGTGATGGATGATGCTAGAATTTTAAAGGCAATAGTGGAAGCAAATTAGGATTTAATAGTGATGTAAAAGGGAAGTGCAATTTTTTTTTTTTTTTGTGTTTAATATACATATGTAAGAAAGAATCTGATTTTTTTTGTTTCCCGGAGGACTGCTTCGCCAGATATGGGGCAAAAACTACTTTTTTGCTAAATTTTAAGAAGTTTGCTATCGAATTTTGTCATATCTCTGGATAAAATGGTCATAAAAAAAAAAAAAAAAAATGGAAAATTTTCGTAATTGGACAGAGACTAGAACTAATTGGGTGGGGTTCCTATTAAAATACACCCTAACCTCCAAAAATCCAATTTTGTCCAATTTTAAAATTTTTTTTAATAACTTGGGCAAAAATAATCAGATTTTTATGAAAATCTCAGGAAATATGTATTTTAATGACGGGACCATGAGGTAAAATTTTTGTGAAAAAATTTTTTTTTTTTTGGCCAAAAATCAAATTTTTTCGCAAAAATTGAGCAATTTTGAAATTAGCGCCATTTTATGCAAAAACATGCTAGGGTAATTTTTTTTTTTTTTAAAGTTGCCTTTTTGTATGTACTTTAACCTCAGTACGCGCAAGTATTCGTTAGCTCAATTAAAATGCCCATTTTAGGAGCAAGAATGAAAAATACCCTATTAATTATTAAATTTTTTTCATTTTTGCCGTATTTAGTGTAAGACTACTGCGGAATAAGGTATGGTTTCCGGCCCCAGCATATTTTTCGCATTTTTTTGGCTCAATTTGATGATATATGATAAAAAATAAGATTCCGAGGGTCGGCACCCCCCCCACCCCCCCTGCGTTACCCCTGTGGGGTTGAAACGTGTTTTTCACTAAAAATTAATATCTCCGGGCCGAATCATCCGATTGGGACGTGGTTGGTATCAAAATTTTTGTTTTGAAAAAATACACCAAAAAAAAATTTTTTTTTTTTATTTTTGAACTCATTTTGAGGTTCAAAACTTCGAAAAACCTCATTTTTGGCTTTTTTGACGGTCTAAAAATTGAGATATCTCAGGATAGAGGAAAAACTCCTTTTTTTCGCGCTCAGGGGAACTTTGTCTAAGACTACTTTTCAAAATTCCGTCGGAAAAATGGCAACTTTTACGGTGCGTCACTCGCAATTGATGATTATGTAAAAAAATCGTGTTTTATTTTTTGCTTGTTTTATCATACCATCTAATATTTTATTTTAAATCTAAAATTAGCTTTTTTATGGTCTTTTTTATGTTTTTCTCATAATTTTTTCATAAAAAAACGATATTTCACCTATACTCTACCAAAGGACTTCATTTATTTCATGAAATCTCTTTTAATTTTGGCAAATAATATCTATTTTCCTTATTAATAATAATTAAAATACTAACACTTTTATTATAAATAATTGTTTTAAAGAAAGTTATTTATTCTTAAAATATGTATTAAATTAGTTCATAAATAACGATAAATTTAATTAATTAACAAATTGAAATATATAATTATTTGAACATAAAACCTCATTTTTAACTATTATATGGAAAATCCGCAGAAAGATTGCGCTTAGGATGATCAACTTTTTAAAGAACAAAATTAAACGCACACCTTCCTGTTACATTTCTTTGGGTTCCTTAGACCATAGAAAGTGACGAAGAAGTGAGAAACAGTAAATATTTTGCTTGCCCTATATTTTTTTTCTTTAGTTGGAAGACTCAAAATCACTTTTTTTCGATGTTTAAAAAAAACCGATTTCTGAATTATATTTTTATAAATTAAAATTATTCTAAATGATGGATATATGTTTTTTCACTTATTTTGCATTCACAATTTACTAAAAAGAGTATACTCCCTTTTCTTTATATAAATGACCAAAAATCACAAATTTTCAGTTTTCAACTTCTTGAAGCAGCTCAAAAGGTAAATATTGGGGTTTTTTAAAATTCATACTCTTGGGATTTTCCTAGTAGATACAAATGATTTTATCAAGGTTTCATCGAATTCCTGAGGAAAAAAAATATAAGTAAAAATTGCAAATATTATTCAGAAAATTTTGTCTTAAAAAATGCGAATCTTTAAACATTGGCTCCCTGAAAATTGGGGCCCTAAAAACTAAAAAAATGAATTTTTCTCCTATAAAGCGTCGTTAAATGTTAAAATGAATAGTGAATTTAGATTGTACAGGAAAAATTAAAACGAAGTATGTTTTTAGTCCAGTTTTTAACATCATTTTAATCTGTTAGAAAAATCCCCAGTTGATGAATTATTAAAAAACCCAATATCTAACATTTAAACTGCTCCAAGACGTTGAAAATTGAAAATTTGTATTCTTTGGTCTTAAATATACTCTTTTTAGTAAATTGTCAATGTAAGAAAAGTGAAAAAACATAAATCCATCATTTAAAAAATAATTTTAATTTATAACAAAAAAATTCCAAAATTGGTTTTTTTAAATACATATTTAAAAAACGTGATTCTGAGGCTGTCAACTCAAAAAAAACTATGCGGCGAACAAAAATTTTTCTATACCTAGCTTATTTATCACTTTATATGGTCTAAGATACACAAAGAAAGGTATCAGTAAGGTGTGCCTTCAATTTTTTTTTTTTCAAAAAGATGATCATCCTATTGATTATTGCGAAAATTAAAAGAGATTTCATGAAATAAATGAAGTCCTTTGGTAGAGTATAGGTGAAATATCGATAAATTGAATACCTCAAAATGAGTTCAAAAATAAAAAAAAAAATTTTTTTTTGGTGTATTTTTTCAAAACAAAAATTTTGATACCAACCACGTCCCAATCGGATGATTCGGCCCGGAGACATTAATTTTTAGTGAAAAACACGTTTCAACCCCCCAGGGGTAACGCAGGGGGGGTGGGGGGGTGCCGACCCTCGGAATCTTATTTTTTATCATATATCATCAAATTGAGCCAAAAAAATGCGAAAAATATGCTGGGGCCGGAAACCATACCTTATTCCGCAGTAGTCTTTGGGGAATTTTTCGGGCTACTACTTGCTTATTTTATACAGCATTTAAGTTTTCCTTTTATTCAGTCACAATAATTTTCTTAAAATTTGGCCTAACCTCAAAAATAACGTTTTTTTGGGTCCTGTCGTCAGGCATGCTATTTAATGCCATAAAAGCTCCATGGAAAAAAATGGCTGAAATTTATGTATATATTGTTTAAAAAATTAATCATACGAACTTATAAATTAGAAATTTGGATTCAGTGAGTCAAAATATGTATAATAAAATCAGTTTCTTATCAAAATTTTGAATTGTTTTAGCTACAGGATATTTAACATTTAGATTGTTATCAAATTTTGCAATAAATTGTTAATAACAAATAATTGACCACGAATTTTGCAAAACGGATCTCGGATTCGTGTTTAGGGGGTCAAAAAACATAAATTTCAGCCATTTTTTTCCATGGAGCTTTTATGGCATTAAATAGCATGCCTGACGACAGGACCCAAAAAAACGTTATTTTTGAGGTTAGGCCAAATTTTAAGAAAATTATTGTGACTGAATAAAAGGAAAACTTAAATGCTGTATAAAATAAGCAAGTAGTAGCCCGAAAAATTCCCCAAATTACACTAAATACGGCAAAAATGAAAAAAATTTAATAATTAATAGGGTATTTTTCATTCTTGCTCCTAAAATGGGCATTTTAATTGAGCTAACGAATACTTGCGCGTACTGAGGTTAAAGTACATACAAAAAGGCAACTTAAAAAAAAAAAAAAATTACCCTAGCATGTTTTTGCATAAAATGGCGCTAATTTCAAAATTGCTCAATTTTTGCGAAAAAATTTGATTTTTGGCCAAAAAAAAAAAAATTTTTTCACAAAAATTTTACCTCATGGTCCCGTCATTAAAATACATATTTCCTGAGATTTTCATAAAAATCTGATTATTTTTGCCCAAGTTATTAAAAAAAATTTTAAAATTGGACAAAATTGGATTTTTGGAGGTTAGGGTGTATTTTAATAGGAACCCCACCCAATTAGTTCTAGTCTCTGTCCAATTACGAAAATTTTCCATTTTTTTTTTTTTTTTTATGACCATTTTAACCAGAGATATGACAAAATTCGATAGCAAACTTCTTAAAATTTAGCAAAAAAGTAGTTTTTGCCCCATATCTGGCGAAGCAGTCCTCGAGGAAACAAAAAAAATCAGATTCTTTCTTACATATGTATATTAAACACAAAAAAAAAAAAAAATTGCACTTCCCTTTTACATCCTTTTTCAGTGACTTTTTTGTCTAATTTGCTTCCACTACAATGGAGTCATGAATATAAAAGGCAACACCACCACCGCCAACAAGAACATCATTATTGTCTGAATCAGTGCATATGCGATCAGCTCTAATTAATTTGTAATTAGAAATATGAAACATTGTTGAGGAATGATATGGTTTAGTCCAAGTTTCAGTAAAAGAGATAATATGAGGTGCTTGAGTATGTACGTTGGCTGTTAGAAGGCTGAAGTTATCTTGATTATTTAGGGAAGTAATGTTGGTAAAAAGAAATGATAGTTTGAAGTCCAAGAATTGATGTGAGAAGTTATGAATAGAATTAGAGATAGAATTAGAGATATGAGTTGAAAAATTAGGAGAGCTTGAATACGAAAAGATTTCATTTTTTAACTGTAATTGCTATTTAGGGATTAAGGATTTTAAGTCTGTATTGTAGTCAATGCGGATAGGTGAGGAACCTTTTTTACGAAAATTAATATGGCCTTCATCACAAGTAATTGAAATATCTTGATATCCCTTGAAGAAAGTTTGAGCTTGTCGTAGACGTCGATTTAGTTCAGGTTGCAAGAAGTCTTTGAAATGAAGAATTTAATTTGCATCTTCAGGCGTTTCTATAGTGTTTTGGAAAATATCTTGATATGTTATTTTGCCATATTTTCGTTTGATGTCCATCATATCTTTACGATTTGTAAAAGATTTCCAAAGAATGATTATACTGAAAAATTTTGGTGGAGGTGCACCAGGGTTAAGTTTCGGTTTGAGTTCACAAATATTTGCTACATCAGCTGTAAAATGATTCGCACGTATTCTAAACAAAAAGGAGTCAATAATTTGTTTGAAAGTGAGCTTGCACGAAACAGGAATCCCAGAGAGTACTGATTCTCTGGAGAGAAATTGAGTATCAGAGGTATTTTAGACTAATTTGTGTGCATGAACGTCAGACTCAACAATTTTCAAAGCATTGATAGCAACAGCAGTTGCACTATCAATGGTTTGAATATCAATATTAATTGATGAAATATACTCTCTATTTTTTTGTACCTGTTGCAGTAGATCGTTTTGCCTAGAGATTATTTGATTTGATCTTACAATTAATACAAGATTACGATTTATAAATTTTATTACGTTGTAAGTAGGAAAAGTTAATCTTTATACATAAGGAAACCTTATTTTTAAGCTTTAATTGTAATTCCAAAAAAAATATTTACGTTATCTAATATTTTTGTGTATATAAACTGAGAAACTTTTTTTAAAGCTATCAGTTATAAAAAAGAAATTAAATTAAAATAATTTTCTTAAAGCAAGTAAAATGAATTTTTTTAATTTTATTTTATCAGTATTTATTTTTTCTTTAATACAATTAGCAGTTTCAGCTCCAGTTGAGGTAAGAATAATTTTGATAATTTAATTGCTTTGTAAATAATACTTTTTCTTCCTAGTGTACAGTCTATAAAATTATGTTTCTTTAGAATCATTAAACGAAAAATAATATAATTGCCCTAGTAAGAAAATTTTAGTTTTTGAATTCTACAAGAGTATATCTACTTTTTTATAGCATTTTAAATTAGAAAATTTTTAAGAAATTTTTATTTTATTTAAACTCAGCGTTTACCTACTCAAACAAAAAATTTATTAAAAGTATTAACTGATTGCAAAAAACTATACAAATTCAAGTCATTTATTTAAAAGTTAAAAATAATTTATTTTTTTTTGTTTTATTAATATTATATTTAAACTTTTTTTAGCAAAAAACATGAAATTTTCCTCAATTAAAAAAGATAAAATAAAAAATAAAGATATAAAATCTTTTAAGCAAATAATATTTATAATGTTTTATTAAATTTTAAGTTAATTTATTTTTATTTTAATTAGAATCACGAAGCCACTAAAAAGTCATGTTATGGGTGCCCAAACAAAATATCAGCTGACGATGTAATGGTTAAAAGAACAATAAATTTGGCATTAAAAAAATTCGGCGGATTTTACAAATACATATTAGTATCAATAATTGGTGAGCCAACACAACAACTTGTTGGTGGAGATCTATACAAAATTAATGTACTTGTTGGTCCCAGTACATGCAGAAAAGATGAAGCCATTACTACAACTTGTCAATTACAATCAAGAAATAAAGTTAAAGAGTGCGAAATCACTGCCTATTATCATCCTTGGGCTGATAAACAAAATCCAATAGATCTTAAAGTTAATTGTAAATAATTATTTAACAATTTGTACATGTGACTTAAATTGGGGTAAAGAATAAAATCTTCTCTCATATTCAAGTTTTTATGCATTTACTAAAAGTTTTTTTATCCTTTGTAAAAATTTTGACAATGCGATTTAAATTCAAGAATTTATATTTTCTTACATGAACCGCAGATTTCATGTTAATCATTAAAATACTCCTTATTAATAATATAATTAATTGAATGCTTTTATGTAAAAAATTTTTAAATAACAAATAAAATTTAAAATTTATTGCGCATGTGCGTATGAGTACAAAGTTGTCTGATAAATCGCTCTTCAAATTATTACTTTTTCTTACTTTTCAAAGCGTTATATAAGTTTTTTAAGTATTTATAAATGTATTCTTAAAATAATTTAATAATTTAATCAGATAATTGGGCATAAAAAGTGTTAGTGTTTTGTAAAAATTAGTTAAAAAGTTTCTAAGCCTCATGGAATTCATGACAGTGGTTATCAACTTCAAATAGTGTTAAATTTTATCTTTTCTAACTTATCGACAATCATATGATAAATACTTATACCTTAGTTCTTAGTATTTATTTATTTTAATTCATTGTTTATATTTGAAATATCTATCAAATTCTCATTTATTAATTGCTATGCCTGAGATTCAAGAACTTGTATTAAATAATGATATTAAACAACTCATTCAGGGATGTTATAAAGCATTAGAAGGTTTTGGGATATCCCTTCAAGAAATTGCACAAGAATTAAAAAATGTTAATTCTCAAGTATTGAAAAATATAGAACAAATTTCTTCATCAAATAATGAAATCAAAACTCTTCGCCAAGCAATCATTGCTGCAGAAATAAGTATTGATCAAATATGCACAAATTTGGATTTTTCTTACAATTGCACTGAAGTCCTTTTAACTGGTTTACCAGAAGATTGCTCCTTAGATAACCAGACTATTGTATTCAATTTTTTAAATAAAATTGGTGCAGGCTATTTGACTTCTCACATTTTAAATATCCGACAATTCAAAGCTAACAATCAGAAATCAGATGAAAACTATAATTCAATAAATTTAGTTATTAAATTTTCGTCATCACAAGTTCGTAAGTTTGTCATGGATCTCAAGCGTCGTCATGGTAAAATAACATTTCAAGATATTTTGAATTCAGCTTTTATATGTCATTCACAAGCAAATAAGAAAATATATGTAAATGATCTTTTAAGCAATGAATTATATACTGAATATCAGCGGGTCAAAAAGCATTTCCAGAATAATAAAGATGTCTACGTATATTCTTATGAAGGTGCCATTTTCGCGAAGCTAAAGGGTCAATCCTCTGAACCTATCATCCCAACTACTGATCTTGAAAATTTATTTAATTTATTTTAATGTAATTTTTATTTTTACGTTCATTAATTACAAATTTGTCTAGAAATTTTACTCACTAAGAATTTAATTAAAAATCAATAATTAAATTATGATAATTTCTGTAAAACGATATTTCAATTCTTGTATCTGTAAGTTTACAAGCGAATTTTCAGTTTAATATCATTCATATTTTAATTTAAGTATTTTATATTATTATCCTTAACTCTACATTTGAATTTTCAATTTATTTCTATATACATTTTAAATCTAGTTTATTCACTTTATATTTTTCTCTAAATTTAATTATTAAATTAAAAACAAATAATGAAATTACAATAAATATTCTAAATTATATCTCTGTAAGTTTACAAGTGAACTTTTGGTGTGTAAATCAACACTTATTTTTATTTTTATTTTTATTTCAAAATTTGTGTATTTATAGATGTATTTAATTAAAAATCAATTATTAAATTTTGATAATTTCTATAAATTCATTTTTCAATTCAAGTATCTATAAGCTAATTTTCAATTTATTATTATATATTTTAAATATCTATGTTTCTTTGCATGATATTTTTCTTTAAATTTAATTATTCAATTAAAAATAAATAATCAAATAATTATAAATATTTTAATTTATGTTTACAAGTAAATTTTTGGTGTTTAAATCAACACTAATTTATATTAATTTTCAAAATCTATGTATTTAATTTTTTTTTTTTTTTCTTTTAATGTTATTATATTATCATGTTATTATTTTCTAAAATTTTTTAATTGTAATTAAAATTATATTATTATTTCCTATATTCTAAGTACTCATACGTACATGTACTCAAATTAAATTGTATTATATTTTAAACAATTGTAACACATTGCGCATCGGCCTCGCCTGCGACATAATTTTTTCTAAATAAATAAATAAATAAAAAAAGACTTCGTAGGTATAAAACCAGATAATTTTTTGAACTTTATATTGCAGATTTTTTACCATACATCATTTTACTGTACCTTCAAATAAATCCTGAAACTTGAAGTCGTAACTGTAGAAAAATGATCAAGAATAACTATTTCAGACTGCTTTTTGAACATTTCATAACTATGTTTGTAAGATATTTTTAAATTAACTTCAAGACTAATCAAGCTGATTTCATATCATTATGAAATCTTTTGACGAGCTTTAGCAAACAGAAATAGTTTGTGAAAGATTTTTCCAAATGAAGGCTGCTATTTTAAAAGTTTTTCTTTGTCTAAGTAGTGCTTACATTAATAAAAAACAAAATTTCTTATTTTTTGACATTCCAGGTAAAAAAATATTTCAAAAAAAAAAATAGGATTCCTCAAATACGAGGGTTTAATAGCAAGCACTTCTGAATAGTGCCTACATATGTTTTATTGGATCATATGGAATTGAAAATTAGCTTTAAATTTTTTTTAGTTGAACAATTAAGAGTAAATTTTTTTTTAAGTGACAGTCTAGGGAATGGGATAGGATAAATGTGATGCCTTTTCTCGACTCGGTTTTTGCCTTATTATCTGCATCTACGTTTCTTCTGATTCCGATGATATGGTACCCAATAAATTTATCCCGATAGTTCATTTTTAAGAAAATTTGTTTTATTCCAGTCACACATCAGTAAAGAAAAAATTGAAGTAAGAGCAAGACGTTTCCAGCAAACTGTTCGTACAAAAAATTTAGCAAAAATTATATAAAATATATAAATTACTTTTCATTTTTTTTTATTTTATCCAGAATATTAATGAAAATTATTTTTGAAAAATTTAAAGAGGCAGAGTACCATTTAGTTGTAAATTATTATTGTGACAATAAATAATGATTATTTTTAAAATATATTATTTTTACTAACTCGAAATTCAAAAAAATAAAATCGAAAAGCAGCGAGTGAAAATTTTTTGGAAACTTACTGCTCATACAAAATTTTTGAGACCAGTAAGACCTATTTTTGTTGAAAACTGCAATTTTCTCCAATATACACATAAACACACACACACATATATATATACCAAAAATCGAAATTCCAACTATCACAATGGTTCCGTTAATGAATAACTTTATAATATTAAAAAGTAAAATAAACCTACTACAAGGACTGCATGAACTAATGTTACTACACAAACCAGTTATAGTTTCTTTTTATACGAAACCATTTTTAACCATGGGAGCAAAAAAAATGGTCCAGATCGCACGTTAATAGCATCCAAGGCAAAGCCAAGTTTAAAAAATATTATAACAAGATGGCTCAACACATTTGCATTTTTTTTCTTACTAAACTCATAATAGAAACAGCTTACTAAACTAATGTCAGTTGTAGCGAATAAACTGCAGCGCGGGATATTGATTTGTAAGTAAAGTTGCTGTATATTTTCCATGTGCCTATGCTACTGTTCTTTTCGAGAAATATCTAAAATTAGTCTCATGAATTTAAATAAGTACTAGTTAAATTGCAGTATATGAGTAGCATGATATTAAACCCATATTTTATGCAAACAACGTAATCACTAGAATTTCAATCAATTTTATTACGATATTCTCAAAATAACGCTATTTTTTTCAAATAAAATATCATTTGTTTACTCACAAGATTTTACATGGATTAACAAATTGGCCACAGCGTAATGAAAAATTTGTCTTTCGTAATGTACCCAATCCCATACGTGACTCAAGAACGCTTCTTGAACATTGTTCTCGTACTACAATTTCTATTCATTAATTAATCGTTGTAAAAGACAATGGAATACCCATAGATAATCTATGGGAATACCATCCCTCCCGAAGTCCAAATTTGCACTAATCCGACGTCATTCAAAAATATAATCAAATCATTATACCTAAAATCCTATTAAATATAATATATATTTTATTACTTAAATTTATATTTATTGTATTAATTGGTACTACTTAATTATTAAATATCTTACAAATTTATTGTTATATTTAAATTTTTTTTAGTAAAAAACACGCGATTTTCCTTTTTGTTTTTGATCTAAAAATTGAAATTTGGCCAATAAAAATGATTTTTTTTCTTAAAAAAATGAATTTGTAGGGAAAAATGAATCGATTTAAAAAAAAAAAATTATTATTTTACGATGAAAATCAAGCGAGTTTAAAGTTCAGAAACAGGCTTTTATCAATAAAATTTCAATCATTTTTAAGATAAATTTGAGTAAAATCTTAAATTGACGATAACTTGGCTAAATTTCATCGTAATAAGATAAGTTTTTTTTTTCTTCTGGAGTGGTTTTTCCCTGGCAATCAGATTTTCTTATTTATTTTAAAAAATTTTATTTACCTAAGAAGTTATTTTGAAAATTTGGGGTAGCTCAGATGCGAAAAAAACGGTTTCTGACATAAAAGTGAAAAAATCTTTTTGGCACCTATCACCGATTTCTTGTTCGATTTTTTTCGATTTTTTTCAAATTTTTTTTTTCAGTTTTTTGTCCAAGTTAATTAGTAAAAAAAAATAATGCCTCATATACCTGAAGGTCATCAGCGTAGTATATTAATTACTGAAATAATATCAAATATGAGGGTTTAATATCACGGACTTCTAAATAATGCTAACAAATGTATTGGGTTACAAGAGACTTAAAATTATCATTAAAGTCTTTTTAGTTGAACAATTGAGAACAATAATTTTTTTTTTAAGTGACGGTCTAATGGGTAGGATAGGAGTAAATGCGTTGTGATTTTTGGCACAATATCTAAATTTCTTCTGATTCCCATGTTATGGTATCCAATAAAGTTATCACGATGTTCATTATTATGCAAATTTACTTTATTACAGGGATCCCCCACTATTTGCGGTACTTCGTATTCACGATTTCACGAATTCGCGGGTTTGGAATTGATACCATCCCTCATTATTCGTGGCTGAAAACGCGCAAATTTGCGCGATTTGTTTTGATAAAAAAAAAAAAAATATTTACATTATTGTTAAAATTTATATTTTTTAAATAATATTTTAATTTTTATAAATGATTATGGTTTTAGTATTAATTTGTTTTTTAATATATATTTTATTTAATATTAAGTAAAAATAATATAACCAACTTGAGTAGTACAAAAGTTAAAATTTTTATAATAATAATAATTTTATTTTTAATTAAATTTTTTGAAAATAAAAAATTAAAAGTAGAGAATAATCAGGCAATCAGCATAAAAATATGGCACCAAAAAATAAAATTCAAAAACAAAATAAAAATGATATGGATCTTGGTCAAATACTTCAGATCTTTTGAGGATAGAAAAAGTAGCAACAGTCGCTAAAAAATTTAACGTGAATGAGTCAACAATCAGATCAATACGTGCTATGAAGATGGATATCAGGAAAAGAGTTTGAAATTTAGGCTAGAGAACAAATGCCTATTTTATCACTTGCGAGATACTACAGCCATTTGCTCTCTATATATGAAATGAATAGAATGACCGGAAGTGGGTCTACGGTCTATTTAATATTAAATGTAAATGATTTCTATTAATCGCACAAATTAAATAGACCGTAGACCCGCAACCAATCATTCCATTTATTTCATATATAGAGAGCAAATGGCTGTAGTATCTCGCAAGTGATAAAATAGGCATTTGTTCTCTATATAAGAAAAATTAAAGACGTAATACACCAGCGTCTGTAGCACACACCAACACACTCAGCCACACTGAGGAGATCTATGCGTTGGTGCTGATCGTAACGCTGCAGGTACCTTCTGTACCTACATTAACAACCGCGTATTTTTAAATAATTTTTAAATGAATTTTAAAAATTATATAATATTGCCGCTTGATATGTCTTAATAAAAAAAGAGATGTATTTTAAAACTTACACATATCGAGATAGGGCCATTTAATTTAATATGGTTCTTTAAAAATTATGCCCAGTACAGGTTAATGAAAACAACAATAATAATAATATATATTTAGAAAATATTTGGGCGATTAATAGAAATAATTTACATTTAATATTAAATTTTTTTATTTATATAGTCAGTAGCCCGAAAGCAAATACTTCTAGGCCATCAGTGGCCAAAAAAGGCGTTTGTCTCGCCACTGACGCAAAAAAATTTTATACGGCCCTTGTCCATAAATAAAAAATGCCTCAAATCGCATTTTACCAACCTCGGCTTTGTTTAGGAAAGTAATTTACCTGTGATTTGGGCCATTCTTTACTTTTCTGGACACGAGCTATATATATACTATTCATAAAGAAGAAAAACCGATGGAAAATTGTTGATAAAAAAAAATAGATTTTAAAAATTGTTTTTTTACAAATTTCAAACAGTTGGAATTATATATTTAATTATATATTTTATCATTTTAACCCTCCCCGGTCTTCGTTATTTTTGGAGCATGTTATTCAGATGGAACTATAGACGATAACGTCATACGAAGACCGGGGAGGGTTAAATAAGGATATATCTTATCATGTTTTTGCAAGATTATATCTAAAAACAGCGATAACTAAACTGGATTCTAGATTTACTTTTTAGTTACAGTAAACTGACAAAAATAGTATAAAATCTGCTATATAAAGTTAAAAAAATTTTCTGGTTTTATACCTACCAATTAAAATTTTTTTATATAAATCCAAACATGTAATTTATTATTAATAAATAGTATTTTAATGATTAACATGAAATCTGCGGTTCATATGAGAAAATATTCAAAAATTCTTGAATTTAAATCACATTGTCAAAATTTTTACAAAGGATAAAAAAACTTTTAGTAAATGCATAAAAACTTAAATATCAGAGAGGATTTTATTTTTTACGTCAATGTAGCTCAACATGTACAAATTATTAAATAATTAATCACATTTAACTGTAAGATTTACAGGATTTTCTTTATCAATCCAAACTTGATACCAGGCAGTGATTTCGCACTCTTTAACATCATTTTCTGATTGTAATTTACAACTTTTAGTAGGAACTTCATCTTTTTTGCATGTACTGGGCCCAACACGTACATTAATTTTGTATTTCATTCCAGCGACAACTTGTTGTGTTGGCTCGCCAATTACTGATACTAACATGTATTTGTAAGATCCATCGAATTTATTTAATGCTAAATTTATTGTTTTTTGAATCGTTTCATCGTCAGCTGATATTTTTTCTGGGCACCCAGTACACATATCAAGTGACTTTTCAGTGTCTTCGTGATTCTAATTAAAATAAAAATTAATTAATTTAAAATTTAATTAAACATTTTAAATATTATTTGGTTAAATGATTTTATATCTGTATTTTTTATTTTATCTTTTTTAATTGAGGAAAATTTCATGTTTTTTACTAAAAAAATTCAAACATAACGTATAATATTAATAAAATTAAAAAAATAAACTATTATTTGTAATCAGTTAATGCTTTTAATAAATTTTTTGTCTGAATAGGTAAACGCTGAGCTTGAATAAAATGAAAATTTCTTAAAAATTTTCTAATTTAAAACGCTATGAGAAGGTAGATCTACTCTTGTAGAATTAAAAAACTATAATTTTCTAACTAGGGTAATTATATTATTTTTGGTTTAATGATTCTAAAGAAACATAATGAATATTTTAAGCAGTAAATAATAAATAAGTGTGTTTTATAATATGACTGTAATTCAAGCTTTAAATTTATTGTTGATCATTTTCATAAAATAAAAATCAAGGTTGATGTGAAATTTTTTTCAGAAAGACAAAAAATGAGGTTACTTAAATGATATCTTATTTTTTTGACAAAGTCAATGGCGTTATTTTGAGAATATCGTAGTAAAATTGATTTGAGATAGAAGTGATTGTGTTATTTTCGTAAAATAAGGGTTTAAGCATATCATTCTATTCACATATTGCGATTTAACTATTTTTATATAAATTCATTAGACTAATCTATTTGTTTTAAAAATTCTTCTATAAATTTTTCAACAAAAGTATCATGCAATTGATTCTAAAACTATTATTTACAATGTAATTAAATTCTAAAAATTATCAAAGATTCTTACCTTAGCTGGAGCTGAAACTGCTAATTGTATTAAAGCAAAAATAAATAACGATAAAATAAAATTTAAAAAATTCATTTTACTTGTTTTAAGAAAATTATAAATATAATTTAACTTTTTTTTTATAATTGATGGCTTTAAAAAAAGTTTCTCAGTTTATATACACAAAAATATTAGATAACGTTAATATTTTTCTTGGAATTACAATTAAAGCTTAAAATTTAGGTTTCCTTATTTCCCTATATCGGTAGTTCCAAGCTATTTTTACCCAAGTCTGAGGTCGATGTCTTGGATTTAAAAAATACCAATTGCACTGTGTTTGGCCTCTAAAAATTTGGTTACTGGCCAATTTTTAAGGCTCTAGGTTTAGATTTGGCAGCTGTTTTTCCAATTTTGATTTTATTTTTGAATTCTCAGCCACCCGTTTGCTTTTTATTTTCTGGATGCCCTAAATAAGCTTAAAAATATTTTCTATATAAAGGTAGGTAGTAAAAATTCCCGCCCAATCCGAATCTGACCATAATTTTCGAAAATCGAAAAATCGGAAAATCGAAAAAACTAAAGGAAACTGTAAAATACAAATTTCTCAAAAACCGTCACTATTTTTTTTTTAATTTTTTTTTACATGTGTTTTCCCCTACTTTTCATGCTGTTAAACTCTTTTTTTGACACATTTGCCTTTTAAGTACTTAAAAATCAATTTTAGGCTCAAAAAAATGATTTTGAAAATTGTTCATTTTCTGAATTTTCCAATTTTCTCGCTTTTCCTGAGAGAAAATGAAAAATCTGACTTAATTTTCGGATTCCTCGGGAAATTTTACATTGAAGATCTGCCGCGGTAAAATTTTATAGGCCTCTGTAACCCTGTAAAAAAAAGAAAAACAAAGTAACCTACTAAAATCAAAAAAATAAACAGAATAAAAAAATAGCAAAATGTAATTATGTTTAATTATGATTGATTTTAGCAGGTTACTTTGTTTTTCTTTTATAGCGTCACAGAGGCCTCTAAAATTTTACCGAGGAAGGTTTTCAATGTAAAATTTCCCGAGGAATCCAAAAATTAAGTCAGATTTTTCATTTTCTCTAAGGAAAAGCGAAAAAATTGGAAAATTCAGAAAATGAACAATTTTCAAAATCATTTTTTTGAGCCTAAAATTAATTTTTAAGTACTTAAAAGGCAAATGTGTCATAAAAAGAGTTTACCAGCATGAAAAGTATGGGAAAACACATGCAAAAAAAAAAAAAAAAAGTGACGCTTTTTGAGAAATTTGTATTTTACAGTTTCCTTTAGTTTTTTCGATTTTCCGGCTATTCCGGAAAAATATGGTCAGATTCGGATTGGGCGGGAATTTTTATTACCTCCCTTTATATAGAAAATTTTTTTAAGCTTATTTAGGGCATCCAGAAAATAAAAAGCAAACGGGTGGCTGAGAATTCAAAAAAAAAAATCAAAATTGGAAAAACAGCTGCCAAATCGCAACCTAGAGCCTTAAAAATTAGCCAGTAACCATATTTTTAGATGCCAAACACACTGCAATTGGTATTTTTTAAATCCAAGACATCGACCTCAGACTTGGGTAAAAATAGCTAAGAACTACCGATATATAAAGTCATAAAATTTATAAATTGTAATCATGTATTAATTTACACGTCAATACAACGCATGGATCATAAAAAATAGTTCATAATTCAGAGCGCTAAATTAATTTTCATTAAAATTGGTCTTATTAAATTACGTAAACATCATTTTAATTTTAATTATTTTCTTTTATTAATAGAATTTTTTGCAAAATAATAAAAGTATAGACTGTAAATACACTGATTTTTTTTTTGCAGATACAAATTAAACTAGTGTTTTTATACAGAAATGTTATTATACTACCCCTTTTTGAAATAAAGTATTATTGAACGGTAAAAATTTGTCAAAGGACCTGCACAAAAGGGTAGGAAATGGAGTTTGGGTCGAATTGACTGAATATTTTCTAAACTTGAACTCTTTGCTAATGACTCTAGGATTCTTCGCCCGATATATTCACTCATTGACTCAATTCTTTCACAGATTGACATTCAAAAGTTTTTCTCTTGGTCAAATGCAAATGAATTAGGCATTAATATTTCAAAATCTCAAGTTATTAAATTTTTCAAAAATTCAATTATCTATAAACTTAATTATCAATTAAATGGTTTTACACAACCTAGAGCATCAACAGTTCGTGATCTTGGGGTTATACTTGATGAAAATTGGACTTTTAGTCATCATTTTGATCATGTAATCTCAGATCAAGTAGAATGATTGGTCTCATTAAGCGCTCTACGTATGACTTTTGGTCACCGAGATCTCTTTCTATTCTGTTTAAAACTTTGGTTTTACCCCACCTCTTATTTGGATCTAGATTTAGAGACCACATACCTAACAGGCCCGTTTTAGGCTTGAAAGTATTACTAATAGATTTTTAAGGTTTTCATCATTTAAGATAGAGGAGCCAATGGACTTTGATAATCATAATTATAATTCTATTTCTAATAAACCTAAAATATTTACCATAAATTCTTATCATTATGTTAATGGCATTTTATTTGTTCATAGTTGTCTCTCTAATAGTAAGCCAAATGTTACTACTAAATTTAAAATCCGAAACATAGAATATAATTTACAATTTCCTTGGAATATTACAGAAGGTCAAGCTAATTCTAATAGATCTAATTTTGCCTTTTTTGCCCTACTATAGACTCTTCAGAATTTGGAACTCTGATAATAGTTTACATAAACTTTTGTCTGAAGTTGATGTGTTACCATTTAAACAAATTACTAAAAATCAAAATCTTAAATATTATGCCTAATTGGATTTGCTATTTAAATTATTACATTATTTTTTCACAAAATTTAATCTTGCTGCGTCATTCAGGAAAATTGCTTTACTTTACTTGAAATTTATTAATTTAAAAATACTTATTTTATTAAATATTATATTTTAAATAAATTTAATTAAAGTTAATTACTATTTGTTCAAATAAAATAAATTTTATTATATTTCATTAACTATTTCCTGAGAAATCTCCCTAAATCTTTCTCTGTGTGATTTACTTTAGTATGCGTGTAAATACAACATTACAATTGCGCAGTAGCGTTCAGCGCACTCCTTTTTCTCGCACACTCAGTGCCGAGTATTTTTATAAAAACAAGGGCCCGAGTATTAATGTTTGTTTACAATTTAAATTATCCTTTTTGTTATTAAAATTACATTTTATTTATGGATGCTTAAAAAAGTGAATAATTTATTTAATATAAAATTAATTATAAAAAACCAAAGCGCGTAGTAATATTCAGGGGCCCAGCACGCATATACATACGAAACTGAAACCGACGACGTGCAGCCGAGTTAATATTTTATATGTATAAATTATCTTAATTTGTTTTAATTTTTTTTTTATTTCAAGGTAAATATGTGAAATCTTGCACTACTTATGGAATGTTTGCGAAAATTTCCATGACCGCTCAGTTGTACACAATACAACCAGGAGACTTGGCCGTGTCAGATTTTTACTGACTAAACACACTTTAAACCCCCCTGCGCTTTCTGCCCCAAACCAGAACTCCATTTTCAGGTATAAATTCAGTGTGGAACGCGTAATCTAGGCAACTAGCCGCTGCCTTTCCCCTGTCTAGGGGTGGGAGAGCTCTCTACGATAGAAAGCCCTCCTCCTTATTCATCAACAGCGTGACCCTCACGTACTCTGCTACTTTGTACCAATTTTTAGGACTTCGTAGCATTTCCGGGACCATTCCATCCGGCCTCCAATTCGGGAAGGGCGCACACATCCAGAAAATGTGTGCTCTACGGTGTCAACCTTACCCTATTAGTGCAGGCACTGTTTGACTTCCACCTTATGCCACGTCTTCAACATGTCACGGAAGTATTTTTAGAAAAAGGGTGAGGTAGAAGTCCACCTCCCCATTTTGGCGTCGCATCCAGGCCACCAGACCTGGAATTAGTCTGTGCGTTCACCGGCCTTCAAATTTTACTTAATATTGCTTATGTTATTATTTATGAAACAAAATTTTTTATATACCAATTTAAAAATTTATCTAAAAGTTTTTTTTTTATGAGGTCGCTGATTTCGAATCCGAAATCAGATTGGCGATATTGTCAATATTGACGGCTGTCAATAAGCTGTCAAAACTCTAAAATATCGTAAAAAACTTAAAAATTTAGCTGGGTATATTGACAATATATTGTCAACTGACAGCTACCTGAAAAAAAATCAAATAAACAAAAAAAAACAAAATCTCGATTTTGACATTAGAATTGAAATCAGTGATTTTTAAAACGTAAGTATTGGCTAAACTTTAAAATTTTTTACGATATTTTAGAGTTTTGTCAGCTAATTGACAGCTGTCAATTGACAATTTCGTAAATTTGATTTAAGATTCGAAATCAACGATCTCAAAAAAATAAAGATATACTTTAAAAATAAAAGAAAAAAGGTTTTTAAGGTTAAATCAGGTGGATAGAAATAGCATTTTTCGAGTAAAAATTTCTGGAGATCGAAACTTCTGGAGTGTTTAATATTTTTAGCCATTGATCATATTGTTATGTTTCCCTTAAAATTTAAAAAAAAATTTTGAAAATTGATTGGCTACAGACGGAGATATTAGAGCTTGAAATTTCATTAATTTTTGAGGTACTTAATTAATCAAGACTTTTTTATAACTAATCTAATTTTAAAAATCTTTGAATATAATATTTAGGACATTATTTAGCATCAATTCACTAAAAAAGATCTCAATTTTTAACAATAATGTGGAATGTATTTCAAGTTTTTTATTTTTGGCCTAACCTAAATTTTTCAAAAAATCAATTTATTCGCGGCGAAACGTAGAAAATAAAAATTTTTTTTAGTGAATCGATGCTAAATAATGTCCTAAATATTATATTCAAAGATTTTTAAAATCAGATTATTTATAAAAAAATGTTGATTAATTAATTACCTCAAAAATTAATGAAATTTAAAGCGCTAATATCTCCGTCGGTAGTCAATACATTTTCAAAATTTTTTTAAAAATTTTAAGAGACACATAACATGATCAATGGCTAAAAATATTAAACATTCCAGAAGTTTCGATCTCCAGAAATTTTTACCCAAAAAATGCTATTTCTATCCACCTGATTCAACCTTTAAGCAATTTTGCTATGATGGAGCTTTGGAGCTTTCAAGCTCCGTAGCAGCCAAAATCGGGACTTTTGAGCTTTGTGCCCATTGAGACTTTTATTTGGAATGATGAAACCTACAACATATCAAATATTCAGTCAATTTGACCGAAATTCCATTTCCTATCCTTTTGTGCAGATCCTTTGACAAATTCTTTCTTACCGTTCAATAATATAAAATAAAAAATACTTTATTTCAAAAAGGGGTAGTATAATAACATTTCTGTATAAGATCACTAGTTTAATTTGTATCTGCAAAAAAAAAAAAAAATTCAGTGTATTTACAGTCTATACTTTTATTATTTTGTAGAAAATTCTATTAACAAAAGAAAATAATTAAAATTCAAATGATGTTTACATTATTTTAATAACACCAATTTTAATGAAAATTAATTTAGCGCTCTTAATTATGAACCATTATTTTCTGCAATTTTTTTAAGATCGATGAATTGAGGTTAAATTAATACATAATTACGATTTATAAATTTGATGACCTTAATACATTAAGGAAATCATATTTTTACGTTTTAATTCTAATTCCAAGAAAAATATTTGTTATCTAATATTTTTGTGTATATAAACTGAGAAACCTTTTTAAAGCTAGCATTTATAAAAAAAAGTTAAATTAAATTTATAATTTTCTTGAAAAAAGTAAAATGAAAGTTTTTGATTTTATAATACCGTTATTTATTTTTTCTTTAATACAATTAGCAGTTTCAGCTCCAGTTGAGGTAAAATTCTATGAAAATTTTGATAATTAATTAAATTTAATTTGCTTTGTAAATTTTAAGTTTAAAATCAATCATGATATTATTGTTGAAAAATTTACAGAAGTATTTTTAAAACAAATAAATTAGTCTATTAAGTTAATCGCAGTATATGAATAGAATGATTTGCTTAAACCCTTATTTTACGGAAACAACGCAATCACTTCTATCTCAAATCAATTTTACTACGACATTCTCAAAATAACGCCATTGAGTTTGTCAAAAAAATAAAATATCATTTAAGTAACCTCATTTTTTGTCTTTCTGAAAAAAATTTCACATCAAACACAATTTATTTTATGAAAATGACCAGTAATAAGTTTAAAGCGTGTAGTACAGTCATATAAAACATACTAATTTTTTCTTTACAATAAAAAATATTCATCAGATTTCTTTAGAATCATTAAACCAAAAATAATATAATTCTCCTAGTTAGAAAATTATAGTTTTTGAATCCTACAAGAGTAGATCGACCTTTTTATAGCGTTTTAAATGAGAAAATTTTTAAGAAATTTTCATTTTATTCAAGCTCAGCGTTTACCTATTCAGACAAAAAATTTATTAAAAGCATTAACTGATTACAAATAATAGTTTATTTTTTTAATTTTATTAATATTATACGTTATGTTTGAATTTTTTTAGTAAAAAACATGAAATTTTCCTCAATTAAAAAAGTTAAAATAAAAAATATAGAATTAAAATCATTTAACCAAATAATATTTAAAATGTTTAATTAAATTTTAAATTATTTCATTTTTATTTTAATTAGAATCATGAAGACACTGAAAAGTCACTTGATATGTGTATTGGGTGCGAAAAAATATCAGCTGACGATGAAACGATTCAAAAAACAATAAATTTAGCATTGAATAAATTCGATGGATCTTACAAATACATATTAGTATCAGTAATTGGTCAGCCAACACAACAAGTTGTCTCTGGAATGTTGTACAAAATTAATGTACGTGTTGGTCCCAGTACATGCAACAAATATGAAGCCACAAATAGTTGTATAACTTGTCGATTACAATCAGAAAACGATGTTAAAGAGTGCGAAATTACTGCCTGGTATCAACTTTGGATTGATAAAAAAAATCCAGTAGATCTTACAGTTAAATGTAAATAATTATTTAATAATTTGTACATGTGACTTATATTGAGGTAAAAAATAAAATCCTCTCTGATATTTAAGTTTTTATGCATTTACTAAAAGTTTTTTTATCCTTTGTAAAAATTTTGACAATGTGATTTAAATTCAAGAATTTTTGAATATTTTCTCATATGAACCGCAGATTTCATGTTAATCATTAAAATACTATTTATTAATAATAAATTACATGTTTGGATTTATATAAAAAATTTTTAATTGGTAGATATAAAAGCAGAAAATTTTTTGAACTTTATATAGCAGATTTTATACTATCTTTGTCATTTTACTGTAACCAAAAATAAATCCAGAAACTTGAAATCCTGGTTGTAGAATAATGATCAAGAACCACTATTTCAGACTGTTTTTTGAGCATTTCATAAATATGTTTGTATGATAATTCTAAATTAACTTCAAGTCTAATTAAGCTCATTTTATATCATTATTAAATCTCTTGATGAGCTCTCAGTGCTATAGTCTATAATTTTCATTTTTGGCCCCAAATGACCTATTTTTAAATTGCTGCTATGCCCTAAAATCGTAATTTTTGATCAAGATGAGATTTATAGATCTCAAAAGTTTTGTACAAATTTCAAGTTTCAAAAAATTTTCTACTCGTTCAGATTCCTTTAGAGATTCCGAGATATGACTCCGTAGTACTAAAATATGATTTTTATTAAAAAATCTTTATTTGAGACACTGTTTTTAAATTACTGCTAAAAGAACAATCGAAAAGCAACGAGTGAAAATTTTTTGGAAACTTAGAGCTCATACAAAATTTTTGAGACCTGTAAAAACTATTTTTATTGAAAATTGCAATTTCAGCAGTAGTTTAAATATTGGGCTTTTTAGGTCAAAAAGGGCCATTTGGTTTATATATTATAGCGATGATCCGGTGATAAAAATTTGTGGTTGATGGAAAATGAAAGGTAGCACTAATACAAAAAAAATGAGACCAAACGGAAATGTTTTGGTTGAAATGCAATAAGATAGAGTCATTTGGAAAATTGCCTAAAATCCTATTAAGTAGAAGAAAATATAAGTATCAGTATTAACGATCTCTACGAACAAATGTAATAATCTTGTATTTCAAAGATATATATGGCATTTTCATGCCATTAATTTTATTTAAAATTTTTTACAATTTTAAATAAATTAGATAAATTTTTTAATTGATGTTAAATAATTTTTTAATAATAAATAATTTAGCTTAAAAAAGTGGTTTTGAATAAAAAAAATTGTCCATCAATTTGTCTCGAGCGGGATTTGACCCCACGACCTTTGGTTTGCCGGACCAACGCTATACCAACTGAGCTATCGAGAGCGGAAATCCCAAGAGACAATCAGGATCAATTTCTTTCATTCAAGAGGCAGCTTTGTAGATCTAGTGCCAAATTTATATTAATATACTTATATTGAAAAATATGACGAACGTTAAATTA
The DNA here is from genome assembly GCA_022575985.1 of Anagrus nilaparvatae. Lineage (NCBI taxonomy): Eukaryota > Metazoa > Arthropoda > Insecta > Hymenoptera > Mymaridae > Anagrus > Anagrus nilaparvatae. The sequence goes on along the minus strand of JAKSXM010000076.1, from coordinate 69,826 downwards.
ATTAAGTTGAAGAAAAAGGCTAAAATGATATGGATTATTATAATGAAATGAGGAAAGCTATATTTTCTAGAATCCAAGAGATTGATAAAGATAAAGTACCGAAATCAAATATTTTACAAATCTAACAATAGATATATTTTTTGGTACTAAGCTTTTGATGAAGGATGTACACATAAGGAATTACTTTTTTAAATTAAATTTTTTTATTTCCAAAATTAAAAAAGAAGTTAAAAATAATATATTACCATTGTCTTTATTTTTATTCTGCTAATTTTCCATGCATACAAAGCTAAAATTTTAAATATCTTTAGTTTTTTTAACTACAAATTTAACTTAGAAATTAAAAGTTTCAAAAATTTTTTATTTTTTTTCTTAAGACAGCATTACCAAAATTTGAATTATAATTATTTATTTCAAAAATGGGTTGTATATTACCCTCTCTGTATAAGATTACTAGTTCAATTTGCATCTGGGCCCAGATTCTCTATTCATTTCACATCTTTATCAAGCGTGAAAAGCTTAATGAAGTCAATGTTTTTAGGAATCCAGTATTTATACAATTTAAAAGAGTGCATTAATTGAGCAATGATACTTTAATAATGCCATAAGGTGTCTTATAACCTTTATTGCACGTCTAATTCAAGTTATCTAATTATCGTTTTTATTTCGCATCAAACGAAAAGAATAGAGAATCAAGGCCCTGCGACTAAAATAAAATTTTTTTTCACTGGACTTATAGTACTCACTGTATTTGTGACTGTTATTATGTTGCAGAAAATTTCATTAACAAAAGAAAAAATATGTTTATATACTTTAATAACACCAATTTTATCGAAAATTAATTAAGCTTTAATTGTAGTTCCAAGAAAAATATTAACTTTATCTAATATTTTTGTGTATATAAACTGAGAAAATTTTTTTAAAGCTAACAGTTATGAAAAAAAGTTAAATTAAATTTATAGTTTTCTTAAACACAGTAAAATGAGTTTTTTTAATATTATTTTATCATTATTTATTTTTTCTTTAATACAATTAGCAGTTTCAGCTCCATTTGAGGTAAGAATCTTTAATAATTTTGAGAATTTAATTTTTTTACAAATATTACTTTTACAAGGAATGCATGGTATTTTTGTTGAAAAATTTACAGCAAAAAAAACAAAAAAATTAGTCTGATGAATTCAAATAAGAAGTTTAAACAACTAAAATCTCAATCAATTTTACTACGATATTTTCAAAATAACGCTATATTTTTTGGCAAAAAAATAAAATATCATTGAAGTAACCTCGTATTTTTGTGTTTGCGAAAAAAATTTTTACATCAACCTCATTCTTATTTTATGAAAATGATCAGTATTAAGTGTAAAAAAATAGTACAATAGTCATAATAATAAATTTATTAAAAACGTTTACTGTTAAAAAAAAACCATAGAAATTTAAGTAATTTATTTATTACTTACAATTAATTAATTTTTTTAATTTTATTAAAATTATAAGTTATATTTAACTTTTTTTAGTAAAAGCATGCGATTTTCCACAGTTACAAAAGATAAAATAAAAAATAAACAAAAAAAATTTTATCTTTTAAGCAAATAATATTCGTAATGTATATTTTTTTTTTTTAAATTAGAATCAAGAATACAATGAAAATTTACCTCATATATGTCCTGGATGCCCAGTAAAAATATCAGCTGACAATAAAACAGTTAAAAAAATAATAAATTTGGCATTATATGAATTAAAAGGACCTAACAAGTATGTGTTAGTATCAGTGATTGGAGAGCCAACACAACAAGTTGTCGCTGGATTATTGTACAAAATTAATATACGTGTTGGACCCAGTACATGCAAAAAAGATGAAGTTTCTACTAAAAGTTGTCAATTACTATCAGAAAATGATGTTAAAGAGTGCGAAATCACTGCCTGGTATCAACCTTGGGTTGATAAAAAAAAACCAGTAGATCTTAAAGTTAAATGTAAATAATTATTTAAATTTATGTACATGTGGCTTACATTGAGGTAAAAAAATATAATTCTCTCCGATATTCAAATCTTTTAGTTTTTTTTATCCTTGGTACAAAATTTCTCATATGAACTGTAGATTTCATTTTAATCATTAAAATACACTTTTTAGTAATTAAACATTCTTATTTTACTGTACGTACCTAAAAATAAATCCTGAAACTTGAAATCCTGATTATAGATTAATGATCTAGAACCAATATTTCAGACTCCTTTTTGAATGTTTTATAAATATTTTGGTATTATATTTCTAAATTAAGTTTAAGTCTAATTAAGCTCATTTCATATCACAATGAAAGCTCTTAACGAGCTCTGGTAGACTAAAAAAAGGTCTTTAAAAAAAAAAGTTTCAAATGAAAATGTTAGTTCTAATCAAAAACTGATTTACCGTTACCAACAATAAATTCATCCAGATGTGATGATAACCATATAAAATGATTTCAAGGCTTGTTTTTTAAAAAGTTTTTCTTTGTCTAAGTAATAACATTATGCAGTCAATAAAAAAAAAAATTTCTGGTTCTTGGACGTTCCAGGCTTAAAAAATTTTCATTTTCGAAATTCCTCAAATAGAATATAGAATAGAGCAGCTTTTTATTTGTTAATATAACAAAATTTTATATATACATAATTTATATCAGTCTTTAACATATACAGAAAATATAGAGTAAATAAATCAAATTAAGTAACCAAATGATGTATAATAAAATATTTATAAATAAATCTTTAAATCTTTTATTAAATCAAATAGTAAAGTAAACGTAAAGTATAATTAACATATTTGTAAATAAGTCCTTGAGATAAAATAATAAGTAGTTGTAGCATTTGCATGAAGTAATTAGTTATGATGAGGTGTGTTGAGATAATGAATATAATGGCTTGTAATGGGTCTAACATGAACAGATGTTTACGAAGGGCAGCCTTAAAAAAGTTTAATCTGGGCAAGTGTCTGATGTTAGAAGGTATAGAGTTCCAGAAGAGTGCCCCCTGCAACTGGAATGATGAAGACCCACAAACATTAATTTCAGAGAGAGATAGTTCTTTATTACGAGAAGCACTCCTGGCATTATCTTTAGGCAAATGTTTGATAAAGTGATTTGTCAAATAAGGAAGCTGCTATAAACGTAATATTTTATAAATAATTATGCCAGTAAAATATAGTCCGCGCGATTCAATACAAAACCAGTTGAGTTTTTTCCTGTACGGGATGATGTGCTCATCATTTCTAACACCAAATATGTACCTTAGCCCATAATTACTTAAGTTCATAATTAACTGTAGTCTAAATTTTAGTGTCGTGCTCACGCATCTAGATAGACTGTGTCACAGTAATTAATTTTTTAAAAATCGCTATTTTTCAATTTTAAAATAAATTTACTCAAGAAAATGATTTCATGTACTAAAAGTATATGAACAAACATAAAATTTGAGACCAACAGGATGAAAATTGAGCTGTCTGCAGCTGAGGTATATAAGCTGGAAAAGGCAAAGCAAGAAAGTTTATTTTAGCACGCATGCGCAGTTCAAAAAAAAATTATGAACCCCAGAATCGAATTCTACGGGAAATTTCCTATGTGGTACCATAAGGAAAAAAAATTTTATCTCAAAGTACGCGTTTGCGAGAAGAATTAATAAACACAAATTCCTCAAAAATTAAAAATTTCAAAAAATTGAGAAAAAAAAATCGCTGTGAAAAGTAGAGGATGGCTATAAAAGGCTAAAAATTGAGGAAAATTATTCTTTTTATACATACTTTCGACCAAACATACTTTAGAGTACAATTCGAGACCCGACCATGCAAAGTCATATACAGTTCACAAATATTGACCCATTTAAAAATTGTTTAAATAAAGGTATTCAAACAAGTTTATTAAGTATGTTTAATTACTAAAACAGAGTATTTTAATGATTAATATGAAATCTGCGGTTCATATGAGAAACTTTTTACCAAGGATAAAAAAAACTAAAAAATTTGAATTTTGGAGAGAATTATATTTTATTACCAATTCACATGTACAAAATTTTAAAAGGATAATTGTAAAAGATCAAATTGATCATTGATCATTTGATCATTCATCATCAAATTGATCATTTTTTTCACATTTAACTTTAAGATCTACTGGTTTTTCATTATCAACAAAATGCTGATACCAGGCAGTAATTTCGCACTCTTGAACATCATTTTCTGATTGTAATTTACAATTTTTAGTAGAAACTTCATCTTTTTTGCATGTACTGGGCCCAACACGTACATTAATTTTGTACCAACATCCAATGTAAATTTGTTGTTTTGGCTTACCAATCACTGATACTAACACATACTTGTTAGGTCCTTCTAATTTCTTTAATGCTAAATTTATTATTTTTTTAACTGTTTTTTTGTCAACTGAGTTTTTTTTGGGGCATCCAAGCCCAAATAACTGAAGTAAATCTGGATTGAGATTTAGATTCTATTTAGAAAAAAAATGAAATAATTTAAAATTAAAAAAAAAACATTACAAATATTATTTGCTTAAAAGATAAAATATTATATCTTTATTTTTTTATTTTATCTTTTGTAATTGTGGGAAATCGCATGCTTTTACTAAAAAAAAAGTTAAATATAACTTATAGTTTTAAAAAAATTAAAAAAATAAATTATTTGTAAGTAATAAATAATTTACTTAAATTTGCATGGCTTTTTATACTCAGTTAATGCTTTTAATAAATTTTTTTAGTCTGACTAGGCTAATGCTATATCAACGATACTCTGAGCTTTAAAATAAAAATTTTTCAATTTAATACAGTCTAAAAAGGTCAATCTATTTCTGTATAATTCAAAAATTATAATTTTGCAAACAGGGTTTTTTGGTTTAATCATTCTAAACAAACATGATAAATATTTTTTACAGTAAAGAAAAAGTTAGTCTTTATTTTATATGACTGTACTAATTTTATATATGCAAAATTATTAAAGATTCTCAATTTGAGCTGAAACTTCTAATTGTATTAAAGAAAAAATAAATTACGATATTATAAAATTAAAAACTTTCATTTTACTTTTTTCTAGAAAATAATAAAACTTTAACTTTTTGTAACTGTTAGCTTTAAAAAAATTTTCTCAGCTTATATACACAAAAATATTAGATAACGTTAATATTTTTCTTGGAACTACAATTAAAGCTTAACAAAATGATGTAATGATGTCCTAAAAACGCCATAAAGTACATATTTGAATTGTACATGCTTGAGATATCCAGCTAAAATTCGTAAAATTAAATTTTTTTTTCAAATTTACTTTTCTTAAAAGTATATGGCAACAGTTATTCTAGTTGAACTTTCTGCATACTCGAAAACCTCAAAATATATTTAAAATGCAATTTCTTCTATAATGGTGACGTCTGATCTTGCATGTATTTTAACAAAAAATCTTAAAATTTAGTGAATGACCTGACGTTCTATTTCTTAATTACCTAGAGCTTTATTTTAAAATAAAAAAGAGCTTTATTGTTTACTAACATTTAAATTTTACTTTAAAATGGGATTTTAATTATAAATATTAAGAATCTTTGGATACTAACATTTATTTTTTATTTTTTTTATATATAAAAAAAAGCTTATTCAATAATTTTTATTAATGAATATCGTTCACGCATTATGCTTTGATTAGATATTCGTAAGTTATTATCGATATTGCATAAATAAAATTTTAAATTTTAAAGTTTAATTTAAACAATAAAGCTCTTTTTTATTTTAAAATAAAGCTCTAGGTAATTAAGAAATATAACGTCAGGTTATGCACTAAATTTTAAGATTTTTTGTTAAAATACATGCAAGATCAGAAGTCACATAATCTAAGAGATTCTGCAAATTTTCTTGAAAATTGGCCAATTTTTGGTCTAAAAGGGATGAAATTGAGTAAATTCGATTAAAATTTCAATATTTGTGCCCCCGCTACACAGTGGGGAAAAATAAAAAAAAAGGGGACAAAAAAAAGATCAGTCTGTGGTTACATCTAAAATAAAATCTGTTTTAGTAGAAATTTGTCAAAATATGTAATCTTCAAATAAAATGGTAGCAGAAATATTAAAAAAAATTTCTTAAAAAAGTTCACCAGCCTGGTACGGTGGCTCCGAGTTCAAAAAAATTAAAAATCATTAAAATCAAAAAAATATATACATATAAATAAGTTTATATGATTAAAAAAACGTTATTTAAAGTATTTTTTATGTTTGCTAAGGTTTTTGAAAATCTACACACACATATATACTAGCAGTACATGCATATGAGCAATTTGCAAATTTCTGTCACAAAATATGAATTATATAGATTTTTATACTACAATTGTTTTATTTTATGTTACTTAATTGATGAAAATCAAATTTCAGTATATTTTTACACATATGCATGTGTGTGAGTGTGTGTGCGTGTATATATGTACAAGAAATCTTATTTATGATTAAATAAATCAATGAAAATGAAAGATATTAGTTTCAAAACTAAACACACACACTCATATTTGGTGACAGAAATTTGCAAATTGCTCATATGCATGTACTGCTAGTATATATGTATGTGTAGATTTTCAAAAACCTTAGCAAACATAAAAATTACTTTAAATAATGTTTTTTTAATCATATAAACTTATTTATATATATATATTTTTTAATTTTAATGATTTTTAATTTTTTTTAACTCGGAGCCACCGTTCCAGGCCGGTGAACTTTTTTAAGAAATTTTTTTTAATACTTCTGCTACCATTTTATTTGAAGATTACATATTTTGACAAATTTCTACTAAAACAGATTTTATTTTAGATGTAACCACGGACTGATCTTTTTTTTGTCCCCTTTTTTTTTATTTTTCCCCACTGTGCGCTAATCTCTAGGTACAGTTTTTATGCCAAAAAATTAAATTTAAAGCAATAATATAAAAGCAATTTATAAATATTTGGTAAATTTTCTCGAAAATTGGCCAATTTTTTGGTCAAAAATATGGATAGGGATAAAATTGGAGTTAAATCCAGTTAAAATTTCAATTTTTGTGACCCCACAAACCCTTAGAAAAAGTTTTTATGCCAAAAACTAAATTTAATGAAATTTAAATCTTAAATACTTTAATTCGCGTCGTCAGCCTCTGAAATAAAGCTGCTTTTCTTAATATTTATTAAATTGATTTTTTTTATTTATATACTTTTAAATAAATTGCATGAAATTAAAAAAATAGTTTAATATAATTATTTTGATTTAATGACTAGTCAGGATTGCCATGAATTTGGATATCGTATCGGGGCGTCTGTCAGCATTTTCGGTAACTTCTTTTTGTAACTTGTTTTTGGACCTACCTGCATGTGTAAGCTATTTTATATAAAATGATTAATTTTTAAATTGTATTTATATTTAAAGCTGCACTGCGCGCTCTGTTTTTGTTTATTTTTTCTTTTCTCGCCATACTACGATAAAGGCTTTGTATCGTCACTCGAGACGATATATACTATATGTACTTTATGGCGTTTTTAGGACATCATTACATCATTTTGTTAAGCTTTAATTGTAGTTCCAAGAAAAATATTAACGTTATCTAATATTTTTGTGTATATAAGCTGAGAAAATTTTTTTTAAGCTATCAGTTACAAGAAAAAAGTTAAAGGTTTATTATTTTCTAGAAAAAAGTAAAATGAATTTTTTTAATTTTATAGTATCGTTATTTATTTTTTCTTTAATACAATTAGAAGTTTCAGCTCAACATGAGGTAAGAATCTTTAATAATTTTGAGAATTTAATTTTTTTGCAAATATTATTTTTATTACTTTTATAATGAATGTAGGATAGTTTTGTAAAAAAATTTATTGCAAAAAAACAAATAAATTAGTCTATTAAGTTAATCGCAGTATATGAATAGCATAATATACTTAAACCCATATTTTATGAAAACAACGTAATCACTCAAATCTCAATCAATTTTACTACGATATTCTCAAAATAACGCTATTTTTTTGGCAGAAAAATAAAACGTCATTTAAGTAACCACGTTTTTTTGTCTTTGTGAAAAAAATTGTATATCAAACACATTTTTATTTTATGAGAATGATGAGTAATAAGTATACAGACTAACTTTTGCTTTACTGTAAAAAATATTTATCATGTTTGTTTAAAATGATTAAACCAAAAAACCCTGGTTGCAAAATTATAATTTTTGAATTATACAGTAATAGATCGACTAAAACAATTTTTTAAAAACATTAACTGATCACAAAAAACAATTTTAAGTAAATTATTTATTACTTACAAATAATTGATTTTTTTAATTTTATTAATATTATAAGTTATAAATTAAAATTTTTTTTAGTAAAAGCATGCGATTTTCCATAATTACAAAAGATAAAATAAAAAAATAAATATATAAAATTTTATCTTTTAAGCAAATAATATTTGTAATGTTTTTTTTAAATTTTAAATATATTTCATTTTTTTTTTTAATAGATTGAAAATCTCAATTTAGGTGCACTTCAGATACTTGGGCTTGGATGCCCAAAAAAAAACTCAGTTGATGATAAAACAGTTAAAAAAATAATAAATTTAGCATTAAAAAAATTAGAAGGACCTAACAAGTATGTGTTAGTATCAGTGATTGGTGAGCCAAAACAACAAATTTACATTGGATGTTGGTACAAAATTAATGTACGTGTTGGACCCAGCACATGCAAAAAAGATGAAGTTTCTACTAAAAAATGTCAATTACAATCAGAAAATGATGTTCAAGAGTGCGAAATTACTGCCTGGTATCAGCATTTTGTTGATAATGAAAAACCAGTAGATCTTAAAGTTAAATGTGAAAAATATGATGAAATTGATCAATTGGATGATGATGATGATGATGATCAATGATCAATTTGATCTTTTACAATTATCCTTTTAAAATTTTGTACATGTGAATTGGTAAAAAAATATAATTCTCTCCGAAATTCAAAATTTTTAGTTTTTTTATTCTTGGTGCAAAATTTCTCATAAGAACCGCAGATTACATGTTAATCATTAAAATACTCCTTTTTAGTAATTAAACATACTTAATAAACTTGTTTGAATGCCTTTATATAAAAAATTTTTAAATAACAAACGAAATTTAAAAAAAGACTTCGTAGGTATAAAACCAGAAAATTTTTTGAACTTTATATTGCAGTTTCTTTTACTATAAATCATTTTACTGTACCTAAAAATAAATCCTGAAACTTGAAATCGTGATTGTAGAATAATGATCAAGAACCTTTATTTCAGACTCCTTTTTGAATGTTTTATAAATATTTTGGTATGATATTTTTAAATTAAGCTCAAGTCTAATTAAGCTCATTTCATATCATAATGAAATCTCTTAATGAGCTCTAGTAGACTAAAAAAGGTTTTAAAAAAAATAGTTACAAATAAAAATGTTAGTTCTGATCAAAAACTGATTTATAGGTACCAGCAATGATACTTACAATAAATCCAGCCAGAATTGATGAAAACCATATAAAATGATTTCAAGGCTTGTTTTTTAAAAAGTTTTTCTTTGTCTAAGTAGTATCTACATTATGCAGACAATCCAAAAAAAAATTTCTTATCCTTGGACCTTCCAGATGTAAAAAATTTCCGTTTTCGAAATTCCTCAAATATGAAGGTTTTATATCATGAACTTCTAAATAATTCTAACAAATGTATTGGCTTACAAATAACTTAAAAATAGTATTAAACTTGTTTTAATTGAACAATTGAGAACAATAATATTTTTTTAATTGACGTTCTAGTGGATGGGATAAGAGTTTTTTAATGCATTGTGATTTTTAGCAGAATATCTACTTCTTCATTTCTTCTGATTCCTATGTTATGGTATCCAATAAACTTACCACAATGTTCATTTTTATTCAAATTTATTTTATTATATGCTTTTTATTTTAGTTTTTTTTTAATTATGTTTCATTCTTCATATATAATACAATTTATTTATATTACTTCAAGACAAGAAAATTTAATTTACATTGGCAGAGTATTATTTAGTTTTAAATTATTATCCTGACAATAAATAATGATTATTTTTAAAATATGTTATTTTTGCTAACAAGGGGAGACCGGAACATTTGTGTTGCCAAATAAAAATCTATAGTTATGGTCTATGGATGACTTTAATATTTTGAAGAAAAAAACCAAGATACCCTCCGTTTATTCCAAAGCTTCTTCTGGGCCTAGAAACGTAGGGCTCAATGATATAAAATAAGGTTTTTAGGCAATTTGCCAAATGATGCTGTCTTATCGCTTTTCAACTAAAGTACTTCCAGTTGATCTTATTTTTTTGTGCTATTGTGATTTTGTGATATTGTGTAGTGCTATTCTCCATAAACAGCAATTTTTTATCCCCGATTCTCTCATCGCTATAGTCGATAAACCAAATGGTGATGATAATAAAGTATCAAAGGTTTTACAAATCAATCAATGGATATATTTATTTGGTACTAAGCTGTTGATGAATAGTACACTTAAGGATTTACCTTTTTAAATTAATTTTATTATCCCCAATATTAAAAAAGAAGTTAAAAATAAATTTTCTTGCATACAAAGCTAAAATTAATCTTAAATATCTTTAGTTTTTTTTAACTAGAAATATAACTTGAAAACTAAAAATTACAAAATATTTTAATTTTTGATTTTAAGCACAACGTTATCTAAATTTGCATAATATTTGAAGATAAGACCTAAATAAGGTACATGGCCGTTTACAAGATTTAATTTAATTTTTGCAAATTCTATAATTTTCTATGAGTGTCCATTAGAAGTTCTATTGACACTATATACTACTACTATATATTTATAAACAAATTAAGAAACAAGCAATTTATCTAAAAAGTACAACAAAATTAGTTATATCATGAAATTAAAGGTTAAATTCTAACTCACGGTATTTATTCAATTTCATCCAAGAAGAGCGAGACCTAGTATACCGTAATTATTATTTAAATTAATTATTTATTTATAGCCACATTAATGCCAAAGCTACGACTTGTTTTATTTTATAATTATAAAGTTAAACTATAAAGGAAAAATTTAAAGAACTAATTATCTTATTTTTTTATGGGGTATATATAACTTTCCAAACTCATTTCACTTGCGAGAATAATTTTTGAAAAAAATGTAGTTTTGGCGAACATATATTCTATTATAATGTAAAAACTAAATGCTTATAATTTTTTGACGAAAACAAAATGATCTCCTTTATCGAATATTCTTTAATGTTTTTAATGTAATAAGCCGTAGTAATGTATAAATAATTTATTTTTTTGGCAAATTATCTTTCAAAAATTTTTCAAATTTTAAATCGATTATAAATAGAATTTAAATGACACGAGGATTATAATTTACATCTGGATTTATATTATTCAATAAAATATTATAAAGTCGTATGATAAAATTTTGTAGAATTTTATCCGAAATGATCTATGTTTAGTAAACAACTTTATGTTTTTCTTTTCGAGTTTCTTTTCGTTTCTTTTCCCAATCTTAAATATTAATATACTAATTTCTGAAGATTTAAAAAATTTTTAATGTTAACTTGTTTAAGCTATATACTATGTAAAACAAAACTCTTGATTATATTTTTTATCGATTTTTTAATAGCATTAGAATTGCGTTAGACATTTTTTGAAAAAATGTTTATTTCGCAGAAACAGCATAAAAATTGAAAATTAATTAACACGAACTTGAACAAAAGCCCTAATTTAAGTAAGTTAAATAAGCATCCGACAAGAATAATGGTAGCAACATTAATCACACAAGATTAATCTATTGACGATAACCGACGCCAGGAAGCGTTCTTTCAGAAAAAGTCTCGATTCAAGATGATTAATTAAAAATATGTCAAAATATTTTATAAAAATAATAAGAATTTGGGGACATACAATAGTTGAAACAGTATCTCGTTTATATAACTTTCCAAACTCATTTCTTTTGCGAGAATATATTTTCAAAAAAAGATAATTGTTGCGAATATGCATCCTATGATAATATAAAAACTAAAATATACTTTTGAATTAAATTATAATTTTTTTAACTTTCGACATTATATTAAATAAAGAAATTTTTTAATTTACGATCATTTGAACAAATAAAATTTTTTGAAAATTGTTTGAAAATTTTAAATTGTTGTTAAATTAATTTTTCAAATTAAATTATTTCTAATTTAACTAAAAAAATGATATTGAGAAGGGGCTAAAAAATTATGGGCATTTTTTTCTTTCTCAATATCATATTTTAAATTAAATTAGCAATAATTTAATTTGAAAAATTAATTTAACAATAATTTAAAATATTCAAAAAATTTTCAAAAAATTTAATTGAAATATATTTATTTATTTATTTAAGAAAGATCAGGCGCAGGCGTGGCCTATGCGCTACATTTAATTACAGTAGGAATGTACATAGTACATAAAATAAGTATTATATAATAAATTTGATATCTAAAATTAAACTTTGTTGTAATTTTAACAATAAAATTTAAGAAAAAGCAAGAAAATATGAATATAAAAATAATAAAAATAATAAGAATAATAAAAATAGTAAAAATAATAATAACTAATATTCAGTACATACATGATGAAAATATCATATGTAGTATTTATTTGTTCGAATGATCGTAAATTAAAATATTTATTAATTTAAATACTTTTGATTCGTTGATGAAAACAAAAAAGTAATATTTATAAAATATATTTTTATTTATTTATGTATATATACATAAATATTATTATATACTATAATAATGTATAAATCATAACTACTTGCCAATCTATATTCAATAATTTTATAAATTTTTTTATTTTCATTCAATTTTGATTAGAGCTAACATTTTAATGGTAAATGAAATATTTTCAAAAAATATTTATAAAAGCTTAAGCCCAAAAAATTTTTCGATTGAAAATTGTTAACCAAAAAGTCAGGTAACCCACACTCCTGATATAACAATTTATATAGCTACAATTTACATTAGGTTGCATTTTTCATGGGTTAAAATAAAACTGTCTATTCAAATGTTCATTTGCAAGCTCTTGAATTTAACAGATTCTTACTGTATCAGTTAAATTCAATAATAATTTATTTTAAAAAGGAGTAACATGCATAATACCTTTTCTTTACAATATCATTTGATTAATTTGCATCCCCAATACAAAAAAAAAACTTTTTTTCATTTTAGGTGCAGTTTTTACTTTTTTATTTTTCAAAAAATTTTATTTACAAAAGAGAATAATTTGGTTCAAAAGATGTTAACATATTTCAATAATTGTGATTTTCGAATAATTTAAAAAAATTAATTTTGCGTTCTTAATTATTGACCATTATTTTCTGCTGTTTTTTATGATGCATGCATTGATGTGTAAATTTACATGATAATAAAATGATAAAATAAAAAATAAAGATAAAAAATATTATCTTCTAAGTAAATAATATGTTTTTTTTTTCTAATTTTAAATTAATTCATTTTCATTTTAATTAGAATCAAGAATTTCGGTCCGGATAACTTTCCGGATAACGTTCAGGTCTACCTTGTTCAGTTAAAACTGCGACTTTGCTACCACTGAGACGAAATACTATACATGGCGATCCCGGCCCCGTGGCAGTAAAGTAAAGAAGGGCCCAAAGCACATGCAACTTACCATCCGAGGTGAAGCCGAATCACTTTTTCCAAAATTTCCGTGCATTTAAAGCTTAAATTAATCTTTAAAATTAATTTTTGTAAACTTGAAAACTAAAAATCTAAAAAAAATTCAATTTTTGGTTCCAAAATATGTCATTATCTAAATTCTTATTATGGTATGGTATTTTTTCAAATGGGGTCTAATTAAATTGGCCTTTCACAAGATACATTTTCATTTGTTACGATTTATTCTACAAACTTTATTAATTTAGTCTTCTAGGAAGAAGTTTGATTGAAAAGATAGTATTACCTTACTCATTTTAAATATATATTTATAAACAAATTAAAAATCAAGCCATGGCTGTAGGTGTATACCATTCAGCGAAATTAGTTATCTCATGGACTATGGTTTGACTTTTGCAACATTTTTCGATTTCAACTCATGCTATTGAATCAAACTCATCCACGATCCAGGGGAAAACATTTCTGTAAATATTTATTTAATTAAAGACACATGAAGACGCAGGTGTCAAAGCTGTAAATTTAATAATTTAGTAAGCATTTTAAAAAATAGCTTTTTCTACTTTCAGCATAGCTAGAGCATTTACTTTCAGCGTGGCTAGACGCTTGGTTCTTGTAATGTTATCAAAATTTTTTTAAGTCATGCCACTGCAGAGTACTATGAAATTATGGATCTTTAAAAAATAAATACTATGAAAGATACGAACCTTGAAGATGGGAGTTCTTATCACATCTTTTATCTAAAGACTGATAAAATAAATAATTTTTTAATTTGTATCCATTTGCCCATTTGTCCAATGGTATAAAATAGAAAAACTCTGGAGAATTTATTCAGAATTCTGTTTGCTTCCGGTAAATATTGATACGGTTTATTTATACAATTATGCATAGAATATAAGGATCTAATATAATCCAAAGACTGTAATTTTTATATTAAAATTTTTTTTATTTTAATGAAAGATTTTATTTTCATTATTAATTAGGATTTACATTAACAAGGTATTACAAATAGTATTATTGATTATAAAAAAATAATTCTTTGAATCTTTAAATTTTACTAAATCTCGGTATATATACTTTTCCAAACTCATTTGATTTGCGAGAATATTTTTTGGTAAACGTCTATCAAAATAGTAAAATACTTGTGTCAATGTATTTTTGGTTAATAATGTACAAATCATTTATTGTTTTCAAGTATATTATACTATTTGCTAAAAGACGCTAAAAGATATTTAAAAATTTTTTTTTAATTTTTATAATAATTAGACCTAGAATTTTAATGACTCGTATGCTATAATTTAAATCCGGAATTAAAATATGCTTTTAAATACGATAAAATAATTTGATAAAATTTTTTTTTAAATTTCAGTGAAAATGATCTACGTTTGGTAAAAAACATTATAGTAACCTAATTAATAGGACAATTGGAACTTTAGAATCGTGGCTATTAATAAAAATAAGTTTAATAACTATGCCTTTACATTTTTGGCACAATAATATACTGTTTAAAATAAAAATTTGATAGCAATTATAAAAGCGCGGGTAAACGGCAGTAGAAGATTTTCATTTTTTTTTCATTTTTTCTTTATTACAGTTAATCGTTTTCATCCAATAGAGTTAAAGATCTTTATAAATAAATTTGAAAACTTAATCTATGTAAATATTTCTTTTTTAAATCAATTGCATGATATTTTTATTGGCAAAAAAATGAAAATTTTTTTCAAAAAAAAAAGTCTAATGAATTTTAATAAATAGATAAGTCACTGCAGTATTATTTGAATAGAAAGTTATGTTTAAGCCTTATTTTACAAAAATAACATAATGAATCAATTCCTATAACAATTTTGCTCTGGTAAAATTTTAAAGCAAAATTAGTAAAGAGTTAGATTTTCTCACGATAGAAAGAAAAAAAGGTTAAAGCGGCACTTTTCCAAGTACGTAGAACTTATTATAAGATGTGATTTTAAAATTTCAAAATCTTTGCAATTCAATAAAAAAAAAAATGAATATAAATTTCAGGTTTTAATATAAAACAGAAAATTTTATAAAAAACAGTTTTATAAATTAGATTTCTTGAAGTTTTTATCCTTGCATAATATTTTCTTCGCAAGAAATTCTTGCGATTTTTTTCTCAAGTAAAGAAAAAATTTACTTTGATATTAATGATCAACGATATTATTCATTAAACATTCTGCAATGAACTTTTGCGTATAGCCTTTATATACGACTGTGAAGTGACGAAAACCAATAATTTTATCGTAAAGTTTATTTTTGAAAATTGTTATGTTTTTTTTTTTTAATAATATTTCACAGATTTTTTTTTAAATTTATTTTATAACTTTCATTACTTATATTTTGCAGTTTATTTTTATTTTCTTCATTCTTTGTTTGATAAAATTTATTTATAACTTCCCGACAAAATAAATTGGTTGTTGCAAAAAGTTACTTGCAGCCACAGTCCAGTATTGAAGAAAGAATTGAAAGCAGTACACAAGACATATTTAATAAATTGTAAAAATTGCAAATTACAAAATAATCATCAGATTTTATTAATTTTAAAAGTAAGTAAAAGTTAAAAAACTAAAAAATATTTTATTAAGGTTCCTGAAAAAAATTTGAATGATATTTTATTATAAGAAATAGGTCATTGACTTTAGCATTTGAATTGCGTTCTTTATCTTCCTCAATAAAAATTTTATGTTTAAAGTGCATAATTATGAATACTGTGTAACTGAAAGAATCGCTGTTGATATCAGTTAAATGTTTTTGATAGCCTCGTTGGTGACATCATTTTTGTTTGCTTTAATTTATTTTTTTAAGAGACTTCTTCATTCTTAAAGTGCAAGTCTTTGGGTATTGTTAAAGTCTGTAACGAAAAAAGTTATTATTTGTTAAGTTTATTTATTTATTGCAATAGATGTACAATCAAAAGAATCATTTTTTCATTTTTTTCGACGAAATTTTCATTTGGATTATAAGGTACGAATTTTTAAATCCAATTTTAAAGAAAAAAATTATATTTCTTATTATTTAATTACTTGTTTAATTAAACAAACAGAGTTGGATAAATAATACAACCAAGGATAATTTTTGAAAATTAATATCTGATTTTTTTTTACGTGATATGAAAAAATAAAAATGTGATACGTAAAAAAAGTATATGATAGTAACTTATAATAACGGGCTATGCATGGGGTTCATAGATTTATCATTTTTCATAATATGAATCCATATTTGGTATGGAATCATAATATCTGAATCCATTTTTTTTCATATCATTATTTAATTTCATATCTTTATTCAAAGAACTTTGGTAAAAAAATATTGATTTTTAGTTCCAAAAATACCGACTTGAAAGTAACCATGATAAAAAATTAGTTTTTATTCATTTTTTAATATTTTTTTTTTTTTTGGAATAATTTTCTTTCCAATCAATTTAAACTAACGAGCATACAAAGTTTACAAGTAATTTAAAAATTTAAAACTAATAAAAATGCAAAAGAGTCAATGGCTTTTCTTAATTTTTTTATTTATATAACAAAAAAATATGGGCAAAAATACCTATATATAATCTTATCGAAAACGAATGAAAAAAGCTTGAAAAGATTATAATTTTTATCACATAAATGATAACTGGATTATAATGCACCTTATAACGAAGAAAAATATTTTGTATATTATGCAAGGTTAATTTTAGTAAAATGGGGTTTGTTTTAAGAATAAAAAAATTTTGTAAATTTTACAAATATAAAGTTAGGTCTGCAAATATAACCATAACCATGTTTTATATTTCCAAAATTTTATTACAGAAAATAACAAAACTTTATAATAGAAACTTAACCAGTAAATTTGTTTATGGTTACCAGTTATTTTTCTCCATATATGACTTAAGGTGAAATATTGTTTAACTAAAATGAAAAAATAAAAATAATTTTTAATCTTATAGCTTTGAAGTATAAATTGATGTTTTTTTTAAAGTATTTTATTCGAGTTTTAACATGAAACATATTCATTGGATGGGGTATTTGAAAAAGTTTGGCTCGGCAGGGGAGGGGGGTGAAAAAGTAACGCTTTTAGGGGGGGGGGGGTCAAAAATTGACGTTTTTTAGGGGGGGTGAAATGGACTTAGAATATTTTCGAATTAGGGACTTATCATAATTTATATTTCAGGATTTATTGTAATTTCGGTTTTTGGATTTATTACTGTTATGAGTGAACATGTTCCATGCTCGTTGGTTGTGTAGTTACACAAACCGGTTAGAAATTTTTTTCACGATTATCTGTTAAAAAAAAAAGAAATGCAATTGAAGTTATTTTAAAATTAAAATGATTACTCTTATCAGCATTTATACACTAATAGATTTTTTAAACAACTTTTTAATTATTGTTCCTTCGCTGTTCAAATAATAAATATTTAAATAATATAAATGAATATAACAGACCTTGCCATTATATTTTTGGTTTATTTTATAGTAAATTCTTATTTTTCTAAATTTATTGTAAATTTTTAACAAAATTTTTAATTTTAATTATTATTATTTTAAAGGGATATAAACTGAGGAATAATGGAATCACTAGACATAAATGAAATAGAGTGGATATTAGAGGAATATAGAAATTCAGGAAATGGATCGTAAATGATGAAGATATTCCGAAGATGCCTTACAACAGTGACACCGTTACAGAAAAATTAAGAAATTTTAATAATCGAAATCATAATTTTGAAGGGTACAACAACTTTTCATTTGTTACTCATGCAGTTGAAATTAAGTTCCTAAATTCCACTGATATTCAAACAGCTTATGAAAATAAAAAATTGACTACTGCTGCTAATATGTTTCAAAATTTACCTAATTATGATGAAATATGCGAAGGAATAGATGATGAGGATATTAGAGGAATACAAAAATTCGGGAGATGGTTCGTTAAACGATGAAGATATTCCAATTATACCTTACAACATTGACACCGTTACAGCAAAATTAAGAGAATTTAATAACCGAAATCAGATTTTTGAAAGGCACAACAACTTTTCAAACTCTTTGGGAAGCAAATACCTATGTCAATCAGCAATTCTTTGATGGCTTCAAGAAAAAAAAAATAGTGAATATAATGAAAATTATATGCCACAAAAATATTTAACTGATCATTATCAAATATAGTTTATGGTGTATATTGAAATTCGGAAAGAACGTTATAGCAATTATGATGCAGCGAAGGAGTTACTTGAAAATAAAAAAGAACTTACTAAATAACGATTGAAAATGAAGGATTACTTGGCAGAAGAACATTTAGGTAAAATGACATTAATAGAATGTACAGGTTGTCTGCTTGATTTACTGAAAATATCATGTCGCTATTGGTATGGCATTGATCTTACTAAAAAGTATGAGAGAAAATTATAATATTAAGTATCATAATTTTGCTTTTTATCTTTCATAGAAATTGATTAGATGATACGTCTTAAAAAATATAATATAAAATTAGAAAAATATATATAAAGTAAATAGGGGTTTGCGGTTACTCAACCCGAAGCTTCAAGCCGGTCGGTCTTGGATTTTTTCGGGTCGGGTCGGGTCGATCTTCGGGTATACGTGATAAGCTTCAGGGGTCAGGTACAGTTTTGAATCAGAAATATTCCTATGAATGTTTTTGTAAAAAATTTTCATTGACATGACGCTTAAAAAAGAGGAGAAATGGTCAGAAAGTACTAAAAAAAAATTATTATTATTATTAGCTGTAAATAAATATTTATTTTTCATGAAAATTAATAAAATAAATTTTTTTTTTTTAAATTTATATTTAGTATGCTGTTTTTCGTTGTTAAAAAAAAGTAGTATAACCCAATTTAAATTTTGCATAAAATGTAATAAATAAAAAAATCTTGCAGAAACTATTTTTGTAAATACTAACACCAAAGAATATTTATATACTAATACTTGAGTTATCTTAATAATAGAAAAAGTATAATAATAATAGAAAGATAATAATAATAGAAAAGGTATACGTTAAATTTTTTAACTTAAAAAGAATAAAAAATACATATCATATGCTAATAAATTAGTAAATGTTAAGAAAGTAATATTAGTAAATATTTTGTTGCCCTTAAATAAGTTATTTCTTATATATGTTAACTAATATTTATAATAATTCGTAAATAATAAAAAAATTGTAATATTATTTTTTCAGTTATTAATCTTTGATATTTCTATAAATCTAAAAAATTTATAAAATATTTTAAACATTGAAAACTTTAAATATTTATCTATTTTAGTTTTTAAAAAATTCTTTGCAAACAAAACTTAAAAAGTTTATTGTATATTTTTTTCTTTGGAATTGTATTTAAATTGATATAATATATAAAAATAAATTAAATGCATTAAGTTAGTATATTTATACAATTATCATATCAAGTATTTAAACATTGCACATCATACAAGCATCTCAATTTTGTCTTGAACATACTAGCGCTGGATCTTCTTCCACTTCGTCTTTTTTTATTTGATTACCATTCAATAATGAATTATTTGCTTTGAATTTTGATTCATCTACAGTAAATTGCAAAGCATTTACTGCTGGTTTTGTACGTAAATAGTACATGCCAGTTTTTAAACCCTAAAAAAATAAATAATATATTTAAAAATTTTTCTTACAGTTTTCCATCCGTAAAAATTTATCGGAGTTAATCATTCAGGAGTTGGTTATTCCATATGAATATTTAAAGATTGTGATTGATCTATAAATGCACCACGATTTCCAGTCATTATTAATAATTAATATATGATTTTCTGTAAAGTTTCCCAAACAGTTTTATAAAGTTGTTTTAAATCTTCAGGGATTTTTTTCAACCTTTGGAATAGAACCATTATTTGCAATAATTTTGTTTTTATGTCTTCTTTCTGTTAAGCCTTTTAATAAATAACGATTAACAACTTAGAATTCACTCGTCTAGGAGAAATGTTGCTTGTATATGGTTCAATCAATTTGTTGTTTTCAAGGATTTCAATTTTCAAAATAGTCGGCATAGGAGTTAATAATAATGAATTCCTAAAACTAGAACTGATATAGGCGTTCTTCACGTCACTGGAATTTTAAGGGTCACCCCCTACGTC
Source organism: Anagrus nilaparvatae (assembly GCA_022575985.1). NCBI lineage: Eukaryota > Metazoa > Arthropoda > Insecta > Hymenoptera > Mymaridae > Anagrus > Anagrus nilaparvatae. The sequence goes on along the minus strand of JAKSXM010000076.1, from coordinate 49,043 downwards.
TTCCAAATTCTACACGGTCTTTCTTTTACATGTCTTTCAGGCTTCTTATTAGAGACTTTCTTGTTTCTTTCGTCTCTTGATGACCAGTTCTCTTCTTCATCTTCTAGTCTCTTGACAACCTCTTGTGAAACTTTTCTTCTAGTTGCGATTTTCTAATATTGTTTGAATGTCTGTTGTAAATTGTCTGAAATCTTTTTAGTTGCTGAGTTTGCATCTGGTCTTTGAGGTGCTAAGGCAGTTTTCCTGACTTTTTCTCGTTTTTTCTTTTTTGGCCGTTCAATTAATCTCGGTGTTGTATCCACATCTGCTGGTATTTCTTGATTTACGTTTTCAGTACTTTTATCTTATTTTCGACCCCGCAACTCTGCTGTCTCTCTAGGTAGCTCCTATGGTGAAATTGATAACATCTCTTTTACGTGTTTTAGGTCCTTTACATGGCATGTGTTCTCTATTGGACCATCTTTGCCCGGAATATCAACAAGCAAATAGCTTGTCTGTTACTTGTCTAGTCAATGTGCATTTCCTTCTACTCTTAGGAGCTAAGGCACCTCAAATATTTTTTGATATGTCTGATGATATTAAATTCTTGATCCAGGCTTTATCTGCGATTTTGAAATCATGAGAGGATCTTCCTAGATCATAGTTTTTCGCTTGACAATTGGTAAATTCCCTTTTTTTAATTCTTTTCAATCTGTCTTATATCTTCGATTTCTTTAGTACGATGAGCGCAACTTTTGGCTGTTTTATGTTTTAGATCTTTTTAATTCTTACGAGAAAGATGGGTTCCGACCGTAGTATAGACAAAAGGGAAATAACCAGTAGTATCATGGACTGATGTTTTGTAATTATATACCTTTTCCATCAATTTGTAATTATATACCTTTGTAATTATATAATTTGTAATTATATACCTTTTCCATCAAACAATAAATACAAATACAAATACAATTCTGAGCCCCATGTCCTGAGGTTTGGAGTTAAATATGTCCGAGGCGCTCAACTGGGTCGCTCTGTGGGCGTGATGGAGGCACGCATGTTCGATGTTATGTTTTTCAGGAATACTTAACATATCCTTATTCTTGTATTGTGATTGATGATCAGAAATCAAATATTCTGGAGTACCATATCTATAGATTGCATACTGTTTAAAGTATTTCTCTATTATTTGGACATCCTTCTTATTGATTGGTATGACATTAGTCCATAATGATGGTATTTGACGCTTTTCTATAAATCCTGTAGGTTTGCAAATTCTAGTTTAATTTTTTGGCACGTATAACATGCCTTTACATATTTTTCGATACCTATTTTCATTCCTGTCCAGTAAGATAGCTCAAAAGCTCTACAATACGATTTCTTAATATCTAAATGGCCTCCGTCTTCTTAATTACATTCTTTTAGCACTTGCTCTCGATTATCTCTTGGAACTATAAACTTCCAGTCATTTTCTTATTCTCTAATTCCAGCTGTACTATAATATAGTAGACCGTTCACGATTTTGTAGTCCTTGAATTTATATGGGTTAATATGTACATCTTTGAAGCGCTAGAGATATCAATTATCCGCTATTTTTTCTGATATTTCTACAGTAGATACCATGATTTAGTGTTTCTGGGCTCTTGAAAGAGCATCTGGGACGATTTGATAAGTTCCTTTTGTGTGTAAACCAAAATAATTTCTATAAACGGTCAGTAAGAACCAATATAGTCTCGACAGTTTAATTACTGACAGCGAGGCCTTTAAGCTAATAATTTTTAAAACATTAAAAAAAAATTTGAAAACCTTTTGTATTATTATTTTTTAAAGTAAGTCAAGTATTAGTACTTACAAAAATAGTTTTTGCAAAATAATACAATACAAATTAGTTTATTTTTTATTATTAAATTTTTCAAAAATGTAATTTGGGATATGTTAATTAAAAAAAAAAAAAAAAAAAATTTTTATAAAATATATACCCGAAGATCGAAATTTTGGGTTATGCACTCGAAAATTCGGGTAACCCCTAAAATTAATTTATTATTTAAAATTTATTAAAATGTGTATTAGAAAAAGAAAAAGTTTTTTGAAAAATTATATAACTTTGTGCGTTACAAACGAGAAAAATTGATATTAAAATAAAGTAAAAACAGATGTTAATTATATAATTATTACTGCTAATATATTTTAAAATTTTTTAAATTAAATATCATTGAATTTTATTATTTTTTGAGTTTTTTAATTTTAAATAATTAATTACTAATGTTTTTTATTTATATAACTTTATAATATGTATTGAATAATTAATATATAAATGTATAAACTTTAACAAAGAAAAAGAAGGAAAATAGAAAAAGAAAAGCTGTTTAGACTAATATGGAGCTTGGTTCGAATGCTGGCCTAGGACAGTTTCAAAATTTTCCTGAAAAAATAAAAATCGGCAAGAAATCGGTCCATCCAGTTACTAGTGCTTCAGGAATAGGACATTTTTCTCAGCTTAGTATTTAGTTGAATTATTTAGTACTATGAAGAAAATGCGTATCCGGGCTGTGCTATAAATTTAGTTTTACTGCAGTTTTTTCTTTGTCAAGGACATTAATTATGTTCGAGTAAATGTGAGTACAGTTTAGTATCTTATCAGAAGTCGAATGTGGCTACAAAAAACTGACCAAGCTTAGGTTCCACCACAAATCTCTTGGAGTACTCAACATTGGTATTGTAAAACAGTTTAAAAAAAAAAAAATAAGCTTAAGATATTAATATGTATAAATAAGATAATAATTTATTTAATTAATAAAATTTAAAATTTAATAAACAAAAATAATTAATTTATAATTATTTATGAAACAAGTCATATAAAGCCCTCTCTTCACTTGCGATTCCAATTGATACAATAAATTTTCTTCCCAGTGTGGGAAATCACGCATTTCCTTCCTGCAGAACTATCGGAAAATGCGTATTTCTTTAGTGAATTTTCTCAAGTTTTTTAAAATATATGAATAATAATAATTAAATTATTAAATTCTTTTGTATCAGAAAATTTTTTTTTATGACATCATCATTTTTATAATTTTAGAAAATAATTTATAGAAAATATTTATTTAAGTCTTAAAGTCCGAGTATATTATACTTAGATTAAATAAAATAATGAATAAAAAGTTTACTGTGAATAAAATCATACTCTTTTTAATTTTTGTTGCTGAAAAAATATATAAAAATTTATAATAGTATGATTTTATTCACAGTAAACTTTTTATTCATTATTTTATTTAATCTAAGTATAATATACTCGGACTTTAAGACTTAAATAATTATTTTCTATAAATTATTTTCTAAAATTATAAAAATGATGATGTCATAAAAAAAAATTTGCTGATACAAAAGAATTTAATAATTTAATTATTATTATTCTTATATTTTAAAAATCTTTTAGAGAAAATTCACTAAAGAAATACGCATTTTCCGGTAGTTCTGCAGGAAGGAAATGCGTGATTTCCCACACTGGGAAGAAAATTTATTGTATCAATTTGTTCTAATACATATATATGCCCAGGTCCAGTTTAACTCACCGGACCAAAATTTTTTGTTTCAAAATTTTTGTCTTAAAAGCTTATTATTTCAGGTCTTGGATTTGATTTTCCACTGGAATTTCCGAAAATATTAATTTTTACAGAAAATTTTGTGATGCTCGAAAATTGGTTTTTTGAGATTTTTGATTTTTAGGGCTCAATGCAGTTTTTATATGTATGTTACGCATATCTACCCGTATTATTACATATGATTGGGGAAAAATTTTCTTTTTACCTGGAAATTTTTTTCTCCCAATTAACAAATAAATTAATTTTTTGAGAAAGCTTTTAAAAACCTTGCTAAAAACTTTATACTTTTAAAATGTTCTAAAAGCTTATTAGTAACAAAATATCTAAAAAAACTGTATTATAACACATTTTATGATATTTGAACTTAATTTAAAATTTACAGTCGTCTATAAAGCAACAATCCACGACAATGGCAATTTGACTGTTTTATTCATTGATTCCTTGAAAAAAATTTCTTTTTTCAGAGAATAGGCAATCAAAAAATCAGATTTTTATGATTAAATTAAAAAATTTTTTTTATATTAAAAGACAAAAATCGTTCTTTCTAATGACATTTCAGCAAATAAGTTGAAAATAAAGACCTTTTAAGGACCACAAGGATCATTCTTTGAAAATAAGGACCTTGTAAGGACCACAAGGACCATAGGGACTGGTAGACACCCTGTTTAATAATTTATTTTCATAATATGAAATTATATGAAAAAATATTAGACACCTATTTTTTTGTTTTTAAAAAAAACAAAATTAAAAAATTGATGTAGTCAAATTATTATATTGTAAAGCTGGAAACTGCGTTGTCACTGGGAGCAACTGGGGTCGCTGTATTCATTTATAACTATTTAGATTAGTAAGTCAAATAAATAAATAAATATCTAATATTTTTAAATTATAAAAATTCCGATACATTATTAGGCTTTTATTTGTTGTATATACTTGTAATATGAGTGCAATTTTCTAAAATTAGAGGCGTTGTAATTTGAATTTTTTCAAATCAAGTTTCTGTTTCAAATAAATTTCAAATTTTTTTAAATCAAGCTGTGTATCTGGATTATTTAATTTAGATCCTTCAGCAAAATTAGCTATCTTATGGACTAAAGTTTGATGTTTGCTAAGTTTTTCAATCCCCAACCAATGGTATTAAGTCAAACTTATCCAATATTCTGGGGATACTATATCCGTAAGTATTTATTTATAGCATGAAGCCGATATTTTAAGAAGTAATTAAACAATTATTTATTATTTATTACTTTTTACATAAGACATTATAATAATATTTATTGCAACATAATGCCTTTACTGATATCTCGTATATATACCTTTCCATACTCATTTCACTTGCGAGAATATTTTTAAAAAAACTTATAACTGGTTTGTGTATTCTCATCCAATTAGCGAAAAGTATCCCTAAAAGGGGGTATTTTTGCTATTTTCGCACTTTGAGTGGCTAAATTTAGTCCTAATAGGTTTTTTGAGTCGCTTATCAATAATTTCGGGGACTTTTTTATGAAAAATTATTATTTCACCTTTTAATTTGCAAAAATAACTCCTTAATGGGATATCTTTGCAATTTTTGCACTTTGAGTGTCTACATTAATTGACTATATGAAGTTTTTGGGCACTGATCCAGAATTTTGGGGACTTCTACGAAAATGTAATTCCCTTAAGTGAGCAAAAATTATTTATTTTATTTTGTTTGGAAATTTCTCAAACTTTTTGACCGATAAAAAATATTAGATTACCAAGTTTGTAGAAAAAAAAAAAATTTTCTGACAAATAACACACAATCTACTTTTAATTTTAAATGAAAAAACCGTGTAACAACTAAAAATTTTCAATTCTTTCTTTCTCTATAAAATAATAAGATAATTATTTAATTTTTTTTTAAATTAAACATTTAAGTCTGAGCTTCATTATTCACCATTTTTTTTTTATTTTAATAAATAATATACAAAAAATCAAAATCTTATGATCATTCAAGTACTCGTGATTCTCCATGTACTGGTACGAGTACCTTATTAGAATTAGTTTGAAACTAATATAAAAAAGAGTCAATGGCTTTTATAAAATTTTTAATAAAAATTTTTTTCGACCTTGTTGGACCAATAATAAATCTTTTCGATTTATAACTATAAACTCATTTTTTTGATACGTGGATAAAATCTATATCTCTTTTAATTAACGTACCCAATACCCAAAAAAAACATTAGACATCCGTAAGTATTTATTTATAGCTTGAAGTCGATATTTTTATGTTATTTGTTATTCATTACTTTTTATATAAGACATTATAATAATATTTATTGCAGCATAATACCTATATTAATATCTCTTATATATACCTTTGCATACTCATTTCACTTGCGAGAATATTAAAAAAAAATATATAATTTTGACGAATATGTATATTATTTTGCAATATAAAAACTTACAGCTTATAATTTTTTGACAAAAATATAATGATATCCTTCATGAAATATTCTTTTTGTTTTCGTCAAAATATCTTTTACAATTTTTAAAATTTTTAAATTGATTACAAGATTGATTACGATTGATTAGATTAAATTAAAATGTAAATGATACGAGGGTTACAATTTAAATCATCTGGATTTAAATTATGCTGTAATAATTAAGAGTTTAAGAAAAATGAAAAAAAATTAGGTATAATGTGAGAGGTTCTATCCCAACTGAGCCCTAATTAAACTGAAGGATCGACGAAATTGGCTCAAAATTTTTTTCCGAAAGTACAGTTAAAAATAATTACCCTCAGCCAATTTAAGCTTTCTAGGTCAATGTCTTGATTTCTAGTAACTATTCTTATGTTTTTGGTCTTCTTTAGTAAATTTACTTTCTGTCTAAAATTTTTTTATACATATAATTATAAGAATACTTATAGTGATTATACTTGTAGTTTATTTTGCAGTTTATTGTGTTTTCTTTTTTATTTTCTTTATTCTGTGCTGATAAAATTTAATAACTTCCCGACAATATAGCATTGATTTTTGTAAAAAGTTACTTGCAGCCAGAGCCTAATATTGGAGAATGAAGTGAAAGAAGTTTAAGATTTATTCTATGAATTTTTACTTCAAAGTAAAATAGAAAAGAATAATCAGCTTTCTATTAATTTTTAAGGTAAGTAAAAATTAAGAATTTTAATTAACAAAAGAAAATTTTAAGATTTTTGAAAAAAATTGAATGATATTCACTAAAAAATAGAAGCTTGATTATCAAAATAACTTTGTCAAATATTATAACCCGAATAAAATACATCCAAACAATTATTAAAAATTATAATTAATTGGTCTTGATCAGTTCAAGTTGCCAATCCGTATATTATTATTTATTTAATAATTTTTAAAGAGTCTAATTTTAAAGTAAATTTAATTTTCATCTTAAAATTAGCGAAAATTATCCCTAAAAGGGGGTGTATTTGCTATTTTTGCAGTTTTAGTGGCTAAATTTGATCCATATAGGTTTTTTGAGTCGCTGATCAATAGTTTCGGAGACTTTTTTATGAAAAATTAATATTTAACCCTTTAATTAAAAAAAAAAAACCCTGAAATGGATGTCTTTGCTACTTTCGCACTTTGAATGTCTACATGAATTGACCATACGAACTTTTTGGGCACTGATCCAGAATTTTGGGGACTTTTATACGAAAATGTAATTTCCTTAAATGAGCAAAAATTATTTATTATATTTTGTTTGGGAATTTCTCAAACTTATTGACCGATAAAAAATATTAGATTACCAAGTTTGTAGAAAAGAAAAATGTTTCTGACAAATAACACACAATCTACTTTTAATTTTAAATGAAAAAACTGTGTAAGAACTAAAAATTTTAAATTCTCTCTTTCTCCATAAATTATTAAGATAATCTTTTAATTCTTTTTTAAATTAAGCATTTAAGTCTCAGTTTCATTATTCGTCAATTTGTTTTTATTTTAAGCTAATAAATAATATACAAGAAATCAAAATCTTATGATCATTCAAATACTCGTGATTGTCCATGTACTGGTACGAGTACCTTATTAGAATTGTTTGAAACTAATATAAAAAAGAGTCAATGGCTTTTATAAAATTTTCATTTATAAAAAAAATATATATTATTATAAAAAACGAATGAAAAAATATTATCAGCTTTAAAAGATAATGATTTATATAAGTATAAATAAATAAAAGGTGGATTATAATGCACCTTATGACTTCATTTAGGGTAATGTATTGTTTAACTTAAATGAAAAAAAAAAATTCATAATATTTCTTATCTGAGAGCTTTGAAGTATAAATTGATTAATTTTTACGATTATCAGTTATTGAAAGAAAAGACATGTAATTGTATTTATATCAAAACCAAAGTAAAAAATAAAAATTGTAATTGATAGGTTTTTATTTTAAGTATTTTTTGAATTCAATTTATTTTTTATATATATTTTAATCAAGGTAAGAATTTTTTTCTATAAGCTTGAAAATGATAAAAATTAAAAATAAAGGAAAATGATATCATAATTTTAAAGTTTTGTTTTTAGATTTTTTATAAAATTCAAGAATTTATAAATATAACTCGAAATATAAGATTTTTACAAGATTTTTATATAGTCATACATATAATTTTTTAAAATTAATTCTTAAGAAATATATAATAATTTTTAGCACAAAGAAAAGTCTGAATAAATTCATTTAATTCAAAAAATACTGACAAAAATTTGTTAAATTTAGAAATTAAATAGCGTTATTTATGTTCTTCAATAAAAATTTTATGTTAACCCGACGAATTTTCGAAATATCTCTTATGATCTCCGCTGATCTGTTTAGATCTCCGGAGATCACTTTTGATTTCTGGAGATCTCCGGAGATCTCCATAAATCACAAGTGATCGCAAATTTCAGGTGATTTCTTTAGTTCTCTGGAGACCTCCGGAGATCTCCGGAGATCTCCGGAAATCACTTTTGATCTCTGCAGATTACTGGAGATTAAAATAGATCTAAAGTAATCTCCAGAGATCACTGAGGTAAAAAAAAAGTTAGAAAAATTTAGAAAAAATATTTATAATCATTAAGCAAAGTTGTAAAACGATAAACTTGATTGTTTTACCTTATTTTTTGGCTTTATTTAAATTTAAAAAATGCGAAAAAAATGCTACTATTAGTTATTTTACTAAAACATCAAAAATCAAAAAGTACAGCAATAACTTTACTAATTTTTATAATGAAAATAATTATTGGAATCGTCTCAATAAGAAATACAATTAGGTAAATGAGTAAAAAAAATTAGTTTTTTGATCATTAATAATTTTAATAAATATTTATAATTTTAATTACAATATATTAGTCAGCATATTTTAAATTAGTCAACAATTTCTATAAACAAATAATTATAATTCATTTTTTTAATAACAATAATTATTACCATGATAGGTACTTTGTAATCTATTTATAAAATAAAAAAATAAATAATTGTTTACTAATCTGGCTAAATCTTAAATTATAAGAACTGGTACTCACAAGGGGAGACCGGAACATTTGGGTGGTTAAATTACAATCTATTGTTATGGATGACTTTAATATGTTGAAAAAACACCCAAGATATCCTCCGTTTATTCCAACGCGCCTTCTGGGCTTAGAAACGCAGGGCTCAATGTTATAAAATAGGATTTTTAGACAATTTTCAAAATGATGCGATAAGCTCGAAAATTAACCAAAATACTTCCGGTTGGTCTCATTTTTTCCGTATAAGTATCATCTTTTAACTCCCGTTATCCGCAATGCTCCATCACCTATTCTCACAGCGTTTTAGTCAATAAACCAAATGCCCATTTTTGGACCAAAATTACCAATTTTTAAATTGCTGCAAAAATTGCAATTTTCAATAAAAATAGGTCTTGTAGATCTCAAAAATTTTGTATTAGCTCTAAGTTTTAAAAAATGTTTTACTCGCTTCTTTTTGATTACTCATTTAGCAGATATGATAATTTAAAGACAGAGTCTCAATTTAAGGTTTTTAAAAAAAAATCATATTTTATCACTAACTTTGTGGAGTCATATCTCAGAAACATCTAAAGCTAAAAGAACGAGTAAAAAAATTTTGGAAGCATGAAACTTGTACAAAACTTTTGACACCTACAAGACCTATTTTTATTGAAAATTGCAATTTTTGCAGCAATTTAAAAATTGGTCATTTTGGTCCAAAAATGGGCATTTGGTTTATTGACTATAGCGCTGTTAGAATAGGTAGTGGAGCATTGCGGCTGGCGGAAGTTAAAAGATGGTACTTATACGAAAAAAATGAGACCAACCGAAAGTATTTTGGTTAATTTTCGAGCTTATCGCATCATTTTGAAAATTGTCTAAAAATCCTATTTTATAACATTGAGCCCTGCGTTTCTAAGCCCAGAAGGCGCGTCGGAATAAACGGAGGATATCTTGGGTGTTTTTTCAACATATTAAAGTCATCCATAACAATAGATTGTAATTTAACCACCCAAATGTTCCGGTCTCCCCTTGTGAGTACCAGTTCTTATAATTTAAAATTTAGCCAGATTAGTAAACAATTATTTATTTTTTTATTTTATAAATAGATTACAAAGTACCTATCATGGTAATAATTATTGTTGTTAAAAAAATGAATTATAATTATTTGTTTATAGAAATTGTTGACTAATTTAAAATATGTTGACTAATATATTGTAATTAAAATTATAAATATTTATTAAAATTATTAATGATCAAATAACTAATTTTTTTTACTCATTTACCTAATTGTATTTCTTATTGAGACGATTCCAATAATTATTTTCATTATAAAAATTAGTAAAGTTATTGCTGTACTTTTTGATTTTTGATGTTTTAGTAAAATAACTAATAGTAGCATTTTTTTCGCATTTTTTAAATTTAAATAAAGCCAAAAAATAAGGTAAAACAATCAAGTTTATCGTTTTACAACTTTGCTTAATGATTATAAATATTTTTTCTAAATTTTTCTAACTTTTTTTTTACCTCAGTGATCTCTGGAGATTACTTTAGATCTATTTTAATCTCCAGAGATCAAAAGTGATTTCCGGAGATCTCCGGAGATCTCCGGAGGTCTCCAGAGAACTAAAGAAATCACCTGAAATTTGCGATCACTTGTGATTTATGGAGATCTCCGGAGATCTCCAGAAATCAAAAGTGATCTCCGGAGATCTAAAAAGATCAGCGGAGATCATAAGAGATATTTCGAAAATTCGTCGGGAAAAGTGCATAATTGTGAATTCTGAAAGAATCACTGTTGATATCAGTTAAATGTTTTGATGACATCTTTTTTTTGTTATTTATTTATTTTATTTTTTTAAGAGACTTCTTCATTCTTAAAGTGCGAGTCATCGCGGGTTGTTAAAGTCTGTAACGAAAAACGTTATTATTTGTTAAGTTTATTTATTTATTGCAATAAATCTACAATCAAAAGAAACATTTTTTGCCGAAATTTGCCATTTTCATTTTGGTTATAATTTCGAATTTTCAAATTTAATTTTATAAAAATATAACAACCAAGGATAATTTTTCCAAATTCATATTTGATATTTTTTCACACATAATATGAAAAAATAAAAATATGATATAAATAAAAGTTCACATTATTATGATAATCATTGATAGGCTCATATTAGTATGAAATAAAATAAAATCCCACAATATGCTTCATAGTTTTTTCATATTCATATCAAATTCATATTAACATCATGTTAAAAATATTATCTGTCAATATTTTTATACGAATACGGATCCATATTTGGTATAGAATGATATATCTGAATCCATTTTTTTTCATATATTCTTTCAATTTCATATCTTCATATATGATATGAGAAAAAATTCCATACCTAACTCTGTAAATAAATTGAAGAAATTCTTAATTAGTTTAGCTTTATAATTATGTGAACATGAATTATCAATACCATGTATTTTATATCTAAAACGAGTGATGATTTACTACATTTTATTCGATTATTCACTGGTAAATCTACCCTACATTTTATAAGATTTATCCTTAATCTTAATCCTTATTGCTAGTTTTTCTGTCGGGATTCCTACTACAAGTAGTAAAATAACTAAACTACAATTTCTAGTAAATTTACTAAAGTAATCTGTGTTGTTTTTTTTTTTCATAGTAAAGTTACTAACCTGTAATAATATTGAATCCATTTTTTTTGTATATTTGGGTTACAAAGTTTGTACGTAATTAAAACCTTTGAAACTAATTAAAACAATAATAGACTCAATGGCTTTTATTAATTTTTTTTATTTATATAACAAAAATATATATATTGTTATCAAAAACGAAAGAAAAAAAAATTATCTAATAAGATTATAATTTATATACTTAATTACATATGAATAAATATTAACTGGATTATAATGCACTTTATAACTTCATTTAGGGTGTTGTATTGTTTAACTTAAATTAAATAAATAAAGATTATTATAATATTTCTTATGTTATAGCTCTGAAGTATAAATAGACGTTTTTTTTTAAAAGTTTTTTATTGAATTTTTTTCTTTTACAATTGTCTGTTATACAAGAAAATAAATGCAATTAAAGTTATTTTAAAATTAAAACAAAAAAATAAAATTTTTAATTGATTGATTCTCTGGATCCAATTTTTTTTTTTTTTATAAATATTTCAATCAAGATGTGAATTATTTTTCTGTAAGTTTTACAATGATAAAAAATTCTAAATAAAGGAAAATGATATAATAAATTCAAATATTTTTTTTTTGTCAGCATTTTTATAAGATTCAAAACTTCATAAAGAAAAGATGTTTATAATCATACATGTAATTTTAGAGTTTAAGCAAAATATATTTTTATAAAAAATGTGCTAAGATTACAAATAAAAAGTCTAATATAAACTAAGATTGTTATTAATTTTTGAAATATTTTAGTAATTTAGTAAAAACATTATAAGTTCTATAACAAGTTCTATATCTATATTCTACTCTATATTCTCTATACAGATCGAGTAAGTTATAGCCTTGTTTATTTATATTAGCCAGGCAGTTAATTGTAAAAATTGCTTGAATTTTGGATTACCGAGTGAAAAAAATAGCCATTTACCAAAAAAATAAAATTTCTAGATTTTTAGCTTGGTTCATTACTCCTAAGTATTTCAATCAAGCAGAACATTATTTTTTCTTATGAGACCGAAAATTCGCCGCCCATGTATACAGTAACAACAATTATGAATGATTAAATGAGCTATAATTTTGGGAATCTAACTTTCTTGGTAATTGGCAACTTTTTTAATCTAATTAAAAATCCAAACAACTTTTTAAAACAGTACTGCCAGGCTGATATATATTTTAAAATTTCCACAAACAAATTTCTATTTTTTGTCAGTATTTAAACATTCATAGATTTCTTAAACTACTTTTTAAATTATTGTCCCTTCGGTCCCTTCTCTGTACAAATAATAAATAAGTATAAGAGATCTTACCATTATATTTTTGGTTTCCTTTATGTAAATTTTTATTTTTCTAAATTTATTGTAAATTTTTAATTTTAATTATTATTATTTTAAAGGGATATAAACTGAGGAATAATGGAAAAATTATTCAGAAATGAAATAGAGACGATGTTAAAGGAATATAATAATCCGGGAGATGATTCGTTAAATGATGAAGATATTCCAATTATGCCTTACAACAGTGACACCGTTAAAGAAAAATTAAGAGAATTTAATAATCGAAATCATAATTTTGAAGGGCACAACAACTTTTCATTTGTTGCTCATGCAGTTGCAATTAAGTTCTTGAATTCCACTGATATCCAAACAGCTTATGAACATAAAAAAAAGCCATTTGCTGCTAATATGTCTCCAAATTTACCTAATTATGATCAAATATGCGAAGGAATAGATGATGTAATTGACATTATCGCACAAAAAAATAAAATTTCTCTTGATAAAATAAAATCAGATATTTATGGAGCAATTCATTCTCGTACTTTTTTGGACTCAATAGTGAACGATTCATTAAAATCATATTTTGAAAGCCTAATAAAATATGAGTTTCCAGAAATAAAACATATTGATGATATGAATCATAGTCTCACAAGTCTATCTAGAGCAGTAAATTATAATACATTTACCCCAAGTTCTTTTTTATCTGTTGATTTTTTTTCTGATTTACGTTTATATAATAGATTAGAAAAAAGAAAAATTGAAAAGCTAGAAAGCATTTATAGTGGAAAGAATCATTACATAGAAGGAACTATTTGGTTTGACAATTTAGGGGAAAGAGCACGATATGAAACAATATACAGAAATACTTTTTCAGATTTGAGAAAACTAATAGAAATAATACCTGCTATTTTTACTAATAATCAACCAGTAGAACTAACCCAACATGCTAGTGCATTAATTCGCTTAATGTTTGGAATTGAAGTTATGAGAAATCCTTCTGCATTAATACATAATATGATGATATTAGATTTAATTAGAGTTGGAAACCTTACCTGGAAAAGTGCTTTGGTAGAGAAGCCTATGTCAATGGAAAATGCTTTAATGGCTTCAAGAATTAAAAATAGTGAATACAACGAAAAGTATATGCCAAAAAAATATTTAACTGAGAATAAAACGTATAAAGAGTATGCCAATAATTGGTTACAAGATTTTGAGAAAAATTATAATGCAGCAGAGAAATTACTTAAAAAGGAAAAAGAACTTACTAAAAATTGGTTGGAATGGAAAGATTCTCGTAAAGAAAAAGGATATTTATATGAAAAATCTGATATTAGAATTGAACATGTAGATGAGCTGTTTGATTTACTGCAGGAATCATGTCACGCTTGGTATGGCATTGATCTTACTGGAGAGTAAGAAAGAAAATTATAACTTTTAAAATATTAAATCATTTCAAAAATGTTTACTATATAAAATTAAAAAAAATATAATATAAAATAATACAAGAATAGCAGAACTCGATGAAGAAAAAATCATAAATTTTGAAAAGATAATATTATATTTACGGCTCGTGTCCAGAAAAGTAAAGAATCGCCCAAATCGAACGTAAATTACCTTCCGAGGTGAAGCCGAGATGCGATAAACTGCGATTTTTCGACTTCACCTCGGAAGGTAATTTACGTGCGATTTGAGCCATTCTTTATTTTTCTGCCCTAGGATCGTAATTTACTATCTGTGGCATTAGCGAGAAACTTCGTGCTTTCGTGGCTACTGTCCAGAAAAATAAATTCTGATAATTATAAAACCATTAAAAGTCTAAAGTCCGATATTAAGTGAAAAATGAAAATTGTTAAAAATGTTATTTGTTTTTAGAAGTATATAAATAAAATTATAAATAGACGGTTGGGCTGTTTTACATTGGTTATTATTAATAAAGTCAAATAATTAAGAAAAAAAACTTTTTTGAAATAATATTACAAGGTTTAAGTCTTCTTATGAAAATTAAAAGCATATCCTCAGATTCAAGCAATATGCTTAAACGATTTGAAATAACAAGCGAATTAACTAGGCCGTGTATACCAGAAATTCGATTGAAATAAAATACACAGAAAAAAAATTCTTATATAGCGGCAATCGGGAAAATTCTGATTTTTTTTTCAGTAAATTTAAATTTAATGAAGTATTCGATAGAGAAAATTTTTGAAATTTTCAAAATAAAAAGACATGATACTTCTTAAACAGAAATAGATTAATTAGAAAAATAGAAAATTTGAATTTATCTGAATCCAGAGGGTAAGAAGTCGAACAAAGAGTCTGCTAATTAGATTTTAAAATTTCTAAAATTAAATGGACATATCACTGAATTTTATTATTTTTTGAATCTTAAATTTAAATAATTATTTGCTAATGTTTTTTTTATATAACTTTGTAATGTATATCGAATAAATAAACTAAAATTTTATTTTTCTGTCTGGTTTGTAAACCACTCACGTAACGAGTGTTTTCTGGACTAATCTTTATAAGTTTAATGTGGCCGCAAAAAACTGAACCAGTTTAGCATCCACCACAAATCTCTTGGAGTACTCAACATTGGTATTGTAAATCAGTTTAAAAAATATAAGCTTAAAATATTGATATGTATAAATAAGATAATAATGTATTTAATGAAATAAATTTTAAAATTTAATAAATAATAATAATAAACATATACTTAAGCCCTTTCTACATCAGATTAAAAGTTGATATTAAATCTGGTAATCTTTAAAATTTATGTAGTGTAATTGGCAGTAATTTACGATTAATCATCAAAAATCCCCAACCATACTATTAAAATTTTAAAAATTACTAGATTTACACGAGATTTACATAATATCGACTTTTAATCTGATGTAGAAAGGGCTTAATTTATGAAAGAAGACATACAAAGTCCTTTCTCCATTTGCGATTCAAATTGATAAAATTAATTTTCTTCCCAGTGTGAAAAAACACGCATTTCCCTACTGCAGAACTATTGGAAAATACGTGTTTCCTCATCAATGGCAAAGAAAAATTATATTTTAACCATGGGTATAAAAAACAGGCTACACATTGTAATCCCTAATTACATTTACCGGATTAAAAAAAATAAAAATTAAAACTCAACGGATTATTTTTTTGGTATAATGTAAAATTATAAAAAATTAATATTATTTAATGATAAAAAAATTTATTGCGTAATCACATCGGAACTATCAGGTCATAAGTTTCATATTATCTAGCCATTGTATTTTAGCAAAGAAGATAGTACTATCTATCTTCTTTGATTTTAGGGACTCAGTACAGGTACGCACAATCTTCATTTATACAATGTTATACCGGTGAATTGGATCAAGCAAGTAAATATAGTATTTATTTAAAGAATGAGTTAAATAGTCTGTAATTTATAATTTGAAAACAATGTCTCATTATTAACTGATTTCAAAAATATTATTAAAAATAAATAATATTGTTATGCTTATTTTCGCTGAGCCTCATTCCCTTGATAAGTTATCTTGTTTGAAGATATTATAGATTATGGTCAAATTTTTTAAAATAAAAGAATAATAATAAATAAAATATTTAATTCTTCTGATATCAGTAAATTTATTTAATGACATTAATTTCTTCAGTTTTTGCTGCAGTAGAAAGCTTTGAACTCCGCGTATAGTATACATAGATGAACTAAAATAATTAATAAAAAGTTTACTGAATTATTGTTAATCAAATCATACTCTTTTTAATTTTTGTTGCTGCACTTTTTTTTTTGTTTAATTAAAGGTAAATATACACAGGGTGATCATGCCTAAATAAATTTCAATTAATTTAGTTATTTTCTGGTTATTTTAGATCATTAACCACATTTTGGATGTATTAAATTCAATACTAATTCATTTTTCACCATTTTTATCATTTTTTAATAATTTTTTTTGATATCTGAAATCAGTTTTTAGGACATTTCTCTGCAAGCACTTGATGAAATCACTTAAAATTGAAAACCCTGCAACTAGATCTGATTTCAAAAATTTGGTTTAGGGGATTTTTGATTCATCGAGTAGGTTCTGAGATCTTGAGGATACACTTTCTTGAACATCTATCCCTAAACACACCAAGGCAATATAAGCATTTAGAGGCATCGAAATGACCTTGGGACTAAATTTCTCCACGAATTGGACAATTTAGAAACATTTCCATTTTTTGACCTAACATACTTATAAGGCATGATTTCATCTATGTATTGCATACATAGGGTGATCGTGCCTAAAAATATAAGTATCTTGTGTTATTTTGCATTTCTATGATGTTACATCGAAACAAAGTTTATACAAAAGCTATGAAATTTATTGCGCAGTTGACATTTATAAGGTTTTTCACCTCTGTGAAGCGAAAATAATAAACATGCTTTTAAAAATAGCGGATTGGGCCCAAAAACTATAGGTTCCATCAACTTGATAAAAGAAACCCAGTTTTAAAAAATGAAAGTAATCCAATGGATCGTTGTTGAGATATCGTGCCCACAAGGTGTCGATTTTTGCATCCATTAAGGTATAGCTTCGCTCTATAACTATGAATTTTTATATCAATTTTTGAACTTCAATAACCACATGGTATAAATTTGTCTTTATATCCCCATAAAAATTACTGACAATAAGTTCCTAAGCCCGTAATATTTTAAGTCCCAAAATCAAAATTATTTGAAATTTCATTTAACCCTACCCCCATTTACATGAAACTAAAACCTCATTGTTCGATTTTCAGCCCTTCTGGGGTAGGTAATAATATCCCTATAAACGTGTTCCATGTTGTGGTAAAAAATGCAGCCCACTTGGAACTACTGTCCTGTAATGGGCAAAATAGGCTTCTTGGAGCTATTGAAATCTTTATGAAAAATGTATTACATTCACAAAGTTTCATTATATATCTTGACTCAGATTATTCGTTATTCATTATTATTTAATAGCCCTTAAAATTATTTAAGGGTATTATTAATTTTAAATTTGGATACAAATATATTGTCCGATTATACTAAGTAAAAGCAAATATTCGTTGTCTTTCGCCCATCTGATGTTATCTTATAATAATCGAAATATGACTGAAGTCATAATTTATTAAAATTCTTTTATCATTAAATTATTTTTGATAAAATCTTTAAGTATTTAAAAAATAACATTTTTTACCAAGAAGCTTTTTTTTATATACACGTGTAACGCACAGTTTTTGACAGAAAGTGTTGGAGCCTAGTGAAATACATCAAACAGTTAAAATTTCGTAAGCGAATTAAAATGTTTTTATTATTGTAAAAAATAATTTGCCATTTAGATCTATATTCAAAACCAAAGGAATTAATTGAACATTTTTTTTTAAATCCATTCAGTTTTTATTTCGATAAAAGTTATTTGGGTATTTTTTTTATAATTTTTTTATTATTTTCGAAAAATAAGCATAACAATTTTACAAATTTTTATATTTGGATTGGCATTTTTGAAGTTTATGAATCTAGATTTAAAAAATTTTTTTACTACATATAATTATGTGATGAAACTGTTGATTTCGTCTTAAAATTTATTTTTGTAAATGAGACAGTGTTTATATCAGACATTTTATGATGGTTAAAATAGCATATAGTATATTAAGTATCAAGGGCGTAAAAGTTTCGGCACTAGCGTGAGCACTAGCACGAGTGCTCGGCGAAGCCGGGCACGAGTGATATGTGTTCACGCTCGTGTCTATAGTATTTCGCCCATGGTGCTTACACTATTTTTTGCCCACCTGGGCGTAGAACGAGTTCAGAAAATTCTTTACAAACGAGTTTTACGCCCGGGGCCAAAAAAATATTTTTAAAACCTGACTCCACAAAAAAAAAAGAAAAAAAGAAACTTGTATCATGTTTTTTCTATTTTTTTAAATTTTGGGGGTAGTTTTCAATCTCTATAATTAGTTCATATACCCTAATTTTGGTGAATTAAAAAAAAAAACAAAATTTTCCAGCCCTATTGGACACCGGATTCGGATTAAGCGACCTAAAAAACATATAGTAGAGCAAATCTCAGCCTGTCAACAGGTTCCGATCCCAAATCTGCAAAATGACTGAAGTATTTATACTATTATTCATAGCGAAAAATAGGTAATATATCGCAAAAATTAAGAGATTTTAGGAAATAAATGAATTCTTAAAGTAAAATATAGGTAATATATCGTTTTTATATGAAAAAAATATAAGAAAAATATAAAAAAGGAGTTTTTCCTCTATCCTGTAATATCTTAATTTTTAGACCGTCAAAAATGCTAAAAATAACATTCTTCGAAGTTTTGAACCTCAAAATGATTTCAATAATAAAAAACAAAATTTTCTTTTAGAGTATTTAAAAAAAAAAAAATTTTTGACACCAACCACGTTCTAGTCGGATGATTCGGTCCGGAGATATTAATTCTGGAGTCAAAAACACATTTGAACCCAATCCAGGTGAACGCAGGGAGGGTGAGGGGTGCCAACCCTCGGAATCTTATTTTTTATCATAAACTATCAAATTGAGTCAAAAATTGCGAAAAATATGCTGAGTCCAGAAACCATAGCTTATTCCGCAGTAGTCTTTTTAATTTTAATTATTATTATTTTAAAGGGATATAAAAAAAAGAATAATGGAAACACTAGATATAACTGAAATACAGTGGATATTAGAGGAATATAGAAATTCAGGAGATGGATCGTTAAATGATGAAGATATTCCGATGATGCCTTACAACAGTGACACCGTTACAGCAAAATTAAGAGAATTTAATAATCGAAATCAGAATTTTAAAGGGCACAACAACTTTTCATTTGTTGCTCATGCAGTTGCAATTAAGTTCTTAAATTTCACTGATATTCAAAAAGCTTATGAAAATAAAAAATTGACTATTGCTGCTAATATTTGGTTTCAAAATTTTCCTGATTATGATGAAATATGCAAAGTAATATATGATGTAAGTGTCCATATCGCAAAAGAATCTGAAACTCCTCATGAAAAAATAGAATCAATTATTTATAAAGAAATTAATTCTGATCCATCATCTTTTTTGGACTCAATAGTGAATAACTCATTAAAATCATATTTTAAAAGAATAATAAAAAATGTGTTACCACTATTAAGAAATATTGATTACCATCAATTCACAGAACTATCTACAACAGTAACTTATAATGATACTTTAAATTTAGCTACAAGCGTTGAATTTACCCCACGTTCTTTTTCATCTGTTGATTTTTTTTCTGATTTACGTTTATATAATAAATTCAAAAAAAGAAAACTTGAAAATAAAGAAAGCACTGATAGTAGAAAGAATCATTACATAGAAGGAACTATTTGGTTTGATAATTTAGGGGAAAGAGCACGATATGAAACAATATACAGAAATACTTTTTCAGATTTAAAAAAACTAATAGAAATAATACCTGCTATTTTTATTAATAATCAACCAGTAGAACTAACCCAACATACTAATGCATTGATTCGCTTAATTTTTGGAATGGCAGTTATGAGAAATCCTTCTGCATTAATACATAATATGATGATGATAGACTTAATTAAAGCTGATAAGCTCACCTGGGAAAGTGCTTTGGTTGATAAGAAAATGCCTATGTCAATGAAAGATGCTTTAATGGCTTCACGAATTAAAAATAGTGAATACAACGAAATGTATATGCCAAGAAAATATTTAACTGAGAATAAAACGTATGAAGAGTATGCCAATAATTGGGTAAGAGAATATCCGGAAAATTATGATGCAGCAAAGGACTTACTTGAAATGGAAAAAGAACTTACTATACAATGGTTGAAATGGAAAGGTTTTTTGAAAGAAGGATATTTGAAGGATGATAAATCTGATATTAGAATTGAACATGTTGGTAAACTGTTTGATTTCCTGCAGAAATCATGCCGTGATTGGTATGGCATTGATCTTACCAGAGAGTAAGAAAAAAAATTATAGATTATAAAATATCAAATATCTTAATTTTTTGTTTTTTATCTTTATAGAAAAAGATTAGTTGATACATTTCAAAAAGTTTTAACTATATAAAATTAGAAAAGTATGTAAAGTAATTCATGAATAGCAGAACTCGATGAACGAAAAAATGATAAATTTTGAAAATATAAAATAAAGTCTGATAATTACAAGACTATTAAAAATGTAAAGTCCGAAATTAAGTAAAAAAGAAAATTTTTTGAAAATGTTATTTGTTTTATAAGTATAAGAGAATGATATTGTAAATACATTGTTGGGCTGTTGCGCTTAATATTTTAAGTATTAGATTATTAGTTTTACATTGTTTATTATTCATAAATACCTGAAAAAAAAAGAATAAATTTAATTATCGTAATTTAATTAGTTATTGAAAACTGATGGAAAAATCTGAACTGAATCGGATATACCGAAAAACAAAAAAGATGAAGGTATATGTAAAATCAGAAGAGGCAATAAAAATTTTCTCTGCTTTTTAATTGTTAAAAAATGATTAATTTAAATTTATCTTTTCTTAATTTTTTTTTCAAATTTTGTGTTATTTTAAGTAAAAAATAAATAAAAAAAATAAAAAAAACAAAAAAAAAAAAAAAATTATTTAAATGTAACAAAAAAATAAAATAAGGAGCATAATAAAACTTATAAAACTATGTATCAATAATCTGGTTGTGTAACAATGATTATTAGTTTAATAAACAACTTAAATAGCATTCTTTTATTAATACAATTATTATTTCAATCGAAATATTTGTCTTAAGTAGAATCAAGAAAATATTTAAAAATTCCAAATAATATACTACCAACAAATACTACGAACCATGGCTAGAAGAATAAAAAATGTCCCAAATCGCAATGGGTGGAAAATACATGCTTTCGGTTTACTGAATTTCTCCTCGTATAATACCTGCAAATATGCTAAATACTAGGGGTGTGAGGTTATCCGAAATTTCTCGAAAAAGTTCTGCAGTTATATTTTTGAAGCTTTCTTGGCTACACAAAACTGGATTCAACTCAAAGCAAAAAATCCAAAATTTCGAATTATCCGACCCGATAATCGCACACCTCTAGTAACTACGCGCTCAAAAAATGCGTATAAATAAATTTGTACAGCCGCGTGAATACAACAAGCGTCCTTTGCAACATAAAGTTTACCTACACAGTAAAATAAATGCACTCAATATTACTAAAGGTTAATAAATTTGTCTACATATTTGTAATACTACTACAGATTTGACAAGAAAATTTTATCTTAAATAGCTTTTTATATTGTAAAATTAAGTGATATTCACATTTGATGCACCAGTGCATGAACGTCCAAATTTTAAATGGTAAAACCGTGTTTAAGAAAATGCTCCAGTACATGAACGACCTTAAATTTTCAATACTTTATTTCTCTGTTAATTCAAAAGACAATCGTTGAAATTTTTTTAAAAATTTGAACCATCAGCTTAAATATTTATTCATACTTTTTATTAAAAATTAACAAGTTATATATGAAAAAAATCAGAATCTGAACAATCAAATACTGGTAATCATTCATGTACTGGTACGAGTACCTTAACATATACAAATATTCGTGTTCGTCAAAAAACTTAAAACAAAAATGTTTTGCTCTGTAAAAATAAAGGTATCTCGTTAATATATGAAGTAAAACAAACGAATTTCCATTACATTTGAAATTAATTGTACAAACTGTAAAATATATTTTGCTTGAAATTTAAAGAAACTACTTGAAAATTTAATAAGCCATTCAAGCAATTATTCAAAGCTTTGCCATGCTGCTATTTATCCAAAAGTTAATTACATTTTTTAAAAAGTATGCAAATTATTAAATTTCATGATTTAACCACCCATATAAAAAAATGCAACGATTTCATAATGATATATAAATTGTTGTTTAACATCTTTATTTTTTTATTGCAAGATATATTTTATTTAATAATTATTTTATTTTTAGGAGCATCATGAAATATAGTAAAATAGTTTTAAAAATATAAAAACTGGTTGATTATTTATTACCAAGTTTATGATTAAAATTTAAAACGATTCTTTAAAAATAATTTATTTCTTTTAAAGAAATTTAAAAGATTTTTATCGTGATTTGTCTAAATGCAATAAGGAATTAAGGATTATAAATTTTTAAAAAGTTTCTGCTTGAATTTGACTTAAAAAGCAGAGCAACGTAATTCAAAACTTATTGTGTACAACCCTTTTTATGATCATAATTATCGCTATAAATTTTAATCTTTAAATTCATTTCAATAAAAAACCCGGACTAAAAAAACTAACAAATGTAAATGGAGAATGGAATACAACATATTTTTATGTGTGTTTAATCTGGTATAATGTAATAAAAATTATAAAAATAAATTCAAGAATTACATCTTATCAAGCATTTAAATTTCAACGGATCACCAAGTAACAGTCACTGATATCTACGAGGCGATTTAAATGCTTCATTTTGCCCCCACGAATAATGGTGAATTTGATCAATCAACTAAATATTGTATTATTTAAAAAATTAACACATTCGCTGCGTCATGGGTGAAATGCGCCCATGATCCCATGTATTTCAAATGGAGTCACGTGACCTCCCGCAGCAAATGTGTTAATTAAATAGACTATAATTTAAAATTTGTGATATATTAATATTGTCTTCTTTAATTAACTGATATCAAAAATACTATCATTGAAATTATTTTGTTTATTTCCTTCGGGCCTCATTCTCTTGATAAGTTATCTTGTTTGAAGTTCATATATTAAAAATTGTGGTCAAGTTTTTTAAAATGAAAGAATAATAATAATAATTAAATTATTAAATTCTTTTGATATCAGCAAATTATTTTTGATGCATATTATTTGTATATATTTTTTATTTCATTTTTTGCTGGGACCTTTAGGTCTTTTAAAGAATTGAAACAACTTTATTAAATAATGTAAAAAGTCTATTTCCTTATTAATTATGAAAAAATCAGCATAATTTTTTATTAAAATATGCGTTAATAGGAATGCATTTTTTAACTTTATTTTGTTGCTAAAATTTGCTTTTTTTTAGTTTCGGTAAGATAAAGTTTTAAATGATATGTAAATAAGAAACCTGTATTTTAAAAAAAAGTTATTATTTTTTTTTTCTTGTCTTAACATTTTGTTTAAATGAATTTAATAAGTAAATGAATAATGATTATTGTTATAAACTGATTCATTATTAATCTTTTCTTAGTTACAAGAATTAAGTAATTGAATATTTGACAGAATTGTAACATAAATGCCATTTTTGAAAATTTGAGTTGCCTTATTGGATTTTCTCTTAAGATTGTCAAAGCTTCCATATAAATTTTGTATTTAGTGACCATAAAAAAACTTCTATCAATGCGAATCGTGTAATGTTTCTATTGAATAAAAAAATTTTAATTTTGAATTTTCTTTTGAGATTCTTCCAGTTTTCTAGTTATTCGTAATCAGAAACCGCAGAATCCTTACGGGCAAGATTTAGAAATAGTTCCGATCAACCAAAGTTCTGCTACACATAGTTCTATAATTAGAGGTTTCTTGGGATGGAGAGCTTTATGAGAATGTGTATCTCTTTTTTAGCTAATTAATCCGTTATTTGTTAGACAAACGTGAATATCTATCGGTTAAAAAATTTTGTTTTAACATAGAACATATTTATAGGCAGAAGGGGTATTTCAAGTATATCATTGGGGGGGGGGGGTATAAGGTACTTACAAGGGGAGTTCAATACATTTGGAACACCAAATTACACCAAATGGTTATGGATGAGTTTGTTATGTTGAAAAAACATGCCGACTACCCTCCGTTCCTTCCAATGGGCCTTCTGGGCCTAGAAACGCAGGGCTCAATTCTGACTCGATTTTTGGATTCCTCGGGAAATTTTACTATAGTCCCTCTTTTTTAAGTAATTTTGAACATCTCTGTGATGCTGCATAAAAAAAAAGAAAAAAGAATTTACATGAAAATAAAAAGTAAGTTTTTTGGAGTTTTTTCGAGTTTTTTTCATCGAGTTGATGGAACCTGTAGTTTTTGGACCCAATCCGGTATTTCTAAAGGCGTGTTTATTCTTGTATTTTTACTTCACACAGGTGAAAACCCTTATAAATGTCGACGTGATGTTTTGCCTTCGCACACTAAATTAATTTTGAGACCAATATTTATACAATTGTATTTCAAAAATGTATCCCTACATAAAAAAGTATCCATTTTAAGAATCTGATGTTAATTTTAAGATAAAATCTACAGGAAACTCAATATTTCGAGTAAAAGTTGGCTACTGAAAAAAATCGACGCATTGCTTATTCAGCATTATAAATAAGATAGAAAAAGATATATTTCATGAAAAATCATTAAATTTTCATCTCTTGTGTGTTTAAAGATATATTTTTTTACATACATTCTTTTTTAATTTTAGAATGGTGGATGAAAAATTGCAAAAAATTATTAAATACAAGTAGCATGAGATTATTTGTTTTAACATGGAACATGTTTATAGGGAGAAGGTACCTCAGAACTTGAAAATTAAGGGGAGGAGGTCAAATGAGACTTAGAATAATTTCAATTTTGAGACTTTGAAAAACCTGGGCTTAGGTAATTAGAATAATACAGGTTTAAGGACTTAGAAAAATATCGATTTAAGGACTGAGAATAATTCAGGTTTCGGGACTTGGAATAATACGGGCTTACGGAATCAAAATAGTTTGGGCTTAGAATAATGAGGTGATAATTACAAATTATAAAAATAGAAATTTGTGTGTTTACATTGCGCAACATTTGCATTATACCTAGACCTCAGCTGGAAGTAAACATGTTCCATGCAATTAGGTTGTGTTTAAACAAACCAGTTTGAAGTTTTTTAGTAATTTTTTTCAAATTTTGAAATTAAAAGAAAAATTTTTTAACTTTAACCCAGAATATTGAGTTCTCATTTGATTTTATCGTCATTTGACTTCAGATTCTGAAAAGAGACATGTAACATAAGTACTAAAAAAAAAACAATTACATACCAGACGGGCTAAAGGCCCTGTGTAAAAAAAAAAAAAAATTACAAATTTATTTAAAAAGAAAAATGATTAGCAATAATATTAGAAATACCCATTCTAGAAAATAAATTAAATTTGGAGAGTTTATTTCTAATCAGGGGTCCATGATAATAGAGAATATATGAGACTACGACTAACTGCTTGGTATTTGTCAAAAATTACACTTTTGGCAGCAAATTGAAAATTGGTCATATTTGGACAAAAATGGGTACTCGGTTTACTGGTTGCAACGAAGAGAATTTAAGATAAAAATTAAAAAGAAAAAATATTTATAAACGTCAAGTATAGAATTTTTAGAAATTTGAGGCTTTTGGAAAATTTTTGAGACTTAGAACTATTTTCGTCAAAAATTGCAATTTTGTAAGCAATTTAAAAATTCGTCATTATAGGCCGAAAATGACCATTTGGTTAATTAGCATAAGGCTAAGAAAGTCAGCCATAAAAAATTGTGGTTTATGGGGCTTGAAAGTTAACTATAATACCAAAAAATTGTAATAAACAAGAAGTGTTTTTATTAACTTGTACGGTTACAGAAGAATTACCAAAAAACTATTTAAAAGCATCGTACCCTGTGTAAAAAGAAGAGAACATAAGCAAATTTTTTTCAAGCTAAAGCTTTGTAATTTTATACCTTTTCCAGGATTCCACAAAAAATATTTTCCTCCACCTCTATTGTCCCTCCATTTTTTTATTGACTTAAGAAGAATGTTAAAAAAAAAGGCATTTTTCATGACGTAACTTATGGAAAAATTGAAAAATAAAATGTAATATTTTTTTTTTTCATTTTTTGTTGCTTTGAGTTCAGAGGTAATTTGAATATATTTTTACAAAGGAGGCAGTAAAGTATATAAAATTTAAAATACGATGAAAGATTTTTAAATGCAAGATTAGAAAAATACCCTGCCAACTAGCTGGCACTAAGGCTCTTCAAACAATGAGCTTAATACTTCAATATGCCACAGATATCACCGATTACAAGCATGCAATCATACATACATTTCTATTAACTTTTAAAAGTTTTTTTTATTGATCAAAAATTTTGGAACAAATTTTCAAAAAATTAATTATTAGATTCGAGATATCGAGTAAAAACCATATTTTCAAATATAAGTACTTACCCGAAAAAAAAATATTGCAGTTTTTTTAATTTTGAGAAAAAAATTTTGATAAAATTCCATATAAGATCCAAAAAATTTACTATAAACCAACTTTTTATAACTAATACTCTCGTAGAAGAAAAAAGGTATTACATCCATAATTAAAAAAAAAAAGTAGATTGAGATTTTTTGATGAAAAAATTTTTGAAAAAAAAATTACGTCTTAATTCCATAATGGTTGTGACATTTCCCCGGTTACATACACACACACACACACGCACACACACATACTTTTTTTAGAAACCGGTTTTTTAGCTTCCTGAGGTCCCAAAACGTGGTTAAATGCCAAAAAATCAAAAATCAAAATTTGACCCATCACAAAGTTTCCTCATTGAGGAACCAAAAAAATAAAGAAAAAAAATTGTATCGTGTTTTGCCAATTTTTTCTTACTCTTGAAATGTAATTCAATTTGGTCAATAAATTCAAAAAATAATCTATACTCTTAAAATATGTCATTTATTTGTTTCTGACATGTTATTCTTTTTTCTAACTGTTTTTTTTTTTTTTTTTTTGGGCCCCTTCAAGAAGGGGCCTTTTTCGTAGGACGAGGAGAATGCTTTTACGCATACCATACACCGCGTACTGTATGGTTATGTGGGACTCAACCTCAAATTTATGGTTGCCCAGATACTCAGTATAACTGAGGAGGAATTACAATATCCTGTTAAACTCTCCACCCTCCTGCATTTATGACAATATCATAGAATCCGGACCGGGACTCCCTGTTTAGGTATTACTTCGGTCCGGAAACAATGCGGCCAAGGCATTTCTTCGCCATACCCTGTCAATAAAGGAGGAGAGTTTCCTACGAGAGGAAATCTTCCTCCTTTTTTTTAATCAGTGTTGCCCGTACGTACTCTGCCACACTGTACCAGTTAGCGGTACTGCGCAGCATTTCCGGGACGACTCTTTCCGGCCTCCATTCATCGAAGGGCGGTCGCCCTTCAGCGCGAGGATACCCAAAAAAGGTGTGCTCAGCGGTATCCAGCTCGCCCGGGCAATGCAAGCATTCCGGAGATGTCACCTTGCGCCACTTGAAAAGCATATCGCGGAAATCACCGTGACCAGTTAGGAACTGTGTGAGGTAGAGGTCTACCTCCCCATGATCACGGTTCATCCAGCTTTCCAAATCGATGATAAGGCGGTGCGTCCAACGTCCCTTCGGGTCATCATTCCACCTATACTGCCAGCATTCCATTGTGCGGGAGCGAGCGCGAACGGAAGCTACGTCGCGCTCTTCTTCCTCACGGTTATAGATCGCCTGCCTTTCCAAGGCAAGCAGATCGATGGGAATCACCCGAGCCACCACCTGGATCGCTGGCTCTGATACAGTCTTGTACAAGCAAGCGATTTGAAGTGCCCCCTGCCTGTGTACTGCCTTTAGTTTCTTGCAGTACTTTTTTATGCGGACATTGTCCGCCCACACCTCTGCACCGTAGAGCAAGATGGAGTTGACTGTCGTCATCAACAGCCTCCTCTTCTCTGATCTGGGACCGCCGATGTTTTTTTTCTAACTGTTTAAGGACCCCAAATTCGGATTTAGCGGTACGAAAACCTTAAGAAGACCTTTTTAAATTCTAACTAGTGAATTTTGATACCCATACACTGCATTATGACTTGAGAATGGTATTAATTTAGTAATCAAGTGTATTGAGGGGTATTAAAGTTGAGTGATTTTTTTTCTTTTGATGAATTATGGAAAAGGCACGTAAGAACAATAAAGATACCGTTAAAAAAATTGGTTGAGATCTGCTCAGCAAACAAATGACAAGGTTTGCAAAAAAGGGGTGGATTGTTGGTGTTTTTTCCGACCATTCTTACAAGGGACTTAAAAATTTATGTGATGCAGATTTGCTTCTGACGTTCAAAACAGGTTGTGTTTGCTGAAAAAACACCATCCTTACCATATTTTGAAAGAATAATAAAAACAAACAAACAAACAAAAATACAAAATTAGAGATTTATATACGATAGGATATATTATTTATTCAATACACATCACAAAGTTATATTAAAAAAAACATTGGTAATTCGTAATTTAAATTTAAGAAAATTAAAAAAATAAAATTCAATGATATTTAATTTAAAAAATTTTAAAATCTAATTAGCAGACTCTTTAATTTTCTCACTCTCTGGATTCAGATAAATTCAAATTTTCTATTTTTTCAATGAATCTATTTCTGTTTGAAAAGTGTCACACACATTCTTTTATTTTGAAAATTT
Source organism: Anagrus nilaparvatae (assembly GCA_022575985.1). Taxonomy (NCBI): domain Eukaryota; kingdom Metazoa; phylum Arthropoda; class Insecta; order Hymenoptera; family Mymaridae; genus Anagrus; species Anagrus nilaparvatae. Next base: position 19,581 of record JAKSXM010000076.1, on the reverse strand, counting down.
TAAAAGTTTTCTTAATCGAATACTTCATTTTTAAAGTTAACTCTGAAAAAAAAATCCGAATTTTTCCGATAGCTGCTATAAAATTTTTTTTTCAGAGTATTTTATTTCCATCGAATTTCTTGTATATGTTACCGTTAAAGTCTGCTCTCCCGATAAAGTCCATTTATTCAGGCTTAGGCTAACCTAACCTACCCTAAATAACAACAATGTTTTATATTTGTCCCCATTTTTTATTTAATATTGTTATAATTTTAAATTGTTGTTAAAAACTAACTTTATCGGGACAGCGCACTTTATTTATTTATTTAAGAAAAAATTTTGGCGCAGGCAAAGCCGATGCGCAATCGAATACATAAATTTACAAATTACATTGTACGTATGAGTACTAACAATAAGTAAGATTAAAATAAAAATAATAATAATAATAAAATACAAAATATTAATTTCCAATTATAATGAAATAATAATAATTAAATTTTGATTATAACATAAAAAGAAAATAAGAAAATAATGCAGAATATATATTCACTTCTATATATATTTTAAAAAATAAACTGAAAGTATTATTTTGAGAATTTAATTCTTAACTTATAACAAATAGTGATTACAAATATGGTTTAGATAATTTTTGTTTTTAACTAGAATACATGTAAACATCAAAAATGAAAGAAATATGAAAAATACCTTTATTAAACAAAGAATGAGTAATTTATAAGTAATTTTGAAGTAATTAAGATAATTATTATAGATTTAATTATTATAGAAAAATTATTCTTGAAATCATCATCACTGAAATATTGATTTTTATTTGAATAATCAAATTTAAAATGAAACAAAATTTAATGTAAACGAGCATATAGACTTATAAAATTTTAAAATTAAATAGTAGTGAATAAATTATCAAGATCAGTACTTGGGATAACCGGAACAGTAGATTTATTCTTAAGTTTCACAAAAATTAAACCTTCATAACAATATACATATAAGACATCTTTATTATTCTTAAAATGTTTTTTGACGCGCTGATATTCATATTTTAACGGTAACATATACACGGTTTGATTACTACGATTGTAATTTCAAGTCGTTTAAGAATTTTACTTTAATTTAAGGAAATGCTTTTGATTTTCATATAAGAAGACTTAAACCTTGTAATATTATTTCAAAAAAGTTTTTTTTTCTTAATTGTTTGACCTGAATAATTCATTAATAATAATCAATTTAAAAGTAATAAAAATCAAATTCTTAAAATGTAAATCGTAACAACCCAGCCGTCTACTTATAATTTTATTTAGGTATATACTTCTAAAAAAAAAAAACAAATTTTCAACAATTTTCTTTTTTGCCCTCCCGGGCGTAAAACTCGTTCGTAAAGAATTTTCTGCACTCGTTCTACGCCTAGGTGGGCAAAAAAAAGTGTAAGCACCATGGCCGAAATATTTTAGACATGAGCGTGAACACATATCACTCGTGCCCGGCTTCGCCGAGCACTCGTGCCATAGTGCTCACGCTAGTGCCAAAAATTTTACGCCCTTGATACTTAATATTTTATTTTTATTTAATTTTGGACATTAGATTTTTAATGGTTTTATAATTATCAGAATTTATTTTATCTTTTCAAAATTTCATTTTTTCTTCATCGAGTTCTGCTATTCATGTATAAGTTTATATATTTTACTAATTTTATATAGCTAAAATTTTTTGAAATGTATCATTTAATCTATTTCTATAAAGATAAAAAACAAAAAATTAAGATATTTGATATTTTATAATGTATAATTTTCTTTCTTACTCTCTAGTAAGATCAATGCCATACCAACCACGGCATGATTTCTGCAGTAAATCAAACAGCCAACCCACATGTTCAATTCTAATATCAGATTTATCATCCAAATATTCTTCTGTCACGAAACCCTTCATTTTTAACCATTTTTTAGTAAGTTCTTTTTCCTTTTCAAGTACCACCTTTGCTGCAACATAATGGTTCGGATATTCTTCTGTCCAATTACTGGCATACTCTTCATACGTTTTATGCTCAGTTAAATATTTTTTTGGCATATACATTTCGTTGTATTCACTATTTTTAATTCTTGAAGCCATAAAAGAATGTCTAATTGTCATGGGCATTTGCTTACTTACCAAAGCTCTTTCCCAGGTGAGTTCATCAGCTCTAATTAACTCTATCATCATCATATTATGTATTAATGCTGCAGGATTTCTCATAACTTCCATTCCAAACATTAAGCGAATTAATTCATTAGCATGTTGGATTAGTTCTACTGGTTCATTTTTAATAAAGATATTAGGTATTATGTTTTTTAGATTTTCCAAAGCTAAAGAAGTATTTCTGTTTCTGTATATTGTTTCATATGATGCTCTTTCCGGTAAATTATCCAACCGAATAATTCCTTTTATGAAATACGTTCCACTATCAATTCTTTCTAGCTTTTGAATTTTTCTTTTTTCTAATCTATTATATAAACGTAAATCAGAAAAAAAATCAACAGATAAAAAAGAAACTGGGGTAAAATTATTATAAGTTACTGTTCTAGATAGTCTTGTTAGTCGATAATGCATGTCATCAATATTTTGTATTTGTGGTAATTTAACTATTCCTTCAAAATATGATTTTAATGAATCATTTGCTATGGAGGCCAAAAAAGATGAAGGATGAGAATTAATTGCTTCATAAATAATTGATTTTATTATTTCATGAGGTTTTCCATATTTTTGTGCGATAAGGTCAATTACATCATCTATTCCTTCGCATATTTTATCATAATTAGGTAAATTATGAAACATATTAGTAACGGTAGTCAATTTTTTGTTTTCATAAGCTGTTTGAATATCAGTGAAATTTAAGAACTTAATTGCAACTGCATGAGCAACAAATGAAAAGTTGTTGTGCCCTTCAAAATTCTGATTTCGATTATTAAATTCTCTTAATTTTTCTGTAACGGTGTCACTGTTGTAAGGCATCATCGGAATATCATCATCATTTAACGAATCATCTCCCGAATTCTTATATCTCTGTAATATCCTCTCTATTTCATTTCTGTCTAGTGTTTCCATTATTTCTTCTTTTATATCCCTTTAAAATAATAATAATTAAAATTAAAAAATTACAATAAATTTAGAAAAATAAAAATTTACAAAAAAGGTAACCAAAAATATAATTTCAAGATCTCTTATACTTATTTACTATTTGTACAGGAAAGGAACAATAATTTAAAAGTAGTTTAAGAAATCTATGAATGTTTAATTAATGACAATAGATCTACGATAAGTAGAAGCAATTTTAGCTTAAATTGTTATAAACAATTTGTTTGTTAATATTTTTTGAAAACTCCAACGCTCCTGTGAAGTGAAAGGGTTAAAAAATCTGCAGTTAAAATTTGATAATATAAAAATAATTTTTTATGCATAAATTAGCTAATTAAAAATGACCAAAAAAAAATTTTTTATTGCTGCTCTATCCCTTCTAACAAAGTTAATATCATTTTTTTTACCTGAATATTTTGGGGCCATTTTTGTGGAAAATATTTCAAAAATTCGAGATTAATTCGATAGTATAAATATACAAGGCTATAACAACAGCTTATGTTACTCGATATGTATATAAAGAAATTATGGAACAACTCCTAATATCTATTACATGAACTTATGTTAATATTTTGACACTTTAAAATATCAATCTCAAATGCTGAATCTTATTTTATTTTTATCTTTAATAACATAATTATTGTTTGCAATTACTAAAATATTTCAAAAATTAATAGCAATCTTATTTTAAGTTATAGACTTTTTATTTCTCATCTTAGCACGTTTCTTTATAAATAGTATATTCGAGAGTATATTTACGGCTCGTGTCCAGAAAAGTAAAGAATGGCCCAAATTGCACGTAAATTACCATCCGAGGCGAAGCGGAGACAAGAAAAATATATTTTGCTTGAATTCTAAAATTACATTAAACATCTTTTGTTTATGAATTTCCAGATCTTATAAAAATGCGGACAAAAAAAAAAACTTTGAATTTATGATATAATTTTCCTTTATTTTGAAGTTTTTATCGTTTTAAAACTAACAGAAAAATAATTCTCACCTTAATTGAAATATTTATAAAAAAAGAAATTGAATCCAAAAATCAATCAATTACAAATTTTATTTTTTTATTTCAATTTTAAAATAACTTTAATTGCATTTATTTTCTTTTATAACAGATAATTGTAAAAGAAAAAACTTTAATAAAAAACTTTTAAAAAAAACATCAATTTATACTTCAGAGCTATAAGATAAGAAATATAATAATCTTTTTTTATTTTTTAATTTAAGTTAAACAAAACAACACCCTAAATGAAGTCATAATCCAGGAGGCATTATAATCCAGTCATTATTTATTTATAATTAATTGTGTATATAAATTATAATCTTATAAGCTATATTTTTTTTACAAATAAAAAAATTAATAAAAGATATTGACTCTTTTTTATATTTTATATTCATTTTTACCCTAATTTTCCACCTCTAGATGAAGCTTTATGATTTTTTTGAATTCATATTTGAAAGTAGCAACCTCAAAAACCTTTGGGTGCTAATTAGAAGAAAAAAAAATATTTTACGAATAGTAAAGACGTATGTCAAAGTTGCACGCTTTGGCCGCAAAACAGGGCTAAAGAATGGGTTGTCGAGGGAAACAATGACTGCTTGTGGATATAATGTAAGGGCCGCGAAGCTTTGTATTGCTGATCACTAATTATCTGTCTGGATTCATATGTCCGTAATTTTTATGATTCAGTAAATTTTAGATAATACTACGGATAAAAAAAGATTATTTTACAAAATAATGAGTAACCTAAAATAACATATCTTTGGAAAAATCAAGTCGCCGGGATCTAGGAGGGCGTAGCCCCCTTGGTGGTTTCCTGGGCGAGCAAAGCGAGCCGGAGGAAGCTAGTAAAAATATAAATTTAAACAAATAAAAAGAGGAAAATAGAAAAAAAATAATTCATAGACTCATACGGAGCTTGGTTCGAATGCTGGCCTAGGAAGCTTTCAATTTTTTTCTGAAAAAAAAAAATTAGTCTATCTAGTCACTATATTATTACACTCTATCACTCTATCTATCTATCCTCTCTCTTATAGTATTTAGTATTTAGTATTTAGACATAGTATTTAGTTAAATTATTTAGCACTATGAAGAAAATAAGTATCTGGGCTGTGCTAAAAATTTATTTTAACTGCAGTTTTTTCCTTTGTTTAGAAAATTAATAATGTTCGGATAAATGCGAGTACAGTTTAATATCTTAGGCTGAGTCCAGATAAGACGCGTTACGCGCGTGGTTTCAAAGATAATAATGTATTCAATGAAATAAATTTTAAAATTTAATAAACAATAATAATAAGCATATATATAGTTAAGCTCTTTCTACATCAGTTTAAAAGTCGATTTTAAATCTGGTCATCTTTAAAATTTATGTAGTGTAGTTGGGAGTTATTCACGATTAATCATCAAAAATCCCCAATTACCCTATATAAATTTTAAAGATGACCAGATTTAATATTGACTTCTAATCTGACGTAGAGAGGACTTTATTTATAAAACAAGACATGTAAAGTCCTCTCTCCATTTGCGATTCAATTTGATATAATTAATTTTCTTCCCAGTGTGAGAAAAATACGCATTTCCCTACTGCAGAATATCAGAAACTGCGTGTTTCCTCATCAATGGCAAAGAAAATTATATTTTATCCATGTGTATAAAAAAGAGACAAGTTGTAATCCCTAATTACATTTACTGGATTAAAAAAAATAAAAATTAATAAGAATGAAGCACAAAGGATTATTTTTTTGGTAAAATGTAAAATTTTATTATAAAAAATTAATATTATTTAATGATAAAAAAATTTATTGCGTAATCACATCAGGACTATCAATCATACGTTTCATTTTATCTAGACATTGTATTTTAAGGGCTCATTGCAGTTTCTGGTTCGCATAATCTTCATTTAAAATGTTATACCGGCGAATTGGATCAAGAAACTGAATATTGTATTTATTTAAAAAATGATTTAAAGAAGGCTGTGCATTTTTGTTTGAATTAACTTTTATGTTTGAAAAGTATAAATATAAATACTTTGTAATTGAAAGAATTTCTTTTGATATCAGTTAAATGTTTTGATGATATCATTTTTTTATGATTTCTTTATTTTATTTTTTAAAGAGACTCTTACACACTCAAAGTGCAAGTCTTTGTAGATTGTTGAAGTCAGTCATAAAAAGTCAATTAAAGATTACAAAAGTGAATTAAAATATTTAACAAAAAGTTAATTTATTTATTGCAAATAAAATCATTTATCATTTAGATCTGCATTTAAATTTTCATTTTTTGTGCTGAAATTTTCTACTTTTACATTGATTAAGGTACGAATTCTCTGATTTCATTATCATTTATAAATTATAAAATTATTGACAAATGGGATAAAGAACAATGTAAAAAACGCTGCCAAGTGATTGGCACTATGGTTCCTCATCAACAATATCAAAATATTTATAATGGTCTATTTTATCTAATAAAAATGATGTTTTTTTAATTTTTTTATATGAAAAATATTCACAAAAAAAATTTGAAAAATTACGTATCAGATGGAAAAAATCCTTTAAAAACAATAATTCTAGATATTAGCACTTTCAAAGAAATAAATTAAGTACTAAGTCCAAAAAGAAAAAAAATTATTGTGTTTTTTTAATCTTTTTATACAAAAAATTTTGAAAAAAAAAAATTTCGAAAGATTACGTATCACATGAAATAATCATTTTAAAACGATAATTCTAAATATTCGTACTTTCGTAGAAAAACATTAAGTACTACATCCTAAAATAAAAAAAATTTCGGCGGTTATTGTATTTTTTGGCGCCAAAAATTTTGAGAAAAAAATTTTCAAAAAATTAAGTATCAGGTCCAAAAAATTACTTTTATAGAGGTTCTTAGAACTAGTACTTCCATAGAAGCAAATTATGTACTACGTTCAAAGAAAAAAAAAAAATTACTGTTTTTTGTATTTCTTATGAAAAAAATTTTGGGAAAAAAATTTTCAAAAAATTAAGTATCAGATTTGAGATATCGAGTAAAAACCATACTTTCAAATATAAGTACTTTCGTGGAAATAAATGAGGTATTACATCCAAATTAAAAAAAAAAGAAGTACCTCGAGCTTTTTTGGTGAAAAAAATTAAAAAAAAAAAATTAGGTCTTAATGTCGTGTTGGCTGTGAAATATCACCGGTTACAGTGCGACATACATACATACATACATACATACATACATACATACAGACTTTTTTTAAAAACCGGTTTTTTAGCTTCCTGAGGTCTCAAAACGTGCTTATATGCCAAAATATCGAAAATCAAAATTTCATATTTATATCACAAAGGTTCCTCTATAAGGAACCAAAAAAAATTAATAATAATTTACAAATTTGGTTTTAAGAATATTTTATAATTTTTACAGACCAGAGAAAGAAAAGTTTTTATAATATGGATTATTACAACGAAATAAAGGAAGCTTTATTTTCTGGAATCCAAGAGGATGATGAACATGAAATTTCAAAAAAGTTTCAGATTAACCAATGGATATATTTATTTGGTTCTAAGCTTTTGATGCACAGTAACCCAGAGGAAGTGGAAGAAGAATTAGATTTTATAAAAAAAGCATTTCTGCAGGATGATTGCTGGGAAACAGAGCAAACTTTAAAAGGTGTAAAGTTAAATAGGTTTAAGGTAGGTGAAAAGCTGTTAGCTAATCCAGATAATTCATTGAAAAGTCTAAAAAAATATAAAATAGCTTGTTGGTGCTGCGATTATGAAAATGAAGCAATCAAATTGGAAATACAACAATCGGGGAATAAATACGATAAAGAATTTACAGATTATGGGCCCTTAGTAACATATGGAACACATCGAATAAAAGATCCAGAATTTCCTTCAAATTTTTCGTGGTATTATGATTGGTTGGCATACAGCTTTCCCAAAATTGATAGTAATGTAGAACTTACAAATAAGTATAGCTTTGTATGTGCCATGAGGGATAATAATAAAGAAGCGTTAGACTACTTTTGGGATAAACTTGTAAATAACGGATTAAACGAATTAGATCAAAGTAAATTACTGATGCACATTGCAACGTTTTATTATTTACCTTTTAGCAAAGCTAATAATGAAATGGTCAGTTTTGCAGTGGAACATTTAGATGAAGCTAAATACTCTGAATTACTAAAAAAAGATTTTCAAGAAAATCATTATTATTCAACTTTGTTCCATTTAATTAGTAATTTTGAATTCGATTATGCCCGGGAACTGTCCAAGAAACTTACGCCTGCAATGACATCATACTTTGACTATGATTTACTTAGGTATCATATATTACGCCAGATAACAAACTTACCAAATGATGATAAGTTTTATAAAGCAGGGTATAATTTGTTAATATCATTGGAAAATTTACTTGGACTTTCTTGGTATTCTAAGTCAAAAGATATATTTGCTTCGACAAATGATAGCCCCAAAGATTTTTTATTGAAAAATATAGAATTGAAATTACAATCTTACAAATTGCATAAGGATATGAAATACAATTGTGTTAAACAAGCATATAACTTGCACAGTGAATTAGATCTGGACGTATTGTTTAATGTTCTTTATAAAACTGGAGTGATTAACCTCAACCAAATTGCATTAGAGAAAGAACTTAATAAATTTTACGAAACCGGAGACGATTCATCAGATGAAGAAGATTCAGTCATTTCATACAATCAAGAGACAGTTGAAGCAAAATTAAGAGAATATGAAAATCAAAATCAGAATCATATAGGGCGAAAAATTTCATTTGTTGCACATGCTGTTTCCATAAAACTACTATACTCTTCTAAAATTCAAAAAGCTTACTACAAAATAAAATCTGTGAATAAAAGGTTTCAAAAACTTCCTAACTATGAAGAAATATGCATAGCAGTAAATAATACAGTTTTTCATATTGCAGAATGTTCCAATAATGAACTAATTGTACCTAAGCCCCTTTCAAAAGTAATAATAGCATATAATATTTGTGACACGATTAATACTTACCCAAAACTCTTTGTTCATGCAGTCATTACCGACAACTTAAAATCATTCTTTGAAAAATATTTGAACCCTAAAAAAAATATTATATTCATTATTTCTTTGGCTTTCAGTACAAACCTCAATTGGAAAGTATACATTATGATCTCGTAAAAAAAAATAATAAATTAGAGTTCTTAGAAAACATTTATGATTTATCTAATCCAAACTCTAATTTTTGCATTAATTTTTTTTCAAATTTACGTTTATTTAATAGGTTGCGAAAAAGAAGAATTAAAAGAAATTCTTTTTTTGAGCATTCAATATGGAAATATTCTGATGCTATAGAAGTTAAAATAATTAATGACATGGTTAAATTTGATAATCTATCAGTACCATCATATGATACAATATTTCAAGCGTTTCCATTAACTGATTTTAATGTTTTACCTACAATTTTTACTCGAGGAGTAAATCAAATATCAAATAAAGATTTTGCTAATTTACATTTTTTATTATTTGGAATTGAAGTAACGAAAAACCCTGCAGCCTTAATACACAACATGATGATATTAGATTTAATAAAAGCCGAAACTGAATCTACGTGGAATACTTACAAAAGAAAAGAAGTAAAAGAAATGATGCCTATGTCAATAGAATGGGCTACAATGGCTTCTAGAGTTATAAGTAGTACATTTAATGAATGCTATATGCCACATAAGTATTTATATGATATCGCATATGCAGAACGTGAAAAAAAAATTGCCTATGATAGAATAGTGGAGTTTACTGCAGAAAATAAATTACTTCAAAAAGAAAATGAACTTATACGAGAATGGTTTAAAATGAAAGGTTTATCATTAGAAGGATGTTTAGATAAGAACTTCGATATTAAGATAGAATATGTAGGTTGGCTGTTTATTACTCTGCTGATGTCGTGTCAAAACTGGTACGGCATTAATTTGATAGAAAATTAAACAAGAGAACTTCCAAATTGCTGTTGTTACGATATTTAAAAAAACATCTTCGTAAAGTATATCATATTATAAAATATATATGGGCATATCCATTACTTTTCATACACAAGTGTGCGCACCCATGACTCCAATCGGGCTCAAATTTTCAGGGGTGGTTTGAAGTAATAAAACACTCAGCCAGACAAAATTTCAGCCATTTTGTAGGACGGGTTGCCGAGATACAAGCTCTAAAAGGTTCAAAAAGGTTTTAGCTTGATTTTAGCCAATTTTCAAAAATTTACTGGACTTCAAGGATTAGTTCAAAAAACATCTGGCTGGTCTCATTTTCTTCCTTGAACTTTCAACTTTTACCAAAAAAATTTTCAAAAAGTTTCAAGGAGTTGATTTTTACTGGCATAGATTAACGTAAGATTCATTTTATCGAAAAATGCTGATTTTTGAACTTAAATTGTGACTCAGCATCATTAGCATGAGACTTTCAGTTGGTCTCGTTAAAAGCGTCTAGCAAAGACCTTTTAAATGAGACCTTAAACGTTAAATAAACTTATCAGGAACTGGAGATATAAGCAATTGAAAGTTTGCTGCTTCCGAAAATATCGATTTTTTCTTTTGATATTAAAAAAAATTGCCTAAAAATTTGGGCAATGGTATTGGCTTCTGTTCGTAGATATAAGACTCTGAAAATGTGTAATAATTGGACCAATATTGGCCAATAAGTGGTTAAGGGGTCAACCAAAAAATTTTTCTTCTTCAATATTCGAATAGCCAGGGAAAAATGAGCTGATTTAAAAAAAAAAATTTTTATTTTTGACTGAAAAATAAGCAAGTTATCATCATTTTAAAATTTTTTAAAAAATTTTCCAAAAATCCCAGTTTTAGGGTCATTATACAGTATTAAAACTTTAAATAATGATGACTCGCTTATTTTTCGGTCTAAAATAAAATTTTTTTTTTTTAAATTGTCGAATTTTTTTCTGGCTATTTGAATATTTACAACAAAGAAACTTTTTATATTATTACTTCTTAAGCTAATGATGCTGAGTCACAATTCAAGTTCAAAAATCAGCATTTTTCGATAAAATGAATCTTACGTTAATCAATGCCAGTAAAAATCAACTCCTTGAAACTTTTTGAAAATTTTTTTGGTAAAAGTTGAAAGTTCAAGGAAGAAAATGAGACCAGCCGGATGTTTTTTGGACTAATCCTTGAAGCCCAGTAAATTTTTGAAAATTGGCTAAAAACAGCTATTTTTGGACCTTTTAGAGCTTATATCTCGGTAATCCGTCCTGCAAAATGGCTGAAATTTTGGCTAGCTGAGTTTTTTATAACTCCAAACCACCCCTGAAAATTTGAGCCCGATCGAAGTCATGGGTGCGCACACTTTTGTATGAAAAGTAATGGATGTGCCCATATACATAAATGAAAAAAATTATGTAAAATTCATTATAATAAGCAAAATTATGTGATAAAAATTTATAAAGATGAATGAAAATAAAAGCAGCAATACAATAAAAAATAAGAGATACATTCGAAAAAATACTAATTAATTCCTTTTAAATAAATACTTTATCAACAATTTTAAAATAATTTTTTATTTTATCACCTGATTATGATTGAATATGATAAATTTTATTTATCGGTCTGCACGGGTAAATATTATAATTCATAAATACAAATTCATGTATTTTATGAATAATAATATTAAACTGCTTTAATTTGTTAGATGTGGTCGCTAATTAAGTTTAATAAATTTTTAAAATTAAAATTATGAATTTCAATTTCAAGTTATTATTTTTTTATTTATGTTTTTGTATTTATGAATAATAATATTTTTCCGAACAAACCGATAAATAAAATTTATCAATTATCAATTTTATACATTTACTTGTATACAAATTCATTATATGTATTGGACTTTTAGGACTGTTTATGTGCAATTAAACAAATAAAATCTAATTAAATGTAACAAAAAGATAAAATAAGGAGCATAATAAAACTTCATAATAAAAACTCTATGCATCAATAAAGTGGTTGTATAACAATGATTATTAGTTTAATAAACAGCTTAAACAGCATTATTTTATTAATACAATTATTAAATATATCTAAATATTTGTTTTAAGTTGTAGTTTTCTGAATTAAAAATTTTAAATTTTAATATTTTTCCCGGTTACTCGCCCGGTTAATTATCTCGCGATGTTACTAAAACAAATACTCCATCTGCTAATAATTTATAATTTCTAGTTCTATTTATTTTTAATGTGATCCTAAAAGATGAGGCAATGTTAAAGTTTTTCATGTTATCACACAAGTTAATGAGAATATATTTGTTTATTAAATGATTTTTTGTTTTATTTTTATATCTATTTAATTTCTTACTCTTATTAAAATACTGACTATTCTCTTTAAAACAAAAAAGACTATAAAATTTTTTTTCAATTTTTAATTAAGATTTGGTGAAGCCAATGCAGTCAACTTTTGTTTTCTTATGAATGAAAAAAGAATAAACATTTTACTCTAGTCACACTCACATGCTTACTATACAAAACATTGATTAAACCAAAATATGTATCTTTACTATTTTTTCTTTTTGACTATAATTTTCTTATTAATATTAACAATAAATTTATATGATAGTTATTTTTTCTAATATAGCTGAAATGAGTGGTATCGATGAACCTTGTTAACATTAAACACAAAGATCAATGCTCGTACCAACTCTTTTCTCTTTAGACCTTTTAATTACAACTGACACCTGCTTCAAGCTGACAAACGACCCCTCGTTGATTTACTTTTCCTTAGATTCAAGGAGATACCTTTTCATTGATGATTGTTGAAAAAAAGCATGCAATTTAACTGGCCAGCTTATTGCATTCAATGAAGTGATCCTTATCAAATAATTTTTTAGATGTCAGAACTCCAAGACTATATTGTTTATTAATAAATGGATAATGACTTTTTTTCTTGGAATAACATTGTGATCATAAATTTTTTGAATGGTGATAAACCGCTGAATGAAATAATTAAATACTAATTAGATTACATTATTGTCACTTAACATTTAAATAATTAAATACATATTATAACTCTTGTTATTTAGAACACATGGAATTTTTTAAAGTGCTTATTTATAATATTTACACTTTATAATTTTTTGATTTATTTCAATACATCAAAATAAATAAACAGAAAAACTTACCCAAATTGGGCTTAATTGATATTTAGCAATAATTCTTCACTCATTCAGTTTTATATAAATTGGTTTAGCGCATCTTTAGTTACAAATAGAAAAATGCACACACACATACGCAAATAAAGTTTCAAATATATAGAGTAGTGTGTGTGTGTGTGTGTGTGTGTGTGTGTGTGTGTGTGTGTGTGTGTGAGTCTGTTTGCTTGATTATCAGGATCGAACCAATGAACGAAATTACATAAAACCAGTGTCAAATGAAGAAGAAAAGCCTGCAGGGCTTTACATAAGCCATAGTTTTGCGACTCAGCTATCGTACTTTCGGGGATCTTTAATTTTTACTATTTTTGGGAATAATAACATTTTTTGAGAAATTGGTTAAAAAGTGAAATAAATGTAAATATGTAAATATCTTATAAATATGATAAAATTTTAGTGCCGAAACTGGTATTCATTGATATTGCATTCATTTATACGAATTCGTAAATTTGGAGTCAGTTTTCAAAAAAAAAAATTTCTTTAAAAAAATTGTTTTTTTAATTGACAATCTATAATGCATGGGATATGTATATAAAAGCAAAATGAGTTATGGTTATTGGCACATTATCTGCGTCTTCATTTCTTCTGGTTCCTGTTATATGTGACGATATAATATATGTACAATAAATTTGTCACAAAATTCATTTTTATGCAAACTCGTTTCATTTTCGTTTTTTTAAAATTATTTTTCATTCTTCATATAATTTCGAGAAAAGCCTTATTCAAAAGGCTTATTCAAAAAGTTTCTGCTAGTCAAACCTCAGTAAAGAAAAAAGTAAAGAAAGAGCAAGACGTATTCTGCAAACTGCTATTTCATAAAAAAGATTTTGCAAAATTTATATACAACATATATAAATAATTTTGTAATTTTTTTTAGTTTATCCAGAATATTAATGAAAATTATTTTTGGAAAATTTAATTTAAAGAGGTAGAATATCATTTAGTTATAAATTATTATGCTGAAAATAGTAATGCTTTTTAAAATATAAAATAATTCTTTATTATTATAACGTAGAAAAAGAATAATATGGATTATTAAAACAGAAGAGCAAGACGTATCCAAGAAATGGTTATTTTGTAAAAATTTATGCAATTATTAAAATATAAAATATATGTTATGGTAATATATATTTAAATATATATTTAATTAATTTAGAGGAGGTGAAACTAAAAAATACAAAATAATCCACAGCTTGTATTCATTTTCACGGAGGTAAGTTAAAATTAAAATTTTGTGTTTAATTTAAATCGTGTGCAACAATTAATGTTAAAAATATACTGTGGTGTTCAAAAGTGATGAGTTCAATTTTTTTTGTGTCGAGTAAGATCGCTACCATGACCCAGATCTCACGTAAATGGCAAACTGAGACATAATTTTTTTACGGCCGAGGGTAAAACATAATTTTTACTTCGTCAATGGCAAGAAAACGCGTATTTTCGAATCGCGCTGCAGCCAGGAAATACCTGCTTTCTGGCCGCTGACAAGAAAAAATTATTATTCGAGAAAAAAAATATTATATTCTATAGAAATATAGAAATATTCTAAAAAATGGATTAAAATAGCTTATAAAATTTGTAAGTAATTTTAAACGAATGCAAATGTCCGTTTAAATGATAAGTCATCTTGTTTTGTAAAAAATAATAATTGAAATCCAATTTATAGCGCAGCATTACGTAAAAATTTTTGCTCGTGTGGTCTTCAGCCTCTCTTTACCTAAGTCTAGGGAGTGCCTTAAAGGGAAAATGACTTAAAAAAAAAAAAGTAGTCTAATATAACCTTTGGGGTAACTAGGTTTGTTACTGGTCCCAAGAAATGTTTTTTTAAATATCAAAATCCTTGAAGTGCCTTATGCCGAGGATCGTGTAACATATATAATGCAAACTCGAATATATACAAAAGCGCTTGAATAGAGAATTTATTCATCTACAAGGCAACTAGATAAAACTTATAATAAAAAAAAAAACTTTTTTGAAGCTAACGCTCTCATTTATGTATATAAATAATATAATGTTGAATCTAACGATCATATGAGAGCTGTAAAAAGCGTTATAATAAAATTATTCTTTTTTATCCTATTCATGGGCTTTAACTAAGTTACGTCGTTAAAGATAAGTAAAGTAAAGTCAACAGCAAATATAAGTAAATTCTTTAATTGTATTTTTTATATTTTTTATTTTTGTCATTTTTAAATTTTTATATATGGCTAAATGTAAACCAAACCGGTATAAGATGCATGGTCGGGTCTTCAAATCGGTCCCAAAGTATTTTTTTTCGAAAGTACTACTAAATATAAAAGTACTATATAAATAAAAAATCCTCTAGTAGGTTTTAAAATACTTTTAACACTTCAAATTTTAAGATGAAAAAGAGAAACCACTGGGTTATTGCATTATGAGAGCTTTATAGATCAAAATATAGCAGCTTTAAAACTTCGTTTTTTACAAATTTCAAATTTCCCTCCAAGTCACGTGACCAATTAAAAATCTGACCAAAAATTTGAGTTCTGCGGGAAATTTTACATAAGGATATATTTTTTTATGTTTTTAGTAATTTTTGTATGAAGAAATTTAAAGGAATAATTGAAATATATTAAAAAACTATATACGTTAGGGTGATTCAAAAAAAAAGTGCTCCAAAAATACTCTTCATGAAGTATCTTAAATTTTTGGCTAAAAAATGACTCCATGCCAATTTTCAGATCTTTAAGGGCATTTTAGGGGTCGACCAAACCCAGGGTAGCCCTCAAGTGCCTGTGAACGACAAAATTTTTTTTAAAAATTCGTTTTTTATACTTCGTGAAATGTTTTTGGTGTCTCTAAACTTATGTATATATCCTTATGTAAAATTTTCCGCGGAACTCAAATTTTTGGTCAGATTTTTAATTGGTCACGTGACTTGGCGAGAAATTTGAAATTTGTAAAAAACGAAGTTTTAAAGCTGCTATGTTTTGATCTAGAGCTCTCAAAACGCAATAAACCAGTGGTTTTTCTTTTTCAACTTAAAATTTGAAGTGTTAGAAGTATTTTAAAACCTACTAGAGGATTTTTTATTTGAGAAATTCAAATTTAAAAAAAAAGGGGGTTTTAGCGATATTTTAGCGATTTCTTACGCATGCGCAGCTCAAAAAAATATTTGACCCCAGAATTGGATTCTACGGGAAATTTCCTATCCGGGCTTAAAAGGAAAAAATTTTTCATTTGAATTTGTGTTTTTTACAGAAAAAATAAGAAAAAATTTCTCTCATTTTTTTACTTTTTTTATAAAAGTCCAAAACACAAAAATGGCCGCCAAAAATCGAGGACTGAACCTAAACCTTATAAGCTAAAAATTGGCGTGGAGGCTTATTTTTAGTAGTACTTTCGGAAAAAAATACTTTGGACCCGATTTGAAGACCCGACCATGCATCTTATACCGGTTTAGTTTAAATTGAGCCATATGCTATATGTTAATTTTTACTTTATTTAAATTTTAGTTAAACTTATTCAAATCATTCAACGATAATTTTGTAAATGAATAATGTAATATGTACTCTTACTTAAAACTGTATCACATGCGCATTGACCATGCCTGCGTTATAATATTTCTTCTTAAATAATAAATAAATAAATAAATAAAGTAACTTAAGTAATTGAAGAACATTAACGTCAACACATAGGCAGTACATTTCTATTTGATTAAAAAATATCAAACATAAATAAACATTATAAATGAAAAAAATTTCATGTACCTAAATTTTTTAAATTTGTTTAAGTATAAAAAACTATCAATTAAAAAAAAAAAATTATTTCTTTGCAGCCTGGTTTTCATTAGCAAAAAAAAAAGAATCTTTAACAATGAAATTTTATTACCACTTTAAAGTCACAATTATCCAAAGCATTAAAAAATAAAGAATTTTTTTATTATCACTTAAAGTTAAACCTATTGTTAATGGTTCATATGAATAAAACCATATATTATTATGCTTACGGGCTGTCCGAAAATCATGTAAGAAAATTTTTTTTCTTAATTTCAATTTATCTTGGTAACCCTATATATATATTTAAATTATTAAACATTTTTTTTTTTTTTGACTAAAATTTTTTTTAACAAATAGTGTAATAAAATCATATAATTTTTGTCATTAAAAAAAAAACATCTTTATATCTTTTCTAATTTGTATACGTGACAATAAATATGAATTTTTCTTGAATGATATCACTGGTTTTATTTTCCATTTTATTCTATGAATTTTTCTTTATTTTTTCTGCGAGCTGATTAGGTAAATGTATCGTTGTTTGTCGTGTGATACAAGGTCATTTCATCGAAAATTTACCATTTCTGCGCATAATATACGGTCTATTGCGTACAGGAATAAGTTAGGTCGCGCGCCGATAAAATATCATTATATCACATGATACAACGAAGATATATTTACATAATCAGCCCCTTGACAATAAAATTAGAAGTCAACTTAAAAATGTAAATGATCTTATGGAAAAAAATTATAATTTAAAATGCAAATATTACACAATAAGCGCACAGTAAACGTACTCAAGCAATTCTTTGTCCGTGGTTCCATGCGCGCATTTTCGCCTTTAGAATATGTCTAGCATAAATTTTATTTTTATAAATTCCATGTATTATTACGGAGATTAGCTTTTTATTTTACAATATTCGTGACAGCTTTTATTTGAAAGTTTATGAATTTTATTTTTTATTAATCATTCTCTTTTTTTTCAAAAAATTTATTTACCACTTCCAGACAAAACAACATTGGCTATACCTAGTGGAAAGTTACTTTCAGTCAATCCCAGTATACAAAAAAGGAACAGAAGAATAAGACGAAGAAATTGTTATTTTGTAAAAATTTATGCAATTATAAAATATCTATATAGTTATTTAGAAATAAAATGTTTTGAAGTTTTGGTATCCTATATTTTTGAAGGTTAGTAATTTTATAATAATTTTACCGTAAAGCTTATTTTTGTGAATTTCCATTTATATTTTATATAATAGCACGCAGATCATTATTGTTTTATTGCTTGCTATAGTTATATTTTAAAGTTGGGAAATGTAAACTAAACTAAGCTCCTTCACCAATTATATCTAAAAATATTGAAGGACCTTATTTTTAGTTATTAAAAATTTTTTTCTATTTAGTTATCACATTCGCTGCATTTTGATATTTTTACATCAGCTAATATGTTGCAAATGAATTTTTTTCGTTATTTTTATTCTATTTTGAAAAAAAGTTTCACTGTGAATTGGTTTAGGTACCTACTTATATTTTTTGTGAAAAAGGAGTATAGGAGTCCTCCATTCATTATAATCCCAAAAATATCCTTGATACCCATACTTAAATCGGTTGCATAGACTAATTACCATTTAGAAAAAAAAACAAATGTATAAATAGACAAGTATATCTGGATCCTATTCACAATTTTTGGTAGCCATTTTATTTTCATGCTAATTTTTTTTTAACAAGCTAATTTTTATTATTTTATAATATTCATTTTATCATAAAATTTATTTGGTAATTTTTTTTGGTTTTTAAATCGTCTCTCAACGGATTTTCTTTATACTGGAAAATAATTTCTTAGCCCATCTCTAATTTTATAGCGCTAAATTAAAAATTATATTTCCTCAACTTTTCTAAATTCCTGCAAATGATTAATAGTTAGTGACCCTGAAAAACATTTTTTCGTGAATTTTATTTAATAAAAAAAAATCAGATAATTTGAATAATGAAAAAATCCGCCTTAATGAATTATCTTTTTGAAGATTTTGAAAGCTTCCTTATAAATTGTGTATTTAGTGACAACATAAGACTCCTAATGCAAATCATATAATTTTGTCCACTAGACGAAAAAACTGTGCCCCAAGAAAAGTGAAATATACATCATATTGAATTTTTTGGTGAGATTTTTCCAATTCTCTTTTTAAATTCGTAAGAAAGCTTGAAAACCCTACGGGTAAGGTTTTCAAGTAGTTCCAATAAACTAAAGTGATTCTATAGAAATTTTTATATTTAGGGGTTTGGAGGGGGGGGGGGTCATAAGGGTGGAACAGGTAATTGTAATTATCTTTTTTTTAACTAATTAATTCATTAGTTGTTAGACAAACGTGAAAATCTATCAGTTAAAAAATAATTTTAAATATTTTTATACCATTACTAACGGGGCAGTTCAAGGGGTAATTACCCCAATTGGGGCGCGTGCAATGAATAATTTTTCGGCACAAAATGTTTAGACTTAATTTTGAAGCGGGTGCAAAAAGAATTGGAAGTATTCCTAGAGCCAGAA